>JAOXOE010000001.1:102565865-102596782 GCA_028565055.1 Phoeniculus purpureus | reverse complement strand
TGATTGTACCCAATCACCTCTTCACTAGTCTCCTGTCTCAGTAGTGCCTCCAGGAGGATCTGCTCCATGATCTTACCCGGCGCAGAGGTGAGACTGCCTGGTCTGTAGTTCCCTGGCTCCTCCTTCCTACCCTTTTTGAAAAGAGGAGTTATGTTTCCCCTTTTGCAGTCAGTGGGGACTTTGCCAGACTGCCATGACTTTTGGAATATAATAGAGAGAGGTTTTAGCAACCTCATCTGCCAGTTCTCTCAGTACCCGTGGGTGTATTCCATCAGGTCCCATGGACTTGAACACTTTCAGGTTCTTCAGCTGATCATGAACCTGATCTTGACTTATTATGGGCAGATGTTTAAGGAAAAACTGGATGTCACAGTTAGTGCCATAGTCTAGCCAATGTGGTGATGTTAGGTCATAAGCTGGACTTGATGATCTCAGGTCTTTTCCTGCCTCAATAATTCTGTGATTCTGTAATAAGGAATATACATGGATTCCCTGACCTACAAGTAATATGTTAGTGCAGGGTGCCAATTCTGAATCTCTAAATTACACCATTCTTAGTGGAACACCTTCCAAGTCTATATTTCTCCATTTTACATGTACTTGTTGATCTTAAAGTATATGCTTTAATTTTAACAGGTTTTAAGAAAGGATTCTGCCTCAAAAATACTTGTGAAATGTATCTGAGGACCCACAGAAAGCATCTGCATGCAACACTGACTGTTTTCCACAGACATGTGCTGTCCTCTCTTAGCATTTTACTCAATGATCCTGGCAGCAGAGTCAATATTTTCCCATTACAGCACTTAGGAGTTTTTCAGTCCCCAAATACAATATTATGTTTCACTCCCCCACGGCTGCATCTATACTAATAAATTAAAAACTGTCAATCACTGTCACTAGTGATGTGTCTGTGACATTCAGCACTAGATGGATGGTCACTGTGAGCCTTTATGACACGGTTGAGGCCGAGAAGCCGAAGGCTCCCTGCTTCCCTTAACAGCAAATTTTTTTACATCCCCAAATGGGTCAATTGCATCCAAAATGCCCATTGAGAGTTACGTGTAGTTAATATTCGTTCCTGCATAACAGACAGGAGTTATTTGGGTAAGTGCTGTTTGGAACAAGTTAAAACTATTCTCAGGAGCTGTTAGTACAATATAAATGGGTGAATTCCCATGCTGAGAGTATTGCCTGGTGTTACTACGTGTTCCAGTACTGGAAGTAGTCTGTTAATTAGCAGAACAAAAAGGCTGGTTCCCAATGGTGTAATGGGGTACAGGACTACCAGGAAAGACAATACCCTCATAAGACAGCTCCAGCTTGACCAGTGCTTCTTAATGACTGTCTTCCTTTCAGCTTGATGCTAATGGATAGACAGAGCTCAGGTGAGCAGCCTGTTAGTAGGCTGCCATCTTTTTGGATTGTCTAAACTTTGGACCTTCTTTAGCCTAACTATTTTTGAAGGGTATCAGGATGCTGCTGTATCCATGGTAATTTTTTCAGCTCATGCCCTTCTTTCCTTAATAGTAATTAGTTTAGAGGAACACATTTTATTAGCACATTTGATAAAGCCTTGAAGTTTTAGCAAGTGAGTGGAATGTCGCTCTGACAGTCTGAATGTGGAACACCTGTGGACACTTTGATATGCTGATTGCCTTCTGGAGAGGATGCTGTTCTCTCTGGAACATTAATTGGACTGTCATCTCTCCGAGTTCCCTCTCTCCCTGCAGCATGGCTTATGCTATGCTCTGCACTGTTATGACTGTAGGTTTAATGTTATGAAAAATTCCATTAAGAAAATATTTTGACAGTCTGGCAACTCCAGATGGGTTTCCATAGTGATGATGTGCAAAACATTAACATATATGACTGTCTTGACTGACTTCAGTCCCTTTCTTGTGATAGGGACAGTTTATTAATGTATTCACTTGGTGCAGTACAACGTTTGATGTATTCAAAAGCAGTGCGCAGTCATGCTGAGAGACTCTGTTTGTATCTACTCTTGTAATCTTCTTTTCTAATACCAAAACTAGGATTGCTTTTCACTTATTAGAGTGGTGATCTGCTGTGCCTTAACCCTCAACTTCATTTTAATGCAAATGATCAGAACTTCCAAATCATTCTTTCACCATCCATAAGGAGTTAGGATAGCCAGGTATTACTACCAAGTTCCCAGATATTTCTTTGCTGAGCTTCGGCTTTCTCAAATACATTCCAGACTTGCTGTAGGAGTTCTCAATCCTTCTCAGGTAGAATTAAATTGTTAATTTAGCAATTTTAGCATAGGTAGAGAAACATTAAATCTGCAATTTAAATCATCAAGTTCCCCTAGGTATCCTGTGCACGCTCATCACTCAACAACTCGTCTTTTTAACACTTGGGTAAGAAGACAATTTATTTAACCTTTATATACAAGTGCTTTGTAGAGCAGGGAAACTGATTTTTTACTTGGTTCTTTCTGTGTTGTGTGTTGGCTAAGGTCTGTGTTATCTGCTCAGGTAACAGAGGAAAGGGAGTCAACTGGGAACGCTGAGGTTTTAAAAACGTGGCTTGCTACATCTTGTGCAAGTGGTAACATGGTTTTGTGTTGTGTAGAGCAGCACAGAAGACCTTGTTCTTCTTCTTCCCTGCTTCTCAATATACTCATTGGCCAGCAGACAATTTTAAAACAAACGCATCTATTCACCATTTCAGGTCATGAAAGATTAAAACACACTTGGTCATCTATTTTAGCAGTTAGTCTTCATCACTGTTTGTCAGCCAAGGCTTTTTATCAGAGGTTATGTAGCTGTCTGGTGGTGGGCTCCTTCCTGACAGAGCTCACTGGTTGCCTTGTGAGCAGAGTAAATCTTTTGTGTCCAATGCCTCTTGAAGTGCTTCTTCTGCTCTCATTTTAGTGCTTTATGCTTTCCAAAGCTCTATACAAAGATCAAATTGCCTCTTCCCTCTAACTCTATTCTTTTGTGCAAGCAAAAATTTGAACAGATATGCCTGGATTTGCAGATTAGGGAAGTGATTTCTGATCAGGGCTTGTGACCTTGTTTAATTTGGTTGAAGCTGTGTGCAAAGCTGTGCTACTTTGATGGCTTGTAAGTGATGTGATTGGAAGAGTAAAATTTCCCATGCCAGATTATGAAATCACAAAGTTGCTCGATTCTGCTTTGACAAAAAGCATTTTATTGAATTCTACAAAATGCTTCCAAGTCTTTCTGCTTAAGTAATCGGTTATAATGGTGCATTGTGTTAACCATGAAGGAAAACTCCTTAAAATAACTTTGTAAATTACTTATTTGAGATTTATAGTTCTGGTAGAAGGATTTGCACGAATTCAGTGAAGCAGTTGCATCTTGATGAAATTCAGCAGTATCGAGGTCTGTGTTTTAGGAGCTTTGCAATGAAGAAAGAAAACATAGCCACTGTAGTCCACAAACATGCAAAAGACAGTAATTGTTTGCTTAAAAATCCCTCCCATCGAATGTCTTGTATTACTCTGTACCCTCTGTCACATTCTCTCTGTCTCTATAATGTTTTGTTCCACCTGTGATGTTTTTCAGCAGTCACATGACAAAAAGTCTAGGCTAGGTTCCAAGGTTGGAATAAAAAGCTGTGTTTATTTTTATGGAAGCACTAACAATTCTATTTGGATTGCATTTCTTTGTAGCAAAACCAATGAATTATTGAACAGATTGGACTTTGGTTTGCCAAAGAATGATTCTTGTCAGACTGCTAATCGTGGCCCAGAAGCTACAGCTTGGGTAAGCAAAACCATGGCATGTGTTTTATCTTCTCTCAGCTTTCCAGGTGTTGTCAATAGTGCAATATTAAAATATTCTAATTGAGCTTGATTGCCTAGACATAACCCAGCGAGAAACAAGGAGTCTTCCCGGAAGGATGAGATCACCTACATCGTCCCTTACATGCTGTCAGAGTATCCTGCATAGTAGGGGACTGCCTTTATGACTCAGATCTCTTTCTGATAAATGAGTCAGATTTATATTCTAAGGTCAGATAATAATCTTAAATGTGCTCTGTACCCAGCTGTTTGTGGCAAGCTTTTATGAAATCTCAACTAGTTTGTGTCAGTGGATGCTTTACTGCATTGAAAATCTGAGCAGAAGAGAAGCTTATTTCTCACTGCATTCTATAAATGATTCCACAGACCACTTGGGGACATTGTCCCAGTTTGAATGACTCTGGTAAGTATCAATGTAACTAGGAAATTGATAAAGTGTTGCTCAAATTTTATTATTTAAATTCCCTCAAAGAAGCTTTTTCACGTATGATCAGTCTCTTTGTGTCTATACCAACCTTTCTCACTCAGGTAAAATCTTGCAGTGAAGAATATTAACCCCAAGACAGTAGTTTTTCTTCTTTAGAGAGATTTGTAACAGGGGGAGACTGGAGGGCAGGCAGCCAAGTGGACTGAAATTGTTTTGAGCAATAGTTGGTAGTCAGCAGAAGCTTGGAGTACCCAGTCTGAGTTGTATACCACCTTGAACACCAGCAGTTGAGTAAAGGGAGTGAGGTATTTATCTCCATATTTCCTCAGAAGCCTAGGAAATGTGTAAGACCCTCTCGTTACAGAAATTGCTGTGAACATGATATACGGCAGCTATATATGGCCTCTAGTATCTTTTCGTGGTTTTCACTGCAGGAAAAGGGAAGGTGGTAGTGAAAATAGGTTCCCCTTTGATTACCTGATGATATTGCTTCTCTGAAAACCCTGGAGAAACCAGCATATACAGGGATATAGCTTGAAGGAACCGACTTCTGCCATCACTGCTGGGCAGAAGGTCACTTGCAGGAGAGTGGCTTTATGACAATCTTTTGTAGTCCTAGGCAGACGAGCAAGATGAAGGACTACGGGAAGATAGAAAATATGCCTTAAACCACTTCTTTCTCTCTTGAAGCATCTCACACTCCAAACAGTGTGCCTTTATTGTTCCAGTTTTTTGCAGGGTTTTTTAATACATTATACCAGATTACATGCCATGGTTCACTCTCGGCCTCACTGCTATCCATGCAGATAAAATACATAGTTGACATGACATGCACTTTGATGCTGACTGACATCACATGTCTTTAGCATGGCAGCATTTCTGTAGCTTTTTCAATAAATTAATCACTTGCTTATACGGCAACGATGCCTCAGCTAGTGAAACGTCTTGCCCAGCAGCACGGGTGAGGTATAGCCTATGGACATCTGTGATTTGATACAGCCTATGTGACTCAAGCGAGGAATCTGAAGCACAAAGGCAGTGAGTTGTTATCTAAATACACTTGGCATAGTACCAAAATGCTGAACCAGTGGGAAAACTTGAACTCTAATTTTGATGTTATCCTGGACCTATCCTTTGTCTGGAGTAATTAAAAGACTCAGGAATAATGTATTTGAAACAGTGAGGTGTGATAAGCTCAGGAAGTGCCTGACATGCTTGCTAAAAGGGGAACATATATCTAGATGTGCTTTTTAAAATTTAAAATTAATGATCTAAAAATGTTTCAGCCAATGTAACAGGGACCAAATTCTTTCCCTCATATCATTTTTTCGATAGTGATATTAATTTTACACACCTAGTTCAAATATCAGTGTCAAATATTACTTGATGTGCATGAACAAGTTTCACTTCTTTGGAGTGACTGTCACTGCTGACTTTTTGGCCTGCTTATTTAATCAGGCTCGTAATTAATTTTAATCCTGTCTTTCAAAGTGTTACCCATCCTGTGTAGCTTTTATTGTCTTCCAACTTGATTAACATACACTTCACACAATTCTCCAAGCCATTACAGAGAGTAATGAATGGTATTGGACCCAGAATGAGTCTCCCTGGACACATGTAACAACTCCTCCCAGCTCGAAATTGAGCTATTAATAATTGCTTTCTCTATTCAGTCTTTTTCGTAAATTATGTGCCTGTTGTTTTAATGGTGTCATTCCCCATGCATATATCAAGTTTCAAGAACATCGTGTAGACCTGCAATAAATTCTCACTGAAGTCAAACCTGCACATTTCTTCTATTATAATTATTTAGTGTGCTACACTGTGTCATTGCTCAAAGACTTTACTGTGTGAGCTCCTACGTATAAGATCCTACGTATCCTATAAGGTCCTAATGGCAAGCTGACTGCTTACTGATAAATACAGCTTGTGAAAGACGAGGGCCAGTGGTTGTAGTGAAAACCTCCTATAAGCTGAACACTTTATTCGTTGTGTGTGGTTCAGATTTTCAGTTTCTCTTGGCTGCCTCACAAATAGGACAGCAGATTCGGTCTCTCGGCTTCTGTTGCCCTACCTTCACAAATTGCAAAACCATAGCATGAATTGTATTGGAAAGGACCTCAAAGATTATCCAGTTCTAACCTCCATGTCCTATGACTACACATCCTTGTGAAACACTCCTCTCCAGCTTTCTTGTCGGCCTCTTTTATTTAAGCAGTGCCTTCCCACAAGTAATCCTAGGTTCCCTTCTATTTACCATTCTTCCATTCTGCTTTGTTTGCTTGGTTCTATTTTCAGTACTTTTCTGTCTTCCCAGACTACCCCATCTCACTGCTACATATCCTGATTGTGGTTTCGGACCACTTAGGGTATCTTTACATTTGCCACTGGGACGTGGAATGACATGTGCTGTGGCTGCCTGGTTGTGATGTGCAGGTGGACATTCAGTCAAACGGAATGATTGGGAAGCTTTAGTCCATTTCTTGTTTAAATCCTAGTCTTGAGACTAATCTGTTTTTAAGCATCTGGAATCATTCATCCTTTTCTGTTTTGTCAATTACCTGTATAGTGATTTGGGAATAAGTTTGGGATTTTGGCCCCACTCTGTCTGCACTAATACGTGTATATTCTCCTCTGAACAATAGGTGAAAAGCCATAGCTATAAGCAAGCTCTTCGTGAGGATGAAAACAGAAGATTGGAGGAAATGAAGCAAGAACAACGGCGGAAGGTAATTATACATTAACAATTTGCATATTGTACCATTTTTGCATGCTGTGAAACCAGTTAACTACATTGACTACTGCAGCCTACGCATAGAGATTCTCTTTAGCAAAAGTGATTCAGTCAGTGTGTAGAAGTATTGTGAGAGATGAGCCAAGCTGTAAAATTTGAGCAGGACAAGACAATTATCTTACGGTTTTAGGGCTATTTGCATCTGGATGACTGGGTCCTGTTCGCCTCTCCATTTGAGCAAGTCTGCAGAACATTTTTTCAACCATAGCACCCAATTTTATAGGCTAAGGGAACCAATTTCCTCTCTTTCAGCCACAACTAATCTTATTGAGATATTCATGGTGGTCTCAGACTCTGAACAATCTGAAGAATTGAGGCCCATGTACCAAATGGGGATATGGAAACTCTGCTGTTGAGACCATACGTCTCCATTCCCTTGATAACCACCAAAATGAAAAGGTTTGAGTTATCTAAAATGCAGGCATACCATAACAGCAAGTATGAACTCCATCTTCTGCATTTTAACCACTGTGGTCCTTCTGTGATGGATTCAGGTACCATATCCACATAAAGATCATCCATATACGGCAATGGCACTGCACTAAGTCATGTCTTGGCTCCAGGTCTAAAGGTGCAAATACATGGAGGACAGCATTTGAAAATCATATTAGCAAAACATTCAAAAAAATTATTAGCCAATACTAATTAGCCTCTTGCTATGCCTCTCCATTCCTAACATTCAAATTCATGTTAAACTACTGGCCCATTAGCAGAATCTTAGTGCAACAAATTCTGTACGGTGAGTTTCCACCAGAATTGGACAAGTGACTCAGCCTCTCTCACAGATACCTTTCTCTACATGCTGAGCGTAAGTGTTTTCAATTTGTAGTATAACTATAGATGTGAATTAGCTTCCTGTTACTTTATGAACTTGGTTTAACTGCCTCTCATGGAGTTTTAGACTCCACTGGTTTCCACAGATTGCTAAGAAGGTGTTGCCTACATCCAAGGCTGCTCTTGCTCGGGACGCGGTTCCAGGTGCTCTTTGACTTCACCACTACAGCTACCCATTGCGTAGAATGATGAACTCCTTACAAACCTACTGCAAATAATATGTATTTTAAAGGCTCCAAAAATTGTCCCTCAGATACACGTTGGCTCATTTCTGCTTCAAACTAATATTTATGAAAGTAATTGTGAATTCTGTCTTGTGTGTACCTCCTAGCACAGTGTAGCTATAAAATGTATAGGTATTGCCAGTTCCCTTGTTTTTCTCTGAACAGGTTTTAGTATGTATTGCTTGATTTAGACATTTTCAGTACGCTTTGAACACCACATCATACACACACAATATATTTCAAGACATTACTCCAAGAGAGGACTCAGCATATTGGAAAGTCAGATACTGGGTTTTAATTTTCAGGTTGAATAGTTATTTAAAACAGTGAAAATTAAGTTTGGCTTTTTTATTTCTTAATCCTGTTTCTTCTTTCAGTGCTAGACAAATATTGATACACAACACATTCTCAGTTATTGATTTTTCTTCATACATTTATTCTATAGTTTTTATTTAATGTTCCACTTAAATTGATTTTTTTTAAAAAAAACTTTAGTGGTTCCATTTAGTTATTGAAGCTTCTGTCTAACTGCGTAATTTTATTTTAGTTCCTAGCTGCTCAGTTGCTATGGAAAATATGAAAGATGGGTCTCTTCCTGTCCTTTTCCCCTCACCCTGCTAGCCAGATTTTCTTTGCAGAAAAATCTGCATTCATTCTTGGGTGTGCTGCAAGAAGCAAGAGCCAGACAAACAAGCGCACGTGGAAAGCAGCCGTACAAGCTGTGTTTCCCTTGCAGTCCTGGGTAAAATTGCATAAGTAAACTCTCCTCTGAAAAGAATTCCCTTTGATAATATTTATATACTTTAATGTTATGTAAGATAAGGATGTTAGGCTGCTGCAATGTTGGGAGCTTGCACGCACTTTCACCACACCAACAGGTAACATCTGCCCTTCCCTCAACCTTGGCAAAGCCCCAGGAAGGTGGAATGCCCCCATTCTCATCTTCCTCATGCTCCATTGAATCAGGAGGATAAGGGCATATCTCCTCAAACCCTATGGATGCAATAATTGTGTCTGCTCCTGCTAGATAACTTCAGCTGTCTTCGCTCTTGGACCCACAGGGAAAATCAAACCTGTGGTTTGGGGCAAAGGAAACAGACTGGTGCCTGGCACACCCTTACATGCCAAAATTCTTTCAGGGGTACAGGTTTCAGACTGTTAATATCTATATCCTGTAATTTCACACTTTTTAAGGCATAAACAAAACTTATCCAGTGAAATGCTGAATAGAAAAATGAGCTCATTTTTTAACATAGTGCTGTCACACAAATAAAATGCTGTTGAGAGATATTCTGAGAATGACACATGGTTTTCGATGAAGTTAACACCATATGGAATTAATTGGGTTTGCAACACAGCTATGTTAATTAAAAGTAAGTTTGTTTGTTCTGGTTTTCATTGTTATCATTCCCAGGCTGAATTAATGGCATTTAAACCAAAGCAGGAGGAGGAAGCCAGGACAAGAGCACTTCGAGTTGAACAGAGACGGTATGATGCAAAATGCGGAATTACTATCCAGAAAGAGTCTCGCTATGGCAGACATCCACACTTTTGAAGACAATTGCAGTGTGAATCCCTGACCTTGTGTCTGGTTTAATTTTATCTTCAAATAAGCCACTAATATCCATCATTCCAACAGTTCACTGTAGTGCAGTATAACCCAGAATGCCTTTTTCACTTACTTATTCTATCTGCACAGGATACAGCATAGAGTAGAAACTATTAGTAGTTTAATGGGTAACTACTAGTACAGCAGTTTCAGCTAGGAAATATTCTGTCGTCTGTCTGTCTGTCTGTATATCTATCTACTCTATTTCTTCATTTTATAGTGGACTACTTTGTCCATGCCGTGTTTTGTGATTGACTGTCACCGAGGTTAACAAGCTGAGCTAAACATGGGGTTTGTAATCAATACACACAAAAACTACAGTGCAGCAAGACTTTCTGCAGTTGCATTGCTTAATGCCGCAGGTTGTGCCCCGTCTCTGCTCTCAGTGGTTGTAATCTTGCCTTCTGTCACTTAACTGACTTTCCATTATCTTGAAGCACAACTTTATTCTCAGCTTCTTTTTCTGCTTGTAAAAAGAAACACTGCTCAGGCTCAGAAATAAAAACACCATTTGTTTCTTTTTTTATATCATTAGGGAGCAGGGGTACACTTCTGTAGGCAGCCACTCTCCATACTGTTTTCATTTCTTTCTTTCTCTAGCAGAGAGATCGAGTTAATTATCCATAGAAGCTAATGAAGGATTTTCGATTCAATCCATCTCATGTCCCTAGACAGAAATCATCCAGTATCTTACATTTTATCAGCAGCAATGTAAAACTTTAACAAAAAAGTAATCTCTAAGCATGTGTGTCAGTCCTAAGTATTGGGGCGGGGGGGAGGAAGAAAAAGTTTTCAGAAAGTTTGAAAATATGTAAAACAGACTGAGGAAAAGTGTATTTCTCTTTGTGCACGCCTTCCAGATTGGTAGAGCGGTATAAGAAAATGCTAGGGTTGATTTCGGATCTGGATGGCAGGGAGAGTTGTCAGGTACATAAGCTGCCTCTACTAGAAACAACTTAAGTAAGGCTTTTTCAGGGGCATTAGGAAATCAGTATTTACAGAATCTCCTCTAATGTGCTGAAGGCTGAAACATTACCTGAGGTGGTTTGTCCAGATAGCTAGCCTCCCTGGTAAGGTGGGTGGTGGTATTCAGGCTGTCTTTCTATGAGGAATTGTGGTGCATTTCTCACAGCAGCTGAGGTATGCCTTTTCTTCACAACAGACTGATCACAGGATAAGGATGCACCTAGGGAACTGAAAATGAAATCCACCTTTTCTCATACCCAGCCGTGATTACAGTACACAGGCTTGAAATACAGCGGAAGATGGGTAATGAGCTGAGAATAAGGAAAACCACTCAAAGAATATTAAATTTCAGGAGTTAGTGAATGCCTCATTCAATCATTATTTTTTTGTTGTTGTTGCATTTTAAGGGTAAATAACGCTTTCCTGGACCGACTCCAGAACGAAATACAACCTAATAGCATCTATCAGCCTGGATGCTCTGGGAATCCAGACTACATCAGTAATGGCACCTGGGTAAGTTTGTGGGTACAGAATGTCTTGCGTACAAGACACTTCCTTAAGTTCAGAACAAGGGTAGTGAAACAATAAGGGATTTTTTTGAAAGTCTTAAAATGAAAGATGGTTAAAAATCCTGTAAAGATTATAACATGACATTAAAATTGGAGGGGAAAAAATTCCATGAAAGCTGTTCAGCTTTTTACCCATATAAAATTATGACAAAGAAGACTTAACTGCATCCTATTTAAAATACATTGTATTTGCAAAGATTCTTTGAAGAAAGGGTATCTTGACTGTAGCCTATTAAAAATCCATTACTTTTTCAGCTCTCCTAATGAGGCAATAATGTGACTGTTATTTAGAATTGCAGTCTTCAGTATAAGAAAAAATAGAATTATTTAGTATTCCCATCATGGAAACTTCCAGTATGTTGAAATTCCGTTGCTGAGAGGACCCTAAGTGCAGAAATGGATTACAAAGACTGAGCAGCAAAAGAGTGAAAGTTTAAGAGAATTCACTGAATGTGCCAGTGTTGAGAAAGATGTTTAGGTGATAAACCAGAAAAGCTTGTATTTAATTAGTTGAACTGTCTGGTAGGGATGTGTATGTTGGTAGAGGAATGCCAGGAAGATGTGGGTTCAGGCATCTGTGAAGTCAAGGCATGATTAAGAAACAGGTACTCTTGCTGCTCAAGTTTTCCATAGACTGGAAGTGGGAAAAAAATCACTACAAGCTTTGGGCAAGCCCTGGGCTGTGGCAGAGGGCTTGGGAACTTTGGCTTGAGGCCACCTTTGAGCATAGAAGTTCTTTTGATTTTGTTGAGAGGAGGCAGGACCTGCCAGCTCAACCTTCCATAAGGTCTGCGGGTAGTTGGTTAGAGGCTTTACCAGTAAGGACTGTATCATGTGCCAGACAGTCCAGGAGCTGAAAGCCAAACTACATATGTCTAGGCTAGCAAAAGCGTGTAACTAAGAGACTAAGACTCTTATGACAGGCCTGAACCATCTTCTGGAGGATAGAATGTATGAAGGTAGCAGAATTAGAAACTAGTAGGACAGAGAGTACTGATGGCTAGTAAGGGGCAAATGGTAAAGTCTGCTGTACAGGGCATGGTTAACAAAGGCAGCAAGGGCAGAAATTCTTGTTTTTCTTTCGCATTGTGTCCTTTACCCCAATTTGCAAACTGTTTCCTGATAAACACAAAAGAAATCTTGTGCCACAAACAGAGATCCCCAATATCTAAATTCTAGTATCTCTGCTGAAGTGTCTGTGGACTCCATTGCCATTCTTAGTAGCAGGAGTGAAATTTTGCCTTTAGCCAGATGCCATATGTCCTCTCCTAGGATACACATAGCCACATGCCATCTGTCCTCTCCTAGGACCAACACAGGTCTGCTGTTGGTACCAGCCAAATACGTGCACCCAGCCCAGGCAGTGTTTTAATAACAGACCACTTTAGGGTGCACACAGCCAACCTATGTTTTGTTTACTTTAGATAATAAATGTATTCAAGGAAAGCATCAACAAAAATGCAATAAAATTCTGTGTATGAAGTGATAAATGTCCTACTCTGACGTTTGGGTAATGCTAGATTATCCATTTATGCTTCATGCTATGATGTGAGATTAGAAGACTAAATAAAGCAGGGGAAAAGTAAAATGTGGAAGAATATGTCATCATTGAAAGGAATCCAAAATTAGTATTGGTGGCAAGAGCAAGAAAGAAAAATATCTCTCAGAAAATGGGCTGGAGGCTGCAACCCCAGTGTCTTTGATTACATCAAGATTCATCTGCCTTGCCTTGGGATTTTAAGCAAAAAGAACTGAATTCCAGGTGGGGCTTACAAGCCACGTCGTCCGTAACATGGTGTTTTACATTACAAGGTAGGTAATTTGAAGCAGGTCAGACTATATACTAAGATTAAAAGAAATTTAAAAGGCTCTGAAAGACATGACCTGCAGGTAATTTCTGAGCCTGCTCTGTCTGTGCAGTAACATTGAAGAAATATTTGTTCTCTTTTCTTGTCCTGTTTGAACTCTACAGTCGCATCAGCTTCGCATTTAACAGAAACTGAACATTACTCTGTGTTGTCAATACACCAGCTGTATTTTTCACTCTTATCGCTATTAGGGTGTTTTTCTAAGGAAAATAGGTTTGTACAATCATGCTGTCTACGTGAAATAAGGCTTTCAACTCGTCAAATCTGAAAGGGAGTTTAAGTCTCAAAGATAATTTTCCGTGTATTTTGTGAAAAGCAATGGCTGGCAGAGGAGAGACCCCAAAGCAGTGCCCCAGTCTTAGAGGTGGTGGGAAGGACCTGAGCATGGCTGCAGCCCTCCAGCCCATCAGCATAGGCACAGCTCCGGAGCAGCTGCAGCTCTGCCCTGTTTTCCTGGGGCTTCAGAGTGCAAAAGAGGACATGGATATCACAGGGGGCATGGAGACGAGTGGAGAAAAGTGAATTTATTGAGTGTCTGGGCAGGGAAGAGAGCAGTTGCATTGCCCAATTGTCTCCTAATTGATTGGAAACTGCTTTTCATTAATTCTTCTGCCCTCCAGACATCTTCTGTTTTATTAGGAGTATTTATAAGCTGTTATTTCAAGAATTATCTTCAGGAAAGTAATCTTTTCTCCCTTTTTGGTTATAAATGCCAGAGTGCTCTCTGGGTGTTTTTGAGGGTTCCTTTTTAGCAGGAAGATGGATGAATTTCCACTTCCATCCGTGAGCTACTGCCTCTTGATAGAACATCAAATCTTGTTGTGCGATATCAAGAAAGCTTTTACGTCCTTTGGGCTGCCATTGCCTCTAATATAAAGATAAACTTTTTGGGATAGGAAGGTGAAGAAATAATAATTGTTATTTTGACAAGTTTAATTGATTATATTTAATCCTTTAATCAGATGAGACCTATGACTGAGACAGAATCTGTTCACACCAACGGCACAAATTATCAGCTTCATTTAAATACCAAACCACTTCTCTTTTTACAAAAGAATAATGTTAAAAAAGTTGCACATTTTTATGTTCACTCCCTCATGGGATTTGTCCATGTTCAAGTATGAAGGGATTTGCAGAGGCCAGATGCTAATGCTTGACAAGTCTGTAACAGAGCCCTTGTTTATTTTTTGTGTAGAAATGGAGCACTGTCAAGGACTTTTTTGTCTGTTCTATTACTGGGGAGAGGAAACATGTAGAACATATGAAATTTATATGTCTGCTCTTCTTTTATGAAGTACTGGTTATCTTGTTGAAACTCTCTGAGCCATAGTAAAGCCAGAATCTAGAGGGCAAGGAGACATATTACACCTTCCCATTTCTTGTCTCCATTCCGCACAGAGTGATGCATAAGAATGGGAAATGCTTTGTCAGATGCTGACTCAGCTCTTTGAGTGGGTGCATAATTCTAGATTTTGTTGTAGTAAACAGCTATGCCCTGAATACACAGGTGCACTGTGACAGGAAAAACCCATTCTCTTCCTTTCCTATATGCAGAGCAGGAACTCAAAATCCGTTTTGCAGAAACATGATTTATGGATAAAGCTATTTTAAACAAACACGCTTTGTGGCTTAGCACTTGGGTTAGTTCTTGTAGCATGATCCGTGGGAATGTTTATTTGGAGTCTCAACCAGCACCTGATTTATGTTATTTGCCATGAGTTTGAGAGAGAGCATGTCATGAAATTTACTGTTGCACAGCAAAGAACTTATAACAGTTTTCCATACACAATCAGTTTTAATGCAATGTCCATGAACTTTTAGATACTTTCGGTTGCACTGAAAATTACAGTTTCCCAGCATAAAGAAAAAGCTTTTATTTAGCATGAGAGTATTGAGACTAGGCTATATAAATAAGTTCAAGAATGAAATTAAAACAGCAGTTACATTTGTTTTAGTAAACAATTTGCTTAGAATCATAGAATCATCGAGATTGGAAGAGATCCCCAAGATCATCACGTCCAACCTTCAACCTAACACCACCATGCCCACTTAAACCATGTTTCCTAATACCACATCCACGTATTGTTAGAACACCACCGAGGATGGTGACTCCACCACCTCCCTGAGCAGCCTGTTCCTATACCTGATCACTTTCAGTGAAGAAAGTTTTCCTAATGCCTAATCTAAACCTCACCTGGCACAGCTTCAGGCTGTTTCCTCTTGTTCTATTGCTAGTGACTTGAAAGAAGAGATCGATCCCCACCTCTCTACAGCGTCCTTTCAGGTAGCTGTAAAGGGTGAAAAGGTCTCCTCTCAGCATCCTTTTCTCCAGAATACCAGTTCCCTCAGCCATTCCTCATAAGACCTGTCCTCCAGGCCCTTCACTACCTTTGTTGTCCTTTGGACACACTCCAGCATCTCAATATCCTTCTTGTATTGAGGTGCCACAAACTGAAAACAATACTCAAGATGAGGCCACACTAGTGCTGAGTACAGGGGGACAATCACTTCTCTAGTCCTGTTAGTCTATTTCTGATGCAAGCCAGGATGCTGTTTGCCTTCTTGACCACCTGGGCACATTGCTGGCTCATGCTCAGCTGGCTGTCAATCAACACCCCTAATTCCTTTTCCACCAAGCTGTTCTCCAACCACTCTTCTCCAAGCCTGTAGTGTTGCAGGAGGTTATTGTGACCAAACTGTAGGACCCAGCACTTAGTCTTGTTAAACCTCCTGGAACTGACCTTTAACCAGGTTAGCCTCTTTACAATCTGAGATTATTAAGTTTTTTGGTGTCTTTTAAATCTTTTTTATGAAGAGCAATGTGTTTGTCTTGTGTGGCAGAATGATGGCAGAAAAGAAGAACCAAACTCAACAGAAGTATAAGCATCAGTGTAGGGACCTCAGAAATACAACATGCTGTAGCTGAGTATAATAACTTACCTCTGAGAAAGCAGCCAAACATATGTAGATGCATTCTGCCTGGGTTTTCTTTGAGCTTAATAATTCATTACTTCAAAAATTTCATCCTCAAAGAGAATAGTGGGAGTCTTGGAAGAAGAGGAAGGAGCTTTTCACTTTTTCAAGTTGTGTGAGATCAAGAAAGGATTGAGGCATCTGAAGATATTTGGAACACTTCTAGATTGATATTTTCCAGTAAGAACAATACGTGTTTATCTCCCTAGTCGATGCATCCTGCTATTCATGTTGACTTGAAATCAAAGAAATATTTATTGCTAGATCTCGAATCTTGCAGAAAGGTTTACATGTTGTTTTAAGAAGAGATGCAAAAGATATGAAAGGGCACCGAGTAATCAAGAAAGTTCCACACAGCTGGATAACCGTAATTCATCGCATAAGTACACTGTGATAGCACTTACACTGGACATTGCACTCTACTAATACGTGGGGTTTTTCTTTTATTGAGGAGTGAAATGACTTGGAATAAAGGCGGTGAAAGGTAAGAATAATGACTTTACTCATTCTCTTTAGTACCAATGCTAGTGTTAATTTAGCTTCACATGTAACATTTCACTGTAACATCTTATGTGGTTTAATTCTCAAGTAATACGAGAAAGAACCTTAAAATAAATGGTTCCTGTGTCTTGTGTTCGGGTCCATACAATGGCACCCGCCTATTCCGAAACACATGAAATAGCACGAAAGGTATCTGCGGAGGGTGCCTTGACATTTAGGCTGAAACCTCAATACAGCCACGCTCTCCATATCATGAACTGTGAGTGGATAAACCTGAGCTGCTGAGGAATGTGGCTGGAAATGCAACAGGCAACACCGCAGTCTTCCAGTGAAAAGAATGAGTTTGTGGTGGGATGCATTCTTCCTGCTATTTCACATCAGCAAAAAGGAAGACTATTATCAGTGGAAGCTGTTGGTAAAACACCTCCATTGAGTCAGAGAGGCCAGGCTTTCTGTTTTCAAGAGACGTTTTCACAAGGCTCACTGAACCCATGTTCTTTAATGAGATGGGTTCCCTATCCTTATTCCCAGTTCTGATATACAGAACCTTTACCTCAAGGCTTGGAGACTTTTGAAATATATTCAGGAATGTTATTGCCTTAGGAGATGGCTCTGACCGAACTCTCTTTTTTTTTTTAAACCTAGGATTTTATAAAGAGGAACTTTTTAAAAATCAAACTTTAAGAAGTTTCTAATGCTTTCAACCCTTCTGCCACAAATGCAGATACTCACTGAGACTTTATTTCTCATTTTCTGCTCTGAAATGTATTTTAGGTTTTTTTGCAGTAGGGTTTTATTCTGAGTTGTCTTTTCAGTTTTATGAGAAGCAAGATTATTATTAAAAATTAACTCAAATTGAGTTTTCAGTTTTATGAGAAGCAAAATTATTATTAAAAATTAACTCAAATTCATAAAAGAAAAGGCAACAAACAGATAAAGACAGCTCCCCACAGGGGAAGAAATGTCTGTCTTTTGCAGCCTACAGTAGTGTTAGGTTTTGTAAGCTGTGGGCAGCTGAAGGGGTTCAATGCATTGGAGTCTGTTGTTTTTTACGATACCCACTGTACCAATAATGTATGTACATACGAACTGTATGAGAATTATGAATGGGTGCACCTTTTAAAGCCTCGTTTTACTGTGATTTTGAAAACATACTTCAGCTTGCTACATTAATATATTGTTCAAAGAGTTATTCATGTGTCTGCAGATAATTAGGACATTTTGTGCATTAAATTTACAAAAAGATAGAAATCCCTTCATGAGGGCTTTACATAATTAAAAGCTAAAACCTGTTGGAAAAATAAAAGAGAAGCTATTTTCCAGTGGACTTAATCCTACAGAAGTTGACTTTGATTTTTGTTTTTTGCTGGAAAAGATAAATTTTTATTCCGCTTTCTTCCTCTTGTTACAGGGTACTGGAGAAATATTCACTTTTATCTGGCCTAGGCCAAACGGCCTTGTAAAAGCTCCAAGAAAATACTCTTTCATCATTGTGATTTCTTTTCTTACCCTGACTTCAGCTTCACACCCACTTCATGAGCAATCTGCAGAGACTGCTTTCTAGTTGTCATTATTCACGCATATTTTGAAGGAGCTGATTATGAAATTCCTATTTAATTTTTAATAAGAGAGTGTGTAATTTTTTTTTTCATAAATTGTTTTGCTTCTTGCAGAATGTAATTATCCCAGTCTTTGGGATCTCAGCAAAAGGAGGCATTAGTGGCTGCAGAGCTGCAGTAATGTCTGTGTTTACTTGCTGTTCTATTCTCAGCCAAAAATGTCTCAGAACTAAAGAACCAGGTAGAGGATTTTGTTTTGGGGTGGGAAGGAGAAGTGTTGCAAGTTTGTTTTCTTCTCTTTGTTTTTGGTTTGGTTTGGAGGGAATTTTGTGGAATTGTCTTGCTGTTGCATTCAACAGCAGACAGTGAGAAAAAAACAGATGTGTGTATTGTAAACAGATTCGTTAAAAAATGTTGTTAGAAAAAATACCACACATGAAGGAAATAAACCCCGAAATATCACTGAAATGTATTCAAGCTCTCCCACATCTTTTCTGATACGACGTACTTGTTTTTCACTTTGCCAGTTTTACCTTGGTGACTTCTGTTACGTAACCGAGGAAAGTTACTGTAAGGTTAGCTTTAGGGGTTTTTTCAGTCTAGTCTACTGGAATTTAATTTATATCTCCCTGTTTTTGCAGACTACAACATTTTAATGCTTTCCAAAAGCCAGCATGATCAAGACTAATGGAAATGAAGGGTCCACAGTACACATGAACATTATCTCACTTTGGCTTAAAGAAGTACTCAGATCTCTCATACTACTAGCTAGTTGCTCTTAATAGCAAAGGCTAGACATCTTGGTAATAGTCTATAGTTTAGCTTTTTTCTAAGTGTCTGACACTGGAACAATTCCTTGTGAAGACATTTGCGTACCCACACAATGGCACTGTATCGCAAGTGATATTTGGCTGTTCCGTCAGACTGCTGCTTTGGAAATTAAGTTCACGTGTTCCTCCAAGAACTTCCTCTCCCATTTTCCTTCACTAGATGTGAAGGCTAGGGCTAAATGTCTGCTGAATGGAATATATGTACGTGCAGACATATATTAAATTAAATGTCATTGCTTTAATCAGATCCTTGTGTCATATTCTAATCAAACTAAGACTTGTACATGGTCTTTTTGAAGTAATGAACCTGCAGTGTCCCTGCTCTTGATGCACGATACCACAGACACTGCTGACAAAGGCTGAGTGGAAGGGGAGGTCACTGTGGTCAATTACAAGCTAAAATTCAGTGTGATTTCATTGCTATGTTTCTATATCCAAATAATAAGGACTTCTTATAAACCTGCTACTTTCACATTCAGGAACAGTGATGGCAAGTCACCCTGAGTAACCTCTTCCATTAAGCTTGTCTACTTTCTTTTGGCTGTCTTCAAAGATGAAATTTGATCACAATCTTCAAAGTGCTTCCCCTTACCCAGCATCTCAATCTCTTATTTGAAATGCTCTCTGCAGACTATTTCAGGCATTAACTATTGCAGCCCTTTTTAATGAAGAAGTGCCTGAATATTTCCTCTCCTATCTTTCTGAACAGAACAAACAAATCAATGTGAACAGTGGCCCAAGAAGTGTCCTTGAGTCATCTCCTGCAACGGACATGATAAAAAAGCTACATGCAACCACGAACTGGTGTTAGCACGATGTCTGCAAAATGCTCTTCTTACCCTGTTGGGAAGCTTCCAGCATCTCAGAATACCACTTCTCCACACACACACATCCTGCCAAAACTTCAAGCTTGAAAGCAAAGAGATGTTGTAACATCTCTTTAAAGAAGTTATAATTAAATGATCTGGCAACATAGCAGGAAAATGGCTTCGTGTCTGTCGATAGTTAGGAACTGCTAGTTGGCTGTGTTTGCTATCTACCTGATAAACTTTTGATAAAGGGTTTAGAATGCAAACAGGTTCCTCTAGTTATAACTTGCACTGACCAAGTTAATGATGTATAATGCAGTGGCATAGAATGAGATTTCGTTACTATGTAACAGTAAATAGACTTTTTGTAATGTTTTAAAGTAACTGTTTCAATATAATCTGCACTGATGATCTCTGCTGTTTCAGAAGCAGCCCTTCTGACAGGAAGTGGTGTGAGGCTGGAAGTTACAAGAGAAAATTCCCCGGCTTTTTCCTTGCTGAAACAAAATGATTTTAACAAAGTGACTAAACCCTTATGATCAGCTGTTCTGCATTCCTGTAAAAACTGGCAACAAGATCCCTATACTTAGTTTTTTATGGTCTGCCTAAACAGAAATGCAATGTTCGTTTAAGGACTTACAATATTGGTCCTTTTATGTACCTAGAAGTGTTTCTAATAGTTTAACCATCCCTGACTCCTAGCTCAATCTTGGCAAGTTTCAGGTGTCTGTTACTGAACTACAGTATTCTGCTCTTGGGGCACTTACTCTTTTCTATGTGCATATTTGGACAGCTTCATTCAATTCGCATCCTTGTTCAGAATATCCCAGATTTATAGACGGTCCTAGATGCAGTAGGATTTTGTAGAAGTAAGAGTTTTGTACGTCTTCTTTTTGATACATGCCCCATTACCCAGACACTAAGGCAGAATATTATTAGTTACTAGAAAGGGAGCTAATCCATAGCTAACGTTTTATGGTATTCATCCGTGTTCAGTTCATGCCTCTGCTTCAAGACATCCAAATCCCTGTCCCTTGCCTTGGAGGATATCTTAACCACCAGGCTCTTTAGCATTGTTCTCAGCAACCAGGCTGTGATGGCTCTTCTGTTTTATGTAGAACAATAGAAATTCAGCTGAAGTGAGAAGACATATGGCTTTATCTAGGCCAAGAGTTGGATGTTCCTGCTGTGATCCTGACACAACTCTGCTCCCCCTCATAGTCTTCTCTAAGGGCACCCACACATTTTTGCACTTCCAGATATTTGTTTTCTCTAGTCCTGCTCCTGGAGCACTCTGGCAGAAATCCCTTTTGGCCCCTCTATTAAGCACTCCTCCCCCTCCTCCTCCTTTCCCTTCAGTCATGCTCCATTTCTTGTTAAATCTCTCTAGCTCACCAGCTGAATTGATTCAGATGCCTGTAATCCATAGATCCTTCAGCACTCTTGACTCCTTCATCAACAGTCTCTTTCTCTGCTGTATCTTATAAGAAAAAAATAGATAAAATACTCTCAGTATTTGCTACTTCAACTTAACGTCTTTATTTAGCAACCATTTCTCTCTGCTTTTGGAGAGGCAGATGTGCATCTGAAGTCTGAGCAGCTCACCTGTGGAGGGACCTGTAAGTGTCTCATGGTATCTGGAATAAACACTTTCTCTTGTTCTGGCCTTAAAAGGGTCATCTTGGTCTCAGCAATCATTGACAGGTTCTCAGCAGATCCAGATGCTGTTAGCAGAGAGGGAGCGTTTGCTGTGACTGGTGTGAACAGAAATGCAAGTTTGAAGATGAGGGAAGATTCACTTGAGGTTCTTCTTTAAAGGCCTTTCAATTTCAAACCATTTCTAGGGATCTCATCTGAACCCTTTCCAGTTTACTCTCATTAAAAAAGGGTGGGATTTTTTTCTTGCCAAGATTAATTCATTTTTTATTTCACTTACAGACCACATTCCCCATTGCTAGTTGTTTGATCTTTGCATCCAGCTCTTCAATTAAAAGAAGGCAAGCCCAGGTATTCCTGCTGCCTGGGCATCTCTCTAGTGCTTTTACCACTAATTTATCTGACCTTCTCTACAATCTCATGTACTCCCTTGAATAACATTTAGATAAGAAAACCGTATCAAAAATGTTATTTTTGGAAGAATATTACCATTGAGAATTTTCTTTTAAAATCTGTTTAGTGCATTTTTTATTGGTTTACCTAGACTTTGAAGTTTCAGTATATGTTCGGCTTTTTTGTACATAAAAAAGTCGTGTGGCCTTATGTAGCTCTGCTATTTTTAAAAAATGCACATTTTGCCAGACTGGTAATCCTACAAGGAATAAAAACCATTTGTCTTTAAAGTTTCATCTGTTATTAAACCGTGTTGTCTGGTATTAATCATCCTGTTTGCTTTTAATTCTTTATTGACCACATCCTAGTCCGACATTGATACGTGCCCTGGGTAAGCATCACATTGACAATAGTTAGTTACATTTTCAGCGCATTATCCTTTGGAACTATTTAAAGATTTATTTCCTGTAGACTCTGTTCAATCTTTCGGACAGTCACAGTGTCTCATAGGACTTACTCAGTATCCTACTTTAAAAACAGCAGTTCAGCAATATCATTGGTCAATACATCCAGTGAATGGTCCAAGTTTTCTGTGTTGTTGATTAGATAGTAACCTACTACGTTACTAAAAGATATATACTTCTGTATTTTAATCAAAACAGTCATCCATCTGTTTCCTAAAAATAACTAAGAATTTATTTTATCACCTGAAGTGAGGATTTTGCACTTTTGCCTCCTCTTTGGCACAGTTAATCTGTGAGGGTGGCAGAATTTCATTGCTGGTGCTTATCTCTCATACTTTGATTTCTGCCAGGAGTAGGGTTTTTCCCTGAAGGTGGGCACACAGTAGCAGTAGCCCCCAAAATCATGGAATCATAGAATAGTTTGAGTTGCAAGAGAGCTTTGAAAGTCGTACAGCCCAACCCCACTTCAGTGAGCAGGGACATCTTAAACTAGATTAGGTTTCTCACGTCCAACCTGACCTCGGATGTTTCCAGAGATGGGTCATGTACCTCTTCTCTGGGAAATCTGTACCAATGTTTCACCACCCTCACTGAAAAAAATGTCTTCCCTAAATACAGTCAGATTCTACTGTCTTTTAGTTTAAAACTGTTACTGCTGGACTTTCCACAGCAGGACCTACTAAAAAGCTATAAGCCTCTTTTAGTATTGAAAGATTGCAAGAAATTCTCACTGAACAACCCCAACCCTGACAGCCTTTGTTCACAGGAAATGTGATTCTAGCCCTTTGATCAGTTTCATAGCCCTCCTTTGGACCCATTCCAGAGTTGGACACAGTACCCCATGTGAGGTCTCTCCAGAGCAGAGGGGCAGAATGACTCCCATCAATCTACTGGCCGTGATTCTTTTCATGCAGCCAAGAATATGTTTGGATTTCTGAACTGTGATGGTGCATTGTCAGCTTGTGTTTAGCTTTGTATACCAAGTCCTTCCTCTCGGAGCTGATCTCTACCACTTGATCCCCCATCCTGCATTGATACCAGGGTTTGCCTTAACCAAGGAGCAGGACCTTGCACTTGACCTTGTTGAACCTCATACCCACTTCTTCAGCTTGTCAGATGGCATCTTGATCCTTTCTGGATGGCATCCAGATCCCTGTGGCATGTCAACCACAATACTCAGCTCTGCGTCATCTGAAAACTTGCTGAGGGTTTACTTGATTCCACAGTCTGTTTCATTGATGAAGATATTAAAAAACACTGGTCCTAGTATGGATGGCTGGAAGACAGCACTCCTTAATCATCTCCATGTGGATACTGAGCCATTGATCACTACTGTCTTAGATGAGACCAAACAGCCAACTCCAGATAAAATCCATATATTTCCAATTTAGAGAGAAGGATGTGTGGGGGACCACGTCAAAGGCTTTACAGAAGTCCAGAGAGTTGACCTCCATAGTTCTTCCCCTGTCCACTGATGTAACTGAAGGTTACTAGATTGGTCAGGCAGGACTTGTGGTGGTGAAACCACTCTGGCTGTATTGAATCACTTCTCTGTCTTCCAGGTTCCCTTTGTTGCTTCAGTCTCAAATTCTTACGCATAAGCTTTCAACCTACCCGTGGCTATTCTTCAGAGACAGCTCTTCAAGCTTTACCCAGTTCTTGATGCCTCCATTCCTCCTTCCTTGTCTGATCCCTCTGAACAGCCTGTAGCCAGTGATTGCCACACTTGTCCCACCAAGTTTCAACAATGGCAACTAGGTCAAGAGAAAACCAGATAGGTCTGCTTTTTATTACTGTCCTTTCAGTTGCAGCTAAAAGTTTTCTGTTTTCCTCAATGCAAAACCAGAAAAAAGCATTTCTCACTTAGAGAATCTGCAATTTCCTCCTTAACGTAGAGTACCCCTTGGCATTTTGGTTTTGCTCTGCTTTTGTAGAGAGACTCTCTTGCTAGTTCACTCTTTCTTTAGGAAAAAGTTACAAAAAGAGTTTTCGGGCTCCTTACGTCTTGATTTGTATTTGTTTTGTTCATCTACAGAACTGAAGTGAATTCTCCTACTTCATGGAAAGTCTGGGAAACAGATGTCACATGTCTTGAAGGTTAGCACTTGCTAGCCCAGCAAAGCAGAACCTAGAGCAATCAAACCTAAAAGTTGGAGGAATCCCCTTTGCTCATATACCTGATCCATTACCATTTAAATAGATAAAAAAGATTTGCTATAATGAACTAATCTGGACCTTTTACTGGAGGTTGTACAGGCTGCACCTTCTTGAAAGGTAAATTTTACCTATTTTGCCCAATTTCTTTTTAACTTCCATAAAATAGCAAAAGCCCCCAAACCCAAATCAAATTATAAGAGGCTCTCTTTAAAATTTTCTTTTCCTTTCCTCCTGAGAGAAGAAATGGTTGCAGTTGATAGGTTGGATATTTTTATTGTTAGTCTTTATTTTATGTGACTTTTCAGAAGTACAGTACCTTGTGACACTGGATCAGTTCTGATGAATTCTCTGTTCTCTCGAACTTTTATGTTTTCTGTATGTGAGATCAAAAGTCGAAGCACCAATTACTTTAGTCTTTAAATCAATGTCTTTCTTGGATCTCCTTCAGAAAACGGATGTATGAAGCAGTGATTCATTCTGCTTTCAGTGTTTAATCTGGGAAAATGCATTGCTTGTTCTTTGCATCCTGGCAATCGTCTCCAGCAGAAGGCAATGGGAAATATTTGAACTGAAATAGGTTAAACTGACAGGAGAGAAACTCGACTACAAAGATAAAATAATTTTATAAATGGATTTAGTCTGTTTATTACAAGTTGCACCTCTGTTTGAGTACGAGCAGGTAGCACTTGAGTCTCCTCAGGTTAGCGCTCTGGTCTCCCAAAATGGACATGCCAAGCAAACAGCGTTTAACATTTGTGGATGGGTATGTGGACTCAGGAACAAGCGCTGAGAACAAGTGGTACTGTGCTACCAGTGTGCAAAATGTGTGATTCATAGAGCTTGTCTTTCTTACTGCTTCTATTTTCTGTTTGACACAGGTAACAGTAATCTTCACAGTGTTTTTTTAATGTTGTGAGGCAGAATAAACTGAAGAGGTAGAGGGAATACAAATATGGAAGTGGTACAAACAGACCACACATTTGGGTTGTCATTTGCATGTGGAGACAAGAAGCAAACACAAACTGGTCCTGCAGGAGCAGTTTATTTTCTGTTCCAAGGAGTGTCTTCCCTAAGGGAAGAATTCAATTTTCTGACCTGCCTGGAGAGCAGATCTGTGCAGCCATCTGGTAAGGGATCTTTGACACCTGCGGTGAATCAGCCTTTGAGGATACCGCTCTGTCTTTGCTGTCTATGGAGAGAACACAAACGATCACATCAACTGTGCTCCTAATCTCGGGATGATGTGAATCTGGACTACAACAGCATGAGCACCAAAAAACCCTCTGATTTAGTTGCAGCATATTCCTATAATTGCAGTGTGTGGGCTGTTTAAAGACATCTTCTTTCAGAAGAGATCACAAAGCTTTTCCACAAGGTTACAGTACTCTACACTTCAGTCTGTTGGTTGTCACAAATCAGTCTTTTCGGATAAATACAGGAATTGCAGGTTAAATTGGAGGCCTCAGTGCTCACCAATATCTTTTAGTTGAAATTACATGTTAATATTTGTGACAGTCTAAGCTAGGTCAGCTGAGATCATAAGTCTATTGTGTGAGCACACAATGCTGTGCTTTCCTGCTCACTGAGCGCTCCTGACCCAAGAAGGCTTTGGTGAAACAGGCTAGACAGAGGCGATGGGAAAAGGGTATGTAACAGATAAGCATTTGCCTGAGGGATGGCAAATGACACATGAATTCTTAGCTACATTTTAAAATTATTTAAATCTTCAGGAGTTCAATAGAGAGGACTGCCTCAATGAAAGAAATAAGAAAAGGTGGAGGAACATGGGGTGGAGGGAGAATTATTAGTGTGAGGCAAAAGGGAGCAGACAAGCCTGTAGCTGAAGTGAAACAGTTGGGAAAAAAAAATGTGTGTGAGCAGCCAGCTTAGAAGTTTTTGTGGTCCCAGAATGGTGTAATCTGTCTAGATCTGCCTCCATCAACTCCACGTGGCTAGATGGGTAGAAAGAAATTACTCTGAGGTCAAAATGCATTCAGAGAAATGGCTCAGGGTATCAGAATAATTTAGGTTGGAAAAGACTTTTAAGATCATTGATCTTCCACCATTAACCTAACTGTACCAAGCCCACCACTAAACCACATCCCTAAGCTCCATATCTACGCAACTTTTAAATATGTCCAGGCATGGCGATTCAGCCCCCTCCTTGGGCAGCCCGTTCCAGTGCCTGATGACCCTTTCAGTGAAAACGTTTTTCCTAATGTCTAACCTGAACTTCCCCTGGTGCAACTTGAGGCCATTTCCTCTGGCTATTCGTGAGAAGAGACTAGCATCCTCCTCTCTACAACCTCCTTTCAGACAGTTGTAGACAGTGAGAAGGTGTCCTCTTAGCCACCTTCTCTTCAGACCCAATAGTCCCAGCTCCTTCAGTTACTCCTCAGAAAGCTTATTCTCCAGAACTTTTGCCAAGCTTGCTGTCTTCCTTTGGACCTGCTCAAGCATCTCAATGTTCTTCTTGTAGCAAGGGCCTGAAAACTAAATACAGCATTCAAGGTACAGCCTCACCAATGCCAAGTTCAGGGGTCAATCTTTTCCCTATTCCTGCTGGCTACACTATTTCTGATACAAGCCAGGATGTCATTGGCCTTCTTGGCCACTTGAGCACACTGCTGGCTCATATTTAGCTGGTTGTCTAACAATACTCTCAGGTCCCTTTCTGCCAAGCATCTTTCCAGCCTCTCTACTCCAAGCCTGTAGCATTGCATGAGGGTGTTCTGACCCAAGTGCAGGACTTGGCACTTGGCCTTGTTGAAGCTCATATAACTGGCCTCAGCCCATTGATCTAGCCTGTCCAGATCCCTCTGTAGAACCTCTCTGCCCTCAAGCAGATCAACACTCCTGCCCAACTTGTCATTTGCAAGCTTACTGAGGGTGCATCGAATCCCCTTGGGCAAATAATCAATCAAGATATTAAGCAGCACTGCTGTGTGAAAGTTGGAGGGTCTGGAGTGAGTGCCAGAAGGGAGCTCTGACTATGGCTAACTGGCATCCTTTGGTTTCTTCCCTTTCTATGTATGACCTGCAGAGATGCCTCTGCCAGCAATTGGCTTTCATTCACATCCCAACACGGAGGCACTTAGGCAGGGTCAGGCTTTGAGAGGATGATGTGTTACGACTTTACTGTTGTAAAAAACCCTTTTAATCCCTGAGCCACGTTGCTTCACTCAGCTGCTGTTTTTCAGGCATCTGTTTGAAGGGAATGACACCACCCATAAATACCTAGTGCCAGCGCTGAAGTATATGTCACTTGATGCACTATTTCATCCTAAAGGCAATATAGACCACACAGGCCTCTGAGATACCTTGAATCAGACAGCATTTTCAACGAGTATGTATGGTCAGATCATAAAGAAGGGTAAATCATGAATTACTTATCTTGGTGCAAGCAATCCTGAGCAGCTGAGTCTCAAACATTGTGAAGCAGCCACACAGCTGGCTCCAGGCACACTGGGGGTGAGGGGGTGGGTTTGGAGGCACCTCCTGTGGCAGATTGTGTTTGCGACAGGCTTCATCCTCGGAATCCTTTCAGCAAGCTGCAGCCTATTGCTACAGCACCTCCTTGTATCTCCTAAACACACCAACTGTGCATCTTCTGTAGGTGCCAGAGCAATGTACATCAGTAAAGGAGATAGTGGAGATGCCTGGAAGGGCCAGTGATATGCCAAGCCTGATGTTAGTTACAGCTAAAGCCCACAGATGAGGACAGAGGAAGCTCATCGTGTTTAATTGTAAAAGGACACTAACTGCAGAGCTTTG
Organism: Phoeniculus purpureus; assembly: GCA_028565055.1. Lineage (NCBI taxonomy): Eukaryota > Metazoa > Chordata > Aves > Bucerotiformes > Phoeniculidae > Phoeniculus > Phoeniculus purpureus. The sequence goes on along the minus strand of JAOXOE010000001.1, from coordinate 102,568,582 downwards.
AGGCCAAAGAGTTGGCTATCATAGTCAACCCTTTCACATGTCAGGAGAAAGGCCATACATACAATGTGCTAATAGCTCCCAGTAGCAATGTGTTGGTTTTTTTTCCTTGGGCACTTCCTCGCTAATGAATCCATGAAGTGTTTCTTATTACAATAAGGTTCAGTTAGCCTATTCTCTGTGTCAAAGCCTATTCAAACAGCTTCTACAAACAATTTTTTCAACAATTTCCCCAAGTTCCCAGCAAAAGGTTAAACATTCAGTCCCCTAATGTTGCATTCGTCAAAGGTTAAGGGGCCAGTAAAAGTCTACCATAAACTTTTATTGCAAGCTTCCGTACTGAGCATCCAGCAGTCTCTGTTACTGGAAAAGACTGCCCATGGAGGTGACTGAGACATCATCCCTGAAGGTATTTAAAAGATGTGAGGATGTTGTGCTTAGGAACATGGTTTAGTGCTGGACTCGGTAGTGCTACCTTAGTGGTTGGACTCAATGATCTTAAAGGTCTTCTCCAACTTAAATGCCTGTATGATTCAACCTGGCCTTGCATATGTATGGATCAGAGCTAGACTATTCTGTTGCTAGGAATAGATCATGCTGGAATTTATAAATCCACTTTGCTCAGCTCTATCACTCCAGTGAGCACTGTAGAATTAGCTGTGTTCACTCAGTACTTCCACTTCTTATTGAGTGATGATTACATCTGAGCAGCTGGGACCGGTGACTCATCAAAGGGTATAAATTCCAGCTTCTCTTTAAATGTTAAGAAGGCGGTAAATGCACGATGTATGAACTAGAAAAATCTTCTACAGTTGGAAAAGCATTATGCTATAAACAGGATTTATTTCCAATATATTAAACACTTGTTGAATATTCGGCTGATAAATATCACAGGGGGCTGTATTCATACTGGAATGTAATTAAAAGGAATGCTTCAAAAATTCCTGCCCCGGGCTGAGAATAATGACAGTACAAACAGGTGAGGAGAATAGAAATTAATGAAACTGGGACAAAGTTAGGAGACGTCACAAAACTGACTTTATTCCATATGTGCACAAGTTCCATTTGGAAATATTTAATAGCAAGCACGTAACTGTCATTGTGCTCATGACTTAATCTTTGCTGACAGTGACTAGTTCATTATTGGTTACTCAGAGTCAGGGTTTGAAATCAGGCGCACAGCTTGCCAAAACCTTTCAGCTCAGGGACAAAGCTCGTCAAAAGATGACAGTGACAAATATTCCACACATTTAATCCAAAAGGTGTTTGGATGCGGCTCTGTGATCGTTTGAGGTGCACCTCAAGAGATCTTTCTGTTGGAAGTGTAAGCCTGGATGTGCCACGGTGCTTCCCCCATAGTTCAGGGAGATTGTGCATTCACGTGTGCCTAGGGTGTTGGCATGAAGTCTGTTGCCAGCCCACTGTACCATCGGGGTGGCTGGAAGACATCCATATGAGAGCTGTGCAAGTCAGAGAGCATCGTATGCTCCCGCCTGCTCTTTGACAGAAAAGAAAGAAATTTGATAATTTCTTTGGTCAGAGTTTAGCTTTCAGTATAAATTGTTAGTTTGATCACCAGCACAAGAAAAGGACCTTGTTATCTTCATTGTAGGGCTCTGCAAAAATGCAAGGATGCAACAGAATATAGAATGCTTAACCTAAGCTGGCATAAGGCTCAATTCTCTCTTGAAACTGTGGAAGAGAGGGACTGGCTATATGACCAAGAAAATCTGTCTCAAAACATTTTTGTCTTGAAATAAAAGTCAGGTAGGAACAACACCAGAAGAGACATAAAAAATAATTTAAAAAACCAAACCAAAATGAAAGCCGTATTTGATTAGTGACAACAATTAGGGTGTAAACCCACCCAAAATAATTAAATAAGATTATTTTATTCTATGATGGAAACAAATGCATTTCCAATCCAATAATAGCACGAGAGGGATGTCAGGAAGGAGTATATTGAATTTGCTAAGCAAGTCCTGAAAGGAAACAAAGAACTGAAAGTCATAAGAAGGTAAAGAAAAGAGAAAAGAGCCAACATCAGCAGCCAGATAGAGATGGAAACCAAGTGCCAGTCAAACCCTTAATATAAGACCTATGAGCAGGATCAGGGCATGATGTATGGCTCAGACCTCTTGTAAGACTTCCTTCTGCATCCCTGTGAGATAAAACCTCTTACCTAGACCCATCTCTGGAAGAAGTCTTGTAAAACCTATTGCACTGAAAAGAAGTTGGTCAAAAAGCCTGTAATCTTTCACAGAGCATTGATTCATCTTGTTTTACTGACCCATAGCTTCAACCAGCAGAAGTGCAGCTCTTACAAAGTGCTGTGATGTGGTTTTAAAGTGCTACAGAAAGCTTTACAAACTGCCAATTTCTATATGGCTTACAGGAAGGCAAAAGTCAAAGAACAAAGGAAGGGAAGATGCTTCTATTCCTATCAGGTTCTCTGCTTTGTTCGTAGCGAGACAAATCTGGTCACTCTAAACCGTTGTCTGTAACAGACCGAAGGGAAAACCAAGAATCCTGCCTGAGACTGGAAGACTAATTCATGCAGCAGGTAACAGCAATGAAGACTAGTAAGGATGTATTGTGGTTTGAAAATTAGTAGAATTTTCAGAATTACAGATTTGTGCTTTTATGAAGGAAAGAAAACATCCTATTGCTTTAAGAGGCTTCTCTTCCCCGGAACTGTCCCAGGGGAAGTGACCTGTCCC
>JAOXOE010000001.1:102553000-102565765 GCA_028565055.1 Phoeniculus purpureus | reverse complement strand
CATCCAGCCTGGCCTTAAACACCTCCAGGGATGGGGCCCCAACCACCTCCCTGGGCAACCCATTCCAGGCTCTCAACCCATTCCAGATTCTCCTTATGTTCTTTGTGTCTTAAGCACTTCTTTGGCCCTTCAGCAACTTCATCCTTTCAGCTGCATCCATCCTGAAGACTTAGCAGAAATGGGGAGCGCTAAGGTCAGGATTAATGTTTTGTGTATAAAAGTGTTTTGTGGTATAAAAGCCTTCTAGAAATCCATAACTGCCTGCTGTACACATAGGAGGAATACAAGAAAATCCATCCTGTCATGGTGGGAAAGGCATCCAAATCATGAAGAGATTTGTGTAGTCTGTTTGCATTGTGCTGAGCCCAGCCTCCACTTCACATACCTCTCCAGCCTCTCTGGAGCTTGCATACCCAGTTATATTGCTAATACGCAAGATAAATTTTCCTTCTAATATTTGACATATATTGATAACTCACTTTCAAATATTTGTTTTTATTTTGCGTGTGTTTGTTTGTTTTTTCTAGTTACTCTCACAAAGCACCTTCTCATCCTGTGTGCTGCATAAACCTTTGTAAAAGTTCATTTACGCCTCCTTGGCGAAAACCAAGTAATACTTGAGATTGTAACATCAGATTTTAAACAAAAAAAAAAGAGGAGGAACTGGATACTGGTGTGCAGAGGATTAATGAGAGAGGGAGAGATTTCAGGTTTGCAAGTTTTGTCTCCACAAGAGTAAAAATGATCTGTGCAGAAGCTAAATGCTGAGAGTTAATTAAAAAATCATCACTACGAGGTAATGTACAAAGCATGCATAAACACAAATAGCCTTAATTGCCTCTAGGTAAGGGTTAGTCATTTCTCAGTCTATCAGTGGTTAGAATGACTTTTTGGGGATAAGCCCATATGCAGTAGCCCCAAGGGACAATAAATATTATCATGAGAAAATGTCATTAATGGTTACCAGCTCGTGTATAGCTCCAGAAACAGTGATGACAGCAATGGTAGAAAGGAGATTAATTATATTTTGTTCATCTATTAAATGTATGTTGTTTGCCCATGGGCATTGGACAAGAAAAACGTTGAAAGACTGCTATAATTTATAGTTGCACCTAGAAAATATATTGATGCATCAGTTTTGTTTTCATGCTCTTTAATTTCCTTACGTTCACTCCCACAGATTATAAAGTCTTTGTAGATGTTGTAGATAGTAAAACCGTAACTGTCGGTTACTTCTAAAGGAGAATGCAATGTCATGGCAAACATCTTGGCCAAATAGACTGTTTAATTTGGACAAATAACATATCCACAAAGCAAAGAAAACAGAAGAGCATGAAAAGGAACTCTTAATTTCAGTTTATTCAGGGTGTCTTCCACAACAGAGACTGGGGTCATGAACATTTCTGGTTGGAAGTTGGGTTTATATTAAAAATGATATTACATGTTTAAGAGAACCCTGTGGGAAAGCCACTAAAAAGGTGTCAGCTTGGCTGGTTCACCCTACCTGCAGGTGGAAGGCTCCTGAGAGCTGTCAGGAAAGGAATCCCAGAGAGCTAGTCCTGTGAGGCCAATGGTTGGACCCTGGTTACTGCAGGAGAGGAAAGTAGGGTTTTTTTTTCCTAAAGTGATAGATTAATAAACAACTGCACCTGCAGGGCATCAGCAAGTCTTTCTGCAACTTTACTAGCCTCCTTTTCTTGTTTGCCAGACCTTCTTTTGGCTTAAGCTTGCTATTCATTTGGTCAAGCCCAAATCATCTGACAGTCTGGGAGGAGATAATTACTGGCCAGCTTTATCAGCAGGGGCCCTGAAACTTTCACAGCTGAAGAGCTTCTTTGCCAACAAATGTGAATGGTGAAGCCCTGCAGACTAATCTGTGATGGCTAGAACAGGTGCTGTTATTCAGCTCAGTTCTTCCCTGATTGTAAGGGTGATGTACTGGAAGCCAGCACTGCTTATGAACGTAGGACCTGTTTATGTTATTGCTTTAGTGCTGGTTTCGTAGAGAAAAGCGGTGTGCACTCTCTCATTATCTTTGTGATCAAGAAAAAAACAGAGTGTCTGCCAAAGCAGTACCCAAAAGTGGAAGGTCTGCCTTACCATCTGTATTGAGTGCATGGCTCTCTCATTCTTTAATTAACCACGAGGTTAGGTGTTGGAGTACCAATGCTCTTGGCATCTACCTTGTCTGTTTATAGCTCCCAGAAAGAAGAAAGGTGGATTACTCCCCTTCATTCTATGTTGCACTGGACTAGTTTCTGTGAGCTGGTAGTCAAGTTTGCCTGTGCAGCACTGACTGGAGTTTGGGATCCTGTGTGCTCCATGTCAGACAGCTTGTCTTGGGACCGCTTTGATTTGTTTGTGGGCTGCATGAGTTTAAATATTATCCTAATCTACTCATGTCAGAGTGCTCATTGAGATAATTTTGGAGACACTTTGTGACATTAGTAGGGGAGTCCCTATTTCTGTAGTTGTCCATAGTGCTAAGATGCAAGTTTGATCTGCAAAAAGCACATGGGAAGTAGCAGCATTAGTATTTGCTCATTATTAGCAGACATCTGTGTTTGGGGATCTTTTTGCAGCTCTTTACACCACAGATTTTGACCAGACTGCATCATTTTGGGTGAAATTACTGTCAAGGTTCCCAAGTGGCTGATATTGATATTTGGCTTTTTTTTTAAAAGCTTTCTGCGTTTGTGCTGTACACAGAATAGCATAACTTCAGCGGACTGGATATTTCTGTTTCTACTCACTGAGTCTATGTTCCCTTTAGCCTTTCCTCGTATATTCCAAATATATGTCCTAAGATTCAAAATATCTGAAGTGAAAGTAATTCTACTGCATGCAACTTCGTTCTGCTCTTACATTACATTGTAATAGTCCTCCCATGCTTAGAAACCATCCTGTTTAGAATAAGCTGTAATTTAATTTTGTTCTCTATCAAACCATGTGATCTTTAATTTGACTGTGTTAATCAGCGTGAATGGCCTTTTTTGGGGGAATTTGCTAAAACCAGGCACTTTACAGACCTTCTGCTAATGCTTTTCAACATGTTTACCTTCAATATCCCAGCTGTTCCACTCTTGGCAATGTTTTTGAGGACCTTGCCAAATGTGGAGTGCTTTGGCATTGTCTATTGATAGATTGTCATTAGTTAGAGAATGTCTCAGTCCTTGCCTGTCAATTGTATGCATCCTAAGCAGGGGATAAAAGGGAAAACTTTTACCTTGATTTGTTATGTATGTATCTTTACTCATGGTAAACTTACAGAGTAGAAAATAGTCATACCAGCCACAATGAAATAATTACATGAGTTTTCCTCAGGCACCATTCTAATAGTAGAATAACTGTAGGATATTTCCTTCTTTCTGATCTAGTAGGAGATGGGGGTGATACTGAAGGGATTGTATTGATCAAAGCTAATAAATATCATAGTGTTTTTCTATGTGTGAGTTAGACCACAGCAATTCCTGTGAGTTTTGCAATATTATGGTGGATCCCATGTCCAAATGCTGCTTCAGAGGTGAAGTTGTCAGCTTGCAGGGCTGAGCAGTGTGGAATAGCCTGGAAGTTATTACTGGTGTCTTGAGGGTGTCAACATCAGCTTTGACAATAATAGATTACATCAGATTTTCTTTCTTCCTCTTTCTTTTCTTCTCCTGTAAACTTGCACATATGGATGGAAGTATGTTGCCTAAATATCATCTGTCTTTGGGTGGAAGGGTTCGGAGCAAACAAGACACCCCTTAAATGCTGTGAACATTTACCTGTGGGGTGATATTCCTCATTTTAGTTTGATCTATATTTTTTTAAATTGCACTAGTACTTCACACATTTTACCAGTCTCCCAGCATGCCAAATGACTGAGCAACGGGACATCTTCTTCAGAGATTTGTCGTCTTCCTTTTGTTTGATTTCCCATTCCTTTTTCCAAATAACATCTCCAAAGCCATTTGCCTTCCAACAGTTTATACTGTTACACAGCATAGTGGCTCTTTTCCTATCTGCAGACATCTGACAGGATTTTTTTTTTCCTTAATCCAATACATGCAGAGGAGGAATTTGCACTTGTTTTGCAAATCTCTTCCAGACAGTCATTCTTCATCCAATTAAATAACACCCACCCTGAAATCACTGAAGGCAAAGTAATTGAAAAACTGCCAGTAGAATTTTAATTTTTCTGAGATGGAATTGATTGCAGGACAGAAAGAAAACAAGGGGGGTGTGGGATACAGTCCTGTTCTTTCCTCCTTACGTGGACATACACAGCCCTCATCACTCTGCCTGGCCTTGCAAAATACCTCCATGCAGGTACAGTGACCTCTTCCTGATTTGAGGGATTTGGAGCTCTGACCGAATGGACTGTTCCCACTTACAGCTGCCTTCTCATGCCTGTAAGGTATTGTCTGAAATTTCCAGGACACTTTGTTTAGAGCATGTCTGGTTGCTGGGTTACGAAATGATTCTTTTTTTTCATTTTGAGAGTAGGCAATGAGCGGAATGGATAGTTTGCACAACGCGCTAGTCCTTGTGAGCTCTGGGTGGGAGCTCTGGGGGGAGCAGTGTAGGGTCTCGTGCTCAAAACACAGCTAGGCTAAAATCCCAGTTTGGCATTTCTGGTTTGTGCTTTTAATACACTGAACTGCCATTTCACCGCTTTTCCCTCTGGACCTACCTATGTCCTGTGTGTCGAAAAAAAGTAACTTGGTTTCCTCTTGAGTCCAGTTTAGCTCGAGAAACAAATTGCAGTTGCAGGAAGTTCTCTAGTTTCTGCTTTAACATTTTATTCTAGTAGAATTCGAGAGATGCAGCAGCTTAGTGTAAACCTCCCTCTGGAAATTACGTGTAATTTTATCTTAAAGGACTTAATGTCTTGTATAGTACTCGGATTTCTGGAGGACTTCTGTGTGTAAAGGATTTGGCTGACTCTTGGATTGGGCATGGAGTCTGAAGCAGAACAACACTGGTTAAATACAAATGTCTCACTTTCATCCATCTTAGCATGTATTTAGCTGGTCAGTGCTCACTGCTTCTGAAGGCTATGGGTCTGTTTGCAGAGCTACATGTATTCCTATCACTGTGCCTTCAATGCTTCAAGACTGTCATATTCTTCCTTGCGGTGGTTCACATCCTCTACCTTCTCTACCTCTACTGGTACTGGCATTGTATCCGTAATAGAGAGAGATGGTCCTAACAGTGCTGTGGTATGGGAACTGAAGGACTCACAAGGCCCTTGGTGAGGATAGATGGGTCTGCTGGGAGCCCAGTGTGGGATTTCGGGGCTGACCTTTTGCCTAGGAGCTATTCGGTCTGAATACTCTATAATTTGAGATTGGGTCACTTCTGTATCCAGCTGCCACTATAGTTGGTGTAAAACATAGCATATTGAAATACTTGAATTGAAATAATCAGTGTTTGTTTCTGGCTTACATCTCAAGTATGGTTTGCTTATTTTAATGCTGTAGGCAAAGAGTCTTGAAGCTAAGAAAAGACAACAAGAAATGCAAAGAGAAGAGATGTTTTTTGAAGATCAATATCAGTAAGTAAAAATCTGAAATATATTACCTAAATTTCCTCATCTGCTTGACCATCTGCTTTGAGGCTTATTTAGAAAAAATAATTGTTTGTTTGCGTTGCTTTGGTTTGAGGTTCCGGAAGAGTTTGGCTTCTATCGCTGCTTTTTAACTTCTTGTCTTGAAACTCTTAACTTCAGGGCAAGAGTCAGTGGACACAAACTAAAGCACTTCTGAACATCAGGAAACACTTTTACTGTGAGGTTGACTGCATAGGTTGCCCAGGAAGGTTGTTGTGGAGCCACCATTCTTGGACATATTCAAAAGTTCTGGGCAACTGGGTCAAGGTAGTCCTGCTTGAATAGTAGTCCTGCTTCAGCAAGATGACCTGCAGAGGTTCTTTCCAAACTTAACCACTCTGTGATTCTGTGAAATTACTTTGAAATGGAAACAGTTGAATTATAGACTGACTTTGTACTTTCTTTCTCTGACTAAATCAATATGTGATCGTTCAATCCAAGACTAATTATTGAAACAGGTTGTAAATTACATCTCCACTCATTTATTTTAGAGACAAGTAAATAATTCTAATCCATGTGGAAATTATGAAGACTTCCTATATTTAGTGTAGTCCTACAGCTTAAATGTAGAGGTCTGCTGTAAAGACTTGTTTCCCAGAAATACCTCTTTAATATCAGATTTAGACATGGCTTAACTCATGATGTAATTAATACCACAGGCAGGGAAGTTCCAGCCTTGCAACTTCACTCTACCCTAGTCATTTATTTTTAACTGATCTAAACCAATTCTGTCACACAATTAACACACAATGCTGTTTAATCAACTTTACTGTTTTTATCTTTGGTTTCTGGAATTACTCACCTGCGTTCTTAGCAGGATTGATTGCTTTTTTCCTCCACTGTGACCTTTAAAGGAGTCACTGAAGGTAGTAGCTCCAGTTCCTACATCATTTGCCCACTCTGTTCTCTAGCATACAGACATTTTAGTGCTGTCTCACTGATCTCAGCCTTTCTTGGTTTTTTTTTTTTTCCTTTTATTTCTTCCTGTTTGGCTTTAGGTACAGCCTTTTCCTTAAAAACTTTGCCAGTGATTGTCTCTAGATATTGGTGTTTTGCCTGCTGTTTGTTTGTCCTCTGTACCGGTGTGGATTCCCACCTTGGTTCCTCAGGATTTCTGAAGACCCTGCACAGCTTTGTTGAGCCTAACTCAACAACTACCTGATCAGATCTCTTCAGTACAGGGTCCTCAGTTATGTGATTTGTTTTCTTCCTGAGAGGATTGTCAGGGTTCTTATGTTCCCATTTAACCTGATTTTACAGCTTATACAGTTATCAACAGAGCTGTAACCCTTCCTTTCCCTCACCTTTCCTCTCTGTGCCTTTTTTGGCTTAAGGTGAAGTGAATTCTGCTGATCAGCACTATTTCCATTAAAAGTAGGCCAAACCCCTCTGAAACACCTTCATATGGGCAGTGGGTTGGTCCTCAGGTGGTACAGGAGCTCAGGCTGCCTGGATACTGAGAAGGAGACTGCCCGGCAGCTGTTGTGTCCGCTGCTCTAGGAAAGCATGGATGCTCAGTTCAGCTGGTGCCATCTTAGGAAAGAAATTGACTGATGAGCTGGAGGTGAAATTAGGTCAATGAACTCTCTTGCTAGAGACTGTGTTCAACAATTCTTATATTGAATGTGCAGTGGAAGGGGCCTATAGATATTGCACCTGGAAGAAGTGAGCTGAAAACATACCGACGGTGAATGCAATTTTGCTTAAGCAATTCTTCCCGTACTGTGCAGTGGCACTAGTGCCTTCTCTCATCTGAAGGAGTCCTCTAGGGGGCAGAGGAAGGGAAATCTTTACCACTGGGTATTGCAGAGGTTGTATTGCTGCGGTACAGTGTCATTATGGAGCAGAACATTCAGCAGTAGGGGAAACACTGTGTGACAGCTCAAATCATGTAAAGTAACTCAGTTGAAGTGCTGCCAGTTATTAGAGATGTGTTCACATACAAGTGCCTGGTCTTTAAAGACATGTTTTGGCCTACTATACAAAACCAAGTGACTTACTACTTCCATCATTTAAGACTACTTCTAGAGGTGAAGGGAAGAAATAGGAGGTTGTGCCCTTTTCCTTGCTATCTCCACTGGAGGATCAGGCACCACATATAAAGCAATGACCTCTGCAGAGACATGGCCTGTGGAGACATTTCAAAAGTCAAGCGACCTTGTTAGCCTGTTCTCAGTAAACATCTGTAGCTGTAACATCCATCACAATTTTTCTGATGAGATCAATCAATCCCAGCAGTCTCATTAGCTGGGAAACCTTTTAAAATTGATCATCACCTCCAACTTTATCAGCCTCCACAGGGTACAGCCCAATCAGCACTTCTCTGCTATGAAGTGCTGCTTCTATTTGATAAAGACAGGCACTTAATAGTCTCATGTCGTTAACATACTTAGACAATAAAGTATGATGCTGCCAAGAACTTCATTGTTCTGATTAAATTCTGTCTCCATTAAAATCAAGAACTTCTCACCAAAATTCCCTTTTCAGAAGGGGCCACAAGAAACAAGTGCCAAAAGGAAAAACTGTCTGCAACCTTGCCCAAAACTCTGCAGATTACATTTATTTTCTGTCTTCTGAAAGCCTTGTCAGCTTCTTTGTGTTTGAAAGACAACTGTAGCTGTTAGCACAGTTGCTTGTGTTGGTGTCTTTTGAGATTGGGGTCTAGACATACATGCAGAAAGATGTGAAGAAGTCTGCAAGTCTCTCTCTTCTGGAATCCGAAGTTCCTCTGACTCAGGTGACTAAAATGGACAAAACTCACAAGGTAGCTCCTAGACTCGCTGTGTATAAAAGGGCTGAAGATCACAAAGGAGCAGACTTTGAGCTGCGGGAGCAGCTGCATTGCAGGATTGCTGTGTTTTCTGCTAACAGAGAAGTGCTTGAGGCATTTATTGGTGATAGTGTTGCCACAGTCCTGCCTCTGCAAATGCCACATCTAGAAAACAAGGAGTATGTGTATCAGAAACAACTTACATGTGAAATGGAATCCCTTCCTTCTGTGTGATGATGCCTTGGATGCATTTTATGTTGATGGCCTGTGGTAAAGACTGTTTCTGCCAGAGTGCATTAGGAGATAAATCATGCTTGCGTAGTCCGTACTTTGCTTTTGCTAATCCTTGCGAGAAAGTACTGAGCGTCCACCTTTCCGAATGGGAATGAAGAAGTAGCTGGCTCAGGACATCTCTCTTTAGTTAGGACACAAAAAGTGATGTTTGAACAGTAATGATTGATGTCTACAAAATGCTTTTTTCTTTGTGCAGACCGTGTGAGTCTTTGTCTGAACTGTATCATGTCTCACCATACGGTTTTAGCCCAGCTCTCTAGTATAGTGCATTTATTTGATTTGGATTTGGCTTCCTAGGAACGATAACATTTGATATGGTCCACTGCCCTTCTGCTAGCTATCTCCCTATTCATGTAGTGGGAAAAACAGTTTATCACACTAGGCTTCTTCTTAAAATAGTATGTGGTGGCTCTTGTATGTCTTCTTTCCTTTAGTTGCATATCCATGTGTCTGTTTTGTGAAGGTTGTGCTCCTCTAAAAGTCACTGTCACTTCTGCACTCAAGTACATGTGTGCACTCATATTCTGCTCAGACTTTGGAACTGGGAACAGATTTGCCAGAGTGCCTCTAGGTGCCTCACATTCCAAACACAGTGGAGGAGATTCACCAGACCTAGCTGATACACACTTGCTTGCCAAAGCAGTTTTCTCTGAAGTCATAAAATGCAAGAATGTAAAACCTGAATCAAACCAGATTTTTTATTTATTTATCTATTTTTACAGGATAAATACTAGTGTCCTTGCCAGTTTTCAGTCCCCAGTGATGTGTGGTTCAAACAGCAGGCTGGTAACAAGTTTTCCCCACAAAAGTGCAAATGGAAACCTGACTAGATTTCTAATATAGGTTGCTAGAGAGAATGAAAGAAGGGCTCACAGAAAAAAGGGTTTGCAGCCTTGAGAATCTTTTGTTTGCTTCTTTTCACCACAACGGTCTTAGTTTTCTTCATTTGCTCCTGATTATTTTAAACGTTGTCAATTATTTAGCTAACAGGCAGAAAACTAGGCTTTTATAGACATCCAAAGGGACTCTCTTGAGTGTAATAACGAAGGCAGTTTATTGAACGCCTGTGAGGTTGCTTTCTAATTGTACGCATTAATCTGCCCATGCAAGCTGGCTGAAAACATAGAAGCAGATTGCACATACAGATGGAGCACACAGAATGGAAGATCTATGCAATAGACTTATGCAGAACTGCATTTTCCTTAAAACTGGATTTATGCTTATTACTTCAGATAATAAATGGAACTTGATGTCTAAAATAACTTCCAAGAATGTTGGATGAGTTGGTGGGAGTTAAAAATAGCCTAGCTGTATTATTTCAGCCTGTCAAGAATGGAAAAAAAGAAAATGGGTTGACAGGAAAGATTAGTTTTGGGTGTGGGTTGGAAGTGATGAAAATAATTCTGCTGAGAAAGGTGGTTTTGTTTTGTAAAAGAAAAATGTTATAGTTTCTTGAAGCCTTACACCTAAAATGAACGAGTGCCACATGTTTTGTTCTTATCCCAAAGAACAGGAACACTGCTCAAGAACTTGCAGACAAGAAAGGCAGCCAAAGACAGATCAATATTTCTGATCACATCATTAGATTTGTCCAGATCCTGCTTAGTATGCTCGTGCATTGCACCAACGAAGTCTGTGATACCACATTAAGCTTGGTACGTGGCTGCTGGAAGGATTTGTGCAGGTGAACTAAATACCCAGAGGATTGCCTTTCTTCCCAGCAAAGGGCATTGCAGAACAGCCATCTACATCATACAGGAATTCAAATGATTACTTACTTCACAAAGCAATTCTTCACCTCATAGCTTCCAGCAAAAGTTGAATCCCCTGGCCCCACATACACCAAAAAAAGGACATTAGTTCAACTTTGCACACAGCTAATGTCCACCCAGAAGTGGCCTCTGTCCTGCAGATATGTGCGAGACTTGAGATGTAGGGGAACCAGGACCCATGTAGAGTCAAGGATGCTTTTGTTGCCAAATGGAACATTTATTCTCACTTTAGCAAATGTTTTTAATTCGTAAAAATCTTAACTACGCCTCCACTTGGAGTGTGTTTAAACATAGCAGCTTCAGTCAATCTTTGCCTCGGCTTCTGAAATTTCTTCTGTTTTAGTGCTTGATTGTTCTAGGGTGCGTGACAGATGAGCAGCAGTGGCCCTGGTACCGGAAGGGTGGGTCATAGCAAGTGCCCGGCCAGGGTGAGTATGGCAATGCACAAGGCAGAGCCCTTCCTGAGGAAGGAACAAGGACATGAGTAAGAACACGCTGTCATGGGTTGACCCCTGACCACTTTACATGCAGCGTGAGACAGCTGGATATCCCTTTCCATAACCCTGTAAGGCCCTTGGAATGCAGCTAGCCTGGCAGTCTCGCTCTCTATTCTGCTGCTACACAAACCTGGTGAACAAAAATCCATCACCTTCCATCTCTCTCTGGTTTTGGTCTTTCTCTCTCTCTTGGGCCCGTTGAGGAGGCAGCGGTGGCAGTGTCCATTTCACATTGGGAAGGGTTTACAGTTTAGCTGGCAGCTTTATCAGGTTTGCTTTTTTTTTGCTTATCTTTTAACTCCTTCTTTACTCTCTGTTAAGAAAACTCGTTATTTTGCCCTTTACTTGATTTTCTGCTGGGTTTTAAAACCCTAGGAAGTCCAATCTGGCACAAAATAATCTAAACCAGGACAGGCACCCACCACGGACCTTACTGAAGCGAAAGGCAGCTTTTCTTGTGGGTAGACTTTGGTATTGATAAGCAACTCATCTTAATTTCAGCGAAAGAAGTGATTAGTCTTAGCTGATCAAACACAGTGAAATGGGAAGAAGGGTGGGTATGCTTGTGGGGACTGGGAAAAGGTGCATCTTAAGTGAAATTCAGCTTTGGGTTTTGTTTTTGAGAGGTGCAGTCCTGTTGTTTAAAAACCATGATGAAACTTACGGGCAGATGTGTGACAGTAGCCCTGTCTGTGCATTATGCACGGTTCTTAGTTTTTCAGCTGAAGTGGAAGAAAATGGTGAAGTATCACTTTTGCCTTGCTTGCTGACAATGAATTGGGAAGCTGATGTGTCCGTGTCATTTATCACTAGATGCCACTTCTGTTGTCTTAGTGACTACTCGTGTTGTCTTCTCTCTGAAATGGGTACAATGATTTGCCTGTCTTAGGATTCTTTATTTTTATTTTGTGTTACTGGTTTTAAATGGTTCTTAGCACACTTGTGGATGTTCGTTAGAGCAGAATTGTAATATTGGAGCTCCTGCAGGTTGAGGAAACAGGTTCAGGAGCTGTCTTGTTTTCAGAACTAACAAGAGTGGCCATTGTCTTTTAAACATTGTCAAGAGAAATTAGTCGATTTATGACATATGCAAAAGCCTTGTGCTTTTTCTTTTTTTCCCAAAGCACAAAAGCTAGTACATTTTTCTGTGTCCTGGCACTCTACTATCCATCAATTAAAGCCAGAGAATTAACTGCCTCTGGTTTCATTGGGAAGGAGTAATAAAGATTACAAGATGCCTCTTTAATTGATGCCTTTTTAATGTTAGTCTGTAAAACAGACTTAAAGCAAAGAAGTTTATGTGTAAGCAGAAAAATTATACTCTTTACATCTTTGTTCTGAGAGTAATATAGTCTCAAATGAAAACCGTAGCAAGTAATGCTGGATCACTCTTGGGTGGAGGAAGATGCTGGGGCCTAAGTCCATATCCTTATTTATGTCCCTAAGGATGAATCTTTTTCAGGACTGAGTCTGCTGTTTGCCTTGTAGATGTGACAAGAGTTAAGAACAAATTGCACACAGAGTTAAAGACCTTATTCTGCACAAGATTAGACCTCAGGTCCTATAACAAGTGGGTTTTCAGATCTTCTATGGCTGTACAGTGGTGTCAATTTTGGAGCTTCTCAGCTGTCAAGGCTGGTGACACTCTTAAAGAATGGGAACTCTTATCTGGGCTCACACCAGCTTATCTCACCCCAAGGGGAGTGGGGGCAGCACGTTCACATATTTCGGAGGTGGTGGAGTCATCATCCCTGGAGATCACAGAATCATAGAATCATTAGGGATTGGAAGGCACCTTGAAAGATCATCTAGTCCAATCCCCCTGCCACAGCAGGATCA
>JAOXOE010000001.1:102530287-102551720 GCA_028565055.1 Phoeniculus purpureus | reverse complement strand
AGAGTTGCCCACCCCCCCACCCCTTCCCATTGCATAACATAGCTAAAATAATAAAGAGCTTGTGAGCCTCTACAGCTTCTACATCATCTTCTCACAAACTGGTCAACACTCTCACTGTTCTCATTAGGAGTTACCTCCACCTATTCACATTAGCTCAAATGCATTCCCATTAAACTACACAGGATTTGCCAATTAATTTCTCCCATATGCCAAGACAATTCTGAGTGCCTACTCTTCTTTCCAATATTGTTTTCAGAGGACATGAGGCTGGGAAGGATGTGAACCTGACAAACACAGTGTCTGTTGCGTCATCCCAGTCAGTACTGAACAGCAACATCCAAGAGCAGAGTCAACAATCAGGAGATTTGATTCTAGGCCAAAAAGCCAGAGTGGAGAAGAAAAAAAGCTAATCATGAAGTTATTCTCTGTTAAGACATTTCCAAATGTTTTAGAAAACAGGATGCAGGGAAAGCAGCTCATCTGGAAAATACTCAACCACTTACAACCAAGGGTCTTTTGAAGTATAACTCGGAGGAGGTGAAAAAGAATATAAAGTTCTGGATAAAGGATTTAATTCTCAGTATTCGATGTGTATAAAAGCTCGGCACTTCTAACCATAACACTCGTTATTAAAAAAAAAATGAAATGTCTGAACATATAACTGGAGAAAATAAAAGAATGTTTTCACTTGCCTATTGATTAGTGTGACACAATGGCTTCGAGCTCCTCCTGTTTGTTGCCCATGCTACGTGCATTAGTGTAGATGCACTTGAGCGGGCTAGTGACCCCATGCCCAGTAATGGCCTGCCACGTTTCTGGTCAACTTTGGCAGGTTCATGTTTATCCCCTTCCCCCTTCGGACCTAGTTTAAAGCCCTATCAATGAGCCCAGCCAGCTCATTATTATTAAAAAATAAGCAGAATTATAGAACCACAGGATCTCTTTGGTTAAAAGAGACATTTAAGAGCATCATGTCCAACTGTTGGAATTTAGTGGTATATTTTCCTTGGGTTTTTTTGTTGTTCATGGAATTTAGGGGGTTTTTCCTTAATTTCCTCTCTTCTGCATTTTATTGCACCTTAGGCTGTCCTGTGGTTGAACTACCATCTCTGGAGCTATTTAAAATAGGTGCAGATGTGATGTTGAGGGACATGGTTTAGTGGTGACCTGACAGTGCTGGGTTAATGACTGAACTTGATGATCTTAAAGATCTTTTCCAACCAAAATGATTCTGTGATTCTGTAGTGCCCAGCCAGTGAATCTAGAATGGCAGGAAATAAAGTTTCATGCTGAACATTAAAGTTTCTGAGGTCATGGAAAATGAAGAGTATAATTGAGAGTTATCAAGGAAATCATAAAGCGTGTCATATAAAACTGGTGGAGACAGTACTTGAGCCTCACTGAATTGTCATGTGCATACAAATGAATAAAGAATAAATCTTCTCAACCGCTGCAGCAGGTCTAGAGGTTGGGAGAGTTCTTTGCTCCTAAAAGCACTTGTATGCTTCTTAAATTTCCACAATACACTATAAAAAAAAGAAGAGGCATGAGTTGTGTGCTTCTGCTAATTTATTTAAGTAATGTATTCTGAAGCACTGAGCAATAAAGAATGTAATGTTCTTTCTAGATACTAAAATAATTGTCTGTATGACACCTTTGGTTGACTAGGTACTACAGGTACGATGTATTATACAAAATACTAAGCTGGAATTATTCCTTGAGGAATATGGTCTATATGGCAAAAGGCTCAGGTGTCTTTTCTGAATAAGACACTTAAAATTTAATCACTGAAAAATATTCTCTGTTTTAAAAACTGTTAAGAAAAAAGATATATTCAGGAATTCTGCAAACACTATTTCCATACTGTCAGGCTTCTCAAGGACATTGTGAAGGAATAGCTGTAAGTTTCTTTGTTTCTGGTAGCATCAGTATCATTCACTAGTAAATTTTGCCTTTTCTAATAGTTTTGTTGCAGCCATTTGTGACGGTATAAAGCATTCATTTGTAGTCCTGACTGTTTTTGTAACATCACGCCTCTAACATGGCCCCGCTTTATTATTTGGTGTTCTTTATATAGCAATATAGATATGCATAGTACTCTCCAGACATAAGAATACTTCTCAAATATAGCAATCATTTTCAGGCACTACTTCAGGACCTCAATATAGCAAGTTCTGGACATGAGGTCAATGATATTTTCAACCTTCACTTCCTTTCTCTGAAGTAGTATTAGCTCAAGAAGAGGTGGTCCTGCTCTAATGCTGAAGGATACTGCAGAGAAAGCAAGGGTCAATTTTCTTTCAGAGAGCGGGAGATGATAGTTTTTGACAGGTACCGTCAATTTGAGCTTTTTGCAATAAAATGGGAAGTGTGCACAGCATTTTACATCTCCTAAACAGATTACCCAACAGAGACATGCACTTGTCAAAGCTAATGGTGTTCTTTCTGCTGAGCCTGACAAATTTCAGTGTTAAGTCAAAGCAAGAATAAATCTTGACCAAGTGTTGACATTTCACCCTCATTTCTGGGGCTACCTCTCCAAGGGGCACAGGTATTTTTCCAGCGTTCTGAGCTATAGCAATTAGTGACATCAACCCTGCAGATTGTACTGTCCTAACAACAGAGCAGTCTTTCTCCTTACGAAATGTTTTCCATGAAGTGCACAACACTATGAGTTATCCTACGGCTGTCTTTCATATTAATGCTTCATTTACAGTGAGCTTGGGTATTTTGCTTGCCATAAGCATGTTTCAGAACAAGTATTTTAAAAACTGAGCTGAACATTATGTGTTGTCCATGTTAAGCATGTTTTCAGTTCACAACTAATTGTGCATCAAGCTACAGTACTCCATCAAAAAAACCCTTTTACTTATATGTGTCAGTGGTTGTGGAAAACACTTTAAAATGCAGAACCCTAAAATCCATAAACAAAAGGTGAAATAATGAAGAACAAACAGATGTTTTCAGGGAAGGAAAGGTAATGCCAATGTCAGAGGGCCTTTGGGTGACTTTTGGAAGTGGCCATACTGGAGTCACCCATAGTATTTCTGTGTGTTCATAGATGAGGCTACACCCATCATGACGCAGAAGTGGGACAGTTCTGGGAGAGATGTGGGAGACCATGCCCCAGTTCATCTTTCTGTAACACACTGCATTGCTCTGTAGAGTGTCTCAAGAATGGTTTGTGTACAGAATAAGGTCATCCTTGCTGCAGAGCATGTTAGAAGAAATGGTGAGAGGAAGAGACCAGTGATGCTGCCTTCATCGGGCAGCCCTAGGAGATACACCCTGCTGATGTGGCAGCTGATGACAAGGTCCCATACAGCAGCCCAAAGAGCATCTCAAATACTAAGTAGCCCATGAATCTTCGTGTGCTTTCCCAATATATGTGGGGTGTACTGTAAAACCTAGACAGTCTGGACACTCAGGAAACCTGGTCACAAAAGCAGTGTGGTTTTAGCGATGTCTGAGAAGCTGAAGTTACAGGATCTGCATGTGTGGAGCTGGTTTTCCCTAGGTCTGCAGCATGAAGCTTGAGTAGCATTAGTAGTTCTTTTTTTCGTGGATTAGGAGCTGCCAAACCTCTTTATTTTACTAGTGATACTAAGAAGGTTGCTGGTTTTCCCCAGTCCCATAGATCCCATAGATCCAGTACCACTGGTCAGATGTCTTCACTGAAGAGATCTTGAGGAGATAATGTAGTTGTTCTCTATTCATCAAGTAGAATTAGGAAAGTCAAAATAAAAATTTTTCCAATTGAGCAGAATTGAAAGGCAGAATTGGAATTGATCCGAGGGTTACGCTTTAGTTTCACTTTCATCTTTCACCACAAAATAGAAAGCAGCAACCCCCCCTAGAGTTATTCCCCTCTTCACAGGCAACTTTGAAGTCCTTGGGTGAAAGATGGTCAGAAAGATATCTATCAGCCAGACATCACCATGCTTATGCTGAACAGGTCTATTCCAAGACTGCACAAACTGTAGCTGACTTTCATTAGTATGGATTTGCTTTGCTGTCACCCTGTGACTTCAGTCTGCCTGGGTGCTTTCGCTGAAGTGATCAAACTGAGTTTTGGTTGGCAGATGGGTCAGAAACAGCTGAGTGTTTAGGCACAGGTGGGTCTTATGAGGAATTGAAACCAATTTGTGAGAACCGGAAGCTTTAAGTCTTTCCCTAGCCTTCTGACATAGCAGGGACCTCCCAAAGCAGTGTCTGGGTTTAGAGAAGGAAGGGCAGGCAGCAGATATAAGACAGCTGCTGCATCCAGTACCCCATTTTCCTCTCTGGGTTCCCTTTGGAATGCAACAGTAAAAGAGAGGAGACTGAAAACACCCAAAGGCTGACAAAAACTGGAAAGGAGCAAAACAGCCAAGCATTGGTCTACCAGCAACAACAAGAGCAGTAGTAAGTATCAAGGAGCTTGACTGATATGGCTTTATGTGTATTGGGTGATTGTTTTCCACCTTACTCAAGGTGTGCACTTTCAAAGGTAGAAATTCTAGATAGAGAGCCTATTAATGGAACTGATCACAAAAACATCAAGTCCTCATCATCTCAGAGCCACTTGTGGTGAGTCTGAAACCTACCTATGCACAAAGCAACATGGGATCCATGTTGTTCTGGCACTGATGCAATGGCATTGCATAGCTTACACCGTGTTCGATAGGACTGGACAGTTCTGTACCCTCTGATATTGCTGTACTTAGTGTTGGTTTCTTGGCATCTTTTTTTCAGTTTTCTATCTGGTTCTAACTCCCTTTTTTTCTGTCTCCTAATATTTCATCCTGGAAAGTTTAAAAATACTTCTTTTGGTTGAAGAGATGGACGCAGACTGTGTTCTAGCACTGATGTGAATGCGACCCAGGATGCAGAACAGCTTCCAACAACATCATGCTGACAAAAGTAAAGCCAAAGCTTCAGCCCTCAGTTCCATTTTATGTTTTTTTGGGATCTATGCTGAGTCCACCTCTTGTTTCCTGTGACAATTCTTAGATAGCTTGTATAAGCTCTAGCTTGTAGACACAGTACAGAATAGAAACTAACAGTAAGGGGGGGGGGGGTGGTGTGCGTGTATGTTATGCATAATGTATAGGTACTTGTCAGACCAAAGCTAATTGTTTACAGTCTTTCTCCCGAGGTCTGCTTTTTCTGAATGGTTAGTAACAATGTATATCTTGTTGTTATGATGTGCTGAGTTTGCTTAGCTTCCTTTCCCCCCCACCCCGTCTTTCAAAGGGCAGCTGACAGAAACTGAGCTGTTTCAGTTTCCTTTCCCTTCTTTCTGGACAAAGAAGGAGGAACCACACTGTGAAAGTGGTGTCAGGCTGCTCATGGAAAGCAACGATCAGCAGCTTTCCATCATAACCCGTGAATGTTTGCCCACTAGGTAGTAATGAGATGGGGGACTGTTAAGAGCTGGGTAGCTTTGAAATCCTTCAGTACTTTGAAGACTGAGTTTCAGGAGAGCGAACAGCTACCTGTGAGTTGCAGTCTATGTTTATTTTCTGCCACTTCCAAACATGAAAGACACTTCATCCTGCCTCACACTGGCATATATCCACAGCAGAGTGATAGCTTCCCTCATTAGCTCATGTGTGTGTGCAATGTGCATTTTTATTCCTTTTCTTTTTTGATTTTTTTGGGGGAAGGGTGGGAAAGGGACAGGGCATGGACAGTGGGAATTTTCCCACTCATATAATTACCCAGGTGTGATCTGAGATACAACCCTCCTGGTATGGGTTATGTAAATACTTGATCAGTTGTTTAGCCTGAGCAACTTGCAGAATTTAAGGCTAGAGCAATTATATACACAGGTCCTGACCAGGTAATGGGATCTTTCCTAAATCTGAGCTTTTAAGGATGAATACTTTAAGCACTGTTCCCTTTTTCATGTTTATATGATGCTTGCAGAGAGAAAGCTGATGTGCATCTACCTCAAGGAATGCTGAATATTTTCTGCTTTGTGTTTCTGTGTCATCATAAAGCTGTAACAAAGAATTCATTCCTAAACCTGGAGCATACAAATGAAAGCCTGCATTAGTATGTAGTTAATGAGGATGAGGGATGGTGGGAAGGCAGGTTCCAACAGAAACCATGTAGCGTGAGTAAGAAACAAATAAAAATAAGTGGACAAGACTGGGGTGTGCTCCCTTCCCTTGAGGAGGGATATGCTAGCAATGTATTTGAACGGGATGAAGCTGTTTAAGATATGATTTCCTTAACACAGAGTGAAGTGGTAGATAGTATCTGAGATATTGAAGCAGTCAAAGGGAGATCTTTATTCTTAAAGCAAAAAACCCCCACTATTTCATTCATTGTTATTATCTCTGTTCTGTTATCTCAAGTTATGTCTCAAGAAAGGTCTCAGATTAAAATATAATTTCAGCAGTGATAGAACTGAGTCAGCCTTTTAGTTATCAATCCTTTTGAACATGATCCTTAAAACTGAACTACTAGGACACTCGCAGAATAGCTCAGGTTTTCAGACTCTGGGATAATCGAGGGCTGAACAGAGCAGTTTGAGAGCTAAAGTCATAGGGTGCCAGTAGTAGAAAAAATGCTCAGACTAGCACTAACCTAGAAGGAATACAGATAGCAGAGAGAACATGAGGGACCCAAGTAAGATACCTCCGTGCCAAGGAGTGGCTCGATTCCAACTTGTATGCTGCTTGCTATTTTTTTTTTTTAAACAGCTGGGGTATGGTTTTGCTGCCAGCAAAGCAGGAGTTGGAGCCTTTTTGAAGCCACTCTGTGAGTTGTTTCTACACAAACTTCCATTTTCAGGATGTGCTTCAATAGGAAAACACCTTAGCGCCATATTAGGGTGGGATCAGGTGCACTTTCATAGAGACTGGACACATGGAACATGTGTGGGACAAGACATATAGTCACATCCACCAGTCGCTATTCAACCTTGACTATTAAAAAGTACAAGGTAGGCAACTGGTATTAGATTGTCATTTTTGTCTTGCTTTGGAAAAGACCTTGTATGATATGTTGAGGCTGAGAAGTGGCAATAAAAAGCTTATAACTAAGAAAAATAATTGTTCAAATGCAAAATTGAAGTAAAATTTTGCACATCCTCCTCCAGTTATGATACAGGATGTGGCTTCAGGCCATGCAGAAATAATCGCCAAGATGACAAGTGCTTGAAACTGCTTATAGTAATAAGCCTGCATTTAAGTTCCTTCACTTTGTCTGCTAAGTGCCATGAAATTAACTTGTAGAAAGTGGATTCCCAAATAGCCCCTGTTCATGTCTATTCAGAAACAAAAGTCTGTGCAGAAGAAAAGGTGGAGGAAAGTGGGAAAATTAGAGGCTGAAATACAGCTATGCGTGAAAAAGAAAACGCTGCCTCTATTCAGCAGTCTGTCCATGGAGCATTTAAAGCTGGGAAGAATAATGTTGGTTGTGGTGAAATTCATGAAAAAAATCAAATTCAGACTAATAAAACCTGAAGACACATTACTGCACAGCTGGTAACAGTCCCTCACCATTTTGTATGAAAGGAGAGCAGAGTTACTAGAGTGCTTAACTCACAAAATTGTATTATTTGACTGCCAGAGAAAAATCCATGAGGTCCTTCTTTCCTTCCTTTTCTAATTTTCATGATGAATTACAACAAAAAAAATAAAGTGCTAGTGTTGTAAGACCTCTCAGCTTTTTGCTGGTACTGTATAGTTAGCAGCTCTTCTAAAAATTTTATTTTCTTTCAGGATCTGGAATTTCTTTTAAAAAGCATCATATTAGCCAAGGAAACTGAAGCTGGGTGCTTTACAAAAGAGTGTCTTGTAGAGACAACCTGTTTAGGGTTAAACTACATTTACTGCACAGGTGAAAGCTACCCACTCTTGATGTGGACCATGTGGATCTTTAAAGCCCAGTGGGATGATTCAGAGATGCTTGACTTCACTGTGGTTAGTAGCCACCCTTGTCTCCATGCGTGTGTTTAATGGTAGGGTCTATGTAGAAGGTAACTATGCAGTAAGAGTTCTGTTACTCTGTGTTGTTGGGGTTACTGTGTTCCTCATAATACTTGGAAGTGGGGGAGGGAGTCCTAATAACTCTTGTGTTAGCTTTCTTGGAATAGCTTGATGTGCACAAGCTGCAAAGTGTTTGCTGCACAGCTTGATTAGGTGCTCTATTGAGATGAGTAAGGATCACATGACATGATACTGTGTTTGGAAAGGGACAATAAAAGGGCAACAAATACTGCAGTGCTAAGGCAGAGGAGGAGGAAATGCAATGTTGAAAAGAAAGTAGAGGAAGGAGAGATTAGCATGCCATTGGTTTAAGTCTTAATCTTCATGTGATACAGCATCTGACCTGCTCAGCTCTCCAGGCGTGCTGGCAAGACTGATTTGCAACACATGGACCCCTCTGTGGGAAAAAGCTTGGTTTAGTGCTGGTGTTGCCAAGCCCAGTGCCTGGCCTGCCCATGTATGGATGCTGCATGCTCATCACAGCTAGTGATAACCAGGTACTCCAGCTGGGTCTGGCATGCTCACTACATCCTTGGCACTGTGCTGTGCTGAGGTAACTGAGCTACTTGGAGACCTGGGGACAGCATAAATGTGGATCTATCTGACTTCATAGGCTTTGTTGTGTCTGATATCGATCTACCCCACCGCCATAGTGAACTCCCATCTTTTGGTGTAGTCTGCCCACAAGCTTATTCTGACTAATGGCATGTTAATCTTCTCAGTGAAGATTCAAAGCTGAGCTGCATGCTGAATTTAGGCTGAGAGCTACTCATTGGCTCTTGGAATTTGATCCATCACTGTGACAGTATCCCTGGAGCTTTTAGAAGGTACTTGAGTACTTGGTTTGTACCCTCCCAGAGCTCTGCTCATGGCACAGAACATATTGCTTGACTGAGGTCTAGAACCATGGCTGTCAGTTATTGTTAGATTCTGGCCACGATTGATACCTACAGGACAGTTGTCTGGTCACAGGGAATTTGGCATGGTCTAGCCCTCTGATTTGGCAGCTTCCATGGTGCTTAGTGACAGGCATATGGTTGCTCCAGCAGTCATGGAAACCTCTGTGAAAGAAATACTTTATGGTGAGGTGACTTGACTGCTCTTAAAATAGTTCCTGATTATTGAACACAAAGTTCAGTTTAGTCTATTTTTGAAGGTGACTTGACAATTTGCTTTGGCACTTTGGTCCTTTTTCTCTTTTAAATTCAGTCTTACCTTACCATTTAACGTGTTTCACCTATATCTTTCCTTGAGTCCTTCCTTCAGACTGAACCTGCCCAGGTCTTCTTTTTCCAAGCTCAAGTCATTTGTGTTGCTCTCCAACTACACTCTCCTTGGTTTCTGTCTTGTACAGAGAGCACATTGCCCAGCAGAGCAAAATATTTAGCTTTCAGCTTTGTGGCATTCATGTACCAATGCACCAGCAGTACAACACACAGTGGAACTGGAAATAGTTTATAACAGTTATTACTTTTGTAACTCTTTAAACTATTTCACACTTCATTTGGAAAGCTCCCCAGTGGTAGATGGCTGGAGTGAGCTTGAGGAAAAGCTGAAGGGCACAGCTCTACAAAAGAACATTATTGAGGAACAACAATTCTTATGTGTTTTTTCAGTTTTAGAAATAAAGGATTTTATACAAACCTGAAAGAAAGTAGAATAAACGTTTCTGTGATCTATACCCTGAAAGCACTGAAAAGTGTCCTTTAGTGGTGCGAGTTGGATGAGTAGGGCTATACACAGGATTCAGAATTTAAGATTTCAGCTATGATGTTCTCTGTATTGCTGATCAGTTTGCAGATTTTCCATGATTGCACTCTGTGTGTGTGTGGGACTGAAATGTTTCTATATCTATCTATATTTTATATAGGCATTTATGTTCCCACTACTATGGTATTTGACATCTATCTGAAAAATTATAGAAGGCTGCTTTTTTTGTTTTATTTCAGTACTGGTACAGTCTCTTATTGGGTTATAACTTTCTTTCTTTCATTAGTACATCTTCTTTCTGTGTAATTAGTCAATACGTTCCAGTATTCTGTGAAGAAAACAAACCCAAAAAATTTCTTCAAAACTAATATAACCTATAAAGGTAGAAGACAATTTGTTTCTTTCTTTTGAAGAGCTATAACCTGGATAAGTTTTCTTCCCCCTCCTTCAGTGACTTCTGTGGTTTTAGTTATAAAATAACTCTACTTAAAAGATAGGCTTAAGTCACACAACAATAAGAATCATTATTAGGGATCCTGTAAAGTTAAATTCTTTATCATCTGTTCTGGTTGTGGATATTGAAGCACTTTGTATATTAGTATAAAGTACAAAATGTCTGCACACCACTGATAGCTTCAAATCTTCACATGTCCTTAATTGCTATCCAGGTAAGTAGGATAATTTTCTCCAGACTTATGGCTACTGTGGCAACTCGAAAACTGACTGGAATATTAAACTGACAGGCTGTAGCCAGTTTTATAGGCTTTACTGGATCAGAGGTTTTGTCTGAACAAAGAAATGACATGCAACGTTCTGCAAACTGGTTAAAAACACAGGGTGAAAGCGGCTGGTGGGTTTTTACATTAACTTCCTTTCCTTCAAAGAGAAAATCTTAAGAGAGTAAGGGATGCTACGTGTGGATTAATTTTAGCGTTAGAGCTGGTAGGGCAAGTAGAGTCTCCCTCACAAACTCATCCGGCTTCTCTTCTGCTGTAGGCTTGAAAAGCAAGGGCCGGTTCACACTTTCACTCATCCCACAAAAAGATTACAAGGAAGAGTGTGCTCACTCTTCTTTGCCCCTAATCCCAGTACCAAAGCTACATCCTTACATGTCTATCTTTACAGAGACCTAGGTGGACACTATAGAAATAGATAAAAGCAGCAAACTGGCTTTAATAAGTTTAACTTGGACTAAAACAAAGCAGGTTGTGTCAGCACTAGGTGACAAAATCAAATGTTGGTATCCTGTCCTCCCTTTCCCTGCCCCACTGGAGACTTGAAATCACAGTATCATAGTACAGTAGAGGTAGAAGGGGACCTCTAGAGATATAGTTCACCCACCCACTAGAGCAGTTCTCCAGAGAAGATCATGCAGGGACATGTCCAAGTGAGCTTTTAGTATCTGGAAAGCAGAATGTCTGCAGCATGTCTCAGGCTGTTCCAGTGCTCTGCCACCCTCAAGGTAAAGATGATTTCCTGTGTTTAGATGTCACCTCTTGTATACTGGCTTCTGTCGGTTGCCCCTTGTCATGTCACTGGGCACCACTGTAAAGAGTCTGTCCCCATCCTCTTGACACTTGCCCTTTGGATATTTAAAAGGGTTGATGAGGTCTCCTCTCAGTCTTCTCCAAGTTCATTTTAATCCTGATTTTATTTAAACTTTGCCTTTATATCAATAAAATGAAACCAAATCTTGCCTATAAGTTATCACTCTTAGCCACAGTAACCTTTATGTTGCTCTTTGGAAAACAGAGCAGAGCTTTCCCTGTCAGTAATGGTAGTGTCACCTCTACATCTTTCATAAGTTGGTTAATCTTTGCTATATTTTTGTGCCATCCTTCTGAGCTTCTGGATAATGACCATGGTCAAAAGTCAGAAGAGTAGCCTCCAGCTGGCCTTCTAAACTCTGAGCCTTCCAGCCAAAAAGCAGAAGCAGATAAAGAAATGATTTATGGCATAACAGCTAGGTCTGATATGGTGGTTTCTCATCACAATGGATATGTTCCTGTGTGACTTTGTCTAGGTGATCCTGCTCTGGCAGGGGGATTGGACTAGATGATCTTTCGAGGTCCCTTCCAATCCCTGATGTTCTGTGATTCTGTGAATGTACAGACACACAGGGGTTGATGCTTTCAATTCCTAATTTAAAACAGTACAAAAAACAGAAGTAATCAAATACATCAGATGAGATAAAAAAATCTTCTGCCATCTAGTGCTGTGAAGCAGTGAGAGATACTGATGTGGTTTTTGGAAGGAAATATGTAGCCTTGCAACTCACAATTCCAGCCTTTTTTTCACCAACAAAGGGAGGGGAAAGTTAAAGCTACTTAATAATTTTAGTGTATGAACTTGAGAGAAATATGATCTCAATATCTGAAACAGCCAAGGAAAGCTGCCACAAAAATCTTGAAACTGATAAACTGTAGGGTGCCCTGTCAAATGCAGTTTGGGATAAGTTGTGAAGGCTACTTCTCAGTAAAACAATAAAAAATCTGAAGAACCATTATTGATGGGGAATGTGATGCCAAAAGGAGCAGTTTCAGTTGTGCAACAAAGGCTGGAGGGGCATTACTGCTCTCTTAGCTCTTCTCTTTGAGGGCTTGGTATTCAGACGAGAGGTGAAGAACAGTCTCACAGGCACCAGAGTAATCTGGCAGGAAGGGAAAGAATATTAAATGGAAGCATTAGAACTCACAGCTCTATCTTTAATAGTTTAATCTCATAAATTAATCCATATCCTCCTAGAATAAGTCTTCAAAGAGAAAGAGGTAATTGGATATAAATACTTTCCTTCTAAAACCTTGAATTACAGTGATACAGCAGCAGGCATCGCTTTGCAGTTTGAACTCTTTGCACAATTTTCATTCCCCTTCTTAGCCTTAATCTCAGGTCTCATTCTCTCATTACTTTTTCACAGCCAGCTGTACTTTCTGCTTCCTAGCTTGTCCTGTAGCCACTCCCTGTGGCCCTTTCTTCTTTTAAGACATTCAGCCTTTGATGTTTCCTGCTCTTCTCCTTGAGCTTTCCCCACAATGAAGTCAGTGTGCAAATAAACCCCTGCTAAGTGCTGCAGAGAGATGTGAACTTACTCTGGTATGTAGAGCCAGCCTCTGCTTAGTGCATTCCTGGTCAACTTGTACACCCTCGGCTCAGCTACTACTGAACATGAGCAGTGTAACCTGTACCCACACAATATGCTGTGAAGATAAACCCCTTTGTTTTCTCCAAGTGGAACTGACATGTTTTCATCACTCTTCTGATCACCTAGAGTCTCTAATACACTCTGAACCCTGTACTACTTCTTTGCTGTCATGTTAGATTGATAGCTCCTTGAGACAGCAACTGCATTTTGAATTAAGTCTAGTAAAACAGGATCTTTGTCCTGATTCAGTGAGTCATACCTTAAGCATGACAGCAAGATAAATATGCCCAGGGAATTCCAGGTGCCTGACACGCACAAGGCTGACAAGGAAACTGAGGCTCCATCTGAGAGCAAGTCACCTGAGTCCATCCCAAACAGTGAGATTTTGCAGGATCTTTAGTAGATAACTCTTGGGCATACTGCCTGAGTCCATGAGGTGCTTGGTCCTCTCAAGGTATGAGGAGAGACTGTTAGCATCAGTACTCTTCCCAGTAGACAGTGGTCTTCCTCTGTTCTTGAGCAAGCTGTGGAAGTAGTTGTCTATCACGTGGAACATTTTTATTGAAGGAAGTGATTGATTTGAATCAACCCATGACATGACACAGGTTTGAGGTCAGCAATCTAGAGTTAGACTTGAATAAGAAAAGTGAAGGCTATGCTAAAAGTTTCTGAAAACATTACCCTTGTTATTTCCTGCTAAGTCCAAATCTAACAAGTATTTCTAGAATATTTACCAAAAATTCCTGAAGACATTAATCAAAAGAAATGCCAGTTTTGATAAGAAGTTATTTTCTACAACATGAGAAAACTGGCATTGCTGATAAAGAAAACCCTGTTCTAGTCATCCTGGATCTCTATACACAGAAAAAATAAGAGAGTGGTTTTTTTTTTTTAATTTTAGAGTCCATCCTTGTGTCATGATAACTACAAACAGAATGAGAAGAAGCCAATTGCAGCGAAGTAAGTTGAATTGTCTGATAAGGAAGGTAATACGTTATTTCTACTTGAGTAAGGTTGGGGGTTTGTGTGCTTTATTGCCCTTGCAACTGTCATCCTTGATTTTTGCAATGGTTTTGTATGTGTGGCTGCAACAGTAAAGTCAGTCCAGTAAGCATCCACCATAGTTGTGTAGGCCTTTCTTAACTTCTTATCTGACTGAACTTCATGCAAATAAATCTTGTTCAGGAAAAGGGTTTTGGTAATTTCAGTTCTGGAGCTGTTAAAACTGACTTCCACAAAGCTCTATTTGAAGTAGGTCTGTCCCAGGACTGAATTGAGACTGGATAACCCAACTTTGAACACACTCTGGTTTAGAGAAAGGAAGAATAAAACTATTAGTAGGAAGCATTTTTGAAAGTACTCTTGTGTGGAGACTGAAGTAACTAAACCCACTGTTGGTTCTTGAGCTTAAGGATTTTAGATGACTCTTTTACTTAGGCTGGGAAAGATCATTTTGGATGGAAAATATATGTGGATGTAAGTTCACTTTTGCTTGGCTTTGAGTATTATTGATGGAAGTTAACTAAGCAGAAACACCCTGAACCTAAGTTACAGCACGAGTCAGCCGTGAAAGAAATTTTGCATGCAGAGAGGACCAAGAGCTGCAGTCCTACACACCTACACTTTATTTGTGCCAGATGTGAAAGCTGAAGTAGTGTAAGTCAGCAGCACTTCTCACATTTTGAGCTTTCAAGTAAACAGTGCAATTAAATCCCTTTTTTCTCAAATATTATGAGTTTGGCTGAAATACTTCACAAGCAGGTTGGTGTGGGGTTGAGTTTCCTTCATTTGCAAGAAATAAAATGGTCTTCTGAACCAAACCATAATATTCTGGAAGGAATAAAACCAAATCATCTTAGGGGTGTCATAACACTAACAGCAATGTTGCTGCTGCTCTACTGAAGATCTATTTTGACTTTGTGCCACAAGCATTGAAGGTCTGACGCATGCCCAGTATTTCTGCCTGGGATACTGACAGAAACAGAATCCTCTACCTAAGGATTCTACCTAAGTCTTAAATGTGGGACCTACCTTTAAGGCCCTACCTAAGTGCTTAAAGGTGAAATAAAAAAATGGTGCCTCTTGGCATCTTTAGAGACTTTATAGGGTATGTGGGCTTTGCTATTGAAAGGAGTGGTTGGGTATTTCCTGCTGACAGTTAATTTGAGAGAACAGTTTAGTCAACCAGTCATCCTAGAGGATATTCCACCGGCCACACTGGGAGCTTGCGACCCACCTCACACGTGAACACTTACGTTGAAGTGTCTTAATGTGAAACCGAATCATGCATTCTTCTTGTTTTTTACTTAGAGAATGTGTGGCTGGGAGGGAAGACTATTTGCTCTTCACTTTCCTTCTGTGAAACATTATACACCACAGACATAAGCCCAGAGGAGCTGGTGAAGAGACACAGAGACAGGAGGTTGGATTTTGCTAACTGGGGTCAGGCCTGGTTTGTACTTGGATGGGAGACAGTCTGGGTACACCAGCTGCTGCAGGCTTGCCCTGCTCCAGCAGTGGCGGTTGAACTTAGATTATCTTTTGAGGTCTCTTCCAACCAGTGACATTCTGTGATTCTGACATTTCCCCCCATGCAGCAGTAACGTCTTAATTGTAACATCTTCTGCTTTACCTGCAGGAGTAAATGCTACAGGTACCCAGGGGTTAAAAAATCAGTGTATTAGCAGTCCCTTAGCTGGTTTTCATTTCACTTTTAGAGCTGAGTCCTCACCATGTAGTCTTCAGTTAGGCAAAATGTTTGCCCGGTTAGCTGATCATTGCAGTGGCTCCGTAACCACCTGGGGGTTGTTGCACCCCTTGAGATCAAGTTTGTTCCTGAATGGGTCTTCAGGGTTACATACAATTAGCAAGACTGCCTGCCTTTTCATTTGCCTCTAACTTCCATATGTTTGGGTTTTTCTGTACCGACTCAGATGCTAAGAAAGAGCTAGATGACCTGGAGCGATGGAAGGAAGAGCACAGTCCAGGGCCAATTAAGCTGGCTCCACAGAGACTGGGTAAGACATGTAAATCAGCTATAATGAATTGCAAGATGTTATTTTCCAGGACATGAGACATTTTTCACTTTTTCTTATGTGCTACCTTGCTACAGAGATTCAGTGTCAATAGGAATTACCATGAATCTACCGTATGTGCTCTGTGCTTTTGACGGTCATGGTAATGAAGATGGTTCTGAAACAAAACAGCATAGATTGTTGTTCAAGAAATCTGTTGAGATCAGTGTATAATGCCTACGCTGGCATTTGGGAAAAACAGGTGAATTATCCCTCCTGCTGGTGACATTGTCTGTGTTTGATGTCTCTGAGCGGGTACACACTTGGCTTTAGTACGCAGATGGTCAGCATGTGTTGGAAGACCTCCAGTTTCCCATAAGAAACCTCCTCTGTGTTAGGGGCCGGTACATGTGGTTTCCTGAGTGCTGGCTCTTGAATAGAAAAAGCAATCCCTGCAGCTTCAGGGATTTCCAGGCTAAATGTGCGTTGGGCTCTCTATTACCAGTTTTGTAAAAACAGCAGCAAAGATGAATAAATGAAAAACAAGATTAAAAGCTGCAGTAACTTAAGTCACCCTGAACTCAAGTGATGTGTTTGACAACAAACTCTTTTTCTAGACTTTTTTCCTAAACTGTAGGTCTGTGCAGCTGTAACCATGATAAAACATGTGATTTAGTGCTGTTTGGATGTTAGTTAAAAAACAGAAGTTAAAAGAGAAGAAAAATCCCAGCTAGCCCCCAGTCTTGTACAGAGAATAGGACTGATAGGACTGCAGGCTGTGCTGAAGCCAGGGGAAGGTTATTTAAAGTGCTTTTCAAGTACTAGTCTTCAGTCCTATCTTGTTTTATTCTTTAATGTCTTTGGCACAAAAGGTAGGAAAGAGATGATGAAACTGAAAATGCTGAGAAGTCAAAATGTGAAAGCATCATTTGTGTCGGACATGATGATACCGTGCAGCAAAAATGGGATGACCTTGAGGAACTGCACCAACAGAAATGGGAAAAAATTAATTCTGACAAAGTAAATTATTATAATGATTTCTTTATTACTTCTGTGAAGCTAGAGCTGCCATTCCTTCCCTTTGCTGTCCTAGAAGAATTTGGGGTGCACAGTGCAGGCTGTTTTCTGCCTTGATGTGGAAACTGAGTTATTTCTTTGGCATGCTGTATAAGTTTGTTTATAAAGGTAGACACTAGGGGTGAAATGGAGGAATTTGAACTGACTCCAATCCAGACTGAGTTTTGTGATCAAGATGGTACGGGTCCCACATATTTGTTTTGGCCTGCAGCCTGGGTCCCAGTTGTCTGCTCTGGTGAACCCACCTTTGCAAGTTGGTTTACTGCCCTGTATTCCTACCATCACAGGCAGACATGAGACCAGACAGGCTTTTCCTGAGTTTATACATACTAGCTGCTTCTTACCTGTGAGTAGTTCTTAGAAGACATGCTTCTGTACCACAAAGCTTTTTGCTGGATGGCTGTGTGACTGGAGACCTGGTGGCAAATCTTGAGCAACTAAGTGTGGAAAGTCTTAACCTCTTCTGATTCCACTGCTTTTAAACACATTATTGGGCACAAAGAAAATTGAGAGGAAAAAGGAACAAGACAGTGATGAAACAATTCAGGAAGGCATTCAATGTCTAGCTGCCACTTTGAAAGACCTCTGGAGACTGAGGCACGTGCACTATGTTCAGTACCTCTGAAAAGAGGTTAGGTGGAAAGATGATTAGATCTTATTCCCACAGGAACAAACTTGGAAGGGAGCTCAAGGAAGGAAAAAAAATATAAGTGGCATCTCTAATTTCACAACTGTTGTAACTAATTAAGGTAAAAACTGTATCCTATGTTGTTTTCTCAGAGTGGTTTTAAGACACTACACATCTAGTCCATATCACCAGAGAATTCATGAAGTTGATGTTTCTTAGCATTCATGCTTTCAATAGAAGTGTCTGGGTTCCAACTCTGTAAAATTTGATTGGCAGATTTCCAGGTACCATGGAGAGATGAGACACATTAAGGATGTAAGTTGCACCCTCCTCCAGGATATGCACTGTGCGGAACAACAAATCATGCATGATTAATGCAGCAGTCTCTTATTTGATGGTATTGTAGGGAGATGGGTGTTGGTCTTTTCTCACAAGGAACAAGCTCTAGGACAAGAGGAAATGGCCTCAAGTTGCACCACGGGAAGTTTAGGTTAGATATTAAGAAGGACTCATTAATCAAAAGGGTCACCAGGCACTGGAACAGGCTGACCAGGAAGGTGGTTGAATCGCCATCCCTGGGTGCATTTAAAAGTTGTGCAGATATGGAGCTTAGGAATATGGTTTTGTGGTGGGCTTGGTACGGTTAGGGTAATGATTGGACTTGATGATCTTAAAGGTCTTTTCCAACCTAAATGTTTCTGTGATTTTGAGATTCAATGGTATAATATAAAGCCAGTCACAACATACTCTCTTCAGCAAAACATTTGAGACACTCCTGTCAAGCCAGTTTGAGTGAATTGAATCTTCTTCAAAGGCTGTCATGTCCTGATCAATCAGAGGACAGAGTGACCCAGGTTTGTGGACTCGATCAGGTCAAATTAAAGAGACTTACGCCATAGGTAGGCACAAAAATCAAGTTTTCTGAAGTTAATAAATGCCAATCTCAAAGAGTAGATGAGAGTGAAAGGGGAGAAAAGAAGAGAAGGAAAACGCAAGTTTCGGACCACAACTCCAGGGTCAAGCAATGAAGTCTGGAGTTGTTTGGCTCCCCTTCACTTCCTCAGCTTTGCAATTGGGGGGGAGTGATGGTGATGGGAATGATTGTCTGCCCTATATTTGTTTGAATTCCCTTTTATCCCCTGCTGCAAAGGGAGTTTTAAGGAACTTAGGCAAAAGAGCAGTGAGGCGAGGGCATTCTTTCTTTGATGTGCATCGAGGATTCCTTCAGCGCATCCCGTTCCCACGGCATAAGCATACTTCTGCAGGTAAAACGGCAGTGACTCAGGGCCTGCTTGCTACGTTCTCAACACAGAACACATATCTCTTTGCAAGGTGCAGGACCCTTCACTCTCCCCCTCACAAGCTATTTTCTATCTGCTTACAATAGTTTGAGTCATGTCCCTGTTGTCAATCAGAATCTGACAAAGGCTGTAAGCAGTGGCCAGTAGTGGCCAAAAAAGCACCCATTTAGATCCAATGTCCAGCAGTAAATGCAGAATAATACAGTGATCATGAGTGTAAATGTTGCCTTTAAAAGTCTACAAAGAAAGAAAGATAAAGAATTCAAAAGTTTTCAAAACTTGTTTAGTAGAAATTTTATTCCCTAGGCTTGGGGAGGAGACATTACACAATGCTGCCCGTACCTTTATGGCAACCATAAGCTTGTTGCTTGTATACTGTATGGGCAGTCTTTCCCAAGAGCTTGAGCTTATGGAGTCATTTGTATAGTAGAAATGTTGCCACACTTACACAATTGATCTTCCACTCACTGAACCCCACAAAAGCACTTAAAGGTCAGTTACCTTCTTTAGTAAGTGGAGAAAGCAACTTTTAGTGATGAGTGATCCCTTCTGAAAGGTCTTGCGTTTCAGCCATGTCAGGTAGACCAGACCAGATCACTCCAGCTCCTTCTACAAAATTAACAGACACATTGTGAAAATACAGCCCTCATCCTCAAGTGGGGTGGAGGCTGCGGGGTTTATTTTCAGCAACTGAGGGAATGCATGATTTGATTTTCCAAAGCATGAAAATACTTTGGAAAATAGTAGAGCTGAACAGTAGAATCAAACTTGTTTACTCCATCTTTTAAGGACTGTTCTAACTTTCTCTGTGTGTTTGGGTTTTCTTGTTTGTTTTGTCTGTCGGTTGTTTGGGGTTTCTTTTCAACGGAAGGCTGAACATTGTAGCACAAGCTTTAGATGTTCTCAAAAGGGAGCCAGTGCCTTTGGAAAGGGCACCTTCTGCCACCTGGATATGGGCATGAGGTCTGTGGAAAAAATCTGCAATTTCCATTTTAGAAAGAGGATTCTTCCTCAAACTGAAAGATATTACATAGAAGATACTAAAACTGTAGCATCTCATTAGAGCTGGCGGCTTCTACATTTGATGAAAGAGAAAACTTTTTGGCAATACAATGTCTGTCTTTGTATGTGTGTGCTTTGACAAACTGAGCAAAGGGTCAGAGAACTGCATCTGAAAATGAAGACTTACCTGCAAAGTGTGACTGATTTTCTTAAAATGGAAGAGTTCCTCAGTAAACTGGTCCTATACTATAGGACATATTTGCTGCTAGAGTGGGCAATACAGTGGATGCTCTGTAAATAACAAGCTAGTGCTTTTGACGGATGGATAAAATGATCAAAAAGGTCTCCTGTCTCTTCTCTTTAATGTTAGACAGCTACTGTAATTATGAAAAACTTCCTGCATAGCCGTACAACCTATCTGTTATATTGCTCTGTTCTGAAGTGACTGGCATTTGAACTTAAAATACTCATGCAAAATGCAATTTATACTTTCTGGTTTTTTTAAGGTGGAAAGAAATCAGAGGCTGAAGCAAGGCAAAACCAGCAAATGATGCTCGTGCAATCTAAATATCAGCAGAAGGTTAGAAAGTATAAATAAGTTTGTTTTAGGAGCTCAAAAAAGGCTTTTCATGTAGTGTCTCATACGGTCGTAAAATTAACTCACAGCTGCTTGACAAATGAAAGTCAGGAAGGAAGCAGGAGAAAACTAGAAACAAAAGTTCTGCATCAAAAAAAGGAGAAATCTGGCTATAAATATGTAGCAGCCTGTATCACAGATATCTAAAATGATAATGAGTACAGTCGTAAAGCCACTTCCATGCCTCACTGTATCTTCCAGCATGCTGCCTACACTTTGTCTAATTGATCAGTGTACTCCTCTCCCCCGCCCAGTGCTTATGTAGAAGTGTTGTTCCTGTTATGAAAGGTATAAATGCTTGTAAAATATCAATCAGCTGTGCAATTCCTTGCGTGGATGCCCATTTATCCACTCTAAATTTCTCGGTCTTCACAAAGCAGATGTTGGACTAGGTGGTGCACAGCCTCCTTTATCTGATGCCTTATTTTAAGAAAAACGTTCTGGAAGCTTTCCTCAAGCACAGGCTTGAAAGATGTGTGGGACAGGAGTCAAGTTACCTTATGGGGTTTTTGTATACCTTTGTATGTAAAGCAATTTTCTGTGTTTGTATCATCCAGCGCAAGAGAGAAGAATATGTAAAAGCAAAAAAGGCAGCTGAAGAAGCTGAAATCCAGCAAAAGAAAGCCATTCAGAGAGAAAAGGTAAGCGTTGTTAATACAGAGTTGGGGCCATATAACAGTGTTCATGTCTTGCTTGATATGTGGAACATGCCTGAGAAATTACATGGTAGCCCTGGATTAGGAACTAGTAAACCCAGTCCTCCATCTCTTTGTAGCTGACTGAAGGAATCATAGAATAATTTGGGATTGGAAGGGACCCTGAAAGATCATCTACTCCAATCCTCCTGCCACAGCAGGATCACTTCACTGGAGAAGTTATACAATCAGAATCACTCTGGGTTGAAGGGACCACCTGATCATCCAGTTCCAACCCCCCCACC
>JAOXOE010000001.1:102494256-102530187 GCA_028565055.1 Phoeniculus purpureus | reverse complement strand
TTTGTAGGCCCCTCTCAGATACTGGAAGGCCACAAGAAGGTCACCTTGGAGCCTCCTCTTCTCCAGACTGAACAGCCTCAATTCTCTCAGTCTGTCCTCATAGGAGAGGTGCTCCAGCCCTCTGATCATCCTTCGTGGCCCTCCTCTGCATACACTCCAGCATGTGCACATCCCTCTTGTAAGAAGGGCTCCAGAACTGGATGCAGTACTCCAGGTGGGGTCTCACCAGAGTGGAGCAGAGGGGGAGAATCACTTCCCTTGATCTGCTGGCCACACTTCTCCTGATGCAACCCAGGATCTGGTTTGCTCTCTGGGCTGCAAGCACACACTGCTGGCTCATGTTGAGCTTCTCGTCCACAACCACTCCCAAGACCCTCTCCTCAGGGCTACTCTCCAGCCAGTCGCTGCCCAGCCTGTATTTGTGCTTAGGTTTGCCTCAATCCAGATGCAGGACCTTACACTTGGTCTTGTTGAACCCCATGATTTTGGCTTGTGCCCACCTCTCCAGCCTGTGATGGCCTCATCAAGAGAGTGGATCCATATCCATGGATCCATATCCAAGTGGAGGCCAGTGACAAGTGCTGTCCCTCAGGGATCGGTCCTGGGACCAGTCTTGTTCAACATCTTTGTCGGTGACATGGACAAATGCATTGAGTTCTGGGGGGACTCTATAGCAACCTTCCAATACCGAAGGGGGCCTATAAGAAGACTGGGGAAGAACTGTTCACCAAAGGTATGGAATGGCAGGATGAGGGGTAATGGTTTGAAGCTAGAAAAGGGTACATTTAGGCTGGACATCCAGGAAAAGTTCTTAAAGAGGATGGTGAATCATTGGAACGGGTTGCCTAGAGAGGTGCTGGAGGCCCCATCCCTGGGAACGTTCAAGGTCAGGCTTGATGGGGCTCTGAGCAATCTGTTTCAGTTAGAGATGTCCCTGCTTGTTGTAGGGGCCTTAGACTAGATGATCTTTAGAGGGCCCCCTTCCAACACAATACATTCTAAGATTCTATGTTTAAAGCTACTAAGGAGCACTCCAAAACCAGACAGATAGGCATGTTGTCTACCAAGAGTTTGCTTTTAAAAGCCATCAATACCAGAATTTTCACTGGAATGTGGGCATGAACATAAAGATGTGACCCTAATTTCACAAAATATCCTGAGACTGGAGGCACCCACTACTTCATGCTACCCCGAGAGTAGAATCTGATTTTTCCTTGTCCAGCTAAGCAATTAATGTGCTGAACTGTTGAATAAGCAAGATGCCACAGTGACTCATCTTCCATCACTTTGTGCAGGTTTTCTGCATCCAACGTGTTCTGAGAATGCCTGCCAGACTGATCCCTGAGTTGCCACTGTAGGCACACACAGCTTCCTTTAACATGTAAACAGGGCTGGCCCTTGCCTTCACAGTGCGGCCATACAGGAAAAGCATCCATGCTTTCACATGGGATGCTGCTTCTCAGGCATCTTGATGAGGTGCTTGATACTGAAGTTAGCTGAGGAGGAACAAGAATGGGGAAAGTTGCAGTTAGTCTTCACCACAGGAAGCTACTACAAAATCGAGGGTTACAATGTTCAGCTAAAGTTATTTCATTGAAAACACAGAGAACTGCAGCATGTCTGTAGCAGTGAATTTATCTCATCCCAGCTTAGACTTTCATGTAGGCAGACCTAGTTTTCAGTCTAGGCCAGGATCCTGCATTGCCACCTCATTAAGGGGGTGTTGAATTTATAGACCCATCTTCAGCTATGGCTCACTGGAAGCCTAGATCATAGCTTGTCAGCCTCTCTAGAGTCTTCCAATTCTAGTAAAACAAGGGAACAGATGGTAAATGTTGCTGCTTGAAACAGGGCTTTTAGTGCAAGGGACAATTGCTGTTGCCCAGGGTGGTCCTAAATCTGCAGAGCACCACCTTGTTGCTGCTGTCCCCTGAAAGCATCACCACTCTGGGAAGAATATCAGTCAGCAGAAAAAGACTGCCGCTGCCAACACACACCCACAAGTGATTTATTCACACCACCTCCAAAAGAGGCAAGTCACACAGAGGTCGTGGTGCTGCAGACAGAGTAAATAGCTTGTGATAATGTTTGTGGTGAATAATAATGCCAGACATTATAGGAGAGGAGAGGAAGTATTGCCACTTGTTCAAAATGTATTGAATTATCAGAATCAGAGGAAAATGAAGTTGAGAGGATGTGCGTAGGAGAGGAGTTCCCTGATTAAACTTTATCTCTCCTTCCCTACCCCAGCCTTGTATACAAAATGCAACATATGTAATAGAAGCACAAATGAGTAAAGCCTGTGGAGCATACCAAATACATTACCAAATAATTTGTGTTTGAATGTTTTCGTGGAACCTGACTGTGACTACAAACACCTCGCAGACTAATTTTCAGATTCATGAGTTTTTGCTCGGTTTGCATCCATGTTCTCTGAGCTCTGTGCCAAAAAATAATCCCTTCCTTGCACTGAAACCTAACACTGACATGTGTTAAGCTACATCTTTTGTATGGGCTCAAGCACACTTACTCTTTCTGCTTTTTGTAGACTTATGCATATTAGATACACATCTTTGGGTTTTAATTATAAAATTAATGTAGACAGCAATCAGAAATAAAGCTGACAAATCTAATTTCCCAAGTAACTCAATATCATCTCAGGATCTCAGAGGAGGAAAAGAAAAAAACACTATGTCCAAGGGGTTACAATAAGGTTCCTAAAGAGACAAATTAGAAAACAAACAAAAATCTAACCAAATTAACAGAGGACTATATCCCTAGTGCCAAATTCCATATTCAGCACCAACCAGGAGAATGTGATGGTATTTTAAACACAATGTGACTTTTCATACTGCTTTAAATCCCAGACACTTAAGGGGAAAATTTATAACTACACCATAAATACAACTCAAAAAAAAATAGTTTTCCAAAACAGTTTAATGCCCCTGTACATTGCTGTGATAGCTCAAATCATCTAAGTGCCCTCTTAGCCCTTAGATTTAATCTAAAACTTTTTTTAAAGTGATTGACCTGTCCCAACTACTGACAAAAAAGAGGATTGCTGTAAGGTAAGCAGAGAAAGATGTCAAGTGACCAGACACAGCCATGCTGAGAGCTGCACTGGTGTGGAAGGGGTATAGATAGCTTTCATGTTCCACGACAGAATGGGACAAAAAGATGATCAAGGATATAAAAAAACCAAACAAGCCCCTTAGGCATAAAAACACTATGCCTGCCAGCAGTTGGGGCTTCTTTCTGCCAAGAGGATGTCACGAAATAGAAAGAAACCCTGAGAGAATGATGTAGTTTGTAAAACAGGAATTTGAAGGCAAACTTAGGTCTAGTAAGGCTTTTTAAAGAAAAGTTCCTGTTGTGGCAGTCTTCCAATCCTGTGTCATAGAATTTTAGAATGTATTGGGTTGGAAGATACTTTCAAAGGTCATCTGGTCCAACCCCCATAGAACACGCAGGGATATCTTTAACTAGAACAGATTGCTCAGAGCCCCATCAAGCCTGACCTTGAACGTCTCCAGGCAGGGGCCACCAGCACCTCTCCGGGAAACCTGTTCCAGTGATCCACCACTCTCAGATTAAAAACATTTTTCCTGGTGTCCAGCTTAGAAATGAATCTCTTTTATGTCCTCACAGGAAAGAATGTCACACTAAGATCTACACACACATCCACATGTCTAATGTTCTGACTGCAATGATGATGCATCAGGCACAACCACAATTCTGAGTCTGGCATTTGCTTTGCCTGTGCCCTGCAGTGATGGGTTTGAGGTATAGGGCAAACTGTGCTCTTCACTTGTCATTTTAATGGCAAGTCTGGATGTAACTAGACAAGGTTGATCAACATAAAAAGTTGTTACAGAGCTGGTTGCATTTACTCCAGTGTCGAGGTACTGCCTTCCAAGTGGGGTGATCACAATCTAACCATTGCCAATACACTCGTTTGAATTAGTCACAACAAGCAAGATAGACTGAGTGCTTCTTTTCTTAAAATACAAATACACAATCAATTGTAAAACAAACAGCTATGTAAGGGTTTGATATATCCACATATGAAGGTCAGATCTTATTCTCCAAAGAAGTTGAGATCGTTCTCCACTGACCTCAATACAGAAGCCAGTATCTCGGTTCAGTGAGGAAAATTAGAAGAATGGGCTGAGAAAACTGTGGAAGAAACTCAGGAAGCCCTTTCAAAGATCACAGGGCAACTTGGTGACATGGTGCTCTCTGAAGTCCTCAGCTGTCTTCTGAAGGACTGAAGTGGAGCTAGTCTGTGGATTGCCCAGCAGTCTAGCTCAGCAACATGCACTGAGCAGCTTGTCTTGCCTAAATCAAATAGGAAAACAGCTCAGCAGCCTTAGGACAGAGATCAGAGGGCTGCTGGACTGCATCTTCCCTCCTCCTAGTTTATACTCCCAAAGGCACAGGTTGGTGTATGAGCAGAGTGCCTGTGCTCCCACTTGAGGCAGTGAAAAAGCGAGTCAGTAACCTAGGCTGAGACAGTCTGCAGGGCTATTCAGCTACTGCGATGTAGATGCCTACTTTAGGAAGAGGTATGCACTCCTGCATGCAGCCAAGTAGCTCCCCAGACTCCACTCAGCAGGAGTATGATAGCAGCTTAGTAATCCTCACTGCAGACACCTATTATTTCATTTGTAGCCTAGGCTCCTGTGAACTCTGTCTGCTTGTCAGAGCCAAGGAATTGAGACACAGAATTCCCACTTAGTATTATTATTTAGTCTATAAAAATACTAATTTTGCTGAATCACTTAGGTTGGAAGAGACCATTAAAATAATTAAGTACAGCCTGACACTGCCAGGTCAACAGTAAAACATGTTCCTAAGCATCATGTTTATAAGTCTTTGAAATGCCTCCAGGAATGGCGACTCCACCACTTACCTGGACAGCCTGTTTCAATGACTAACAACCCTTTCGGTGAAGAAATTCTTCCTAATATCCAATCCAAACCTCCCCTGGCTCATCACAAGAAGAACATAGAACTGTTAGAGTGGGTCCAGAGAAGGGTCTGACCTTACAAAACGTGACTTTATTGCATCATTCCAGGGGCTTTCTACAGAGGCTAGTACTGATAGAACAAGGAGGAATGGCTTTCAACTGAAAGAAGCTAGATTTAGATTACATATTAGAAGGAAGTTCTTCACTATGAGGACAATGAGACACTGGAACAGGTTGCCCAGGGTGATTGTGGCTGCTCCATCACAGGAGGTGTGCAAGACCAGGTTGAATGGGGCCCTGGGCAACCTGGTCTAGTGAGAAGTGTACCTGCCCATGGCTGGGTGGTTGGTAGATGATCTTTAACGTCCCTTCCAATCCAACCCATTCTTTGATTTCCTCTAGTTCTATCCTTTGTTACTTGAGTGAAGAGATCAACTTCCTCCTTGCTCCGAAGTCCTTTCAGGTATTTGCACAGACTGAAGCATTGAGCTTCCTTTTTTCTCACCTAATTGACTCCAGCTGCTCAGCAAGAAAGTGCTTTGAGGTTCTTGTGGCTTTTGGTCTATGAGCCTTGATGACTTTTTTATACATCGTCACTCTGAGTTGTGGGTGAATGTACTTGGGCTCTAACATGGAAAACTTTTCAGTTTTCAGCTTGTAAAAGCTTTCATTTAGAAGTGGAGTTCATGCAAGTATGTTTTAATAGTTTGGCATCTTAAAGGGGTTCTTGTGAGTGCTATCTTTAACTTAATTACCGTTAAATTATTCCAAAGTGATGCTGGCAGCTTGTGGCCTAATGCTTTGAACCAATTTAAAAATCCTTGTATAGAATATTTATCATACTCCACAGTCAAGAGGACATTTAAACAATGGGAACCAATTAATCAGCTTTGGCATGGTGTTTACCTCAGTTGCACAGTGTTGATACCTTCCAATTTCCAGAGTGAACTGGCAAATGAAAACTTTAACTGGTGGAAAACCATCACAAATAGCTATATAACACAGTAAAACAAGCCACGCCAAATTTCTTTTGAAAGTAACTATTGCCACATGCATGTAGTAAAGTTGTAAAACTTATAAAAACCAGTCCATTTGAGCAGTCAATACCAGATGGTTTCCATTCTAAAAGAAGATCTTTGCTGGCACCAGGTGAAACTTCCAAGAGACAGAGAAGAGAACACCCTAGACATGGACTTGCCAAGAAATGACCTTGTGATGAGGTCTGCATGGAGCCTGTGTACTACAGGCTGACCTCTGAATCCTGCCTCAACCCACTGACCCAAGCACATGGCTTTTGGCTCACACCCCCTGTATTTTTACACTACTGTGTGGATAGTCTGTGTGTTTTGAAAGCATCATACCCACGGGAGCAGCCTCTGGTTGACTCCCCGCTTCCTTTCCATAAGATTAAGCAGAGAGGCTGCTGTTCTTTGTTGTTGGTCTTGTAGGTACATGAAAAGATTTTAATGCAGATAAATGAGACCATTACATTGCTTGAGAAGGTTCTTTGAATACCTTACACTAAACTGACACTGTCATAGAATCACAGAATGGTTTACATTGGAAGGGGCCTCAGAGATCGTTTAGTTACAACTCATCTGCAGGATGGGACATCAGCAGGTCTTTACCTCTATTGCACAATCTTGATCCTTTCCAATGAAGATTGTCCCCAGAGCAGGGACACCTCTCACTAGATCAGGTTGCCCAGGCCCCATCCAACCTGTCTTTAAATACTTCTCAGGAGAGGGCATCTACAACTTCTCTGGGCAACTTGTTCCAATGCCTTAGCACCCTCATTGAGACGATTTTCTTCTGAAGATCTAATCTAATTCTTTCAGTTTGAAACCATTCCTCCTTGATCCATCACTGGAGTCTCTAGCAAAATTCCCTTTCCAGCTTCCTTTTAAGCCCCCTTAATGTATTGGAAGGCTGCTATAAGATCCACCTGGAGACTTTTCTACTCCAGGCTGAAGAGCCCAAACTCCCTCAGCCTGTCTTCATAGGAGACGTGTTTCTTTCTCACAGTCCTAGCCTTTGACTTCTGTTACATGGATGACATGGTTTAAGAGCTTTCTGGAGAATACTGAGGCAAAAAAATCACTGTGCTGACTTCACTGGGTTAGCCAGGTTCTCAGAATCAGAAATTAAGTTCTTAGAGTAAAAGAGTGGCTTTCTGTGGATTTGAAAAGAAATAGAACCAGAGGAAGTGACTCTAGCACATGATTCCAAATGTAGTCTTTTAATAAAGTACTTGAATCCACTACAGTCACGCATTCACTCACTGCTAGTTTCCTAAAAAACATGTCATTTTGCCACACTGAGCAGGAAAGAACTGCAGTCTTAGACATAGAGCGAGATCAACTGTACCTACACCTACAGGGTGCTCTGTATCTACAACTGGGTACATGTGAGCAGTGTTTTGTGTTTTTATATGTTTTATGTCCACGTTAATGTGTTTCTATCTTGCCTGTGTCCATACACGATGGGACTGAGATTATTTTTTTTTAGTAGCTGTTAATGGGCAGAATAGAAACCGAAGTTGTTATAATTTATAACAAGATGTTTTCCAGAAGCTCTCAGCAGT
This sequence comes from Phoeniculus purpureus, assembly GCA_028565055.1. Classification (NCBI taxonomy): domain Eukaryota; kingdom Metazoa; phylum Chordata; class Aves; order Bucerotiformes; family Phoeniculidae; genus Phoeniculus; species Phoeniculus purpureus. Next base: position 102,522,634 of record JAOXOE010000001.1, on the reverse strand, counting down.
TCATGGTCTTGAGGAAAGACATGTTGACTGTCTGTAGCATGCTTTTTTCTAGACACAGTAACAGGAAAAACCAGCCCAGAGTTTCAGATATTCTATTTCCAACTCTGACTTCAGCACTGGCCAGGAAGGCAACCAACATATTTTTAGTGCTTTATCTAGGTAAACCCTACCATGAGTGGTTTTTAAGGTGAACAGATGAAGAATAGGACATTACCATGGAATATGAGGTAGAGAGGTACTGACACATCTGGTAAACAGAGTGATCATGGATAAGTTGCTGACCTTCATTTGTGCTAATGCATCTGGCAATATGGAGAACTTAGCAGAAGTAATGTGTGGTCCAAGCCCTCCCTTAATCCTCCCACCAATCCCCTCAGTAAAGTCAGACCCTGAAATCTATTGTTTTATCTGCTGCAGATCTTGTCAAGATATTCATTAGCAAGATCATGACAATATCTCCCTGGATATAGTGATATTAATCCACTTGGATTGAGAATCTGACAACTGGCATAATAAATTTTTCTAGGGCTCTGAACCTCAGATCTGCCTCTGTTTTGAGAGCATGGCTAACAGGTGGCCATTTGACCTCCAAGTGAAAAAAATTACAGGAAAAATGAGAGCCTGAAGTGTATCACTGGCTTTACTCCATAACTTCCTAATAAAAATTAGTTTGTAATTAGTTGATTTAATTACAGCCCTCTGTACACAAGAAATAACTTAATTTCTTGTTTTAGTTTCAGAGTATGAAACAGAACAACATACTTGATCATAGATCCATGGTATCGACTTTTCCTTCTGAGCTATACAAAGATAAACAGTTTGAAACACTATAAAAGAAAGACAAGAACGAGCTGAAGTAGGAAAAATATTCAGAATGGATCTAGTCTTACCGTCATTTTTGCCTGGAGGAAGTGGTTGAATCACTGGATGTGTTTAAAAGTCAGGTAGATGTGTTGCTCATGGACATGGTTTAGTGCTGAGCTTGATAGAGTTGGGTTAAGAGTTAGACCAGATGATCTTAAGGGTCTCCTCTAATCTTAATGATTCTATGGTTGTAGAAAAGAGCCTCTGGAAAGAAATATTAATCTTCACTAGTTTGGCTCTTCCCTGTAAGATCAGCTAGCAGCCAGCCCACTTCTCAGGATGGTCTTCTGTCTCCCTTTTAGAAGTAATAGAACAAAAGAACAAAATCAGGGAATGATAGATTTTATTAATCCTTTACATGATCCCTAGAGACAGTGGAGCTCTGGAGACTACTGGCGAACAGTAACCGTGGAAAACTTGGGAAACACAGCGATTCCCCACAAACTGCCCTACTAACTGTTGTTCATCACTCAGCCAATGCTGCACTGAATCACTGCAAGAGAGAAGCAAATACAGACAACTTGTACAGTTAGATTCATCCTTGGGTTAATGTGGCCAGAGTAAATTCTTGTAGCTACATACCAAGAGATCAATGACTTATGATCAATGACCACTGAGAATATTTTTGCTTCACTCCTTGATGCTTTCAGAAATGGAGTAAAGGAAACATCTATAAAGGTGAAATCCTTGCCTTGTGAGGTGTTTTCTTAATTAGAAGAGACTTTGGTCTTGTAGATATGATTTTTAGGGGCTAAGGGAAATGTAAATGGAAACTCTGATATTTACAGGAATATTCTATTTTTCTGTCATACATTCCCACACTTCCCAAGGTTGCGCTACGCACTTCAAAGTTACTCCGGGATAGGGGACAATTACCACTATAATAGCTTTCCCTCACTTCTCCACAGCATGAATCAGAAGTATAAATTGCTGTGCCTAAGTGGGAGAAGTAAGAAACAGACTGTTCCCACTGGAAAAATAAGCGACTGGAAATGAGCCCAAAAATTTGTGTTTAGGAGTCTCAAAGCTGGAATACTGTTAAAGTGGATTACCAGGGAAACCAGCAATGAGTAGGAACCAGAGCCTAAACTGTTTGCCTGGCATATATTTTGGAGAGATGCACTGTAAAGACCTTGGATTTACTTCACATCTCAGTAAAGAGATATTTAAATTGCTATAGAACATAATTTCTCCCTGGATCTGTCTTTGATTTCTTAGAAGTTTTGTACTCCTGCAGGGTCTATCCAATGACCTTGAGTCAGAGCAAACAACATCTTTTTGCCTACCTGAATGCACTGGTATGGTGAGAGAGTGAAGAAGGAAGAGTTTGTGCCAGTCGCTATTCCCAGTGACAGAGGACCCCCTACATTGCCCAGCAATGGAGGTGGAATGCCCTCCCACCCATATTTTCTCTTGAAAAATATTGTCTGTGAGCCAGTTTCTTTCCAGAAAAAATTGTAGCAACATTCCCTCTCCCCCTCTCCTTCTTTGACTGTGAAAAAAAAAGGATCTTGCTATCTTTATAAATAGTCCCCAAATCTCTGCTACATCTTCTGGGTTTGGCATCTTCAGTTGGCCTCGAATCCCAACTTCAAGGTGGAGTTTTTTTCTCTACACTTCGAAGAAGTGGAAATGTATTTTAAATGTCTTAAAACCCACCAAGGACCCAGAGATGACCAAGCCCAAATGTGTGCAAATCTACACAAACGCAGGCACAGATTCTATGTAAGTTCTACTATAAATGTTGATTTGCCCTAATTCTGAGAAACTCACTTCTAACCCTCCTCCAAGCTCACACATACTCCAGTGCACTCCCCCTTCTATGAATTCACCCTCTCCCACGCTGGCATATATTTTCTCTCCCTTCTTCACCACTCTTTTTGCCTCTGAGCTAAATTACTCTACTGTGGAAATTGCCATCAGCAATTTTCACCCTTTGCTGCTCTTTCAAGGAGTTTATGCAGAGGTGCAGTCATGTTGTTCAATTAGCTACTTGGTAGATTCTGAGCTATTTACAACTGTTTGCACCCATGTGTTACAGGACAACCACGTTTCTCATGGCACATCCTTAGACTTAACACATGGACTGAATTGGATGAGGTTGAACTTTCCTGTTGATTATTTACTCAGGTTCTGACAGATATTCAGGGGATAGGGCAACTCCCATTATAAAGTCTCTGCCCAGCTACCAAGCACCCACATGTTCATAGCATCATAAAACCCCCTGCATTGGAAGGGACCTCTTGTGTGTCGTACATGCTTGGATTTATGGGAAGGTTAGTTCAGAGGCTGAAGCAGTATCCTAGGAACTGGAGGTAGTCTCAGATCCTGGTGCTATCACTAAGGGACTAGATGTCCTTCTGGACATTTTGCTGAAGTGTGTAGCACCATCCAGCTGCTTGCTCTCATCTTCAAAGCTCACACTGAACAATATGATGAAAGAGATGAACACTCTAAGGCTGTTTCAGTCTAAAGACACCTAGGTTGTCTTAGATCCAGACATACCCCATGAGGACACTGCATTATCCCCAGGTCGGAGAAGTGATACTGGCTGTGAACTGTTCTCCTTTAATGCAAGCTTGAAAAGAAATGAGAAGGTCCTAGCTGAATTCATGGCTTCATCTTTCGACCCTTTATATCTTTCCCATGTGGCCATGAGAGAAGTCTTCTCACTTTCCTGCATTCCAGTTTCTCGACTATAACAAAAGAGCATTCTCTACCACATGAGGAAATTTTGAGGAGAAACACATTAAGGACTGTGGGCACTATAACACTGGACTGACAAAGGACACAAGAACCCAAGGAAATTTTTGCTTTTCATATGTGAGCAACTAAGCCAGGTTAAAATGTTTACGTTAGGGATGGATGGGGGAGTGTTATAAGGCTTGCTTATTATTGGTCTGCAGAACCAGTTGGTGTTAGAACTACACCAGTTTGATGAGCTGCATAATCCCCAGCAGTTCAATTTCATTTTTTTTAAACTTTAAAGTCAGTCCTTTAGATTTATTTTTTGTGAATCACAAAATATAAACAAATGCATGCATGTGAGTGGCCTTAGGGAAGAAAAAGTGCTGTGGTTTGACAAAGTGGATGAATCTATACCTTACACCAAAATGATGGGTCCTTCCTATTGATTATTCTCAGTCTAGAGCCTTGGTGGGAGCCAGGCTCTTCTCAATGTCATCTGGTAATGGGACAAGGGGCGATGGGTGTAAGCTGGAACATAGGAGGTTCCATATAAATATCAGAAGGAACTTCTTCACAGTGAGAGTGACAGAGCACTGGAACAGGCTGCCTGGGGGGGTTGTGGAGTGTCCTTCTCTGGAGATGTTTAAAACCCATCTGGATGTGTTCCTGTGCGACTTGATCTATGTGATCCTGCTGTGGCAGGACGATTGGACTAGATGATCTTTCGAGGTCCCTTCCAATCCCTAATGATTCTATGATTCTGTGATCTGAGAAGCTGGGCCCAAGTTGCTGAAAGAAGAATAATAAAGAAAATTCTGTTCTTACCCAAGAGCATGTCAAAGAAGTGGGAATTTAGGAAAACTATAGCTTCTTGAAAATCTAGACTAATATCTAGTGATCTCCTTGAAAAAAAGTTTCCAGTGACAGTATCTGTTCCTTCCCACCCTCCTCTGAAAAGCTTGTGCTGCCACGAACAGCTTCTCATTCATGAGAAATGCTGATTTTGCAGGAAGTAAAGGGAACCTTTACTCAGCTGTTCTGATCTTTTAAGTAAATATTTATTTATTTTCTGCATGAAGTTATAAAGTTTCTTGGGAATACAGATAATGTAGCAGGAGGAAAAGTAATTGCTGTAATTTTGCCTGTGCTTCTGGAAAACAATCCATCTGATAAGCACACCATTTACATTTTGTGAATTGCACAGCTCAGCACATGAACATCTTAACTAGATGCTTGTGGTTTCTATTTATCAAACGCTATCATTCTCTTGCTAACAGAATCACTAGTCCTGGCTTTTTCACTTTTCAAAGATCATGTGATTAAGATGTCTTTGACATTAAGGGCTTCTCACATCCATTTCTTGAGGAACTGCATGGTCACTGCTCAGAGGTGCTCCATGAGGATTAGCAGAACTATGAAAAAGGACAGAAGACCCACAGAGTAGGCAGAGACCAAAGAGTTGATCCTTTTTCTTAGCCTAGCTTGCAGAGACCAAACCCCTCCCCACTCAGGGAAATGAATGGTACAAGCACCCAACCAGCTATTTTCTTTCATCTTCCTAGAGGTTTGTTTTCTAGCAAGTGGAAATACCTGTCCTTCTGATGTTCTGGGGATAACTGGGAAGACTGTGAAAGAAAACCTCATTAATTCCCTGTGCTACCGATGACATCAAGTAAGACATTCTTTAGGAAGTGAAGTGACAGACTGCTAGGAAGAGGGGAATGAGAACTGACCTAGCAACCTTGCCTGCCAGGTAGCCTGAAGACAGTCAGTTCCCATCAGTGTGAATGAGGACTGAAGGCACTCAGCACCTTGCATGATTAAACCCAAAATGAAAGCAGCATTTCTATCAAAATCGCACTGCCTTCCTCTTTCCCAAAAGGCATTTTAATTTGTAAGAATTTGCAATCCTTGGCAGTTGTGTCCAACTGAGCTCTTCTGACCTCTCTTCCCATCATTTGATGGGAGAGCAAGACACGTACACACACCAGGCAAGAGTTTCAGGATGCTTCAAAGGCAACCCATGGCTACTTCCAGTGCCCTTTCCTGAGGAAACTGCCATTTGGCCATGGGTATGGTGCAGAGAAAAGTGAGTATGTTGTCATAGCAAGAGGGGAGGTATGAGATGAGCTTCCTTTCCCCACACTTGGTGGTACCTCTATCAGGGAGGACATGAAGTGGGTGGAAGGAATGCACAAGTAGTATAACACCACCTTGTCGCAGCATCAGCCGTTTTTCTGGCTGCTTTTTTTAAGGGCCAAGCAGGAACACATCCATCACAGCTTGCTGCCTCATCCCAGAGCAGTTTCAGGATTTGCAAGGACACGCTGTCCAAGCATGTGAATGAGAAAGGCAGGATGCCACCTGCTTAGAAGGATCTGGGGGATCCTCTCCTCCCTGTCCCTTTCAAATGAAGCCTCAATCATTATGGCAGCTGAGCTACAGCTTCTCCCCTGACATAAGAAGGATGAGGAGGGCCACAAAAATTATCAGAGGACTGAAGTACCTCTCTAATGAAGACAGGCTGAGAGAATTGGAGTTGTTCAGCCCAAAGAGGAGAAGACTCCAGGGGTACATTATAGCAACCTGCCAATACCTGAAAGGATGAGGGATAATGCTTTTAAGCTGAAAAAGGTTAAATTTAGGCTGGACATTAGGAAATAGTTCTTTAATGTGAGGGTGGTGGGTCACTGGAACAGGCTGCCTAGAGAGGTGATGGAGGCCCCGTCCCTGGAGATGTTCAAGGACAGGCTGGATGGGGCTGTGAGCAATCCGTTCTTGTTAGAGGTGTCCCTGTTTGTTGTAGGGGGTTAGGACTAGATGACCTTTGGATTCTGTGATTCAGTTTAGGTCGCTAGCAGGAGAGTTCTTTGTTATGTTTTGCGCAGCAATCTGCAAGCACCAAACAGCATTCATGTGACATAAAGCAACGTATTTTTTTCCACTGAATACTTTCCTCTTAAAAACACTTCCATCCTCTGCAGAGGAACACCCTAAATATTTCCAAGGCATCAAGCTCGTTACACAGATTTTTTCCTCGCCGCCTATATGCCAAAGCATTTCACAGCAGTAAAAATTACGAGGCTGCATACAGTCAAACGTAAGGAAAGCTGTTGCAGAATGACACTGCACAGCGTGAGTGGGAGAGAGAAGGAGGAGTCAGTCATGAGACCAACAACTGAGGGAGAAATAAATTAAGAGCCATAAAACAAACTGCCATTCAAAACTCCCTTTCCGCAGCAAGGCCATTACTGCGGTTTCTGACAGCTTCACAAAATGAAGACAATTTGGGAATGGTCCCGAGAACACGTTTCTGCTCCTGCCCTGTGTGCCCCAGGACATGTCAGACCTCGTCCACAGCCACACTCAGAAATCCAGCGGAGCGCTGCAATGGGGTATTCATAAAGATAACAGAAACAGCTGTAGAGTGAGCAAACGGAAGAAAAAAGGGTATAAAGCTTCTCCGCCAAAGCAAAGCCCTTTGGTTGCTGGGACCCCACTGGAAGCCCACTGCCGGGTGCCTCCCTGCCCAGCACACAGCTGTGGGATGCACATATACCATTGCGGGATAGGCAGGACTCCTGGCCCAGCTTAGTGGGACATAAGCCCTATCAGGTCTCTGTGGTTATGCGCTCAGGAGGCCCTACAAAATTCCAGCCGGCCTCACCCACCTCAAACAGGACATAAAATGATGAAGTCAGAAGTGGACAAGCTGAGTGGCTTGGCACTGCACTAAGCGTCTCAATACAGAGTGGTGAGTCCTAAAGAAGGGATGCAAACTGATGAGTGAGTAAATACCAACATGTGCAGTGGGAAACACACACGCTCCAGCCTTTGCTTCTTGTTGGCTACTTGCAAATACAGAGGAAGATACAGCTCGTTCAGCGATTCTACCTATAACCAACATCTACCTGCTCCAAAGTGCATGAAAAAAATCGTGGTCAGAAAATCACGCTAACACCTACCCGGTGCTTTCCTCCCACAGCTCCCCAGCGCTCCTGCCAGCATCGTCTGTAAAAACACCTTTTGTTTTTTGGGAGTTCTGTCTTGACTGCGCTCCAGGTAACGAAACGCTCACGCAAAGCACGGACTGCTCTGCATGAAGGAACTGTCAGCGCAAAACGAGAACGAGAAAACGTGAGGGTAAACTATAAAACATATACGCCCCTGTGTCCAAAAGACAAGGAGCCTGCATTTGCTTAGTGACCTCTAACCTTAGTCTTGGAACAGCTCTTGAGGCACTGAGCAAACAAAATACTATGTGTATCTCTCACCCAATTGCTGCTTTTTGCTGTGTTTCATGATTAACCTCTACCCTGCCATGCTCATGAGAAACAACAAACGGGAAACCTCTTCGTGTAAAAGGTTAGATAATCTTCTTCCTCTGTTACAGAAATTGTATTCAGAAAAAGATTGCTTTTCTCTCTTGCTTCATACTGCTTGCTTTTTACAGCCCCTTCTCTGCTTTCCACGGTCCCTCCCTACCTCTTGCTGGATTTATGAACTAGCCGTCTTACCTTGCTTATAAACAATCACATGATCTCGGCCAGAATTAGTGGCCAGGGTTTCACAGCAGTGCGGTGATAGCAATACTCTGGTTAATGTCTCATCAGTAGTTCTGCCAGACACCTCTAGAGCTCAAAAACTAAGTGGACACTGAAGGCAAATACGCAAACTACAGTAGCACCTAGGAAAAAAAATTGTGACATACACAGAGCTCCACTTGAGATCAGCAGATGCAGTGGGTGGACTTCCTCATGCGTAGACAATTAGCACATCTCTCTGTGGATGTGGCATGTCTGAACTTGTTTGACAAGGCTTGTGAAGGGTCTGGATGGGTCCTCAGATGAGTGGCTGAAGGAATTGGGGTTGTAGAGGCTAGAGATAAGGAAGCTGAGGGGGCAGACATTATCACTCTCTACAGCTACCTGAAACCAGGTTGGAGCCAGGAGGGGGACAGCTCTTCTCCCTGGTGGCAAACAACAGGAGTAGAGGAAATGGCTGCAATTTGAGACAGAGTGGGTTTGGGCTGGATATGAGGAAGAATTTCTTCACTGAAAGGGTTGTTGAGCATTGAAACAGGCTGCTCAGGGCAGTGGTGGAGTCCCCATCCCTGGAGATATTTAAACGACATATGAACCTGGTGCTTAGAGACATGGTTTAGTGATGACCTGGCTGTGCTGGGTTAATGGTGGTTGGACTTGATGATCTTAAAGGTCTTTTCTAACCAAAGAGAGTCTGTGATTCTGCGAGCAGTCCCGAAGCTACTCTAGCTCTGTGCAATTGCTGCCCTAATGGTGCACAGTGTCAAAATGAGAGAGGAAAAAACGGGTCTCTGTATCCAGTGGTACCTTTAGGTACTTTTTCCACTCTCTTTCCAGGCCACATAACAGAAATGCTTTAGGAATATTTTTCCCTCCTTATACGCCCATAACTGTAAGGTATTCCTGAGTAGTCAAGATCCTTATGCACCCTCTGGCTTCGCATCCAGACTCTTATCTGTTTCTCTGATGCATTAAAATATAAAACCACTCGGATCTTCAAGCAAGTAGCACACTCATTCAGATGCAGCATTCAGCTTTGAAACCACTGCTGAAGCTGTCAGCAAAATGGTAATTTACTTGGTTTTAAGTGTGCAAAATGTTAGAAGCTGTTTGCGTTCGCATGGGTGTCAAAGCCTCTTGCATTAAAGGGTGTGTAAGCTCACCTCATTGCATGAACACCAACCACTCTAGTGCGTATTGATAAGGTTTGCTAGTGCTGGTTAGTCAAAGCCCGTTTAATAAAATTCCTTGTGCATTGCCACAGTCAAGCACTTTGCAGAGGCACGCTACACGTAGCAGACGCATGACCTACCTGAGGAGTCAAGTCTCCCAGCAGGTACATGCAAAGCTGAGATTCCAGTGTGTTGCGCAGATACCAAATGCAAACCAGAGAGGTCAGTCTTTCTTCAAATGGTGAAAGCTGAGTTTCTTGTTCATCTTTCAAAGGTCATTGGTGTGTTTTAAGCAGTCTGGAGCAAATAATAAAACCCACGAGTTCCCATCTCTTTCCTTCCCTTGCCATGGAACATGTTCTGTGGTACATGTCAAAGACGTGCAAAAGCTGTGCTTGAGTCTGCCTCACCTAAACAAAAAAGATCAAGGCGACACCTCCCATTTTGGTTTGAAAGACACCCACAGCTGCCAAAATGTTTTGTGTAACACCCAGTCCGCCAGACATCTAGCAGTGACGACCCTTGGTATCACAAAACACCTTGTACTCAGAGTTCAGCCAGAAACTCGTAGCCTTTTAGATGGATTTTCTAGAGGATCTTCCAAAGGACTTTCCCTTCCCTCTCAGAGGATGGACTAGAGGAAGTCTCGTGTCACGCATAGAGGGGTCAGCATGACAAGGCATGTGAAGCTATTAATGGGGAAAAGCACGGATGGTTAGAGGCCACCTATCACTCTTCTCACTGACCAGCTGCTGCTGGCCTGTGAAGGTCTGCTGGGGTATAGGTTGCTAAGGCTGTACCTGGACACAAAGTCTCCAGCACTGGAAACCTTCAGTACTAGAAAACCACTGCATGTGGGCCCCCTTGTGCCTGTTGCAGAGCAGAGCAGGAACAGAACAGAGGATTCTAGAATCCCAGCTTGGATTCTCTCGAAGGTGATCAGCTTGTCTATACTGCAGGTACAGTCGTTTGCTCACGTTTAAACCAGCAGCAGCCTTATGGGGTTTTCAGTGCATTGCATGGGCTATAATGTCCCATCTGTCTTACTTGGGAGTGAAGAGCTCTCCTACTGAGTGTGATATAACCTGATCTTTCACAATAGCTAGTGATGCATTTTTCACCTTCTTTTAAATATTGACAGGTCAGGTGATGCCTCTGTTCTTTCAGTTACACGCAAACAGCCTCTGTTGTCAGTTGTGTGAGCTGAGAGTATTAGAATACTTACTGGCACTGGGTAAGCTGCAGCATTTTGCCACCAAGAGTTTTATGATACCTATCTCCAGAGAGTAACTAGATCTTCCAGTCTTTATCAATGCCTGTTCTTCATATACCCGAAGCTGAGTAGGTGTTAAGACACCTACTCAGAGCTCCACTGTCTTTGCAAGATGATGTATCTATGCCACACAAGGTGATTAGGAGTTTATAACTGTTTAAACTGCCTGTTTCTAATCCAAGACTGTCTATAGCACTTCAGCCCCTGAACATGTAACATCCTTCTTAACCTTGGTTTTCAGCTTGCCAAGAACAGTGAGTGTTTGAATTCAGAAAGCCATCTCCTTTCCCCCTTGTGCTCTGCTTCTCTGAATCCCAAAATCTTGCAAATGAAGAGCTGAAGTTTTCTTCTTGGTCTGAACACTTCACTAGGAAAGGATAAGGAAGTTAAAATTCATGTGTTAACCATTTCATACCTGAAGCCTTGAAGAAACTGTAGTGTAGGGTTTGGGGAGCAGGGGAGAGAAGACTCTGAGGAATGATGTTTTCTAAAGATTCTCCTTAGCAGTTGCAATTAACTTCCTCAATACCCCTTTTGATAAAAGTTATCAGAGAAGAAATCAAGAGAGAGAACATGATTTAGCTCGAGCAAGTCTCGATTTACAATCTATCTTCCCTGATCTGAGTTCGTTTTGTGCAACTCTTGTGTCATGTTCCTCTCTTGCAGAGATGGAAGAAAGAGTTTAAGGTAAAATAGATAAGAGTAGACGCTCCAGAGGCCACAATGAAATGTCTTTTAATAGCACTTTTACGGCAGTCCCAGGATATCACCATATCCTACAAGGGCTATTATGAGGGAAATTTTGTCTGCTGTGCTTGAAAAAGCTTTGGTGACAGTCTGTAAACATGCATAATCACAGAATTACTGAGGCTGGAAAAGACCTCTGAGATCATCAAGCCCAGCCTATGACCTGACGCTACAACACCAGACAGAACGATGGCACTAAGTGCCACATCTACTCTGTCCTTAAAAACCGCCAGGGATGGTGACTCCACCACTTCCCCGGGCAGTCCATCCCAGTGTCTGATCATCCTTCCTGTGAGGAAATAGTTCCACATATACACCTAAACCTCTCCTCGAACAACTTCAGGCCATGCCCTCTTGTCCTGTCCCTAGTTGCCTGGGAGAAGAGCCTACCCCCCAACCTGTCTACAGGTGGTTATAGAGAATGGTAAGGACCCCCTGAGCCTCCTCCAGGCTAAACAACCCCAGCTCCCTCAGCTTCTCCTCATCAGACTTTCACTTTAGTCCCTTCCCCAGCCTCGTTGCTCTCCTCCGGACCCAGTCCAGCACCTCAGTAACTTGAAATAAGGGGCCCAGAACCGCCCCCACTACTTTAGGTGAGGTCTCACCAGTGCTGAGTACAGAGGGAGAATTGTGTCCCTAGTCCTGCTGGCCACACTGATAGAAGCCAGGATGCCATTGGGCTTCTGGGCCACCTGAGCGCACTACTGGCTCTTGTTCAACTGGTTGTCAACCAGTACTGCCAGGTCCCCCTCTGCATCAATTTAAAAACAGTTAAAATATTTGGTTCAGGTTTCCTGGATTTCAGCTCTGCCTGAGAAAAGAGCGTGTGGGGAGGAAGGTGCAGAAGAGAGAGCATTAGAAATAACTCTTCTCTTACTTTCCCCTTTTGCTCTCTCTTCCCACCACTCTGACACTCAAGATCAGCCTGAGGACAGATCGGGAGAACACTGCTGTTCAGGAGCTCTCTCTGCCAGGCTTCTCTGTGGAGAGGTCTGATTTTCGTGAGCATGAACATGACGCCTCTCCCAGCTCACAGTTCCAGGCCTGGATTATTAATGGTTGTATTTCCAGCCCTTTAATTGCTTCCTCTTGTGGTGAAATCTTTTTCAGTCTTACTTGAACTGATACGATGCATTAAGTAATGAAAATGCACAATCAAGGCACACATGCGTCGCAACTGCTGCTTATCCTCGAAGATTTAATACTAGTAACAGCGGAGGTTAATGTTATTCTTAGGAGATAACGCTCGTTGCCATGGTGAAGACGTCTTCTGTCACTCACTGCTGGGAAGATGGCGCCTGTGCTATGAATGCTCGACGGTATTTTTGCTTTTAAGATCAGCAGTAGTAATTATTCCAACTCGGGTGCTAACTCGTCTGCTTCTGTGAAGATTTTCATATAGATGCTTTATACCTAGAGAGGTTCCTCTGCCTTCTCAGTGGGCTCAACATGGGGGTGGTGACAGGGATTTTCAGCTCTCAAAGAAACAATGGAAAACAGCAGTAACTTGGGTCTGAAGATAACAACAGCCTTGCCAGTAAAGAAAGTATCAGACAATGTAATGGTTTTGTTTAGTGCACGTTTCCATTTGCATCGTATTATGGAGATTCTTCCACTTTTTAGAAAGTATAAAATTTCATTAGGCTTGATCTGATGCTCACAACTTCATGATCTGCACTTCTGACTAAAATTTATTCAGACAATAACCCACAAGAAATTGGTTGTTTTCAGCACTTTATGACTTGTTATTTAACATTTAACAGAACGGCAGTTTATTTTGGTAACAACCAGTACTGAAAGGTTTACGGCCATTGTAAAGCATAATCAACTGTTTGCATCATTACTAGCTTTTCAAGATATAAAAATGGCCAGCTGCATTGGGAAATCGTTCAGCAGCTATAAACATTTGCACCGAAGATTATGCATGGGGATGTTTCACCTTATAGGTCAAAAGTACTTAGAGAAACCACTCAATTCAGTGCCAGTCATTCAGCAGACTGGTAAAACCCAATCCCCAAAAGACAATACTGAAGCAATTCCTGGTAATTTTTTCAATTATGGTCCTGAAAGGGGAATCTGCAGGAGACGGACAATACAGAAGATTGCACTTTCTTTATCACAGCGTCAGGCCAGAAACTACGGCTTGTTGCCTTTAGAGATGTCACAACTGTTTAGCTGAATAATTTATTGTACTGTTCTCACAAGTACCTCAACCACCAAGGTTTCCAATTGCACAGCATCAGGCAACTGGCCACAGATTTCATAATTGACATGTTTAAAAAAAAACCCATAATACTTCCATTTTGATTGGAATGTGTTCAAACGAGAGCTCATGCTTTGCAACAGCCTATCTGTTCTTCATCTTAATTCATTATAGTGGGCTGAATCTAAGTGAGTAATTGACAGTGAATAATTCAACTGTACAAATTAGTTTCTATTTTTGCTCTCAAAAATATATCTACAAGCAGACTGCAATTTCCTTTCTTCTACTGATTTCATTAATATTTCTTCTAACTCCATAGTTGCCCAAGGAAATACTGCAGAATATTTCAGCTGGATTTAATCATAATAGCTCTTCTATTGCCACTGTTTCAGCGGATGGATCCATTTGCACAGTTCATGAAAATATTCTTTTGTGAATAAAAAAAATTGTTTCCTCTTTACACTTATGTATGGCTGTAAAGTTCATTTTTCTAGGCTGCTTCTGCTAGTGAACTTCCACTAAGCAAAGCTACTGAACGGAGAGGAAAAATGGATGACAAGAACATCCATTTAAACCTTTAAGGAGGTGAGAGCAGTGCTGAGTTTTTTAAAATTTATGTTTAATAGTTGTTCATTCACCTTTTCTCTTCAATGCTGATTGGTATTTCTGGCAAAAAGCTTTAACTCATGGTTTTTTCCTCCAGTCCTCCGACATTATGAAGCAAATTAATCCCCACTATAACTCCAGTGACTCTGAGGACATTATAGAGGAGATGACGTTGGCATTTCTTGTTTGAAATGCTTACCTGTTTACATGCACGTTTTATACAGTAAAGAGTGATGGATGCTGTATTTCATTATTCACATTTGAATTACGAGAAATATGGGAGATCCCCCCGTTTTAATTCCTGCAGGTTCTGCATGTTTTGCCTTCTGTAACACAAATGGAGTTATCAGGATTTCTGGAGGTATGCAGCTGCTGCCACACTGCTTAACTGGAAACAGAAGGTCTCTGAGCTTCCAGGTGCCCAGTAGGGTGATGAAGGAAAGAAAACTGAAGAGACATCTCCTTTGGAAGTGTAGTCCACTGCTTCAGCCTCCTCTGAAGAGAGAAGAGGCTGTCTCTTTAAAAAAAATAAATCAAAAGAACAACAAACACTTGCTTTTGCCTCCCTTGCAAGACCAGAAATCACGTATGACATGACAGAAACTGAAGCACAGTGCTCAGGAATTAAAAAAAAGATCCAACCGCAAATCTACCACCTAGTCCTATTCAGCCTGTCTTTCATGCTCTTAAACATTCTCTTCAGCCCTGGGCACTGGTAGCAGAATTGCAGCAATGAGAATCAGGTGATCCTGCCACTCAGAGGCACTAGCAATTTGCTGGCTGCAGAAAACCTAAAAATAAAATAAAAGCAAAGGCGCCTGCTTCCTGCCAGGCTGCACTGGTAGAGCTATGGACTCCCAATACCAGACATTAAGAGCGTTCAGACTTCTAATACTTTTACACCAGTGCAAGCAGGGATATGAAAGCAGGCCAAAAGGTTGGTGGGGGAAAAAATGCATCTCCAGTTCACCTTCACTGAATGAAGAAAAACTGGATACTTGCAATCAGGATCATGACCAACCTCTGCTAGATTGAGGAAGCAGAGGAAAATGTGAATCAGAGGGTTGTTTTTCCAGACGTGGATGAGTTATTTAATTGACAGGGTGCCTTTGTCTTTTGTGACATTATGTTTGCCTCCACATACTTAGGAGACACTGAGTCATTAAAAATGTTGAAAGCATTCATGTTTACACTTTTCCCTGAATTTTGGGAAATATTTTCAACTAATGGTGTTGCTTTCCCATTCTACACCCTTTTGTAAGCCCTCACTTACTACAGCTTTTTACTCCTTTGGTCCAGAACCATACCAGCTAGACAACGGCATCATTGATAGCTTTTGAGTTTTTTAATGTCTTTTAAATTGGGCTTTAAAGACGACGCTCGCGTATTTGTTAAGGGCTATTGGTAACTCAGCTTGTATTAGTGCACTTATTCTCAGGGCTGTAAAGTCATCGGCTTATGAGTTACGACACCCCGAACCATGATTTCACCAGGCAGAAAGGACACCTCGGCACTCTGCTTTTCCTTGTTATCCCTGGACAGGCTTTTGGAATAAGATTTTCACACTATAGAACCATATTCTGTGCCCTCCCCACCTCTGCTTTCAGTCCAACAAAACCCAGATGTCTTTTCAGCTAAGCTTCAAGTCAACCTGAATAAACAGGTCAACTTCGCCAAGTGCTGGCTGCTCAGCAGCTAATGCTGAAGTAGCATAAGCTAATTTATATTCTGTAGGGTCACTTAAACTCTCAAGTGTTAAGCTAAAGTGTCAGCCAGGTCCCAGTGGGCCAAGTCTCTGCAGCTCTTGGAGCAGTTTTTCTTAGGAGGAGAGTTTCATCCCTCATTAGAAGCCATTTTGTATTATGGATTCCTTCCTTCCTCCCAGAAGTGGAAGGACTGATTAGGAATAGTTATCGCTGTTGACATTCAAAGCATTACTGGAATCGCAGCCCACTGAAACAAAAAGGAATTCATACCTGTTGTAGGAGATCCTGATGATTCAGGCATTGTTAGACTCCAGTTGGGTCACCTTTTAAGACTTTTTCAGCTTCAGCAACCTGGCTTTCATTAAAAACCAGTGAGACTGGGGCACACCTGATGCCACCTGGATCTTCGGGTTGTTGAGGCTTTTTTGCAGAGGATGAGGAAGCCCTTTTAATTAGCAGAAATAGCCCAGGCAAGCTTCTGTGTTTCAGATCCTAACTCCTCATACTGCACTCAGTATCTCTTTCAGTGTCTGAAGGTGGGCCTACAGGGAAGGTGGGGAAGGACTTTTTACAAAGGCTTGTAGGGATAAAAAGAGGGGTAATGGCTTGAACTGAAAGAAGGATTTAGATTAAAAATTAGGAAGAAGTTCTGCACTATGAGAGTGTTGACATACTTGAACAGGTTGCCCAGGGAAGTTGTGGATGCTTCATCAGTGAAAGTGATCAAGACTAAGCTCATCGGGGTTTTGAGCAACCTGGTCTAGTGGAAGGTGTCCCTGGCTAAAGCAGGGGCTTTGGAACTAGACAATCCTTGAGGTCCCTTCCATCCCAAGTCATTCTACAGTTCTCACTTCTACTGCTGCATTAACCTTTGCAGAAGTTCTTAATTTGCGTTGGTTACATGGCTTTTGTAAGGTCCTGTCTTTAGTTTTGTCACTGCAGAATTTCAATTGAGCATAAATTGGCAACAGTTGCTCTGGTGAGGAACTCGAGGCTGAGAAGAGATTACTCACTAGCCAAACCTGAGTTACACAGAGGATGCTGTGTTCAGAGAGTTCAGCAGCACCTCTTCAGAATTTGTGTGTGCTCCTATGAATTCATAGAGTCATTAAGGTTGGAAGAGACCTACAAGATCATTATGTCAACAAAACACCACAATGATCACTAAACCAGGCCCCTTAGTACCCCATCTACACATTGATTTTTAACACCTCTAGGTGAAATCCTGACAACAGACACTCATGTGGTTCATTGAAATTACAGCCCTGGCATAAAGTGCTGAAGCAGAGCAGGACCAAGAGCAAGCCAAGGAGGCCCTCAGTAGCTACATAACACGGTATTAGCAGGTCACATTGCTACTACTTGTGTCCACAGAATATCTCAGAGAGACCCCTAGGAAGCTGACATTTTCAGTCTACCTTCAGACTCTGATGGAATCAAATGATCTGCACAAGTTCTAAGCCTTTGGGGGTGGGGGTTGCTGGAGGGAAGAAGAAAGCTCTTTCCTATTGAATTCCCAGCAGCTAGTAATCTAATCAACTGGCTAACCAGCTTGACCTATGCAACTTCAGTGCTTAGCAGCAGATAAATGCACAAGTGTTACGAAGGGGAAAAAATACCTAAAATGAATCACATTTAGAGATTCCAGGCAGATTCCAGTATAAAAGAGGAAACAAGGATAAATTGTCCAGACGCTTAGGAGAATAAGAATCCCGCTGAGTGTAGCCAAAAAGGGTTTGTAAACTCTACAGAAGTGTTCATTATAGTGTAATCCTTCCTTCCACCCCTCAACAGTTTTAAGTTATCTTCTCTATTCGTGATTGCCTTTATACTGACATTGTGTTTCATTAAGTCAGTGTCTAATATTAGATGCAATTATGATACGTGGCATTGAAATTGCACTTAAAAGTAAGATTCCACTTGAAGGAGTCACCTTAGATCTATGCCTTTGTAAGGCTGTTTATTGCTTTTGTGATTGTGCTATCAAGTGTTCTCTGTATACCAAGATATACAAGCAAAAAGGTGTTAACAGAGTCAAAGCAGATAAAAGGAGCCAAACATTTGACTAACTTCAATTCTGATGCCTGAAGTTAGATTTGGGCTCTAGAAAACCCTCCGAAGTTGATTCTTCACATCATTTTTGCGAAGTACTGCATCAACTAAAAGAGGGTAGATTTACATTAGATCTTAGGAAGAAATTTCTCACTATGAGGGTGGTGAGGCATTGGAACAACTTTCCCAGGGAGGTTGTGGATGATCCCTCTCTGGAAGTGTTCAAGGCCAGCTTGGATGAGACACTGGGCAACCAGGTAAGAGGTGTCCCTGCCTGTGGCAGAGGTGGTTGGAAAAACAATGATCTTTAAGGTCCTTTCTGACCTATGCTATGATTCTGTGATATTTTTGCTTGATTTAGTGTCTGTTTCCCCCAAGCTATGTTTTGCCTCTGCACTTTGGTATAATTAATTATTAGTGCTAAATGCTTTTACTTCCAACAGACATCAAAGAACCAGGAAATTAGATGAGCTGCACATATTGTTGGAGCCAAAGTGATTCAGGACTTGCTGGCACCTACACTGTTAAGTCCAGTGGAAATTAAGAGTTTAAGACAATTTGTGGATTTGTGTCAATACTCTCAGTTTAGAAAAATTTCACTGACAATTGAATCTGGACCACAGCCTGATCTTTCAATCTCAAACATCACACTCAAAAAGTTTCTGAGGTCAGATTGTGCCATGGGGGACACTTGACTTGTGAATCCTGTTTTGAGCAAGTGCCTGTAACACTAGGTCATCAGTGGCAATACTCCAGTAGCAATTAACTCCACCAGGAGTAGGACCCAGCTACTTTGTGGTTTAAAATCATGACAACAAAGCAGTTAAGACCGGAAAGCAAATTTAGAATAAGAAAAAAAGCGTCAACAAAAATAAGACGTGACAAGAGCTCGTTTATGTAGTCATTTTTCAGGAGCTGAGCTGCACTTTAATCCATAAATGCATTGTACCTTGAGTGAAACCTTCCTCCTGAATAGCTAATAAGTTACATTTAAGTGCTTTCACCAATGAAATGACTTACTTTAGGTAATGTGAAATAATTTTTATTATCCTTCTGTCCAAAAAAACCTGAGATAGCTAAAATCATTTTGGTGCACCTCCTGCACGCTTATGCATTATTGAAGACTGGATGTAGAGTGGCTGCACTGAGAAAAAAGACAGACAGTGTGGGCATTTTCACCACTACTGAGAAGACTGAAGGGAAGGCAGGAATCCTAGAAACAGCTGCAGGATTTTGTTCTTAATGAAATGGCAGGGGGGTGGGGTGGGTGGAAAAGACCCAAAAATTGAAATACTTAGCTGTGCAGTATCAGCATATGGAGGTGCCAGCCCAGTGTGTAAGCAAGTTGTGGATATTGCTTTGTTGCACAGCCCTGGCTTCCAGCTCACTCTCCTAGGTACTTAAGGCCCCTGTTGAAATGGTATCTATGTGGTGTTAAGAGCAGTGTGGAGGTTAAATGATATAAGGTCAGGAGAAACATAACAAGTAGAAGCTTGCAAAGCCCATTTTGTTCTCAAAGGAGAATCCACTGCTTCTTCCCTGGTTGCAACTAAAGAGTAGCTGGGAAAATTGTACCCCTCTACTTCATTCAGGAAACCTGAACAGCTGTCAGTAAACCCAACACTCAGATCTTTAAGACTCTCTTAACTGATCAATTTGTCCCCTACAGCAATTCCTACTGCAGTAACTCCCACTGACCCAGCGAGGGAAGCACTAAACAATTACAGGCTGTCCAGCTGCTGAACCTGCTAACTAGATGCCCAAGATTTGAGGAGGTATTTCTGTGTGTTTAGGCCACTGGCACTTTTATAAGGCAGAATGTCTTTGCTCTCAGACCAGGGGATACTAGGCAGTTTCTCACCACCTGGTATTAAGCGCAAAGGACTGACCTGACCAGTGACACCAAGACCAGACTCAGAGTCCTCTGTAGCCTTGCTTGAGGACACCACCACGAGGCAGTATTTTGTATTGGACAGCTCTCCAAACATTCAAGACTATTTTAACCATACTTCTAAGTTCAGCTGTCCTTCAGACTTCATGAAAAGCAAACTGAAATCACCCTGAAACTATTGCAGGATAGTTCCCTAATACAACCATTTTGCTGTTATTTCTGCCATCTTTCTTCCCCACTGGATCTCACAGCATAAGACAATTCAGGTTGGGAGGGACTTTGGGAGGTCTTTACTCCTGCCTGCTGCCCAAGTAGGGCCAACAGTGGGTCACAGCAAGTTGTTCAGAAATCTACCCAGTGGGTCTTTACAGACTCCTAGTGATGGAGAATGAAAAACGTCTCTGGGCAACCTGTGTGGCTGCTGGACTGTCTTCAAGGTTCCCCTTTTTCTGTCAGTGCCCCACCACACGACTGTGAAAAGCCTGGACTTCCTTATAACCATTCTGACAGTGCTTTGGTGGCTGCTCTGAGGTCCACCAGCAGCCCTCTCCTCTCCAGGGTGTACAAACCATGCTTCCTCAGTCCCTCCCCAAAAGGGAAGTGCTCCAGCCCCCAACCATTGTGATGGCCTTCGCTAAGCCTGCTCTGCAGGTACAGCTATACCAAAACTGGGTGCAGCATACAGTTGTGTCAGTAGAGCAGTGCTGATTCTGTTCACTAGTGACCATGCTCCTGTTCATACAGCTTGGGAGACTGTTGTCCTTCTCTGCTGTCGGGACACGCTTCTGGCTCCTGTTCTTGCTTTGCTCCCAGTCCCTTTCAGCAGAGCCACTTCTCAGCCTGACAGTCCCCAGTCTGTAGTGCTGCAAAGGGGTCTTCCTTCCCAGACACCAAGCTCTATGCCTCCATGCCTCTCCTCACTGAATTTTGTGAAGGGTTCCTGTCAGCTCACTCCTGCAGGCTTTTCAGGACCCCTCCACATCAGCCCAGCATCCATCGTATTGAGCGGTTCATGTTGTCTGACATCATTTGTAAACCTGAGAGACCACTCCAAGCTCCTTCTCCAGGTCACTGTCAAAACTCAGTGTTAAACAGGAGAGGATCCAGGTCAACATCTGTGCAGAATACCAACCCTTAACCACTACTCTCTCATCCCAGTCATCCAGACAACTTTTTACCCATTGTCTACTAGAATTTTGTTTAGTTGTCTCTCATTATATTGTACTAGTTAAATTGTATTCGCTGTGATATTTAGGATTTCTATTATTCTTTGCAAAGCAAACTGTTCATTCACCTGCCAGATGTAAGGAGTATCAGTTGCCCACATCAATCCCAACAGTCAGGAGAAATCACTACATCTTCACCCAGCTTTACACAGTCTTGAAATCACAACCATTCTGGAGAAGAACTTTGCCACTACTTAAAACTAGAGTTTATTAGATGCAGTATCTGCCGCATTAAAGTAACCCACCTGATTAACCTCTCCTTGTGCGAGTTAGTATATAAATAAGGAAACTGTAATAGCACAGTAGGGGAGTTTTAATGTCACATGAAGCTGTACAGCAATTATTTTGTGTACCATGACTAAGTATTGAAAAAACTTAAGGATATTAAACGGATGATGCTACTCGAGTTGAAATGCACCTGATTAAATAATTCTCTATACAGTTTTCTTAGACAAAAACTTTGGGATTGTAGAGGTGGGTGTTGGACTCTTCTCACAGGCAATTAGCCACACAACAAGAGAACAGCCTCCAGCAGCACCAGGGGAGGGTTAGGCTGGACATTAGGAATAACTTTTTCACTGAAAGAGAAGTCAAGCATTGGAACAGTTTGCCCAGAGAGATGGTTGAGTCACCATCCCTGGATGTGTTTATAGATCATTTAGATGGGGTGTTTAGCAATATTTTTTAGTGGTGAACTTGGCAGACTAGGGTTACTGGTTGGACTTGATGATCTCAAGTGTTTTTTCCAACCTGCACGATTCTATGATTCCATGTAAAGAAAATGGTATCACAAGCCTAATTGTCTGTAATTTTCAATTAACAGACTATGCTATTAGAAAATTATCACCTTAGTCTTCCTACTTCACTAGAGCACCAAACCAGACGCTGTTCTGCAAGGCAGTCTCCAAAAACATTGCTTGGCCTGCAGTGTTGACTGTCAGTGACAACAAATTTATCGGTATTGACATGATTTGCTCCACTTCGTGTTTCGTTTTGCTGTCCTACATTCTTCCTTCTAGTTAATTTCTTGACTTTTTTAATTAGTCAGTAGTCTGCACTGGAAAGAGGGAGAAAGCAGAACTAGAACCTGGGGTAGTTTTGGGTTTTGTTTGGGGTTTTGTTGGGTTGGGTTTTTTTGTATTAGGAAGGACAAACTCTCACAACCACAAGACAGAAAAAAATGCTTTGTCTAAGTTGATAAGATATAAATAATCAGATTAGGAATAAAATTATTAGCAGTGCAAATTCACACAAAAGAATTCCATGCTCCAAGCTACAAAAACATAGGAATTAATTTTTAAGTTTGGAACAAGTAGCCATCTTTAATGAACTCGTTTCAACTGGTACAATAGAACAGCACTTTACACCTCTTCTTGCTCAGGGGAAAGGGAAAAAAAAAGCAATCATATGAAAATAACAGCTAGTCAGTTCAAAATCATCAGAGAAAGCATTTTTACTACCTATGATGCACATCAATTTTGCTTTTGAGCAATGACTCAGATCACTTACAGACTCCACTTTTTCAAATTAGGAACATCTCTCTTCCCTCAAAATGAAGACCTTCATGACTTGTGGCTAACACACACTGATATAGCAGTAAAAGGAATAACTAACCTTAAATGTGCATTAATTGGTGCCTCCTTCTGTAACAAAAACCAATTAAGGTTATTGCATAGGATTGAAATACATTATCTTGACATTCAAGTTTCTTGTATTAGTGCAGTAGTTAATGACACAAGGGTAGTACTTGTATAGGATATACCTATTCCCAGGCAGGTTTTCCCCTGCAGCCTTTTCTGCTTTATCCAGTCAGGTTGTGTCATGTCTTGCCACTCTAATTGCAAAGTCTCTGAATTCGCTCAAGTCAGTATTTTTTTTTTAGGACAACTTAAACTTTTTCAATCTCTCTTTAGTGAAAGTAAGAGAATTGTGGCAAAGTGGGAGGAACCCAATTAAAAAAGAGTAATAGTTCTTTCTTCCTTTGAAGGAAAAACACATAATTTGGACATTCACCACTGAATAGAGAGATAAACGCACTGTCTGGTGGACAAAGAGATGTTAGATACTTTAACTGCTCTTAGACACAATCCTCTGGGCTAAATACCCCAGAAATGGGAGATCTGGATTTTATATTTGCAGCACTTCAGTGAGCTTTTTGTTGTACCTCAAGTGATAAGTTTAAAGGGGTACTAGAAAGTTTTTCAGTCTTGCAATAAATCCACTAGACTGTCTCTTCTCATCATCATCCTCCTCTTTGAAAAGTTAATTCATCTGCTGCCAACTTATTGGTAGGAATTTGCAGCAGCCAAGTGCCCCAGCTAGCATCTACTCTCAGACAGTAATTAAAATGTGTTCTCTTTAAAGTCAGAGATCCATGGCTTCAGTATTCCCTGAGGCCAGGGCTAGGCTGCTTCATAAGGACAAACAGATGACACTTCAGAAAGTGGAGCAGAACACAGAAATGTGAGAATTACTGGATAACTCTCCCAGTAAGTTCACCCAAAGCCACAGGCAATGATTTCAGTCCTGTTTCTCCCCTTCTGTATCAGGCCTACATCAAGCTGACATGACTGGACTGACCAACTGCAGCCCCTGAAAACCCATCTCAACTCCATGCCACATGGACCTAACTTTATTCCATTGCCATGAAAACCCCTGCACCTATAGCTGCACCCCAGCTGCTATAGAGTAAACATACTGTGTGACTTGATGTAAAGGCATGCCTGTGTAATCATTTCACAATTCCAGATACCTTTTAATATACAAGAGAACTCTAGGAAACTGAGACTCCTCCATCTTAAAGCCCTAATATACACAACTAATGAAAAACTGCAGTGTGTAGTCCTGTCAGTCATTATGTTCTTAGTTGCACCTCTTCAACTGTGCTCAGGAATCACAGAATCATAAAAAAAAAAAAATCATAAAATGATAGAATGCTTTGGGTTAGAAGGGACCTCAAAGATCACCTAGTTCTACCTGCCACCATGGGCAGGGACATGTCCCACTAGACCATGTTGCTCAAACCCCCTTCCAACATGGTCTTGAACACATCCAGTGATGGAGCATCCACAACTTCCCCAGGTACCCCCACCTTCATAGTGAGACTCTAGGATTTCTAATCTAAATACTCCTTCAGTTTGAAGCCATAACCCTGTATCTTAACCCTACAAACCCTGTAAAATGTCCTTCCTCAGCTTTCCTGTAGGTCCCCTTCATACACTGAAAGGCCACAACCCAAGCCACTCAGCCTGTCCTCTAACAAGTCCATATCCTTCTTGTGATGGGGGTTCCATAGCTGAACACAGTGCTCCAGGTGGTATCTTGTGAGAGCGGAGGGGGAAAATCACTTCCCTTGACCCACTGGCTACACTTTGTTTGATTGAACAAGTTAACAGATTCAAGCATAAGGTGATGCTGAAAACATGCGGTAGAGAATCTGCTGTACTTCATGTGACACAATAGAACAGGTCTTCTGGCAGTGATCAAGTTTGTATCAGTGAAGTAAATCTCCATATTTAAGACTATATTTTAATTTTTAAAGAGCTCCAAAAGTTTAATGAAAGACACAATCACTTCTGAAGAAAAACACAGACACTGAGAGAACATTTTCAAAGCTTATAATGGATCATAATTTAGTAAAAAAACACTGAAGTTCAGACAAATTAGTAGAACACCTTGAGTTGGAAGGGACCCATAAGAGTCACAGAACATTAGGGATTGGAAGGGACCTCGAAAGATCATCAAGTCCTATCCCCCTGACACAGCAGGATCACCTAGACCAAGTCACACAGGAACATATTCAGGCGGATTTTAAACATCTCCAGAGAAGGAGACTACACAACCCCCCAGGGCAGCCTGTTCCAGTGCTATTACCCTCACTGTGAAGAAGTTCCTTCTGATATTTGTATGGAACCTCCTATGTTCCAGCTCACACCCATCGTCCCTTGCCCTATCATTAGATGACATTGAGAAGAGCCTGGCTACATCCTCCCAACATCCAACCCTCACATATTTATAGACA
This sequence comes from Phoeniculus purpureus, assembly GCA_028565055.1. Lineage (NCBI taxonomy): Eukaryota > Metazoa > Chordata > Aves > Bucerotiformes > Phoeniculidae > Phoeniculus > Phoeniculus purpureus. The sequence continues at coordinate 102,497,641 of JAOXOE010000001.1, read as the reverse complement.
TTAATGAGGTCACCCCTCAGTCTTCTCTTCTCCGAGCTAAGGAGACCCAGCTCCACAAAGTCCAACTCCTGACTCCTTACAGAAGCATAAATGTACATAACTTTACATAACTGTAAAAGACTACAGCTTGCTTTTAAAAAAATCTTAATACTTTTAATTATGACAATAAGTAGGAACAACTGATGCAAGACCAACAAACTGAGCAGAGCAAGCAGGTATCCAAGATTTTGCACCCTGTATTTGCTTATTCTCCTACCACCCAAGGCTTCAGATTTCAGCTTTTGGTACTGGATTCCAACAAGTCTTTTGCTTCATTTATTTTCGTTGCTAAGTAAGGTGATCCACCTGAGAAGAAAAAGGGAAAAGGAATGCTATTTACACATCAGTACTAAGTACTGGACTATTTTTCCCGCTGTGTCTTCGTACCAGTCATCTTCTTAAATTGGTCATTTTCACATAACTGCTTAAAAAATGACATTGATACCATCAAGTAAACTAATTGATAAAGGAAACATGAGAAATGTCATCAAAACTGAAGTCAGTGAAGATTAACACTGAACCATTTGTCTCAGAAGACTGAAATAATTTTACATGGGTGTGATTCAGACTTGCAGTTCAATGCTGCTGCAAATGCACGCAGGGTCAGCTGCATGCTCCTCCAAAGGTAATAGCTATAATTTCCGCTCATTCCAAAAAGTAAAAGGTAAGATCTTATAAATAATCTTGACAAAGAATCATTCAGTGCTTGCACACCCCACTCTGAAAGTCTCCCGTGCTAGATGCCTGGAATTACCAGCCAGAAACCATCACATTAAAGCTATTTAAGCATGGTACGCCTTCTAACTTCCAGTCCTGAACACTGTCATTGCTTTACGCTCCATCTAACAATCCGATTACAGTTCAGCAGTCTTTTTGTGTTTGGTTTTTTTCATTCTCCCCTTGAGTGCCAACCATCTGCCTACAGTCACCAAGGTCTGTATCAGCAACTTACCATTTACAATACACCTGTATATTTTACCTGAAAATATGGTTCCAGAAGTAGTGTGCACTGAATAGCCTTTTCCAAGGCATCTATTAGATCCTATTTTTTTTTTTTCATTGATCATTTCAGCCATTCTATTTCATTCACCAGAAAAGATAATGATAGAAGAAACACACAGAACTATTAACATATAAACAAAACCAAAAAGGCAAGGCTTAAGGATTTCTTTAGGACATTGCTGAAAGAATCCTGATCATTATGAAATCATTTCGTGCTGTAACCAACCAACTGAAAAAAGTAATGGAGTTCTCTTGTTCACGTTTTCATTTTTTGAATGTAACCCTAATAGGTAAGATACGCTGGAGGAAACTGAAGCAGTGCATGGAAAGGGTCAAGAACTGGCTACTGGAAAATGACTTTTTTTTTAAAACCAATTGGCTTTTTAGCCAGAAGTAGGATTTACTACACTGAGTAGGAAAAAGTAGAGAAGAGGATGAACCAAACAGTAAGGATTACAAACTGCAACGAGCAAATGTATCCCAAGTAATTTTTAAATGTGCATTGGTTTTCTACACGTCTAGACTGCTTGATTTTCAACTAAATTCAAATCTGCTGTAAGTGTTTTCACTACATTTACATCTTTAAGAGCCATATTAATTTTGTAGCCCTCCAATGAAAGGAAATTCAATCTCATGATTGCCTAAGTGTTTGTTTATAATTAGGGCAAGTCCAAAAGGCTTCTCTCTTCCTCTTTTTCAGCAAGTAAATATTCTTTCATAGAATTTGTAACTGACAAATTAACACACAATGTATCCGTATAAAAAGATTTAAAACTGAAGTGGAAAGGTTAATATGAAACCATTTTAGTAGAGTTTGCTAGGTTTGTTATTATGCAAACATATATTTCTTATTCATTTATTTATCACTTCCACATTTTGGATCACTGGTAAAATATGTAACTTAAAAGAACAGCGGTAATTGCAGATTTTTAACCAACTCCAGCTGGCAAAGTATTATTTTAAAGTAACATTTTAATATAGAGTATTGTTTTTGTAAGCACACCTCTGCAATACGCAGCCAGAAGAAATCAAGACATATGCATAAGCAAACAAGTCTCCCTGCGATGCCACACGTTCAAGATCACTCCTTTGCAGCTGAAGATGTTACACAAGGTTTGTTTCTATGTCCATGCCAGAAGAGCTGCAGGTGCAGCACAAAGGCATAAACCCCCTCAACTGGTGCTCTTACCAAGAAAATGCTCCATCTCAACAGCACGCAGGAGGGCTCGATACATCCATGCAACCCCACACTGTGCCCAGTTGCAGATGTGTTACAGCTGGAGCAGTGGGTTGCTCAAACGTACAATCTTTGCAAAAGGAACTGCTTCTTCCGGCCTACTCAACATCCATATGGTTCTGACTCACATCTCTATGTACTGCCACAATAAACCAGTAAGTACAGTATAAAAATACCTTTACTTAATAGGTACATGAGTGGTTTTAGAGGCCTGTGACCATCACAATACATTTGAAATGCAGGAAATAATTTCTTTTCTATGTCTGCACAGCTTATACATCATGAAGAGTCTAAAAAAATGAAAGTGTGAAATTGAATAAGCAGGACAGCTTTAGAAGAAAACAGGAGGGAAGGCTGCAGAGGAAAGCATGGGCTAAATACTTCCCAAAGCCAGTGGTCACAGTTACTTTTTCATTTTCTTGAAATGGGGTGCTGGCAGGGAGCCCTGTAATTCTGTCAAGAAGATATAAAAACCCTCTGATTTCCCCTTTTGACTCCTGAAATACAGCACAACTCTTTGCCATCTGTTATTTTAAAGTAGAAACAGCAATGAACATATGGGCTTTCTTTCTCAACCAGCTGTAGTGCAGTTAAAAGTTATAATAATAGCCTTTCTGTAAGATAAATTTACATTAAAAACCTGCCCGGTAAAGCAACAGTGCCCAGATTTGTATTTTTTCCAAGTGAATTCCAGGAAGCTTGAAATTCATCAGTGACGTACTTTGTGACTGCACAACACTTCCCCATCAAAAGTCACTTTCATACATGACTGGTCCACCTCAGTTCACAACAGCAATATGAGGTTAATGTAAAAATGTAAGTGCTAGTTTTTTCTTATTTATGAGGGAGTTTTTCAAAAGTCTGTTTTTTAGAAACTGGTCCCAGAGCTCCTAGCTTTAACTGAAGGTACAGTACAGAACAAGTACAGAAACAACACTAAAGCAGGATAGGTAAAACTGCAGTTTGTTTAGCCTAAGGGATGACACACAGAAGCTGGCACACAGTGTACTTATATTCAGAGTTATATTCAGTGTAGTTATATTCAGAGGTGCTTTATTTAAACCTCTTCCTTTACAGCACTGATTAAGAAAAGAAATAATTATTTAC
>JAOXOE010000001.1:102389342-102480477 GCA_028565055.1 Phoeniculus purpureus | reverse complement strand
CTGAGGGGTGATCTCATTAATGTCTGTAAATATGTGAAGGGAGTGTGTCAGGAGGATGGAGCCAGGCTCTTCTCAATGTCATCTGGTGATAGGAAAATGCACTGCCTGGTGACTGAGTCTGGGAACTCATTGCATGTGTGGCCATGCACACCTGCAAAAGCTTGCGGGTATATGACTTGCTTTCCATTCTTTACCCTCTCTAGACTGTCCCCAATTTCCTTCATATTGCAAAGAACTTGGTTTGAATGCATGATTTATGTCAAAATGGGGGAAATGCATTAAACAGGACCCGTGCCAGTTTTTAACACTTTCCATTTTAGACTGTGGCAGACAATGTAGTTTGAGGGCATCTTCCTTTTCCTTTTGTTCCTCCTTTCCCACTTCCTCTCAGTACTCCTTTTCCTTTCCTTTTCCCCTTTCCTTTGCCCTTTTCCTTTTCCAGTTCTTCTTCGTTTTCCTCTTCCTCTCCTTGCTCATTTTCCTTTCCCTTTCCCCTTCCCCTTTCCATTTTTTTTCTCCATTAAGGTTCCCAGGATCCTTCGTAACTTTCACCTTGTTGGCAGTATGGACATTTTTTCCTGCACTTTTCATATTGTTAACTAAAAATGTCTTTCCTTTTCTCCAAGTGCCTGTGATGTTGTTCCTCTCCCTATCCACCCATTGCATTTTGTTATTGCTACTTTTCACTACCTGGCTGTGACAAACTGCCAGTATCTTGGATGTGAGTTTCGTGGATTTGAGCCTGTAGCTCTAAAAATACAGACCTGCATTGCTAATTCTCCTTGATTCAACATTTTCTTAGCAGCTCTCCATTGGTAATTTGCTAGTGATGCTCTCTGCTGGTCTCAGCCAAAGCCAAAAGGAGGAGAAGCCAAGGAGATGATAGTTCGTAAAAGAGATTTCCTGCACTGGAAACATGACTTGTCACTAAATATTTGGTTTAGATTTATTTCATGCATTCCCACTAGAAAGTCATAGTCTTCATGAGTCCAGCACACAGAAGGCAGAAAAGACCTGACCCTGGATTATGAGAATGAAAGGAGACACAGCATTCAAACTAGACAGGTAGCATGAAGAACATGAGCTCCTTCTCATACCAGGGCTATGCTTGATAGTTTTAGGTTCGTGCCACACATTTTAGGTCTGCAAGCCAGCTGACAAAACAACCCCACGATGCTGATTCATTTTGCATGACAAATTATTTTTGTTTGGTGGGTTTTGGTTTGGTTTGGTTTTGACCTGGCAAACCGCTGAAGTAGATTTGAAGAGAAAAAGCAAAATAAAAGGTAGATACTGTTTGGATTTAAATGGTGAAGTAAAATTTCACTTTTTTGAAAAGTTACTCTTTAAATCTGCTTTTGATCCAAATATTCCAGAATATGTCATGTCATGTCATAGAATCAGGTTAATGAAACTTCTGGCTTCCTTTCTGACATGCTCCATCCTTAGGTAAAAATGTGTGTTTCCTTGAGGAAATTCGTAGATGCGAATTCTGGGAAGTGTAAATGTGAATTGCCTCCTTAGGTGGCAAACAGGGAATTAACCCTGTGATTCTGGTCTGACAAAACCCGCAGAATATTTATGTCTTCTGCTGTTATGTTAGGAAATGTGACCTTCTTGTCTTGGTTCATTGCAGCTTCTTCTTTGGTGTATGTCTTTGAGATTCTAATTCCTCAGATTCAATCAGATTCAATAATTCAATCAGATGTGTTATTACTGCACAGTGAGATGTGTCAGTAGATATTTAGGATCAAATTTGCATACTCTGACATCTGTTTTCCTGGGTGCTTTAGAAACGCTTGAGTAATACGGTGCCCAGAGCATAACACAAGTGGAGATAGGCTGAACCTTTTATCCTTAAGTGGAACTCTGCTCTGTCAGGTGCATTGGAAGAAAACGTTTTTAATCTGTGTGCTTATGACATTTGCGTTTTAAAGCAGAATTTAATCCATTATGATTTTCTTAATTCAAGCGTATCTGTACCTAATGGTATCATCTTCGGAAATCACATTTTGCAAGTAAGCTCCGTTATATTACATCTATCTCATTTGCTGCAGGTAGCTAAACAGTTCCACCATCTAACAAAGACATCTCTTTGTATCTGAATATGTTTAGGGGTTCTTTTTTAATATTTTGAGCAAAGAGGCATAAATATCTCTGCAAGTTGCCTACAAACCCTGGAATTTACCTCCCTTTTAAATACTGTGTGTCCTTATGAGCACAGAAAAGTTATTAACGTGGGTTTTCCACTTTAAAAAATATATTTTGAAAAATTGAGAAGCTGCTTCTTTCCCAGGCACTGTATTATCCCCTGAAGAGAGAACAGATTGGAAATTTAAATAAATAGATGGCAGTTACAGTAGAATGAACTAACTGGGGATGTGCAAGATTCAGGTAACATCAAGCCTGACAATCCTAAACCTTACACATGGTTTGAAATATAAACAACATTGATAATTGATTTGGAAACAGGTTATTTCACTGAGAAGAAAACCACTCTGCTTTCATTATCGCTCTGTACTTGGGAGCCAGACTTGTGGAGAGCTGCAGAAGTCATTCAGTTATCCAGAGAGGCAACACTCACGCATAAAGGATCAATTTCAGTGCAGGGCTACGTCAGAAGTGGAGGCAATGCTGAGATCCTCCAATGTCTCCAATGAATGCCAAGTTTAATTGCTGCTGAAAGACTCCAGGCCTTTTTTTAGCACAGTCTTTTTTTAGTACAATCTTTTTTTATTAGTAGTATATCAGGACAGAGCCCTAGAACAGACATGTTTTGAAGCTTTAGCATCAAATCTGTTCACTCACCCTTCTCGATTTTAGATCATCATTTTCTCCTTCCTTCTTCCATATGCTGCTGACATCTGCTGTGACACAATACATCTGGCTCCAAGAGGCACAGGCACAGGGGCTGTAAGCAGGCGCAGTGCAAGGGCACTTTTTTCTGCTGGCATAAGGTGGGTTCAGCTTTCTGCAGCCCAGTAACTCAGTTCCCCAGGCACACCCCTCCAAAAGCCTGCAAGCAGTGCCTTTGCTGTTGATTTTATTACCAAAAGTGTCCTCCATCACCTAATCTGTATTGTATCAATGCAATTTTTGAAATTTTAATACAAACCCACTTGATTAAAAGTACATCGCTGCCAAATGACTCAAGTTAATTACCATGAATTGGGAAATTGCAGCTCACCAATCTGAAAGTTTGCAGTGTGATTTTGAGAAATAGGGAGGAAACTCAATATCCTCGCAATTACTTCTTATTGGAAATAATGACATCAGCAGGATAAGATAATGGATTTCTGTATCTCACGTGAAGCACCCACCTCTGGAATAATTTTGTGTGATTTAAATTGGAAGTAAGAGTTTTATGATGCAAGGGGGAGAAAATGCCTTTTAAGATACCTTTTAGTGAATGTATTTTTACCAAAACTTGTTTGAGTTAGTCATTTATTACATAACTGGAAAAGTTTCTTGGTTACAGCAGAGAGTTAAGGCTATTTAAGAAATGGTAAGTTGGATATTAATCATTTTTTAAAAGAACCCTTTGGCAGTGAGAATTCATATTCCTTGATTCTCACTTATTATGCAGTGCCATTGGGTTAAAAATGTTTTAATCCAGATAGGACCAGACTCATGTGTGTGTCGCATGGCACAATTATATAAGGTATTTGAGCAGGGGAAAAAAGAAGGTGAGGGTAGTAGACTGGAGAGATGTGTTTCTAGGTCAGTGGCAGGCGCTCTGTGCAGGAGAAGCTTTTAAGCCAAAAGTAAAATAGGTTATCGTGGCGTCAGAAATGGTGTGTGCAAATTGTTCCTCATGCACAGTGGGGCTGTGCTCAACCTGCTCATGAGGGAAGCTAGGAAACCTTTTCCCTAACCTGGTTCACCCCAAGCAGTCACCCACTATAATTTATTATTTTTCATACTGAATTCACTCTTTGCAGTTTGAAAATCTTAGTTATATCTTAATAGATTATCAAATCAGGAGTCAGATAAGAACAGTAACCTCAGCCATACATTCCCCCACTGCTGAAGTTACATGGAGTAAAGACGCTTGCATCCTGAGCTGGCCTCTTCCCCTTTCCTGTAACAGCTGAACTGGGCCTAGTTTGACAGACTGGAACTGGGGTGTGATCAGCCTAGCAGCTCCAGGCAGACCTGAGAGCAGAATAACCAAGAGCAAAGAGTTAATGCTGAGCAGGTAGGGATATGGCAGGAAAACACGTCTTCCTATAGCACAGCTACAGCTGACAGATAACAGGCTCCCGGAGGCAAATAGATGTGCCGCATCCCGTGACTCTAGTCCCCTCTCTACACACCCTACAGAACTGTCATTCTCCGTGCTCACAACCTTCAAAGGTTATTTGTTAACTGGACTTCTGCTGATCAGGGCAGAGCATAGCATAAGAACACATCTGTCTCTTCCCACCTTACCAAAGGGACACCTTAATGTTCTTCTTGTAGTGGAAGGCTCGCTAGGCGAGGTGAGCCACTACTAGTGAGGTGTGGCCTCACTAGTGCAAGTAGAGAGGGGCAATCAATTCCCTAGTCATGCTGACCACGCTATTTCTAATACAAGCCAGGATACCACTGACTTTTCTTGGCCACGTGGGCACACTGCTGGCACATATTCAGTGTAATCTTATTCTGTCTCGAAGTCCAACGTATAGTGTATCGAAATACAGCAATACAAGTTTAGCTCTATTTACAATATATCTATAAATGTAAAAAAGTAATAAGAATGTTTGAGTGCCTGGCTTCGGAGTGGTGGATTACTCTATCTCTTTTCTAATGGGTAGTGTCCATCACCCAAGTTGTGAAAGCACCTTATGGAGGGGCTTAATGCTGCTAGATAAATATCCACAGCAATTCAGATCACTCTGAGTTGAATTCTACCCTGTGTTACTCTAGGGAAGTTCTGCAAGATCAAAGTAAAATCTCTGTTTCTGACACTTTTTCCCAATATACCATTTTGTAGCAGTTCTTGTCATAGCTTTTTCTATAAAAAGTTTATTCTGGTTGTGTTTACTTAAAGGTGCATAAATTGTAAGCAGCAAAATACAAAATGTTTGTCATAGAATCATAGATTCATTAGGGATTGGAAGGGACCTCGAAAGATCATCCAGTTGTCAACAATTATTACTTTTTTTCCCCTAGAAAAAGCTCAATTTCACAGGCAGCTCTAGGGATGCATTTTCTTTTCCTTATGTTTCATTTCATCTAAGTTGTGATCTAGGATTTAAGTGCCAAATGTGTTCAGTTGATATAAGAGGAATTTGAAATACGTTATCTCTAGAGGCCGGTGACTGAGCCTAGCAGCACCTGGAAATCTCTGTCGACAGATACCCAGCAAGCCATACTCAATAGATGGGTACTATTAAAATGGCACAGCTGGCATCACAGCTTGTGGTATAACTGACAACCCGGCACAAGTACACAAGTACACAAACACCGAGTTACGCTGGGTGGTCTGTAACTGGTGCACTTGTGTAATGCCTGCGATTGCTCTAACCAAACACAGACAACTGTGTAGAACTATCCATATCCCCTCAGGTTCACTTTACAGCTGGTCAAGGGAAGCAACCATTTATGAGGCACAGTTCACCTTATCCTCCAGCAGCTAAATAGGACTGATGAAGCCTGTTCATCAAGTGTCCTTCAAGGTCATCAAGTCCAACCATCCATTCTGCAACCTCTAACCTCTAAACCGTCTCCTGAAACACCATGTCTGCCCAGTTTTTGAACACCTTCAGGGATGGTGTCTCCACCACCTCCCTGGACAGTTTATTCGGGTGCCTCAAGATCAAAGTCAATGCCTTTCCATTGACTGTACCGAAAACCTGAAGTTACTAGATCAAATGATATCATAAAAGAGATGAATTCTGCCTTATTTGCTTAAAATACGCTGTAACTTGGAGGAAAAAAAAGGGTTTAAGTGCTCTTTCGAAAAGCACATTTACATACGGGAGCATGTCGTGTATGAAAGCAATTATTGTAAGAGTATGTTTTTAAACACTGTATATTTATGCTCATCCTACCACAAGGGAATAATGTTGAACAGAATTAGTGGGTTTGTTTCATTTTTTCCAATGAATGGCTGAAATCATAAGGAACTTCATGCTCTGCTTGCATGAGATTCCACTGCTGCATTTCTTCTACGGTTTATCTACTAAATAAAAAATAAATGAACAATCTGGCACAAACTCCTGATTTTCTAAGTGAATCTCTGATTGCTTAGAAAGAGCCACCACATTCTGGATGAAGAAATTAATTCATAGTGAGTTGCCTTGTGCCAGTCACTGAGTAGTTAACTCAAGAGCATAAAAATCAGAAATTAAGGTGAAAGAAGGAAATTTTAAAACTGTAGAGAAAAGATGCTATTAACTACTGTGGTCCTGTTGTGCATATATTACCCTCCAGCATTTTTAAATGTATCTTCTAATTGTGTAATCAATGAAGATGCTGCTGTTTACCAGAGAAAGAATTTTCTTTCCTGCTAGTACAGAGCCATGAATTAACTCTAGTGGGCCCACACATCTCTGCAGCTACCTGGAAATACAGTGTGTTGAAAACAGGCTTTCAGCATGTCCTTTAAATGGTTGAATCTGTGTGGCAGAGGGGTGTTATGTTTACAAACATCCCTTGCAGACAGCAACTGTGTCTGATCAAAACAAAACAAGGGGAGGATTGTTTAAATTTCGTGTAGACTCTATAGCAAAACAGCGTAAAGTTGTGTACGGAGAAGGCATTGGAGCAAGGAAGAAGGGAGAATGTTTCTGTGCGACTGGTTTTTCTCCTGCATCTCTGTGAAATGTTTTTACTCAGTTCTGCACACCGTTTCTTCACAGGTCATGGTGTACCTCTTCAGAGGTGCTTCTGTATATCATTTCCCCCAACTTCAGTGTTCGTGACTTGACCTAGATTGGATGGGATAAATTACTTTAAATAGTACTTAAGTGTTGGGGGATATTATATGTGATGATGTAGATAAAAAAGAGGAACATTCAGCTGTGGTTGCTCACAATCATCCACATCCTTGGTGTTAACTGGCCAGTGCTATCCGCAGGGTGACCTGACTCTGCAGATTGTTGGAAATTGCATGCTAACATTGCCAGAAGCCATTACAGGTTATTCTTAGTGACTACTGTAATTATAAGAAACATTATGTTCCAGGGATGACTTCTTGGCTGTACTGGATCAGTGTCATCCAGCTCCCAGACATTTCAACAGACTAAAAATTTTTTCTGAGCCTTTTGGAGAATCTTATCCTCATATTTCTTGCAATTAAATGGCTTTGCCTAAATCTTGTTCAGATTTGACTTTTCTGAGACCCAGTCAGCCAACATCACTCATTAGAGCCACTTAGTACTTACCTGCTGCATAGGTATCGAGCAAAGAACAGGAGTGGAGTCTAGTCCAAGGGAACGATATGGAAAGAGAAGGTGCTCATCTGACTTTTCCTCTCCAGAGATGATTACTTAGTGAATTATGATAATAAATCACATGGACAAAGGGAGTATGCCTTATTTTGCATACTCCCTTTGTCCATGTGACAAAGAGTCAAAGAGCATTATGATGCTCTTATTTTGCAGAATTTTGCAGAGATCTTGGATAAACCTGCCTATACGGCTGTGAAGAGCAAGTCCTACTGACGTGGCTGAAAACATGTTTCAGTTAACAAGATGCTAAAGAATAGGTGGTGCAAAATCTGTTATTCACAGCTGTAGGCACAGAGCATGTCACATGTCACTGGTCCTCTCTGTTCTTTTAGGGAAGTGATTACTGATTCAGAATAAAGGTCAAAGACATCACTTCATAGAATCATAGAATCATTAGGGATTGGAAGTCCAATCCCTTAAGAATTAATATTTTATTGTTCTCTGTGCACGGAAAGCAGAGTCTTACAAACTCTGTCCCACGTTTCTATACTCTCTAACACTGTTGGTTTGGTCTAATATTTTCCACTTTTCATTTTAAGTGTCTTTTGGTTATAACTACACTTCTCCTCACTGTAACTGTGTGTCTTCTGTAGAAAGGTATACCTGCCATCTAAATTATGTATCAATAAATCTAACCAACAGGGACCAGATCAGATTTTTAAAATTATTTGTGGGGGAACAAAACTGTTACTGAATAAAATCCTAGGGAAAAAAAATCAGCTGGAATTGCACAAAAAATGGTTCCACAGGAAAATGTTCTTTTGTAGTAACATTTTCTTGCAGTTCAGCCTATATGGTACTTAAAAAGAAATGTCCTCTTAATCCTGATGAAGCCAGAAGCGTAGTGGATGCTGCACTAAGAGTCTTCTGAGGAAGCTGAGAGCACTGTCAGGGGAAAGAAGATTACTTGGGGAGGGAGTACACAAAATCTACCCACCAGTTTTGCCCATCTGTCTGCAGAGAAATATAACTTCAGTTACCCGAATGGTAAACTTGAAGCTGCAGTCCAGGTGTTTTCCTGGATTCATCTGGAATCCTTTAAAAAAAAAATGTGTAAAACAAAACACAAGCGGATAATGCAAAACAAATACAGACACATCATCTGTTCAAAACAGTTCCTAGTAATTAATCAGTGCGTTGAGGAGGGATTGTTCAGCCTCGTCATTGTTCATTAATTAAGACTGAGATGTTAGTTAAATCTGTTGGCAGAAGTATGGCTGAGCCCAAGGTCCAAGACTGAGCTTTCAGCTGAGCAAGTCAATACGGACACATTTCATTTCCTTAGTGGGTCTGCTAACACAGAGGTTGCCTCACTCCTGCGTAAGGTCATTCCATGTCGCTGAATGGCATAAGTGAGACATTGTGAAAACGAGTCAGGCCACCAGGAAGGGGAGAGGCAGTGCTTTTTGTTGTGAGAAGCCTATTAAAATGAGCAGAAGACAAGTCTTGAAGAAAGATTTATATAGCTTCACGTAGCAGTATTGGCTTCGTATATCTGCAAGAACAAAGGACCCAAAAATTGCCTGAAATGATATACTGCAAGCAGAATTTATGGTGATTTTAATGTGACATGGAGCAGAAAACGTGTTCTCTGCAGGATATTTATGCCTGCAATTTAAAACCTGTGCTTTGATTGTTCTAGATGATAGCAAGTTTTCAGAGGCCATCACAGTGCTGCTTACCTGGATTGAGCGAGGTGAAGTGAATCGTCGCTCCGCAAACCAGTTTTATTCGATGGTGCAGTCAGCCAACAGCCATGTCCGCCGGCTCATGAACGAAAAGGCTGCTCATGAGCAAGAAATGGAACAAGCCAAGGAGAGTTTCAAAAATGCCTTAACGGGGATCCTTACTCAATGTAAGTAACTCCTTTTTGTCTTGTGTTTTTGTAGTGACGGTGGTGGTGGTAGTGGTTTTTTTATCATTTTGTTTATTTGTTTGGGGGTAAGTAGTTGCAATGCAGTCATATTCTACTCCATATCCTATTCCATGTCCTATGGCAATTTGGAGGAACAAGGACCATTCCTAAGAGCTTATTTCTCAAGGTGAGCAAAGTTTTGGTAGTTTTTTTGTTAATAGACAAAGGCGTGCTCTATGCGCAATGTCTACTGTTGTGTAGACATAATGCTTCAGGAACGGACCAGACAGAAGCCTCCCTGCTCTGAGCAAAGTTCACGCTTTTCTGGAGAGAAGTGATACACAGCCTGTGCATTGCAGCTAGTTAACTAGTCCAGTTAAAGAATAAATAGGTTATTAGAACTCCACAATTGTAGGGATATGTCCACAGCATGCAAACCACCCGTATAGGAAGAGAACATACTGTACTGTTACTGTTTGGCTGATACAATGCCAGTATTAATTTGGTAGATAAACTGCCTTAAATATTTAGTGCTGGCAGCTATTTCCTTAGTACAGAAATATAATCGATGGAGTTACCTTAATGAGGTTCTCTCATAAAGTGATAATTGGGTTTACCTACAAGTGTTGTTCAAAGGGATGGTGAGGCGAGGCGAGAAGAGGCGAGGGAAGGAGAGCAGAGGAGAGGAGAGAAGAGAAAAATCTATTTTAATTGTTGCTGGGTTTTAATATGTCTACTCATGGCTGCTCAAGCAAGATGCTTTATGATGCTCAGAAGGGTGAAGCCTGAATCCAGCTTTCTTTGATTTTCTAAACAAAATCAAAACACAAGACAATTTGACCAGATGGAGGACAATGCAGTTGTTACATTGTCATTTCTGAATGACACCCCTACTGTTAACAATCAGATAATCTCTCAAGGCTTTTCTCCAGTGTTTTCTGGTCCCTCAGTGGTCATCCTTCAGAAGTTAGGGCTGAAGGCAGAAGCTTGGATGGATTTGCCTGGGCTAGGAAACTAGCCCCTGGAAGCTTCTTGTATATGTGGTGGTGAACTCAGCATCTCAAAAGACCAATTTGTCACAGAGCACATGTCCTTCTAATCTAAGAGCTTATATACCTGAATCTAGGAAGAAAGATTCTTGGTCAAAGGCGTTTGATTTCTGATGGCATAAGTTCAGTGATGAAATTTTAAGTAACAGCTAGTTCCATTGGTAATTTGCTAGACAATGTCATCTTCCATCTCAGCATCTAAACGGCAGTGTGAGGGGCACAGTGTGCAGCAGCCAGCCCCGGCATTCAGAAATGCTTTCTTCAGCTGCATTTGAAAAAAAATCCTCCATTGTCAGCAGGCTGAACTTTAGTTAAATCAGCCTAAATTAGCCCGTTTGTCACCAACTGTTGTAGAACATCTGTCACTTGGAAATGGAGCTCCCTGTAGTTTCAGGTGGAAACTTGCAGTTTTGGCTATCTGGTTTGTTCCTATAATGTGCTGAATGCTGAACTTACAAAACCAGAAATAGGTCTGGCTTCAAAACATGATTTTCTGTGTCCCACAGTCACAGCAGTGCCTGAAACAGGAGAATTTCTGACAGATCAGACCTAGAAGGGTAAGGTCAGCAAAAAACCAGTCTCAGGGAAAGATGCTGCGCTCTGTGGATTTTAGAAGAACAAATTTTATGAGCTTTCCAGATGCTCCACATTGGTTATTTTATAAACATCATAAACGTTGGCCATTATTAGCATTAATGTGTCTTATTAAAATTCTCTGCAAACTTGCTATGAACAGATGGAAAATATTTTTGCTTTACATGTGTATCTGCCTAAATGGCTAAACATGGAGACAGTAAAATGAACTTAGCTTGTTAAAGAATTTTCCTGTATCTGAACTGATCCAAGGAATGTTTTCCACGCGTCCCTTTCCACTGTTTTCCCACCGCCCTGTATAATGGGTTACAGTGTGTCACTTCCTTTTGAAGAAGACGTTGAAAAGGCTAGATGTCCGGAATAGGTGTGTGTGGTCCCTCAAATTCTGCAGAGTGGCAAAAACACACTACTGCTGCTCTGCAGAAAGATCCAACAGTCTAGTGTAGTGCTGCAGCTGTGTGGCCATTTGGCTTAAGTATGACAATATTTTTAAAACACTGTGTGGCATTCTCCTGTTAAGAGCTAGGTCAGATGTCCAACTCCACGCTGACAATTCTGGGCTTTCTTTGCAGTCAGCAGACAAAAGTGTCTCCAGGGAATGAGTCATCAGAGTGATCTCATGGTGCTCTTCCAGTGAGATGAATCATCCCTTGGAGATGCCATTTTATCTCTGATGTCCATTCACAAGGGGTCTAGCACAGAACCAGATGTCCAAATACTTACTTGTCTTGTAAAGTGCACATTAATCCCACTTACTGTGTAGTCCTGACACAGAAGGATGTAACGTAAGGGAAGAACCTTGGGGTTGTATAAAAATGCCTGCATTTCAGCAATGAATATTATGGTTAATGAAGATTAAATATATTCAGAAAATGGGCTTCAAGTGCATTCACCTGCAGCACACACAGTGCCTATGTAGGTCTCAGTATAAAATACTTATTAATGAGGATTAGTATGTCCAGAACTACTAAAGAAGTATTGAGAGCTTGTCCACAAAATTCTGCCTGGAAGTATTTAGATTTCCAAGTGGATTACCTCCAAAATTTTGGGTCAGCTGTTCAGCATGTGAATTAATTACCTGACCAAGATATTCATGCCAGGATAATCTGTGAAATAATGGGTATTACTGCTGTCACACTACTAACTTACAGCCCCTGGTTTAAGTTCCACAAGGAGTCTTAGACCCTCAGGGAATTTCAGTCCTTATCAGGCTGATATTTTGGAAAGATATGTTTAAATACACTGAATGCTAGTGAAGGTACTGAATTGAAGCCTCCTTCCTTTCAAGAGTGCTCTAGATGGTGAGGTCTGGTGCTCTGAAAGGTGGTGATGACCTTCCTTAGGCTGTTTGACAGAAGGCTTTTAGTCATCTGATCCAGAATTACACCTGCTGGAGGGAGATTTTTCCCTGCCTCTTGTAACGCCACACTGAGCAGAGAGAACAGCTGCACCTATGACATATGATCAGAGGGCTGGAGCAACTCTATTATGAAGACAAGCTGAGAGAATTGGGGTTGTTCAGCCTGAAGAATTAGAAGACTGGAGGGGGACTTACATTGAACTTCTGATGTGCCCTATAAGAAGGCTGAGGAAGAGCTACTCACAAGGGCATGGAATGATAGGACAAGGAGTAATGGTTGTAAGCTGGAAAAGGGTAGATTTAGGCTGGACATTAGAAAGAAGTTCTTTCATATAAGGGTGGTGGATTGCTGGAAGAGGCTGCCTAGGGAAGTGGTAGAGGCTCTATCCCTGGAGACATTCAAGGTCAGGCTTGATGGGGCTCTGGGCAATCTGTTCTAGTTAGAAATGTCTCTGCTTGTTGTAGGGAGTTTGACTATGTGGCCTTTGGAGGTCCCTTCCAACCCAATAAATTCTATGGTTCTATAATTCTATGTCGTCATTCAAGGGATGCATAGGCATAGATTAGAAGTGACTTTATACTTATTCCCATGCATGAAGCCTGCTCTCAGTGCTTTGTAGAATGCCTGAGTTTTAACTCAACACAGTTGATTACAGAAACCATCAAGGGTTTAGAACGTGTGTAAAAGGCCTGAGTGTCAAAATGCAAATCTAAATGTATGGGTAGATACATGGTTTATCCTACAGGGCAAGCTGGAATATAAGTCTACAGAGCCATTTATTCCAGTGTAACAAATCACAGATGTGCCCTAACCTCCAAGCAGATGTGAAGTTACTGGAAAGAGAAGTGAGTTTCTAGTGGCCATGGGATTCCTTTGTGCATTAGCTGGTATCACAGAGAAGAGATGTGCTGCAAGTTCTCACTCTACCTTGGCAAGCAGCCATTAGTTCTCAGTAACCAGCGTAGACCCCCTAAATCACTTAGACATGTTTAAAATTTGACAACGTGAATTTAATTCACAATAGATATATGAAAACCCTACTGCTGGAGTCAGACTAGACAGTGGCATTCCAGTGCAACATCCCCAGCACTCAGTATTTAGGGCGAGTATATGGACAAGCTACATATGGATCCATTCTTTTCCTTTTCCATTTCAGCTACTCAATATTATGCCATCACAATAAGTAGTAAAAGCAAAAGCGTTATGAAGTTTAATGCAATTTCCAAGTTACAAGACACAATGTTGGGATCTTTTTCTTGCTACCATCTTAATTGTGGTCAGGGATCAAAATGTAGGTATTTGGCACTTTTTGAGCTTTAAGACATTAGGACTGGTTAAAACTGACATTAATACTTTCAAAGAAGGAAACGGTCAACATCTGACTGACTCCCAGATTTGCCTGGAAAACAAGCAGACTTCTGAGAGGGTCACGAAAAGCACTGCAGTTTTCACTATGTCCTGGTGTTCCTTTGCCACAAAAGCCATGGTGGTGACAGAAGAAAAGCCATCTGTAGGTGGTATCCCAACTTTGCAAGGAGCTGTGATCAGTGATAGGCTACGGTGCTCTGAATCAAATGGCACTATGGCACTGTGCTGTGAGATGAGGAGAGAAGAGGTCTGAAATGACTGGACTATTAGGCAACATCTAAAGTAAGGACACAGCACCGTCAGCTACAATCTTATCACATCTCTACCTATCATTGACTGATGTGATTTTTTTTAAATGATCTCAAGATCTGAATGACATAGTCCAGTTCCAGTCATTGTGTAGATAATTCTTCCCATCCTGCTATTCAGAAAAACTGATTTGCTTGGCCACATACAGGGTGTCTATCACTTCTTTCTGCAACCAGTAAGACTGTTTGCTTCCCTGTGCTCTTACATTGCATGCAAAGGTGCACATAACAGTAAAAACAAAGGTATACTCGTCTTTCAAGATGTTCTGAAACCAAAGAATCCTGGAAATATGACACTATGCAGTTCAGCTACTTAGCTTGTTGCTAAGCATCCTTAGCCCTGTTATTTGTGGCACAGGAGGTAAGGCTAGACACACCTTTGAGATCATTCAGTAGGACCATTCACTATGAAGAAACAGAGGTTTAGGGGAGAAGATGGTGTCTTTTGTCCTTCTCCTTGGAAAGTTCAGTTCGAGCCTTCTCTCCCGTCCAGCTGAAGGACTTTACTGGTATATTAGCATATTCTGACTTTTTTTCTTCTTTATTTTTTTTTCAAATAGCTGGTAGGTATCTCCTATAAATTTCTTTCCTTTCCCCTCACCCAAAAGAAATTGAGTTTAAATAATTCTGAAGGGAAATGCATTCTCAACAGACAGAGTAAAATTCTTATCTCTGTGTTTGTTCATTTTCATTCTCTGATCTCTGTGAGTGTGATTTAATCTGGGCCTTCACAGATACAATCTGAATTTTTAATATAAAAAGAGAAAACTCTAAAATCCTTTTTGAGCTTTCTTCAAAAAAGAATGTGGATCAGTTTTGTTTTTTTTTATTATAGGTTCACTTCAAAAGGTGCTTTCTTATTTTAGTAAAGGTGGAATTTGCATTGGCATTACAGTGATTACCACAATCACCATCTTATCTGATTTGTTTTAAATTCTGTACTGCAGTCCTTCTTCCCAGTAAGCCTTCCACTTTGTACTGTGTTCTCTTAGGACTAAAAATGAAGCTGGTTTCATTACAGATATTGAAAACATGGTGGTTAGAATTCGCTAAGCAGTCAGACTTTTTAATGTATTCATTCTTTTTGAGTATTCTTGCAATCGCTCGGCATTAATAACACCTTTTAAAAGGATTTTCCTGCTCTTTAATTGTCCGGTCTTACAGTCTTTCTTTCGTTTGCCAGTGACTAATTAAAAAATATGAGCTTACTTTTTGTGCAGTTTTTAGGTCATTATTAAGCTCTTTGTGAAAGAGATTGAGTCATATAATATGCTTTTACAGTGCAGCCCAGATCTCAGTTGGTGTCATAGATTGCCACTATAATACAAATAAAAACATTAATCATTCATGTCATTAGTTGCCACTACTAGTTTCTGCCTTGATGTATTTCTAAAACTAAAAAAAAAAATACAAAATAACGTCTACAATCCACTCAGTCCCTTTTGATTAGTTGGTTTAGTTGGTGTGCTCTTTGCTTCTGCACTGGTAATTTGTCCAGTAAAGCTCAGCTGAGTATCTCTATTCTTTTTTCACCATTATTCTCCCATTTTCCACCTCATGTACACACATGTTCTCAAAAGCATCTCTTTCCAGGATGCTGCAGCAGTGACAGAGACTAGCAATGAAGGCTTCCATTTCTATTTTGCTTTGAATTATTACAATTCCTCCCCACTTTCTGGCAGCACAACCCTTTGTGGTTGCAGCTTTCAGATAGCTTATTCCTTTGTGTTTCATTTTCTTTGAATTTCTTTGTTCCTTTCATTGTCTGCTGCCTTCACTCCACCTAAAGTCAATAGGAATCTTGGTATTGATTTGAGCATGGCCAGAATTTCAACAGAATCTCTCCTCCTGGTACTTTTTAGACTGTTTTGTTGTATGGTTTATTTGGCTTTTTAAAACTATTTTAAAGCACTTTTATGTTTTAAAGTGTTTTTAAAAGTTTAAAAACAGGGTTTTTAAAGTATTTTAAAGGAAAATAAAAGCACTGTCTCCCAAGAGATTTTGGACTAAGGTCCCATTTTGACAAGTCATGCTACTTATCTGGATCTTGCAAGATCTCCTACATTTTGAAGCAAGGTTCAAAGCAAAGATCTCTGTGCTTGAATCACATGAAACTCTGTGCATGCTTTAGAGCTGATGTGTGGAGTAGGGATGGAGGTAAGGGCCTCATACTTGAAAGAGCTGAACTACGTATGTTGTATGCAAATGAAAAATAAGAGATGACATTAAGGCATTGGAGCAAGGAAGGAAGGATGGAGGTTTCACCTAAAAGGTTTTCTGAGTTGCCTGTGCACACAGCTCTTGTGGCTTGCACATCTAAAACTGTTCAGACTGAGTATAAATACTACAAACTTTGTAAATGTGAATAATCCTGTGCACTATGTCTGGTTGAAATAGTTCCTTCAGTAGGCACTAGTATTGCTTCAAGTGAAATCACTGAATTTATCCCAAATGGTGTCATTTGTGATGATGCCAGTGATGTTGTAGGAGCAGGAGCAACTCGAGAGTAAGTTGAGAGAGAGTCATTTTGTTTTGATGGGGTTTTTTTTTATTTCAAGAAGAGGCTGTGGCTGAAGCTTCTTCATCCTCCTCTCTGTTTTTGTCTTCAGCAAAATAAACCATATTATGCCTGAAGCAAATATAACCCTCTTGGTCTCCTAGGAACATTCTAATCTGCATGATTCCTGAACAATTACTACTTAGAGAGAGAGCGTCCCTTCACTTAATGGACTCGAACCAGACTTCAGTCACATTTATTATGCTCCTTTTTCTTGGAGTTCCTTTGGGCTTACTTCTTTCGGACTGGCTTACAAAAATAGTTGTTCCTGCTTTTGTTATTTTTAAATCTGAGTAAGAAGGGAGAAATAGGTCCTCCTAACCATAAATAACAGTGGGAACAGCTAATTGCATTGGGGATGGCTTATAATCTTGTCAAGCTGATGAAGAAAAAGTAGCATTCACTTCATCTTCCTTTGAATTAGTGAGGGGGGGTAGCAGCATGGGTTGTGTTTTAGTTTTGTTTCTAGATGTCAAGACAAGGTCCATAAGGTCTGTTCTGTAATATTAGATGGTGGCATTAAAAGAGCAGGTACTGTACATTTGTACCTGCCCTGCTGTGTTGTGTTGGCCTGATGTCAGGCTCCTGTTTGTTGAGAAATGACATGGAGGTGAAGTGGTCTTGTTGAGTCCAAGTGATTTATCACATGGCACAGTGCCAGCCCTTGCTGTTACACCAAGCTGTCAGATGCTTCGTTGTAAATTAAACCACGTTTTGCAACCTAAAAGATTTTCAAAGCTTGTTTTGTAATACAGATTTTCTAGTAACACCTTGCAAGGGAAACTGGGCTGTTTTGAATCAGTGTTGTGGGGTTTTTTTAATTTCAAAGTTTAACAAAGAGTGTTCATTTCTACAACTAATAATTCTGGATAGACATACCTTGGAGAAGTTGCTGTGCTGGTTTCAGTATAATTCCTGAAAATTAGGTGTTTTCCTTATCCCCAAAATGATCTTTCTTTCAAGTGTCTAAGCTAACAGAAGAAGAAAGGAAAGCAACATCTTCTGACACTTGAGATTAGATGTTTTAACAAGAATCGGGGATTATAATTTGTGCTCTGGATTAAGTGTTTTTTATTTCATCCTTCACCTATGTTGAAGAATCTGCTTATTGTATTATGAAAAAATATTTCTTCCCGTCTCACTCAGGTGTAGCCCATGGACATGCAACCCACACAAGTATATGAACTAGAACTAGTCTGAGTCAGATAGAGGAGGTAGGGGAACCAACAATCAGCCCAGGCACATCTCCTCCTGCTCCCAAACAGTCAAAGGGAAATGTAGAAACAGGGTAGTGTAATTTTGGAGAGAGATACCAACGCACACAGCATGGGGAATAAGCAGGAGAAGTTAGAAATCTGTCTCCAGTCAGGTGATTATGATCTGGTGGCAATTATAGAGAAATGGTGGGACAGCTCTCACGACTGGAATGTGGTCATGGACGACTATGTCCTTTTCAGGAGATACAGGTCAGCAAGCCAGGCTGGTGGAGTTGCTCTTTACGTCTTGGGGTGGATGAAGAGAGAGTTGAGAATTTGTGGGTGCGGATCAAGGGGCAGGCTGCCATGGGTGACACTGTTGTGGGTGTCTATTACAGGCCACCAGATCAGGACAAGGAAGCTGATGAGATCTTCTACAGGCAGCTCACAGCAACTTCACAGCTACAGGCCCTGGTTCACATGGGGGTTTTTAACTACCCTGATATTTATTGGAAGACCTACTCAGTCAGCCATCCACTTTCCAGGAGGTTCCTCCAGGGCATTTCCTGATGCAAATGGTGGTGGAATCCCTAGGAGAGGAGCGCTGCTGGGTCTTGTACTCACCAACAAGGAGGGTCTGGTTGAAGCAGTGAAGACTGAGGGCAGCCTTGGTTGCAGCGACCATGAGATGGTGAAGTTCAGGGTCTCGTGTGGCAGGAACAGAATACCTAGCAGAATCACAGCCCTGGACTTCAGGAGGGGTTTGAAAAGGCCAACTGTGCGACTTGGTCTGGGTGATCCCGCTGTGGCAGGGGGATTGGACTAGATGATCTTTTGAGGTCCCTTCCAATCCCTAATGTTCTGTGATTCTGTGAAGTAGGGAGATAGAGTAGACAGAAGAGAAAAACATCCTTCTTCCTCTGGTAAGCCTTGTGATGTCTCTGTCCAACATCCATACCCCTGAATCAGGACAAGAGCAGAAGAGACAAGGCTACTGGTAAAAGACATCCCCTCTGACTCTGTCTGTAGGAGGAAATTAAGATGAGCTAAGGCAAGCTTGTCCATACTGTTCAACTGTAAGGAAGTGGTTGTTCTGGGTCAGCTAGTATTTTCCGACTCAATGTAGATACAATTCAGAGTTTGGTGCAGGTCAGATAGTCTCCCTGAAAAGTGTCTTTCTGGGGAGAGAGAAGGGCTACTGCCACAGGGATGTTCAGCACATTGTGCCAGTTGGTTGCAGGGAATGAGAATGGTCTGTGGCTGGTTGTAATCACTAGTACAGATGTAGCTGTTGGCAGTAGGACCAGCTGAGGAATGGCAGCCTGACTTCCACACACAAAACAATTTGGGAGATAAATCACTGGAGGCACTGCTTTCTTGGTCTGTCCTAGAAGGTGGAATGTGGCAATATAATAGAGAAGCCCTGTGGTTTTCTCCTTTATCATGCCATGTCTTATGACTGTGTCTTAAGGAACCTACAGCCACCCATACAGCAAACAGACCAAATAGTGGACTTCTTTGGATTTGAAGCCACAGTTCACCTTCTTTGTGATACTCATGGTTCTTTTTTGTTTTGTTTGTTTGTTAAAAAACAACATGCAACAATAAAGCAAACAAACACAAAACCATAGGAAAACAAAGGTGCTGTTTATTACTGGCAGATGAGTCCTTTTGCATAGCTGTCAAAAATCTGTTCCTCATTTTACAAATCTATAATGGCATTTGCTTATTTATATACCAAATGACGAGTATGCTTCGCTTTGGGATCCATCCCTTGCATTATCTGCAGTTTTCTCCAGCATGATACTTCCAACTTACGTTTTCCTCCTCGGCCAGTTCAATGGCAATCGTATCTGTTTTCTTTTCTGTGGGTTGGGCAGTAGGGAGGGATTGTAGATTTTCAGCTGTAAAAGTGTGAAAGGCAAATTCTTTTCTGAAAGTAAAAAAGGACTAAGGATTTGGGCTAGATTAGTTAAAAAATACATGTTTCTCTAATTACTCTGCTATCTGTCTAGTGTTTCTCTTGTTGATGTTCCATCACTTGTGTATGTGCAACTTTAGCCTTGGATTTAATAAGTTCTCTTCAGTATGTCACCAAATGCCTTCCAGGATTGTTGCTAAAAATACTCTCTTTGCTTTCCAAAACTCACCTGGAGACTGTAAGTCACTCACTTCTATCATCTAACCTTGACTACTGTAATTCCTTGGTTTGCTGGGCTTGGAGCCAAATTGATTAGCAGACTCCACCTTAGTCAAATTCAACAGCGAGGCTTCTGACCCAAACCACGCCAGCTCAGTGTCCTCCCTTTGCTGCGGTTCTGTATTTGAATAGCGTGTTTTACGTGTTCTGTAGCAGTTGCCTTTATGCTGTAATTTTGTGGGTGGAATTTTTCTTTTACCCTGCGTGTCAGCTGTTACACTCTTACAAAATTCTACTGAGCTCAATTGCCATATATCCCGCTCTAGTACTTAGAGTAATTTAGTGCAAACTCCTTTTCATCCTGTGTCCCTAATTGGTGGAATTTGGAGTGAAATTCTACATGAAATCGGGCTACTTGATCTGCCAGCCCTCGAAAACTTTTACTTCAAGATATGTTCCAGTTTCCATTTTGTTTCTTTTGTACGGTAAGGCATTATAAAACACTTGGAGGCTGGTGTTCTTTATTATGGCATACAATAAATTAAAAATAATCATCTATGCATGGCAGCTGATATAATGTAATAGGCAAAGGAAAAATTGAGTGCTTTTTGTCTCCTGAACCCAAGGACAAATTTCAGCCTTCATTCAATCATGTATTTAAAATACCCTGCCTGATAAATGTAATGGAGGGTAAAAGTGTTCTCTCCATCTCTTAATCTACAGATGATGCTATTTTGGTTCTCTTTTATTTCTGCTCTTCTCTGGTAGTATCATTTTCAAATATGCTGTATCAAAGATTTTCTTGCCCTGGAGAGATTCTAGCTTTCCCTTTAATCCAATCTTGTATGCAACCTCCGCAGGCATCATTTAAGGGATTTTTATTGTTGTTGTTCCTAGCTTTTCTGGTTGTTTTTACATTTATACTTGATAACAATACCCTTCTGTGGTAGCTTGTTTGATAGCAACAGAAACTCACTTTTAAACTTTGGTTTTGTATGCCTGACACCTCTAATCTAGTGTGTTGTAGTTACACTGCAGTTGTTAAACATTGGCACTTGCGTATTGTTCTAGGCTGAGTTGTTTGGGTTCTTTTAGTTACTTATAACTCAGCAGAAAAACAATTCAATAATAATCCTTTGTCTGAAACATGCCACATAAATTACTAGACACAGAGTAAGTCATTAGGAGAGGTGCAATTATTTACATCCTGTAAGTGATATTGATAGGAAGAAACAGTGGTGTGATAAGGACTCTTCCAGAACAATGCAGGCTTTTTAAACCCTAATTTAAGCAAGGAAATAGCTTTACATATGGTCAATGAAAATTTGATATAGCATAGAACTTACCAACAGATGTTTACAATGAATATTTCATGTTACTTAATAATTCTGCTTACCATTGTCATCCTAGAGTTCAAGGTGCCTTACAGCTGCAGGTATGGTTTGTTTTTTTTTTTTTAAATTTCTTTCTGGAAGTCACAAAATAGTCTGAAAACTATAGTCAGCAGCAAAAACTGTTTCACTCAGAATCTGTAGATAACAACCCAAAATATGGAGCCTCTGTTCATCTAGATCTCATCCAGACATGGACGAAAAATGAGTTAGGGGAGTTTCTCAGCTAATATAAACTCTCCTGGCTTCGCCTTAGGGAAGACTCTACCCTCCTTATGAACTATGTGGTGTTGGATCACTTACCCATACAGATTTGATCCTTATCAGAAATGGATGCATTAAGTCTTGTCTTCCAATTATCCAGAACACAGGAGTTAGGCTTTAGGCTTCCAGGGTGTCTGTGAGACAACAAATTAATCACTGCAACTTGAATTAACCTGTGAACAAGTGTAAATTGGCAGGACTGGTTTATATCGCATTGCTGTGTCATAACACATGAATCAGGAGGTTGATGCAGTACAGGAAAACAGGAAGACATTTTTCCATCCTGTCAGACTGTGGCTGTGGTTTCTCTCTAGCTCTAGGGAAATGCTTGAGGATGTTTTATGTTGGTTGTTACCTGTGGGCGTTTGCAACACTTCATAGCCTGGATTTCTATGTATATTGAAATTGCTGTTTGTACATTGACACTTTCTTTGACTAGAGTAGTGGGATGCTGGTCTTCAGTATGTTCTAATTTAATAGTCTCATCTACATTTCCCTTTTTTATTATCCCTAACTGCCTGTTGCATAAAGTGTCTTTAAATGCCTCGATTTTTAGCATCTAGTACTTACAGTATCCTGTATTTATTTTAAGGACGGAAAGTTAGGTAAGGGATGAGATCCTTGTTCTGCTCACTTTGTCTGTTTCAGGAAGAACTCTTTGACATCTTCCTCTCTTATGTTTTCATTGAGGAGAGTTTCTAAAATGATCAGATAATAACTTTTGACAAATCTTAACACCTGTTTGCAGAGTCGAAATTAAACACTTTAAAGTTCAAATGTTTTTCAAAATTCAGATGATCTTATTAGTACCTATTAGTGGAAAATAGCAAACCGTCTCTTCCTAATATCTCTGTGAATCTCTTCTACTTGAGAATTTCCACTTGCAAACTAAAGCCAGATTGTTAATTAAGCAAGATTTTCTGAGCACCTGGGTTATCAACTCAACGATAGTAATTAAGTTCTAGCCTCAGTTTCTATACACATAATAACAGAGTGCTTTAGCATTTTCATTCTTTTCAAATTAATTGAATAAATATACACAGCATAACTTCCTTGATACATCCACCCTTCACTCCAAGCATGTTTCAGTAGGGTGAAACGATCACATCTGCTATTAAAACTTGAACAGACCACACATGAATGAGATCATCCTGGTAGTTTTGAGGCACATTCTTTTAAACTGCATGTAAGTGTTAATTTTAAGAGATTACATTTATGCTCTGTGGCTATAGAAGTTATTTAACCAGCCCTGATGATTGTGAAGAAGGAAACTTCCATACATGATTCAAGATGTTATAATTTTCCTTAAACTGAAAGCAGCCTGCAACAGAGGTAAAACACAAAAGAGAAATAACGTGCTCCTATTCAAGTGAGTGGCATGAACTTTCAGATCTAGGTGTGAAAGATCCGTAACTGACTTAGCAGTTGAACTCACAATTTTAGGAAAGATACGTTGCTATGTATGTACCCTCCACATCTGTAACTTCAGGGGAGAAGAGGAGCCATCGATCAACTCCATGAGAGACTGGCTCAGAAGGCGTTACAGCATCTACCAGTGAAAGAGGAGGGAGGGAGGTGCTGCAAGTTGCAGCTTTACAAAACAGTGGACATCGCTTCAGTCTAGGAATCTGAACAGATAAACAGCCAATATCCTCATCCCAGAGTTGGTATATTTCAGTTTGAATTCACAGGTTAGCACAGCTGCTCACACTGGATCACAGTTGAGAGAATTTGTAGAAAATCTGAATTTCTGGTCTTGCAGTTAATTGTGCTGGCAACAAGCCAACTTACATATTGGCCAGATTATTTTAGGCAGGGTGCTGTTGTGTAGGGATGATATTTCTTGTTACTGATACAGAGAGAGGATGTTGAGAGAAAACTTAAAGGTCCTTATTGTTCTAGACAAATGACTGAAGTGTTGATGTTTGGCTTCAGAACAAATTCAAAAGTGAGGGAAGTTCATTTCACATCTCTTCTTCATCTTATATGTACAAAAATGCAGCTGCTCTTGTCCATAAACATACTTCGGCTGCGGACACAGGACAGAATGATCTACCGCAGGTTTTTACTGAATAAAAGAGAAGAATCAGCTGTAGCTAGAGAATGCAGCATTAATGTATAGTTTATCTCTTCCCATGTGCTGACAAATTCCCCCTATCTGATAATCACTCTTCAAAGCAGTGGCTGCCTGTCTTTCATGCTGTCATTTGTACAGCCTGCTCATCTGTATGCAGCTGCCGCGGGGGAACACGTGTCAGGTTTACATCTCGAGTGTCCTTGCTGTAGTCACACACCTATAGCCAAACAAGAATAGTCACATGGCTGTGCAGGGAGTTGTAGCAGACATCACAGGGAAGCAGCTGCATGCTTTGTTTTCGGTACATAGTGATAAGTTGTGTAGACTAAAGTTATGGAGACAGACTTGAAGGGAGACAACTCCAACATTGCTAAAATGTAAGTACGAAAGACACGTCATTGGATGGATATTGATGATGTTGTTTCAGTAATGACATCATCCATAGACTCCTAGTGTCTTTGCTTTGCTTCTCTATAGTGACCACAACATAAATTGCTTGTCTTGTTTGACTTCCTTGTTCACCAAAGTTGAGCAGATTGTCGCCGTTTTCAACGCTTCTACCAGACAAAAAGCTTGGGACCATTTCTCGAAAGCCCAGCGAAAGAACATAGACATTTGGCGAAAGCATTCTGAGGTTGGTGATTTTATTATTACTTTCTATCCATCATCTCACAGCTGGATTGACACAGAACGGGTGTGATTCTAGCTGGACAGAGTGCGTTCAGCAATAGTTGTGGCTCCTGTTTTAGCTGTTACTCTACTGGCCATTATACAGTCTCATCTACAGAATGAATTGCTCCCATTGCTCTCTTTGAGATAATGGTCATTAAATAACACTAAGATGCAGAGCAATGTGTTTTTATTTTTCATGCAAAATTTGGGAAATCACTGGAGGATTGTGTTTACTATCTAAAATGAACTGAATTAGTGAAATTATGATCAATATCTTCATCTCAGGATGGAATGAAGAAATATTTCTGAAAAATACCTTTTTAGGAGTCATCGTGATCTGTTTTTAAAAGAAATATTCTGCAGCACAAATAATTTTTTATCATTGTGCCATCATACAGTCATTTTAAGATGACTTTTCCTGATAATAAAATAGAGAATTTATTTCCTTAAACATATTAAATCCAGAATGATGATAGATTCCTTCCCATTTGCTTCATGTTTATCTTTTAAAAAGTAGATACATCACTTGTATTGATTCTAAGTATTGTGCTTGCAAAGAAACCAGCGTAAACGTAACCATAATGTAACACAGGCAGTTAGCGGTGTGGGACCACCGCACGTGTGGCTGTCATAAGCATGAGCAGAGCAAATGGGATTCCAGCTCCCCTTGCTGTGAGTAGCAGCAAAGGAAGTGCTAGACCTCATCCTGTGTTTTGGTCATCCAGCTTTCGTTTTTAATTCAGTATATACGCTATGAGCCTGTATTTTAAAAAGTAAGTACCGCTGTCTTTGTTTTCTTTCTTCTTCCTTTTTAATTTCTTAATATAAACAAGTTACACACACTCAGTTTGCCTTCGTGTAGTGCTGTATGTTGATTGTTACTATCAGAGTCGTCTGAGTTTTCTGTCTCTGAGTAAAAACTTTAGAAGGTAAGGTGCACTTATTTAATTATTTTGTAGTACACTTGTACAATAAGTGTTGTACACTTAGTTTGAGCAACACAAAAATGCTGTGATATAAATCATTTGGATAACATTTTAAGTGCCCATTAACTAATGCTAAATTACAGTTGAATACCAATAGCACTAAATGTAGCATCCACATGAATGCCAAATGAATTCTTTATTATCAGTGCTATTATGGTGAATACCAAATGACTTCACAATAATGGGGCACTTAAAATAAAATGTTAGCATAATTTATTGGAACAAACCGTATTTTGCATTTTGCTCACAAATATCTGATGTAAGCAGCACATAAACCCTTTGTTCAACTGAAAGTTGGGAGGTTGGGGACTGATGTTTGTCTTATTTTTAAAGACATACCAAAATATGATTTGCTCTGAGGTTATTTCAGATTATTGCTATAGATTATTGTATTAAGACCACCCCTTCTTGAGCTAGCTTTCTATAAAGGGATGGTGGCTTTTTAAGCTTTAATGAACTGCAATGTGTAAGAGTTGGACTTTCTGGAAATGTTAATGTAGTTCTCATTTTTTCAAATATTACTGACTTTCATTTTTAATAAGAAGAGCACGTGAGGGCTCTTGCTAGACCAGTATGTTTTTGAAAAGCCTGTGTTTCAGATGTGCGATATGGTGAAAATGTACCAAACAGCATATTTGATTTAAATTGTATTTTCTAATCACAACATTATCTGCTAATACGTTCAGTTTCCTCATCACCTTCCGTTTTTTCCTGAACTTAGGAAAGCTTTGCTGGAAACCCAAAGCCAAAGCAAATACTAATGCATATGTGTATATATATATATATACACTCTCCGTGGAAGATTGTTGGCTTTGCTGATAATGTAGACATTGATGCATCAAGGACATTTGTCCCCTAAAGAGGGAGTAAATGGAAGTGGGTGTCTGTTCATGTATGCCGTATGCTCCTCCAGCAAGCAGTGCAGCTGGCCTTCTCCAATAAGGAATTAAGAAATGACTTGGTAGTTTCTGACAGGGAGGCTTCTGATTGCTTGAGACAGTGGTTGACAAAACACCATTTCAATCACATTTTTTTTTACATTTGAAATCATTCCCATGTAAAACGCCCACTAATTAGCCTCCTTGCCTTTGCCAGGATAAACAGACACACGTACTTTTATCAGACCATTTGAGATTTGCCGATGAGCCGAGGGTGCAGCTGAAGGGAACCGCCTCCCCTCTCTTCACACGGCCCCGCTCTGGCAGCTCGTTGTTAATTGCACGGAGAACTGGTTGGACTCCTCAGTGCTGTCTCCTCCTTCTGTGCGACTCTTCCTTGTTTCAGAGATTTCAAACCACCTCTTTGGGAATTAAGCCCTTTGTCAGCAGAAAAATTAGCTGTCTGTGGACTGAAAAGGCCTACACTAATCACGGTGCAGCATCCCCGTGTTACACCTGACAGGATTATTAGGACAAAATAGAGTCCTCTCAATCTTTTCAGCGCTGCCATTAAAAGGCCAGCCGCTACGCTCGTGCCAGCTTTTCTGCTCAGAACAAAGACTGTCTAGACTCTCACAAAGTCCGTGAGCCTGCTGATCGTTTACCTAGTGATACGTGCAGGGCCGGCCGGCCTGTCTGCCCACCGTTGCAGTGGCTGCCCAGAGAATCGGCGATCCACACTGCAATTCAGAATCACGGAATCTCTTTGGTTGGAAGATAACTTTATGATCAAGTACAACCGTAACCCAGCACTGCCAGGCCAGCACTAAACCATGTCCCTAAGCTCTAAGTCTATATACCCCTTATACGTCTCCTGGAGTGGGGCCTTCACCACCGTACTGGGCATCCTATGTCCAGTGTCCAGTGAAGAGGAGAAAATCTCCTTCAGTGAAGAAAATCTCCCTAATATTTACCCTGAATCTCCCCCGGCACAACTCGTATCTATTTCCTCTACTCCTTTTGGATCAAGATGAAGATATTATGAGGACAGTGTTTTGAGGCTGGATCTTTAAGATCCGAGGAGATCCGAGAATAGAAGCAGAGGGTGAGATTCCTTTGGCCAGCATTAGGCACATAATATAACACCTGCACTGACTGCTCTCTGCTCTCTTCTCTCCTCATCAGCAGAGAGAACTAGGCACTTTTAGGGTTTAATAGGTAGTTAATATGACTTTGCTTAATGGAGACACCCACACTTGGTTAGATAAATCCTACCCCAAGTGATAGAGAGAAGCAAAAATTACCTACACCTTAAGCAGGCTGACAAACTCTTTATCAGTCTGCTTTATATTCAATTTTAAGCTTTTTCCTTTCTGTTAAAATGTTCTTCTGTGTTTAGCAGAACTGAAGAACTCCATACAAGGTGGAGACTCACTTTCTCTCTTGTTTTCCCTGAGAGTTACATTTGACAAGCTGCACCCTTTTGCAGGAAGAACTCCATGTGCTACTGATGTTACAAATATTCATGTACAAATAAATATGATCACAATGATAAATGATGTATCATTAAAATCGGAGCAGTATTGAAAACTGATAACTAGTAGTACATAATGCCTTCATGGAGATTAATACTGATAAAAGGTCATTTTGGGTTTTAGGAGCTCCGGAATGCTCACAGTGAACAGCTCATGGGAATCCGCCGGGAAGAGGAGATGGAAATGTCCGATGATGACAGTGGTGACAATCCCAGTAAAAAGCTGAGAGTGGATGATTCAGGTAAAGCCAAATCCCTCTATAATGTCAATCATATAAAACAGGGGTTTTTTTCAAGACAAATTAAAACTTATGTGTGAGAAGTGACAAATTAATAGCTGATTATATAAGGCAGTGTCTAATTTTAAACCCTGATAAATTAGTTATTTGAATGATGCAAGCTGTCCGTAGGATCTGTCTGTCACCTGCTATGGTCTATAACAACGAAAACGCTCCAGTTCTGCCACTGGCTGGAAGCAATGTGTTTCCTTACCTCTCTGCAGTCTTGCATGACAGCATTTCATTCCATGGTTGTAAGTGTTCTTATTACGAGATCAGTCGGGGAGATGAAGGTATGTTTCGGTCAGTATTCCTTAAGACTTACCTTTGTTTTCAGCAAACACATCTGACCTGAGTGTTTTACAGCATTCGCTTTTACGATTACGTATTTCACGATACGTTACTGCATACTGCACTCATTTTGGGACTCATTGGATTGCTATTGTGAAAGAAAGAACAAGGGTACATGTACTGTGAGTAAAGAAAAGCAATTTTTTCCATCTTCTACTAATCTCTGCTCTCCAGAGTGGACACCAAAGACTGGCTTGGAAGCTGCCTGATTTGCTGACTGAATGCGGTCTGGATGGATGCTTTTCTTTTTGTTCTTGTCATTGGCTGGTAAAGTTGTGAGGAGCTACCAAGGGTTTGCTTGCTTAGACACTCATCCTCAGAAAGAGAATGTACAGAAGCTGAAGACAAAGCATGACTGGGAACTGCCGGCCAGCAGTGAGGTCTAGGGAAGGTAAAGAAGGAACCAAGTGTCTGATGATGAGGATTACTTGGATTTAGTTCTTTGATACAGGCATCAGATTAAGAAGGGAAAGAATTTAAGCTATTCAGTGGTTTCAAGTCCTCGTATGCCAGCACAAAAAGTGGACTGAAGCTTACATAAAGAAGAGTTCTTTGACTTGTCCTGTGACAGGGTGCTCTGTGAACCTGAATGAGAAGACCAAAGTAAGGAGTGTGTTGTTCTAGCAAAGACATTTTTACTGCAACATCTCTCTTGAGGGGAGATTTAATATTTTTTATTGGAAGAAAATTGCAACAATAAAATGTAAAAGGCAGGCATAATTTTCACTTGGCTAATTGTTTGCATTTGAATTTTGTAGACATCATTAGCAGGATGTTTGAAGCTGAGTCAGTGGGTCTCTGCAGACAAAGCACCGCAAACATTTTTATGATTGTCTAATCATTCTAACTTGACTGTGTCCATGCTTACAGAGGGCAGACATTAGAAATAAGAACAGGAAAGCAGAGCCAGAACTATCCACAGGCTGCATGCCAGAAGAGTGAAGATGTTTCGTACTGTCATACTTAACAGCTTGGCTAGGTTTAACATATGCCTAGGGTAGAGCTATGCCAATTATTCTTTTCGTATAGGAAAGTGTGTCTGATTCTCTTAATTCTCTTCTGTGAAAAGGGACGTTTCTAACAAAGGTTTTGATATCTGAGGTTTCTATGGCATTCGATCCCAAGCTACTTCAACTTGTTTGTATTCTTATAATAGAGGCATCTAAGACCCCTCAGTGGTGATATTGGGCATAAAACATCGGTAAATTAAAAGAACATGAGAGAAGGATATTTATTTCGTTATTATGTACAGAAAAGTGAGAAGTTTTCCTTCCTTCCTCCCTCCGTTGCTCCCTCCCTTCCCTTTTTCTTTTTGTGTGCTGTACTTTGTGTTTTCTTTTGTTTTTTCTTTCTTTTTCAGTTTGACATTCCAGTACCACCTCTTTATCTCGCTGGAGTGGCTATTTGTATTCACACTAACTCCTGTTCTACAAAGGATGTATTTTAAAGCATCTTTTATCACAAAGAAACAATTCTGCACAGTGAAAAAACGTTGGCACTTTCTCTACTTTTAACCCCTTTGCTTAAAATGTTTATTTAAATGCTTAACCATGGAAAGGGCAAGGCTTGAATAACAAAGAAGGTGTTGTGCCTCCTCAATTCAAGGACAGCATGCACATAAAAAAGCTTAAAAACCTAAGTCTGAAAGGAGCTGAAACAGTGAGACATGGTGACTCGGTGTGGATAGTTGTTGTAGCTCCGGGACTGTTCATCCTGCCATTGCAACGATTTTCCTGAGGACATTGTTGTTCAGTCTGCCTTAGTCCGCAGTGGGAACAAGACGCCTGGGATGTTACCGTCCCCAAAGATGCAACGGGTGACAAGAGATTCCTGCAGGCTTCAACACCTGTGTCAGGACTTTTTTCACTAGTTCACCTACTTAAATCACCCCTAGAACAGGACAGATGGGTTAATTGATTCAACAATTTAGAATGGGTTTTGAGACCTCATTCTGGCTTCGTATAGTGCAGCTTCAGGATGTCCTGATGTGATTTCTTCTCTTAGTCAAACCTTTTTCATTCATAGACAACACTACTTCTGTGAGCATCTAAATAACATGGTGCTGAGTGTGTCACATTTCCTCACAGCTAGACTGGTTGAAATGAAAACTTTATGATATCTGAAGAAAAAAACTATTCATCACTCTGAAATGCGGGTGGGTTCCAGCCCCAACGTTTGAAAACACAGTACTACACATTTAAACCCTGAGGCTGTGCAAAAGGACTTCAGTGTCTGAATGCTTGTCCAAAATTGCTGGACTTAACATTTCAGAGGAATATTACCGTGCACCAAGGCTCTTCTACAGACTAAGTTCTAGAGATCTGGGGTAGATCATAGAATGGCTAAGGTTGAAAGGGTCCTTAGGGATCATCTACTCCAACCTCCCTGCCATGAGCAATTGCCAGCTAGACTTGGGTGCTCAAGGACTTATCCAATACGGCCTTGAATACCTCTAGGGAGCATCCACAGCCTCTCCAGGCAATCTATTCCAGAGTCTCTTAACCCTGTTAATGAAGAACTTCTCTTCCAAATATCTAGTCTAAACCTACTCTCTGATGATGAAAAAGATGTTACTATGAATAGTTACTAAGAATAGCTTGCATTTTTTTTTCAAGTCGTGCACATTATTAAGTCACACAAGAGATCAAAAAATCTACCAATAGCAGTTAATTTGTGAAGATTTGGGATTGCGACAATACACTCACTCCAGACGGATTTCTTTCAAAGTACATCACTCCACTCTAGTCTCAAATCCTCTTCTTCCATCTGCCAATTGCTCTTCTGCTAGTTGTCTGTGAACTTGATTATTTATGTAATCCCCTCCAGTCTCCTGAACCCATCTTCCACCGTCTAGTCCATGTTGCAGGGCTGGGACACTGCCTTCTGCACAAAGACCTTCTGCCTTTCCAGGTCACTCTCCCCAGGCTCTATTGTATGTCAGATGAATCTCCAAGGAAGAAGGAAGGCATTGCTACTTGCTTGTGGAACAGGCATCACAGGAAGGTGATAGAGGTACCATCCCTGAGGTTGTTCAAAAAGTGGGTAGGCATGGTGTTCTGAGAGATGGTTTAGTGATTCAGGGTAGTAAAGCATATGGTTGAACTTGATGATCTTTAAGGCCTTCTCCAACCTTGATGATTCTACGATTCTGTTGGAGACCATCTGAAGCTACGTCAAAGATCCCTCAAAGAGCATATCAAGGAATTCAGTAAGTTGGCTAAACCTGCCTTGTTTCTAGGAAATCCTTCTGTTTTCATGAACTAAAGGCCATTTGCATTACAGGGAATGTTGGCAAAAGGCCACCCTGTGACTGAATGGATCTCATCTGTGGGATCAACTATGCATTTAGAATAATTCTTTGGTTTTGTTTAGTTTCAAAGTTCAGCCTTTGTACTATGATTTTCCTGTAATGTGAATTTTGGAGTTTGAAAAGTACAAGAGGATTGCTAAAGTAAAGCTGGGAGGTTGCTGTGGAAAAAAAAAAATGATGATTGGCAACTCAGTTAATACATTTGAAAGTCAAGGTGCAGCTACTGAAGCATTACCTCAAGGGGAAAAAAGAGATTCAGCAGTGGAGTCTAGAGGATATACGAAAATCTTCAGAACAATCAGGATTTATGGATGCTTCGTCTCCCACCTGCTGGCACTGGGAGTGAGGATCCACACGTAAAAGCCTCCAAAGTAATTTTAAGAATTAGTGAAGTGAAGCTGCATGTTGTAGAAAAGAGCTGGAGTTTGGTTTATGCCTGGAAGGCACTTGTAATTTTACTTTAAGGGTAGATGGGTTAATCTCCTCCATTTGCAGTTCTCAGCGACATGCCATTAATTCTCGCTACTCCAACCTCAGCCAGAGAGTGTGGCCAGCTCGGTGGAAACGAAAGAAGTGCACAGTGCTTGCAGAGAGAGGCAGGAAGGATGGTCGCGTGATTAAGGCTTTTGATTGGGATCCCAGAACTCTGGCACAAATCCTAGCTTTGCTACATGCTCCTGCCATGGACCCATCAATTTATTTGTGTTATTGTAGTTTTCTACTATCAAATGGAAGCAGTGACGCTTCCTCTTGCTCAGTGGCTGACTGTTCTGTATGTTGATGATATAGGTCATGTGTATAGGGCTTTTTTCCAGCTCAGCAAACTTGCAGTAGCCCACTCACTGGGCTCCTGGAGCATTTCACCACCATTGTATTACACGTGATGCAGTAACGTAAGAACATCTTGGGAACCGGATGTAAATACTACATTGCAAGTTGTGTAGCACAAGCCCAGTTTGAACAGGTAAGGCTGATGCTGCTTTCCAAGTCAGGGAACGAGTCTTCTATGGCAGGATTTTCAAACGTACCTAAAGTAGGGGCCAAACTTAAACACGGGAGCTCTGCCTGTCTTGAACAGTAGCCTGGATCTTTAATGCTCTTCTGAGCTGATCTGTCCTGTTTGCAGCATCAGCTGACTTGCTTGCCGCAGGAGGCTGGTGTGGACAGTCCATCTTACTCTCATGGAAGAGTGTAAGTCCTTGTGAAAGTCAGTATTTGAAAATCACACTCTGGTGCACACAGCATAAAGGAGGCTTTGTAAGACTGTTCATAAGTCTGCCTTGAAAGTTGCAAGCCTGGCAAGTCTTTCAAGGAAAGCCTGAGACACCAAAGTGATCTGTGTGATGCTTATTCATCTTTTCTCTGCAATTCAATATTCTTTTTGCTTTCTCTAAGGCTTGTGTGAATGCAGAGAAGCACATGTGGAATGGAAACTGTGTTTTATAGCTGGATTAAACTGGTAGGAATGCTTTATATAGCTTGTTACAACTTTGAGTAGTAATAGCTGTGTGGAGATGAGCTTTGCTCTTTGGTTTTCTTCCAACTGGCCCAGTGTTATACCACATCTCTTGTCAGATTTTCTTCCTCCTCCAGAACCCAGGAGATATCAGATACAATATTTCTCCCTTCCTTTCTTCTAAGTCTATTCTTTTTCGGTTTTATGGGAGATTTGGTTTTAAACAGAAGTCTGATTTCTTTTTCTCTCATTGCTTCTCCATCCCATAGCTTTTCAGCATTAAATTTTGTGCAAGTGATACCAGTATTTAATAAGCTCATAGTTTGCCCAATTTTCATTTTAACCCTTGATAACATTTTCCAATATAATATAAAATAACAAAACGTATTTCCTTCACAAACTAATGAGCTAGCGTTGCTTCTGTTCCTCAAATAGATCCACACCATTTCAAAGCCGTCAGCATCTGGTTCCATAATCAGCCCTATGGTAATAAACATATAAAGGCATATGATGAAGAAAAAACACCCTGTTAAAAGAAGCTACTAACCAGGTTTTATAAGCAATCTTGAAGGAAAGAACATATTTAAAATCTAAAGCTCTGATTGTCACAGTGCTGACACAGTTCCACTCTCTGGCCAGAGAAGACTGCTTAACAACCCTTTTGAGCTCTTGCAAGTGGAGTAACTTGCCTTTGAATGGAAATGCTCTGGACACAGCAGACAATCAGCTTTGCTCCCTGGGACCATCAGGGATGATCACTAGAAAGCAGCACAAGATGATTACTCCCTCTATGTGGGGAAAAGTCTGCTTTAGTGTCTTTCACAGCACGACAGTTCAGAGCAGTTATCATCAGGCAGACTCCAATTTTATGCCTTAAAATGAATTCCATTTTTCCAACAGCTTTTACAAAAATCGGCTGAAATTCAAGAAGCATGTAGGTAGGGGCCTAATTGTATGCTCATGGTTTTAAGTCCCTTTGGCTCTAATAATGCTGCTTCTGCGACTGAATTTGGCAGAAAAGCCTTAATGAATCAGGGCTGAAGGTAGCTGGCAACCTGTCTTCCCTGGGGAATAGACAGCCTTGTCCTGTGCCAGGTACAGGAGCAGTTCCTCTGGGTCATGCACAACACATCAGCTTTGCAGTGAAGGTCTGTGCTGGTCCTGCGGGCACAGCGATGGAGGGGTTAACCCAATTTTGAATTTTTAGATGAAACAGCACTTCAAAGGCATTTTGCTAATATGGAGTTTAGGAAGAAGTCCCGTTTACCACAAAACAAGTCTGTTGTGCTTTGATGCTTTTCAACTGCCAGAAATACTATTATCTAGATTACATTTTATCATGTTTTCTGGGTATTTCATACCGATAAGGTTTTATGCAGGATCATTACATATGAGAATAGATTTAATCCTGTTTTTAGTAAGCTTTAAGGACACTGAGGGATTATTTATGTAATAAGATGCAAAGTTGCTATGGAAAATGCTATAGCAACCCAACATCTTCACAAAACCAAGCAGCCACTTGTGACAGCAATCTAAATTTACATTTATTTTAGTGTCATTTTATTGACGTTCTTACTATCTCATTTTGACAGCATGTTAAAATATGTTTTGCGTTCATGCTAGAACAAAATTAACAGCATGTTGTTGGAATGAAGATTATGCTTATAATTTTTGGAGATAATTTTAGCATATTTCATTTTTGTTTTAAATGGCGTTAAAATAGTAGTGCAAAAGTTGTTTGTGTCCTCTCTGTTTGTAACAGAGCAGACAATGCAGATGGAAAGTCATATTTTACAAGTCAGTGAAAGCTAAACTGGTTTTATTTGCTTTATAACTGAATGAAAATATTTGTAAGAGAGAAACTGTTCTGTTATTAGACTTTATTTGAAATCCTGTATCTTTTATTACAACTTCGCCAGTTCAGGATACAGGCTGTAATTTTTCATTAGGTTTTGTAAAGCAGGGCATCATTTCTGAATGTGTAGTCTTGCAGTTTGATAGAGAAGTGCCGCCTTATTTAAATGGGACTTTTCCATTTAAACTTAGCACATCAGTATGTATTTCCTTCAGGAGATTAGATGAAAAAGGGAACGGAAAAACAAACACAAAGTGACAAAACAGTCTGAACTCTGTTCTGTGCTCACTGCAGTTAACGTTGAAACTTGCACTGACTTCAACGGGAGCAGAGGAAAGCTGTGTATATTGATTTTCTCCATCCCCCTCCATTAAGAATCCTGAAGTGCAGCTGTAACATTGTTGAAGTGGGATGTTGGCAGGAAAATCAATAAAAGACAATATTAGAACATATGCTGTTTTCAGCTTCCTCACAATCTGATATAGCTGGTATTAGCATTCTTCTCCAAATTACACTCCATGCTTTCTATAAAGTGACCTTCCTTATAGTGCCCTCTCCAATATAAAGCTTTTGTAGTCTTACTCTCATATTTAGCCTTCAAGAGAATAAGACCAATTTATGACAGTGAAGACAGTTGATTCTGAACAGAGCATAGAGAACAGATTCCTAGGTTTCTGCCTAGACCCTACTTCTGACCTCCAATGAAAGACAATTTCTGTTACTGTTTAAGCTTTTGGGTTTAGGTTTTCCTAGTTATGCTTCCCTTCATGCTCTGTTGTTTTTAGAGACTCTTTTAACCCCCAACACATTAGAGAAGATTGCAGATATTACCGGAGGTAGAGATTTAGGCAACTTTTTATCCACTTAAGTCCAAGAAATACCAGCCATTGCTAAAGTGTCAGAGGAGATCATGATCAGAAAGCAGAGTCTTTTCCAATACAGACTTCTAAACTCATAATTACAGGTTTGGGGAGCATCCTTATGCCGTGAGAGGCATAATGCAAAGCTGGCTGAAGTTTCTAAGCATTAAAAGCTTCCTTTTCAAAGCATGTGGTTTTTTATTGCTCTGTATCCAGCTGACTGGCAGTCTGTGATGTGGCTGCAAGCCAGGAGTTAAAAGCACACCTTTGGCTGAAGCTGGACAGCCACAGAAAACCCCCTAGTTACTGATGCAGTTTCGCTTAAATTCAGAGGGGTTTCATGAAGTCTTGTTCTTTGTTTTTGTTTTAAAGGGCATCTCAGGAAAAAAAGCTCCTTTCTAATGATGCATATCCATAGTACAGGATCATTGGAGCAGGCTGTTCCTTCACATCACAGAGGTGGTGAAGTTGCTGGCCCTGGAGGTGTTTGAGACGTGTAGATGTTGTGGTAGGAAACATGGTTTAGTGGGGACAGTGGCATTAGGTTGATGGTTGACTTTATGATCGTGGAGGTCTCTTACCTCTTTAATGATTGATTCTATGATTCTGCAGCATTTTTTTGACCAGTATATTTGATGATTTGGTTTATAAAGTTGAAAACCAAGTGGATTCGAAGCTGCTTGGAGGTGAGGGGTTTTCTTTTTGTCTTACTTTGTTATAGATTTATGGTAGAGAGAAAACAAAGAAGAATCCTCTAGGATGTGGGATGACTGAGTTAAGAACTAGATACCGTACCAAAACCATAGTATCTTATGCCACTTCTCCACTAGTTCCAGCATATGACTCCTCGAACAACAGCATATCAACTCTGAAGGAGGAAAATTGGCTTATTCTGTGTTAAAAGAAAGGTGGTTTGTTTTGTTGTTGGCTTTTTGTACGGTTTTCTGTTCGAGTGGGTTTTGTGTAGACTTTTTTGCAACTTTTTGCTTCAGCCCTCTACATATTTCATGCATTACAAATTTCATCAGGTACAAGAACTTTGCCAAGCATGTCTTTTCAGCGCTTGTATGCAGTGGTTGCTGAGCTGCTTCTACAGCTGCTGAGTGCCTACCTTGCATGTCAACTGGGTTTCTCTCTGAAGATATTTGGATGGTTACTATTCCACAACAATTTTTTCATTGCCTCTTTGTCATGTATCAGATGTGGACTGTCTTCCCTTTTAAAATTTGTTCTGGAGACAAGTGGGCACTTTTAACAGTCGAGGAAGAACATGATAGAAAGCAATAGTTCTCCCCAAGTTGTTCTATTATCAGATAGTCATCTGTTTCATCATGTTTTGTAGATAGGTTTTGAGATGCCTGTGCTGTTAGACCTTGATCCCACAAGCTGCTGCCTGCTACTCAGAGTGTTTGTGCTCACCTTCTGCTCAACACCCACAGATACAAAGTCCTAGGCAGTGACTTACCCAGAAAGTCTGGTGTGAGGAGTATTTCACAGTTATCTCCCCGAAGCTGCATGATTTTTGCCAATTTCAATAAATTGTCTGTTTCTGAAAGGACGGGAAGTAACACTAAGCTCCGTAGAACCCTGTCATGTGCAAGTTTGCAACACATTTTATTTTTCGGTAGCTGAGGAAATACTTACTAAACTTGTTAAACTGTGGAGAAGCATAGTGGGCTTCTATTTGCAGATAGCGAGCATGCTGAAAGTAGGATGAAGGGGAGAAAAAGAGGTCTTAGCCTGCAGATACAGCTCTTCTGGACACCCTTCCATTCACATAAGGGATAAATGGCTCAAGAAATGCTGTCTTTAAATATGAGAGTCAAGAAATTGCAAGCTTCGTGTGATCATTTGCCTTGTAGAGGGGTAAAAATATATTCCCATATTTAAAAGTCCTTTTTTCCTAAGGCCAAAGCAACTATGCAAGTGTTTCAGTGTTATGCACCATTCACCATTTTAAAAGAAAGATTAGCTTAGCCCTCCAATCCAGTGGAAGGTCAGAAAGACAGCAGGATAAATGCTCTCCTGCGATTTAAGGTGCAATAGAATGTTGTACAAAGGTGGTTTATCATCACATTTATAGAAAGCACTCCACATTTACAAACAAAATTTGCCTTCTATAAATCAGAACAATTTAAACTGCTAGCCACTTAAAACGCTCAGATCACCACTTTCTTTCCTAATGAGTGTGACAAATTGAGGGATTCACGTGCATGCTGTCAAGTTGCTTTCCAAACGGCAGTGACGGTTTCTTCTTATTTACAAGTCCCACAGATTTTTTCTTCAGGTTGTCTCAGTGGTGCCGGGCATGAATGCAATTCCTGGTTCGAATGCCAACAGTAGCGATGCAGCCATGAATCTTGGAAATGCCAGTGTTTGTTGTTCACATCTGAGTAAAAATAGAGCAATTATCTTGACTCCTAAGAAGTACCCATCAGTAACCCACCCA
The DNA here is from genome assembly GCA_028565055.1 of Phoeniculus purpureus. Classification (NCBI taxonomy): domain Eukaryota; kingdom Metazoa; phylum Chordata; class Aves; order Bucerotiformes; family Phoeniculidae; genus Phoeniculus; species Phoeniculus purpureus. The sequence continues at coordinate 102,442,252 of JAOXOE010000001.1, read as the reverse complement.
TGCAGGGTTCTACCTATATACCACAATGTTTGAATATCCCGAGTAGTTTGTGTGTCACATGGACGCACAAACATAAAATCCACTTCTGCAATATACGTAAGGTTAACAGAACATATGTGAAACACTCAGTTTTCATCAGACTCTCTTGTGCTATGTGGAGTTCAAGTGTCCGTACCCTCAGTTGCAAAGCACTGTTAATAAAAGCAGTGTTTTTCCATTACTGATGTGGGAGAGGGTCATCAATGCCCCTTGGCATCTCTCCAGCAACCAGAGCTTTTCTTACTTGAGCACACTCCTTCAGTCCCTTTGAGACTAAAATCTCGTCTGCTCAGATTGTTTCAGTGTTACAGGAATAGTACTTTTTTTTACACTGATTCGAGGAAAAAGTAACTTCTTTGCTGGCTTCTTTAAAGCACAGTCTCTGTAAAAGTGTTACAACAATTCTGTTTCTCAAGCAGGGGAAAAAAAGCAGACCATCTAAAAGAGATACAGTACCTAATTAATTATGTTTAAGGTAGCAGTTATTAGAAAACATAAAGCACAAGTACCTGAAAAATTCATCTAATCACAAAACAAATGCTCTAATAAGCAGTGAATTTACTGAATTTTGAAAATATATGAAAATTGAAAAAATTTAATTTTAATCAAAGTTATACCCCTACATTTTCTTATGATGGCTTGCTTCCTTCGACCCTTGTTCAAGAGGGGAATCAAAAAGGAAAGGCAACGTGACAGCCAACCCGACCACATGTTTGTGCAGAGCCTACTCTTCCCTCTCCTGTTTCCCATTATGCCCAGGTTGGTTGGGCTTGGTACGTATTATGGGTGGTGGTAGAAGTAATGAGGAAAAAAGATCCCTTTGCTTTAAAAAGGTGACCTGGAGAAAGTGGTCTCCACGGGGCAGATTAACTAGCAACTGTCAAAATACCACTTACGAGCGATGCAGATTCCTGTTCTCCAAAGAGATGCTGTCAAGTAAAATAGACCTAAAATGTGACAGCCTTTGATATTATTGTAACAAGGTGGTCTCTTCCAGGTTCTAAATATGCATTTCAGTAATGTGATGTGACATCTTTGTATGAAAAGTCCAAAACACTTAATACTGCAATTTACCTGGGACAGAAGTGGGTAAGAGGGGACCGGAGAATGTACTGCAAAATAAGGATGAGTGAGGGAAGAAACAGCTGGGCATGTTGGGCAAGTGGGAATTACAAATGAACAAGGAGACTCATGCATCTGAACCTGAAGGAGGACATGAACTGAACAGAATCAGCACAGAGATAAAGCAAAGGAAGGTACAAAGAGAGTGAGAGAATGATTGATTTAAAATGGGAGGTTAACTTTCTGTCTTTTGAGTCACTTACAGCAGTTGGTTCACTCTTCAAGTGGGTTTTCTGCAACCATGAGTTCTAGATCAGTGATCCCAAACTAAGCACCTGAATCTTAAGAGACTGTAGTAAGTAATCTGCATCTTTTTCCTGGGACTGGCTAAAACAATGACATTAAATTGCCTTGTTAGTGTTTTTAATTAAAAGTCAGAGTTTGTGAGAGCATGGTGAAATGCAGAGAGCATTCACAATCCAGAAAGTTGGGAAGCCACTAGCCCAGAAACTTAAAGAAGAGGCTTTCAGTTAATGATCTCTCTAGGGCTTCAAATAGAATGTCAGATATCATAAGACTCATCATAACACCACCGGGCACTGGCAGCACTGCCCTCTGGGGCATTCTTAGCCACTGCAGAGCCAGCATTTGCATCCTCCTTATTGTTATTAGGCTCGACTGGGTTGTAAATTGCCCTCTCTTTCCCTACACCTTCTTTGCTGTGTGCAAAGATATCCTCTCCATTACACAAGAAATAATAAGCCTTCATAAATCACGATTGAGCCACATGTGTGGTAAACCTAGGAAAGAGCAGTGCTGTTGAAGAAGTCTGCTAAGCAGGAGGAAGTTTTTAAACTGGGAAAATCTCTCTTCAGAGAAATGCTTTTGTCTGGACTGGATACAGTTAAATGATGGGGAAACTTTTTTCCTTTCTTTTTTTTTTGTCAGCATCCTTCCATTTCCTAGTTGTTCACCAGCAAGTTTTATTGTGAATAGTATGCCTGAAAATAATTCTCGTAAGTATTCAGTTTGAACATCTGGTATCATCATGGATGTAGCTGGTATAATGAGCCTCTCTGCATTGAACATAGGCTGCATGGTGAGGAAAGGACTTTGAAGCAACTGCACCTGAATAAAGCAGCTTTTGTAAAAAAAATGAATCCCCCTCCCAGTGTGTGAGTCCTAACTCCTGCTAGCATTAAAGACAATAACTCCTCCTCATACAGGATAATTAGTGCCCTTAGAGTTTAAATTCACAGGTGCTGAGACGTTCAAATACCTTACATTAGGAAAAAAACGTGGAAATTGCTTCATTGTTTGGTTACCTTCTGTCTGAAGGCGGAAAGAAAAAACTCTCCTTGGCTAGGTTAGATCCTAATTGCCCCAAATTATTTATTTTTATGTCATTCTAATTCTGTTTTCAGAGTTTATTCAGGCTACTTGCTAGCTGCTTTCAAGCTTTAACCAAAGGACTTTTTTTTAAATGCCAGGTGATGTAGTTTATTTTTGTAGAAAAACAGGCAACAATGGAAAAGCCAGTTATGAAGGAATGCAGTGTAGGAATAATGTTGGTTTTGACTACTAATATCAGACATATTTCTGTGCACCCATCACTGACATCTAAGCACTATTTATGCTGCTAATCAGGTATTTAGTTAACTGTCTGTAAAGAAAGTGTCCTCTAGGAACTCAAATCACTGGCTCAAAACCACTTTAGATACCCGAAGACTCAGGAGCCTGACACTGCAGACTGAGAAGGTGCCTCAATGCATCCAAGGTGTAGCTTAATCTTGCTCTTCCAGAAAGCTTCCTGGAGATACCATCAAAGAGTTGTTTTCTAAAGTGCAACTGAACTATGTGCAAAGTATGTGTCATTAAATCTTGTTCTCAAAGCTCAGTTTTTATGGTAGGGTTTACAAAAGTTGGGTGTTACGCTAGTAGATTTATACCTATTCATTATTATAAACATAATGCATATCTATTTATTATTAATAATAATAATGGGCTCAACTGATTAATAGTAATAATGATGGTCTCAACTAGTCAGGATCTGACTAGTGGACATTTGACGGTTCACAGTGGAGACACAGGTTTACACCATTCTAGTTTCTCAGCATGTCCTCCCACCTCAGATGATTTCGTTTTCTGTCTGTAATGAGAACTGGGCCTTCCTTCCCTCCACCTTGAAGATATCCTGCAAACCTGACCTTTCCACCCACTTAAAAGTGCGGGTCACTCACTGGCATCTCCTCACACACCCCCTGCCACTAGAGCAACCATGATGGGATGTTCAGACTGTATCACCAAATTTGATCTCCTGTGCGCTGGAGCACTGGGTAGAGCCTTGTAGGATAAAAACGACTGAGGGTCCAGCAGTCCCATCTAGTCTGTGAAACTGAAAGCTTTTTACTTCAAGGCAGCCCCAGTCTTAGGATCACCCTCTCCTGACATATGCCAGCATGCACTTACCAGTGTCCATCCTCTCGTGGGTTTGTATTCAACATGAGACGGGGCCCATTCTCATTTCTGCACTCTTTCTTCTTACATACAGTTACTTAAAAATCCAACTGTGCCCACACCAGGAGTCCTACCACACTTGCTTTTCTCTTCCTTCACATACTGAACTCAAGTCCAAGGCTTTAAATTGTTCCATCGGGCTCTTGCTGTAATCTGAATTCTGCCTTTATGCGATCAAAATTCATGCTCAAACCTTGTGACCTTGTGTTCGACTTCCAGTACTTCCTTTTCTTTGTCCCTTGCTTGAGCCCTTTCTTAAGATAACACGCAACATGTTTCCTAACGCCATCTACACTGTTCTCCTACGTTCCTTAACATACGACAAATGCAATTATTGTGTAACTTACCCTCATTTCTAGAGCATCAAGACACAGCTCATGCCCTTTGTGTTCCTCCAGAAACATTTTACTTTGATGATTTTCCCCTGGTTGTTTTGCTTCATAGTTCACCTGTTTGAAAAACAAGCAAGCTAGCTAGAGGCCAGGGGTAAGTCCTATTGTCTGTATTTATAGTTGTGAACCTTGTGTCCTTATTTCTTTCCTCTCGCATTTGTTCGGTCCCTCAAGCTGAAAACTCTTTGAAGAAGTAGCTGTGTCTTGCAAGATGCCTTTTTTTTTTTGACATTGAAAATGTTCTGCCATGGGAGTGATGCAAAAAATTACCATAACAGCCATCATTTTGACAGTTTTTGATGCTTTTCTTGTTGCTGTTATCAAAAGGAGCATTATATAATTTAAAACCTTATTTTAAGTCAGGAAATTAGGATGATAGCATTAGCAGAGCTCAGACGGCAGGAAGGTTTGGGAATATGCTTTTTTGCCTACGATTCTGAAACCCAGAGACATTCTGCTGAAGAGGATAGACTAAAAGTCTGAAGACAGACAAATAAGCACCAAAGTTTTCAGGCTTGTGATCTATTTCTATACAAGTATAGAAAAATCTATAGAAAAAAAATCTGTACAATAAATTTCTTTTAATAAATCATAAGGGAAATCCATGTTCTTGAATTTACAAGAGGTTTTTCTGTTACTGTTGTTAGCATTTGCTCATTTGTTTTCTAGATACTGCTTCCAGATTACCTTAGACTCCCGAGATAACCTACTGCCTGTGCATTTCAACTCAGTGGCCCCATATGCAAATCAGTGGTTCTGCCGTCAGTGTTTAATGCGATCATCTACTGAGAAATGCACACTGCAGGTGTGCCATAGAACTGGCAGAAAAGTTTGAATTATCCCAAATTTCCTCAAAAAAAAGATACATTCAGAGATATAGAGTGTTCACTTTATTTCCTGGCAACATGGTGTGAGTCATAAGATACTACAGGTTATCCTGCATCACCTGTGAAAACTTGCTCTACGCTGGCTCCTCTGGGCACTTTTATGTATTAGGTTAAATGTAGTCACAGAGTACCAGCTAAGGGTAAAAGGCACATGTCAGTAGTACTCACAAAGAAAACATACTCACAACTATCCCTTTGAAAAATCATAGAATCGTAGAATGGATTGGGTTGGAAGAGACCTCCAAAGGTCTTCTAGTCCAACTCCCCGACAACAAGCAGGGACATCTCTAACGAGAACAGATTGCTCACAGCCCCATCAAGCCTGACCTTGAATGTCTCCAGGGATGTGGCCTCCACCACCTCTCTAGGCAGCCTGTTCCAGTGACCCACCACCCTCACCCTAAAGAGCTTTTTCCTAATGTCCAGCATAAATCTACCCTTTTCCAGCTTAAAACCATTACCCCTCATCCTGTCATTCCATGCCCTTGCAAACAGATCTTCCCCAGCCTCCTTACAGGCCCCTTTCAGGTATTGGAAAAATCCTCTTAATCATTTGTTTCCTGTGAGACGTCATCACTGAGTATGTCCTTAGACTTCAGCTGATCTCTGATCAGACAGTCACTTCTTGTTTTGAAAAGAAGTGTCACTTTCTCTTGGGTCTAGCCTCGGTCCACTACATATGTGGAGTCTATCTTGCCTTTGGGGCTGTTGCCAAATTGTCTACAGTAATCACACTAACCCCTCAGATGTCCTCAAAATGTGAAGCCTTCCCTCATCCACACACGTCTAATCTTCCCCCAGCGCCTTCTATGACACTGGCAGGTAGAGTTTTGCATCCCCCAGTGGACACGCTGTGAAGCATTTCTTCGTCTGGTTTCCAGCTGCGTTTGTTTGGGCGGGAGGGTTTTCTTCTGCTTGCAGCGTGCACAGCTGTTTGGGGGTTTTGTCGGAGTTTTCTTCTCATGTAGCTTCCTCATGTATAGTTCTTCTGTAAATGCTTTTGGCATTCACTGTCTTTTAAGACGCTTTTTAGCATGTCTCAGAGAGGAGTTTTGTAGAGGAGTATCTGTATTACCAAACTTAAAATGGCTTCAGAAGTAGCACTGGCATGAGCCAAGTAAACTTTCTTTCATTAGCTACATTCTAATGCTAATGAACTACATTCGTTAGCTTTGTCAACAAAGTAATGGCAAACATTTCTGTAAAAATTTGAAAAATATTTACTTTTCAAAATGCAGATTCTGTTTCCCCCAAAATATTTTCCTCTAATTTTCATTGAGTATTCAGTTAAGTGCCTTTCTTTATGTCATATGTCATTTATTGCATATTATTGTATAGACTTGTTATAAATTAAATGGAATTGAAAAGAAAATATAATTATTTTTCTAGATAATAAATATTTCATTTGGTATCAAAAGAGACATTGGTGTGAGTCCAGGATTATTTTGATTTTAGTGCACTGAAATAGAAATGCCTCACAGTTATGTTAGCACAGTGCAAAGATAGCGTCTGATTCTGTTTAAAGCAGTTACCCAGTGCTGAGCGAGCCGGAGCCTGTGGGGTTCACCAGGTGTCTTTCTTTGATTTCCTCTCCTTTTCTGATAACTACTCTGTCCACACTTGTTAGGGACCAGCTATTTGCAGCTTCAAATTGAGTAGCAAAGGAACTGCATGCATTTCATGTCACATTGTTTCTGGACTCTTACCTGTGATTAGTTTATTTTGAAGGCTGTGACAAGGCAGTATTCTGTTACACTGCTGCGATACGTGCTGCGCCCGCCTTGTGTGAGGACACGGTTCTTCCCTGGACTGTGTCTTTTCTTGCTTACTGGCTAGGAAGATCACCAGAGTGTATAGTGACCACGATAACAAACTGTACGTCTCTGGGAATCCTGCCTACTGTCACACACTTATCTCCCATGTATTCTTGCTCTTTCCTTTAGGTTGTTTGGGATATTTCAATTTTGTCTTAAAATAGATTGTAACCTCTAACCACAGCCAGTGGAATAATTGCCACCCGTCCTTGGATGGGGTTCTTGGTGGTACTGATGTAATTGTCGTCATACAGGTTTTCTAGCAGTACAGTAAATGTCTTCTTGAAGTAACAACATTCAGAAGTGCAGCTTTGATTTTGGCAGCAGGAAAAAGTGTGCTGTGCTGTGTTTCTACAGGAAATGTGGTCAGGAGCAGATACCTTCACTGCTCATACATAGACTATGGCTTGTTCTGTTTGGATGTGTTGTTATTTAAACCCTAATAGATTCATCACCTGCAGGTTACTTTTGCAATGTCTCATAGGTCTTTCCATTTCCCCAAGGAACTTGCTGTCCCTGTAGCAGACTTCTTACGGTGTCCCTAGCCTCACTCACCCAGGAGGACAAAAAGGAGAAGGAATCCTCTAGCTGGGCTGCAGTGTAATCCAGAAAACACACAGATTAGGTGATGAACAGCCAATCAATCACTGCTCCCAAGCCACTGTAAAAACTTGGGTGTGCTCTTGATTGTGTTACAGGTGCTTAAAACTTCTAGAAAACAATATGGATGTGTTCCTGTGTGACTTGGTCTGGGTGATCCTGCTGTGGCAGGGGGATTGGACTGGATGATCTTTCATGGTCCCTTCCAATCCCTAATGATTCTATGATTCTATGATGGTTTCCCTTCATGCTCTCAGAGAGCAGAAGGCTCAACAGTTTCTGTCTAGAACTGAGTATTAAATTTATAAAAAATATTATAGTGAGAAAGTCTAATTGGTAGGAGTAAGAGCATACAAATGACAGAGAGATATTTTACTTGTAGTGACAGGACAGGCTGCAATGGTTTAAACTGAAAGATGGTCAGTTCAGAGGACCAACATAAGGAAGACATTTATTACAGTGAAGGTGGTAGGACACTGGAACGGGTGGTCCAGAAAAGTTGCAAATGCTGCATCACTGGAAGCATTCAAGGTCAGGTTGGATGGGGCTACAAGGAATCTGATCTGTGAAAGCCATCCCTGCCCAAGGGAGGGAGCTAGGACTAGGTGATATTTAGAAGTCTTTTTCAACCCAAACTAATTTTGACTTGAGTTTTTTTGACTGAGGTTTTTGTTTGCTTGGCTTCTTTTTATTTTTATTATTATAGCTTGTTGGGTCTTCCAAAAAAATTTATGAAATCTATCCTTTTATTTGCTCATTGGACTCATCATTGCAATTTCTTGAGGGTAAATTTTGTCATGGAAGGATGATTACATGCTTTTCAGAACAATTTCATTTGATGTAACAATACTGTAGCTGTTTCTAAATCTTTCGGAAAGATTCTGTAAAAAAGAGTTAAGCATGGTAACAAATCCATGTCTGTATTTGAACAGTAGCTAACAGTAGCACTTTGTTTGGGATAATATATTTGTACTCTTTTAAAATCAGTACAGATCATCTGAGAGGAAGGTACTTTGTCCTATCAAAGATACAACTGTTTAATTGGCAGTGAAGTGTTCTAAGTGCAGATACATTGTAACAAACATGTTTTAGCCTGTTGTCCTATCAAAGATACAACTGTTTAATTGGCAGTGAAGTGTTCTAAGTGCAGATACGTTGTAACAAACATGTTTTAGCCTGTTGTAATGGGGAACAGATGACTCTATCTGTTCAAGAGTGGAGAGATTGATTTCCCTGAGAGGTTGTGGATGCCCCCTCCCTGGAGGTCTTCAAGGCCAGGTTGGACAATGCCTTGAGCAACCAAGTCTAGTTGAGAAGCAGCTCTGCCTACGGCAAGGAGGCTGGAGTAGATGATCTCTAGGGTCTGTTCTAACCTTAGCAATTCTATGATGATATGATTCTGTCTGTGGAAGGTCTAGTCAATAGAGGCCTAACACTAAATGAAGTTAATGTGTGCTTTCCTATAATTTGGAGTTTATCTATATTGCTGTTGTCGGTGGGCAAGAAAACTCTGTGATGCCGAGCCTGAAATCATTTCATCAGGAATGTAAATCAGTAATGTGCTTCAGTTACCAAATGTTGATGGAATTGCCTATGGCAGATTGCTGTTTTTTAATTACAGCTGCTCTGTAATGTTGCTGTGTTACCAATTTCCAAGAAGGAAAATTGTGCACTACGGCAGTTTGATATGTGAAATGACCACTGCTCACGCCAAGCTCAGATACTAGCAGGGGTGGGTTCTTCTGTGGAATGACACCCGCATCACTGAAGTAGTGAAGGCCACTCTTCCCTATATGTATTTATGTTTGGATAATTTATTTAAATAATGTTCCTAGTACCTGCTTTATAGCCTTCTGCCTTTTGCTACACAAATTTTAGCTTATATTGCAGACTGTGCAAGTCATTTGGCAAATGTAATTTCCATCCCTGCATACTAATCGATTTCTTCACAAACACCTGCTATCAGTTATGATAATAAAAATGCCATTCTAAATTGAAGCGGGGCCAAATGGAGCTTCCTAAGGAAATGACTTAAGTGTCTTTCAATGCCTTTAACGTAGTAATGTTCTTGTAGTGCCAACAGTTTTTTTGGGCATTTGCATTTTATGTAATTCTACTCTGTTACATCATTTTTCTGTCTAAATGGTTCCTCATAACCATTACTACGGAGTAGTTCTTAGTGAGATTGGAGAGGAATTTCAGTGTTTCCTTTCTTGTGGGATTAAATCCAGCAACTTTATGTAGTCAAAAATTCCTTAGCATAGATTGGATTGGAACATCTGGGTGTTACACCATTCTAAATAATAAACAGTTATATTGGTTCCTGCAACATCACTAGGAAAATGTTGTGAAGTCAGTAGGTGCTTTGCCCTTCGACAGCACGCCAGTTTCTGCCTAAAATATATGCCTAAATTTAGCATCCAGATTGCAAGTAGCATTTGAATTACCCAGGGTCACTTTATGGCTCCTTCCATTCCAGGAAATAACTTCCTAGCAGCAGTCTTTGCCAGAATGTAATCATTTTCAGCTCTGCTGGGTCTTGTCTCAGCTCGAAATGTCTCACTGTCTTTCAGCTGTATTGTCATCTCCCTGAAAATGTCCTCCACTTTATATGTAAGGAAACAATCCATTTTACTGATTTCTTCACATTTTCATTTTCTTTCAGCTCTAGCCGCCCAAGCGTACGCGCTAAAGGAAGAGAATGATAGTCTTCGATGGCAGCTGGATGCTTACAGAAATGAAGTGGAGCTCCTGAAACAGGAGAAAGGACAGCTCTTTCGAACAGAAGAAAGCCTTACAAAGGACCAGCAGCTGCAGTTCCTGCAGCAGACAATGCAAGGCATGCAGCAGGTATTGCTAAGGAAGGAAAACTTGAGTCTTCTTTTGTAGGAAAGTGGTGCCATGAATCTGTGCTGTACTCAGGACTGTGAGCCAGGAGGGGCCTGATTCCTCTTCACAGTCAAAATCTTAGAGACTTTGGATGGCGGGGGGAAGGGAGGAGGAATTTGCGATGTATTTAGGGGTAGTCATTTTAGGAATTCTTAAATTATAAAGCCATCAATCATTCAACTTCTTGTATGTGATCTATTTAGGAGCAAATTACTTCAGTACATCCCTGATTGCTCTCCTCACTTGATAAAATTTGCCCTCATTCTGGACAAAATTTCAAGAACATTTGTCCAGCGTGGCATAGCCGGTGCTCTGCCGTGCCTTGGTTTGCATTCATGCTCTGTCCCTGGAAGCGTTCAAAGCCAGGTTGGGTGGGGCTCTAGGCAACCAGATCTAGTGAGAGGTGTCCCTGCCCATGGCAGGGGTCAGAAATACATCATCTCTGAGGTCCCTTCCAACCTAAAACATTCTATGATTCTATGATTTGCTTCTTCACTTGCATATTCACTTCTCAAGTTTATCTTTTTTCTGCTGACTCTTCTGAAGATGACTGAGACTCTCCACCTTGTCCCGACTACTCTTCTGCTAACTTGCGAGTGGATAGCAATATCAAGGCTGTCTCCTAAGCTTTTATTATTTATGCTGACCCATGGATGTAACCTTTTTATTGAGGCAACTTTAAAGTGACTTAGTGCAGAAACGAAGCATTTTCTTTGACATCAGTCAGACAGAAACTACAATGTGTTCCTGCAGGGGTGAGGTGTCAGTTTATCTTACCCCTTCCGCCTTGTTCGCCAGCGTGTTCCCAGTGTGGTGCAGGGCAAGTCTTGGCAAGTACATCCAGAGTGTTCCCATTGCTTAGTGTGGCACGTCCACTACCATGGAAGCATATGGTAGCTTACTGTATGTATAAATTCATTCCTGCCCAGGCACTTGTATTCATCTACTATGAGAGAGTGCAAGGAAGTGGTAGAATCACCATCCATAGACATGCTTAAGTCGTGTAGATATGGACCTTAAGGACATGGTTTAGCAGTGGGCTTGGTAGAGTTAGGTTTTTTCCAGTCTAAGTAATTGTATGATAGTGGCTCATCGTGACACTGGATTGGGTTCCCATCTAGATTTTCTAGGATTTGTGATGTAGTGGAGTAATTCTGAACAGAATAGTTGAAATTAGAAAAATAAGTCGTTGGACCATTCAGGAGTAAAATCTTTCCAGAACTTCAGAACAAAGTCATTAATTATAAATACTTGCATTTTCGGTATACTTTAGGTAGGCTTGAGGTCTATTCACAATCTTACCCTTGTAGAAATGGATACTTAAATATCACTGGCTTCATTAATTTTGACTGCATATATAAATATTGCACTGAATTTCAGCCCGATGCTAATTGTCCATTAAAAAAAGTGAAAAGTGGGCACAAAATACTACTAAATCAAAATGCTAAAGCATTCATGCTCATTTAGCATTATTATAATTTCCTACCTGGGTCTGGATGAAGGATAATCAATCTGTAGGATATAAATAGGTTTCTATTGTAACTTCAAGCAAATGTTAATAATGCAAGTCAATAACAGAGACCAGCTTACCTCTCTGTTCAGCTAGCAGTGGACACTGTGGTCCCTATTCCTCTGGGAGTTTCCGTGCTCATGATAATTTTGCTGAGAGGTACCGATTTTTCTAGTTTGCCTTCCTGAGGTCAGACCTACTAACTCCCAATGCGATGTAATTAGAGATGGCCCAAGGAACTGGAGAAGACGTTGCAGATAATCCGGTCTGACAATATGCTGAGGAGCGCAGCAACACAGAAGCACAGGAGGTAGAGTTCAGAATACTTGGTGGGAAATTATCAGTCAATTAAGCAGCTGGATGATGGCTTTGGATTTCAAAGATTAGCCATAGTCATGACATCCTGTAACCTTTGCGCTTTTCATGCAGTTCATTCATGCATTAATATTTAGAAATAAACCTTTGATTTAGGTAGGCTCTGTTTTATCTCAGCTTGGTTTTGTAAATGTTGAAAGATGACAACCTTAGCTGAAATCCATCAGTATAGCAGGTGCTCAGCATCTATGGAAATCAGTCTCTCTATGAAATATTAAACATATAGCCGGAACCTGACTAGTAATAATTTAACAAGAAGACCTGTATTCCCTTTTATCTGTTTGTATATATTAACATGAATTTCAGACAAGGTAAACTGAATGCCATTGAATTCATGAACCCTGCATATATGTCAGCGTTTAAAAAATGTATTCCTTCCTTTCCCCTTCATTCTCCCCTGCTTTTTCATACGCTTCTGCTTCGAACTTTGAAAACTAAAGAACAAGTGATTTAAGCTGCAGCCTGAAAAGCAGATTTGTCATGGAAAACGGACACATTTTCAGAATCAAGACTTTTTTTGCAAACAGGTTTGGTGCCAAAAAATAGGAAATAACACAACATCAATGTGTTTTCAATGCATTTCTGTCATCTGAACATCTCTTAGGATTTTTCCCCCACATCTGCAAGACTAATGAAATGAATGTTAATTTTCTCTTCCCTCACTCCCACTGATCCGAAGTAGCAGCAGCAAAGTCACGCGGGTGTTTGCGTGTAAAGTATACCTTACGGGCAGCAGTCGCAACCTGCTTATTGAATGTGTCTAAAAAAGGAAATCCTTTGGACTAATGACATTGAACTTAGGGGTTTTTTAGTCAACTTCCTTCATAAAACTGTGTCACAGTTTAATTTCAGACTCGCTGTGAGATCTCAAACAAATGGAAGTAATGCCTTGTATCCATGGTAACAAATGAGGTACACTTTACCTGATTTTGAGATGGAAATTGAATTAACTTGTCACTGCTGCATAGGTAGTATTGCCTTCAGTTTCTTTCTAGACGAGAACACACATTCCAAGCACACCACTTTTCACATGGGTCTGTTTTTCCAGCAGGGTTTGGTATTCCCTAACAAAGTCTGTGATCACAATGAAGGATGTTTTAGTTGTAAGCGGTTTTACAATACTTCACAGCACAGCTGTGAGAATCTTTTTAATCTTGTCTTTCCATCTGAAATGTTTTACCAGATACATTACTGTGGGTAACGCAGAAAATACCACCTAGCAGTGTTGCTTAATGCTTGCCATTATGAGACTCAGTTTTCAGTGGGTGTATAATTTCCTCCAATTTTAACCCTTTGGAGTATTACATTCCAAACGGAGTAGGAAGCAAAATTGTTTTGAAAAAATTCTCAGCAAAGTGTTTCGACCATTCCAAGAACAAAGCATGAAATCCATGCTTGTGTTGTTTGTTGTCCAGCAGAGAAAATTATTGATCTTCCGAGGTCCCTTCCAATCTCTGGTGTTCTGTGGTTCTGGGAAATGCACTTTTACACCTTCAAGCTTTGAAACAGGGACCCAGAATTTGACAGTGAGTCGCTATTGCATTAATGATGTGGTTTCCTAAGACCTGCCTGAAACTGATAACATCACAAATCTTCAAAAAACTGTCAGTTTGCCACACAGGAGATGGCTGTCATTTGTTTGAATTTTTGAATTTTAGATTTTTTCCTGGTCACCTGGGGTTGTTCATGAGCCACCTCCATAGCGCAGCTGTCAGTGCAATGTTTTATTCCTCAAGTTTGTCCTAAGCCTACAGAGCACACCTCCTTTAGCATGGCTCTCTAATTGAACAAGTTAGTTCCATCTTTTCATCAAGATAATTGGCCAAGGTATGGGGCCATGCTTGCGTAGCTGTGCTGATTACTGATTACTGAGCTCATTCATTTCCCAATGGTTCCTTTCCTGTGGTGCTTCATTGCATCATGTAAGCATATGATGATGCTCTTTCCTCTCACAAATCCCTGAGCATGATGGATTGAATTTCAGCTCCTTCAGGCAAGAGTGTCATGCAGAAATCCTCACTTAAACTATGCTTCCGCGTATGTGGACTTGTCTACAGTTGTGCTATTGCAAATGTTGGAGTTTATCTGGGATATTTAAGAGCGTCTTGTTGCCCTGGTCCCCTAAAGAGACTGATCTAGGCGAATTAGTTAGCTGAATTCAGAGTCGAACTCCTAACACACAGCTCAATCTCTCCTTCGTTGGCTGTGGTGTATTAAAGCATAGTCATGGGGTTACTGCATGAGCAGGGTACGCCTTGGGGGGTGCATCTCCCAAAATTATTGCTCGGGGTGGAAAGCAAGAACCATAGGAACAGCACTGGGTGGTAGGCACAGGGCTGGTACACTGCTATGTCATCGACTCATATGGCTTGGGGTGCCCCAGCAGGAGACTGAACATATTCTGGCCCAGTTGATTACCCATATGGGTGTCACTCTGACAGACCATGAGGAAAGTCTTCTGTTTTGTCTTCTTTTATTCCACAGAGGGTATCAATCCCACTCAAACAGCAATGTAGATTGCAAGCCTGAGCACTCAGAAACCAGGAATTGTCAGAATTACTGCCTGTGCATTGTGCTTCATATACCTCAGAGACCCTTCCCCACTCAGTGCCGCAGACAGAGAGCGCACAGTCAATCATCTCCTATTCAATACCTTTTTGTCCTTGCTGCTCAATATGCAACTCAAGGTCCTACTGCAAAGGCCACATTGCTCCAGACATTTCCTACCTACTGCAGTTTGCTAATCATTTAGCCTGCAAAATAAACCAGTGCATCTGAGACCTATATACCTTTTATTTTTTCTTTGAGGGGTCTGATAAATGCCAGATGACTATCAATCATTTCAGGCTTTCAGTGTTCCACTGGTTGTTGGGAGGGTGAGAAAAGCTGCTAGAGAGCATTGCAGATCCCTCCTTATACTCGCTGCTGCCTTGAATGGGGTTGGCTAGGGTCGATGTTTGGTGATGACAACCATGGAGTGCATACACCTTCCACAGTACAGTCACTGGGTGCTGAATTGGGACCCTTTTGTCTAAGTGAGATGGCACAAGGTTCATCTCTCAGCTTTTTAAGCAAGAACATAAGCCTTTAATGTATAGTAACCACTCAGAGTAGAAAAGCCAGAGGAGTCTAGTGCTGGCCTCACTTTGCTGCCTTTGAAATTGATTGGATTTCTACCATTGCCAGCCGCTGGAGCAGACCCAGTCCATTTTCAGATGTCCTCAATGACTTAGCAGAATTTCTTTCCGCCAGCAGAGACTGCATTGCTCAGGTCTTTCCTAACCTATATGAAAAGTAGGTTTTTTTCAAGCAAGTAATGGAACAACTGACTATTTATTCCCTTGGTCCACACTCTTTCAGAGGAGTGGGAAGAAAAACCTCATTTCTGTCTAGGAGATATCAACCAGTAAGACAACAACTAGTAAGCATTGTGAGACTTTTGTTTTCCACATCACTCTTCTAACCAATCTACCAGCTATTAAATTCCAATAAACCTCAGCTGGCATTTAGGTCTGCAGCTCTCAGATCTCAGAACAGATGTTGTTAACTGTCACAGACGTTCCTTCCTCTCAAATACAAACTTTCTGAAATGTCAAAAGGCACAGATACATATGCTGTTGGCTGAAAATTGCTGAATCTGGTGCTGTGTGAGTGCCATGACCATTATAAGAACCATTTACTTTCAATATACAGGCTCAAGTACCAGTTTAGCACTGAAATTAAGATCATTGTTGAATAGATGGAGCATGTTACAGCTATATTTATTAATGTAGTCTAAATGCAGAGGAGATTTATAGTCTTTTTTTTATCCACCCACCTTTTGCTCGCCGAACATCTACTTAGCACATAACCACCCAATGTGCTTATGCACAACTATGAACTGATTGTTCTCCAAATGCAGTATTAAAGAAAACAGTGAATAAAAGAGATATGAAACATTACCTCTGGTATTGGCATTTTACCTGCTGAATAAACAGATCACAATAATTAAGTTGGAAATATTTTTTTCTTACTAGAATACCAGTTAGATCTTTCTTTTTTCCCTATCAAAGTGGCACTGGAGTAGTAATGGCAGTATTGATTAACACTGATCATTTTGTAGGGAATGGATACTAGATAAGTGTGAGGGATGAGACCCAGCATCCAGATGTCCATCCATCCCTCTCTTCTTCTCTCACCTCATGGCTGATCTCTGCAAAGTGGTTAAGAAATACAGCCTTGCTCAGGAGAGAGAAAAAGGTTCCCATAAGTATTACCTTTGTTCCCTTCTGCTTTCCAGGGCTCTGTATAGTACTGTCCGTGTTCACACTTCCAGAAAATACTTAGTCTTTCTGATTATATTGAAATTTTTCAAAAGAGCAGCCGGCCACTAAGCGCTAATTATTTACCAGATCTCAGATAAGCCAAATGGGTTCTCGTCGATGTTTAACATCTCCTTATTGAAAGTAGTGTTTAATTTCCTACTTCTGCCACCACTACTTCAACAATATTATATGAAGTGTAAATAAAGGCCCACAGATGCTATAAGCACCACGTTTTCAATAGCTGTTCTAGGACTTAGAAGGTGGAAAGTGGCATCTTTTTTCCTCCCACCACTGGTAAAGCTAAACTGAGATTGACAGCAAAAATAAACACATTGGAGAGAAATAAATGGATGCACATACTTTATTTAAAATATGAAAGAAATCAGCTGATCTCTTCATTAGCCTGCTTGAATAGTCAGGTGGTGGTGAAGGACAGATCGTGTAAACTTTACAGTCTGGTGATCTTACATGAATTCTTTGAGAGATCTTAAATAGTAGCATTGGCTTGCTGACTGCATAGTTTCCAAATGCGTTTGATGTTCTCATTACTAGGAACTCTACTTCTACACCTGGGAATTTTGTTTCACTGGGAATTATACTGGTTAAATGGATTCTCTTCCCTAATGTCATTCTTCTAGTTAAAATGTGTCAGGTCTTTTTCTTCTCCAAAGTAAATAAAATATTTCTTCTTGAATGGGAAATCAACAACTTTAAAATTTCATTTTATTTGTTGAGAAAGAACTTGCTGTAACATGCCCATTTGCAGTCCCATGAAAGAAGAGGTAGGATCACACAGTTCCATTACCTGGTGAGGAGGTGTCCACAGTGGACAGTACGGGTGAAAGGGTGGAGAAGATGAGGTTGCTATGAATGGATGATCGTGTCTTCTTTTGACTGTGCATCATACCAGGTGCCAACTGGTTGCCTTCTATGAGAAGTATGAGGGCATAGGAAACATGACACTCATCTGGAATCAGTCCTCTTCCTCTGATAAGGATCAGAGCAAACTGATAACATGTATGATGGTAACCATACATGTACAGTCACCTATTGACAGTAAGTGAAGGGTTATGCAGAATGCCAATCACCTCATTTAGCAAAGGTAGGAAGGACCTTTATGCATAAGGTGTAATGGGCATTGTCAGACTTCTCTCCTTCGTAGCCCATCATCAAAATCAAAGGCCTTGTGTAATCTGCTGTGAAAGTCAGATCTCAGAGAGGGGTCTTTGATGCTAGCACCAGGTATGCAGGTATTTATTAAAATTGGGAGATTTTCACTTCTGAGAGGAGAGATTGATTCTGCAGTTTTCCTAAGGACTTGAGTCTTTTCCTGATTTGCTCAAAAAGTCCATAGCTGACTGAGAAGAGCTCATCTTTCTTGAGGCATAAGAGATATACTTATAATTACTTGGTAAGGAAAGCTGTAGAGCAGCTCTTAAGCCATACATTTCAGCATCCATGCTCTTTTTATCTGCTCCCAACCTCTAACTCTGCCTCTTGTAGTTGGAGTGGCTGCGTTACTATATCTCAGAAACTCAATGAAATTGAGAGCTAAATATCTGATATCTATTAGGTATTTAGAATCATAGAACATACATCAGAAGCTACATCTGGACGTCATGTGTACCATGGTACAGAAGTAGCTTTGGAGTTGTCTTAATTTTACTCAGGAACTTGTCCAACTGTGTTCTCAGTACCTTCAGGGATGGAGACACAAGAGCTGCTCTGAACCCTTTTTCAAGCGGTTGGCCCCTGTCACAGTGGAATATTTTTCTTATAGGTAGTAGAACTGTTCCTTATTGAATAAGCATCTATTTGCTCTCAGCCCTTATTCAAGAAAAGCCTGACTCCATCTTCTCTGTAGCCTCTGCTTGGGTAGCTTCAGTGCACCTGTGTCCATTTTCCTCTTTTCTCTCTGCACCTGCATCTCGGGTTTGGCCCTGCCTTCTTCTACTCTGAGTGCTGTAAACAGTCTGCAGTCCATCTAAGAGCTGAGGGAGGGGAACATGGTAAATATCTTAATGAGGAAGCAGCTGGACAAAGTTCTTTATTAGCGCCATCAGACATGCTAATCCATCAGGTGTGTGTCCTTATTCCATCAGAACCTGTGGGGCTAACAAATTCAGCATAGCCTTTGCTGCTGGGCAGTGAGCCAGGAAAACTCTGTGGGTGGGTACCCAACAAGCAGAAGCTGGGCTGATCCATATGCAGCTCAGGGCACAGAGGTTTCTTCATTGCAAACCCCAGGATCCATACAAGGTAATGCTACCTACATGCTTCCTATGATCCAGGTGGTCCCTGAAAAGTGGGAGAGATTAAGAAAAATTGTGCAATTACACTGTGTTTCTTTTTACTCCCTTAGAAAAAATCTAGAACCATACTCTTAATTTAATAATTTTAATAAATTCATTAATCAGGATAGCATGTACGTTGCCCTTTGTGCTGCAACATGAACTTCCTTGAGGGTTCTTTTCTAAAGCTTTTCTGACTTGTCTTTCACATTTTCCTGTTTCCTTGGTGATTTGTCTGACCTCATCAGCATCTTGTTACTAATGCATATTTGCTCAGCTGGGAAGTCACTTTCTCATTATTCAAGTCTGCCATGTGCTGGCCATTTGTA
Organism: Phoeniculus purpureus; assembly: GCA_028565055.1. NCBI lineage: Eukaryota > Metazoa > Chordata > Aves > Bucerotiformes > Phoeniculidae > Phoeniculus > Phoeniculus purpureus. The sequence goes on along the minus strand of JAOXOE010000001.1, from coordinate 102,423,243 downwards.
ATATGAATTCTTGTTTGTCTTACAAAAAAAAAGGGAAACAGGCTTCTAGACTGTGGAAGTACCGGGAGAGGGTTTTGTAATTTTATATCACAATTGGTTGTATATCTGAGATTTGATTTTGATTCATTATTTCTCTTCCTTCTACCTAAGAAGGATTCTGAAAAGAACTATTTGCCATCCTTTCCCTCTGTGTTTGTGAACAGCTTCTAAGAATTTTGAAAAACACGTTCCTGCCTTGCTGATTTTTGTCTTCTTCCATTTGGCAAATACTCACTCCTTTTTCTTCCTATAAATTAAAGTTAGAAAAGACGTACTAAGGTCTTGCTTGGGGAAAAACATAAGGAATAAATTCAGAAATTGCTGGCATGTATGATTCTTTTAAATTTTAGGTGAACTCTGCAATCCTTTCAATGCCTGTGATTTCATACTCTCTAGACCTTTGATCCTATTGTAGTTTAGAAGAACGAACTGCAGTTTTTTGCAAGGGAGGGCTGCTGCTTGGGTTTACTGTTTAGTGTGCAAGCCTTGGTTTCACCGGGACTGGGAAAGGTAGCCTTGTTGGGATACAGCCTACCTGTTTGAGGAACATACACTTTGCCTTCATTTCAGGCATCTAGTGAGACTCATTTCCCTTTTTTTCCTGTACAGGGATATATTCTCTGTAGGAAGTAACTGGAGACCAATATACTGTCCCCAGACTTTGTATGGATAGAAGAGTTCAGTTTGCCTGAGATCAGTAGGTGTCTGAGGTGGCCAGTCAACTGAGTTGAGTCTGGTAGAATGATGAGGGCATAACCAGATGGATAGACGATGGCAGAGTAGTGGGTGTGGTCTATCCTGACTTCGGTAAGGCATCAATGCCTCCTTCCCATGGCTGAGTGGGCTGGTTTTGATGAAACTGCCTGAATAACCTGTGTCAAAGTCTGTACTCCCATCTCAGAGGCATTCTTTTATCTGCTCTTTACTTTCTTTAAGATCTTTGTAGCCTCTTCATAGTTCGTTCCAAGCAGCTGTAGAGAAAACCATAACCAAAATAGCAGGGGCAGGACCATTCAGCAGTATAACTGCTAAACTTGTGGCAAGTGCTGGTTTTCCTTTTTCATTATTCTGTCAGCCTTACAGTATCTTAAGTACAGCCTCAGGCCCTGTGGTCTCTTCTGATCTGCCTCCATTTTCTTCGCTTGCTAAGTTGATGGCTTCATGCTGGAAACCATGCTTTTCTTCTGAGCCCCTTCTGTGTCCTGGTAGGCTTGGTGTGACCACACTTGCAGATAGCTGGGTAATTTATATTTAAATGTACACACACAACACTGCCTTTTGGGGAACAGTGAAGAACTGCAGGCAGGGAGGAGGAGAGGAAAGAGAAGGAGTGTTTCATGGCTGCACAGTGGTACACAACAGCCAGCTATTACTTTTCCTTTAGGGCTTCTCATATGTTTCAACGCAGTGTGTGCTGTTCGGTTGTTAGCATTCTTGGCCATGCTGGCACCGCATTGTACACAGTCTGAGTAATTCATCTGGCTTCAATAATGCCATCTATATTTAATGTTTCAGAAGCTGCGAAGATTGGTTTAAGATGGTAATTTTCTGTCTGCTCTTTTGAGATCTACGCAATATGGGCGGAACTGAACTGTCTCTGACAGAGATTCAGCATTTGAGGAGGGGATGTGTGAAAAAAAACTACACACATCTTTTCCTCCCCCCCCCCCAAAAAAAAAAAAAGAATCAGCTACCCACTTACGTAAAGGGGTGATTAGATTCTCATGAATGAAGAACATTTAACACTGGAGACTGGTACGTACCATTTCTATACAGAGCAGATCCAGAGCTGCCATTGGAAACAAGTAATCTGCCACGCATCATTTTGTCTAAAATGCACTGATTGATCTCTAGAGAAATAACCTCTAGGTTAATTCTTTCTCCTTTCCTGTCTTTTCCCTGGTAATGCCAGTAAGGGGATATCAGTGACATCTGCCAGTCTGATCGGAACATACTACATGGCTTCATCTCTTAGGGTTAACCTGTCAGCCTGTCACCCGTCAGCTAAGGCTGGCCAGTCCCAGGACAGACTCTCCCTAACTGGGGAGATGCTTGAGAGCCAAGATGAATGACAGGGAGGGCTCACTCACCACTTACGGTTATGGGCAAATTATAGACACGTCTTAGGGAAAAACAAAATCAAATTTAATTTGAACAACAATATCTCATCACCAAATACAGAGAGAGATACTAGTAGTTCTTAACTGTAGCTTCTTGGGCTCAGCTCTGCTGCTTTCTTCCCTCTCAGAGGAAGACCTTTTGCAGTTCTTCCCTGTAGCAACTGGTGTCCTTCTCATGGGAGGTAGTTGTCCATTAAATTCTCTGACTACTGGGGCAGTCTCAGGTGAGCAGTAGTCCTCCCATCAGTGAAATGCTCCAGTATGGGTCTCACTCAGTCACGGTCTCTTCCAGACACTCTTCTCCACAAAAACATCTCTGGGGTTTCCAAAGACTCTCTCACTCTCTCTCTCTCTTTGTCCACTCACCACAATTCAAAGGACAATGACTGCTCAAGTGTCTTTGCCCTTTTCCCTCCTCACCAACCTAGTTGACTGCAGGGATGCATCATCTGTCCAAACAAAAGGGAACTCGCAAACAAAGGTCCAAACCAAATGGGAAACAGGAAGTTGCCCAAAATGCTTTCCCCTCCCAGAAAGGTTTAGGCACAGATTGGTTCAACCTGAGCAAGAGGTGGGTCTGGCCCAGATCTGGGGAGAGCTTTCACAAAGCTTCTTACTGGGCATGGCAGCCATCCTCTTCCCCATTACCAAAAGACTGACAGACTCAAACCACAACAAATGAATTTGTTTCTGCGTAAGCCAGCTGAGCTTCAAGACTGGTGCTTGTGGAGCTCTCAGTTGTGCAGGGGTCTCTCTCTAGGATGAACTTGATGGTTAGACTTGATCCAAGGGTCTTTTCCAGCCTGAATGATTCCATGATTTTTTGCACACTCCATGAAAATAGGACCCTTCTGCTGCCTCTGAATATGTGACCCTATACCCACACAGCAAGCCTGCATAAGTTGACAGGTTAACCATTAAGACTGCTGGAAGGTTTTATCTCAAGAGCAGCTGAATGCACAGTCTCACCCCAGGGAAGCTGAGCATGTCAGACATTTTCCTGGGATTTCTGTTCATGGTTGAACCAAAGCCAAGTACAAAGACGCAGAGCAGGGCACATCTCTCTCCTGTGCCCTTAGAGAGAGTGTCATCCACACCACTTCCTCCTGTGCTCAGTTTTAGAAAATTGCCTCAAACAAAACCAAAAAACGTTAGGATGAAAGGCAGTATTATATCATTAGAGTAAATCACAGCGGAGATATGAAAATAAAACCATGGAAGTTCATGAGCTGATCTATGGTATGTAAAACTTAGTCTTGGAAGAACCATGGGAAGGCAATGAGTAGGATGGGGAAGGAGACCAATCGGGCAGAAGCATAACAACTTCAACTTATAAGGTAAACTTGGTTTCCCATTTGTGACAGTCATTCAGTAGTGAAAAGGTTTTCCAGGGGCAGAGATGGATGAAAACTCACTTAGGATGATCCAGATGGGAATTTATATTCCAGATGGGAGTCCAGATGGGAGTTCAGAAGGATGTGCTCTGTGGTTCCTCCCACAAGCTGAAGTAAAATCTTAGAACAGGGATGAAGGTGCAGTCTGGGTGGTGGTGATGGTCTTCTTGGCTGTGCATGTCTATACACTTCCTTCAGAAGCTGTGGATCAAACAGGATTTCTTATGAGGCTCTCCTCAGGCTCCCTAGGTTCTGTAGCCCAATGATGATAATCAAATCCTGTGTTTCAAGGTTTAAGCTGATTACCTGGAAATGAAAAGAAGGGCTTCTCTCCCCCCATACAAAATTGACTAGATGCATTCCTGGGTTTGTGTGAGGATCCTTTCATTAATTCTGACTCCTCCCTTTGAATAACTAGAGTGATTCACTCACCACACTTCTGAGACTTAACTGCTCAGAGATGAAGGGTAAAGAGCCTCTCAACAACCCTTGTCATATTCAGACATGTAAGGTCAAACAGGTTACAGAAGGGAAGGAGAGGATATTTCACCAGCCCCTATTAGGTGGCACATCTGTTTACTAAATGCAGGTAGTATCTCAACTGATGAGTCTTGAAAGGGTTTATGTTATCTTTCTGTTGCCTTTTATGCTCTGCATCTCTTCTGTGGATTGAAGTTACTTCTTTCTAAACTGGAGATGTCAGCGAAAGCTATCCTAGGTGAAGCTTAATGGTCTATGATAACAGGAGGTTACACGAGGTGGCCAAATGGTCCATCGTGGGCTAAAAAGTTATGTTTTAAAAGCTGTAGGTACACTACAGACCTTCATGGGTATCACTGTGTAACATATGACAGTATACATCAATTTGGTGGATCTTCTGAAAATGTAGGGAGTAGTACCCAACAAGCAAGATGAACACTGGCCTGGGGTGACAGTCGGGATTTTTCCGTGGTCAGGAAATGCCACAGTAAAACTTCACACACAAAACTTGGTTGGGCCAGAGCCTCCGTGGAACAGACCTTGTTATTCCATGTAAAATCTTGACATCTGAAATGTTCTTGTGCTGTGGTAGAGCGAATACACGTACCTGAATGTCTCTTGAAGGCTCTCAGGGAGCAATCCAGGCAGAAAGATCCATCAAAATGCTAACCCAGCTGGACTGTGGAGTGTGTGTGAGATATAATCAGATATATACCCACATGGGTTTTTACTCCAGTGGCTGAATTAATCCATCATACTGGTGTTCACTTACAAAAGAAATACACTGACTCCATCAGTTCCCTGAAATGTATTTCCAGGCAACTCTGAAAAAAATACTGTTGTAAAGTCCTTTGGTACCTCAGACTTGCAGTGCAGTGGTACAAGGCCAGGGACTACTTCTGCATTTCCTATCTGCAGCTTACCAAGATGCTGAAACGCTGGTTTCAGTCAGAGTTGCCAGTCCTAAGCATGAGTATAAACTAAACTTTAGATGCTTAGGTGCATGGTTAGATCAGTAACGCTGGTTAGTAAAGCAGTTCCTCAGCCACAGTCCTTTCAAAGGAGTGTACTTGTTGACCCGGCAAATCAGTTTCCTTTCTTAAACATTAAGGAAAAGCACCATAAACGCCTTTTAAATCTTGTGTTTGTCTCCTCTTGCTCTTCAGCAGTGTTTAACATTCATCACATCGATAAAAAGAAATTATATAATCATTTCAGAATTAATTAAATCAACTGACCTGCTCTTGACAGTCACCATAAATCTATGCAGAACCTAAAGCAGCCAAGACCAGGGGATGTGGGCTTTTAAAGATGTTCCTACTTCCCAGGATTCTCTTCTTAAAAATAGGTTTTGGTTATAGCTTTTTGTTTTGGCAGTTCAGACCAGCAGTCTTCCTGGGTGATGTGTTGATTGTAGGGCATCAGTCTTGCTGGTCTAATAAAATATCACAGCATAAGGGACAAAAAGGAAAGCTTTTGTCTTCTTGGCAACTCAGTGTGAAAGCTTTCCAGAATATTGCTTTGCATAGAATGAAGATGGCTGTGGGCCAGTGACTAATTATATTAAAGGGCTGTGCTCTTACATTATTTATGTGCCGTACTGTTTACCCTAGCGTTATTAAAACCACTACATATACTTCTACAAATAAGATTTTGGTTCAGATGGATGTGACAGTCGTTCTGTGGGTGATATACTGTACCAGGAGTTTCTGCTTTAATGTAGCAAGCAGCTTAACACACATTAGCAGCTGCATTACTCGTGGAGCACTGCTGCAGAAGGAGATGCAGATGAAAATGATTTACCTCTGGTCCATTTAGACAGAGCAGATTATGCAACAGTAATAAATGTAGGCGTAGACTGCACAGCATTGTTTGAAAGGAAGATTCATCAAACTGAAGATTTAAAACTGCTTTGGATCCAGATGATGCTGACCTAAAATGTCTTTTGTTTGTGCAGCAATTGCTGAGCATACAGGAAGAATTAAATAACAAAAAATCCGAACTGGAGCAAGCCAAGGAAGAGCAAACACATACACAAGCGATGCTTAAAGTCCTGCAGGAACAGGTGAGTGCAGCTGGTGGGAGAGAAGTGCTGGCTCGGGCATGCTAAGGGCTTAGAGGTCTCATGGCTTCACCTCCAAAATCCATAGGAGAGACCACAGAATGTGCTGTGAGCCAGACATGACCTTATGTGGCCTGTGTGTCTGCTCTGATTAGCATTTGTGAGTGCAGCTGAGGCTAACACCGAGTTTGAGAAAACAGAGTGAAAAGGGACCCTTATGTTGTACTATCCAATGCTGAGTTTTGTGTCTTGAATAATGTTTCATCTTACATGTTTCTACACAGTTGTTGGCTGTGGGTGTTTCTGCTCTGAATTTAAAAAAAAAAAAAGATGCTGAGAGAGTTAAATATGCCTGAAACAAAACAACTTTTAAGACTAATACCAAAAAACCCCTGAGCTGGGCACCTCCTGCGTTATCCATACACGTATGAGTGTGCAAAAAATCTTGACCATCATGGCATTAGAAAGTAGTTCTCAATGCAATCGCTGCACTTATTTACGCCAGGGAGAAGCAAACCTCTGTAAATCTGATTATCATACCTTCTTTGATGTCAAGGATGCCTTAGGTTTCACCAGGACACAGCGAAGTGTATTTGTTAGTATTCTTTTATGAGTGTGGTAAGAAGGGTAGGTACACAGCAAAAAGCAAATCGGGTGCTGAATGTGTAAACGTGGAGATGAACCAGTGCGTTGTCTGCAATCACAGCGTCCACAAATGTCTCTACAGACCGTGTGGCTTGTGCACGCTAAAATCACAAACCCTAACCTGTGCTGCGCAAGCACAGTCTGTGCTTTGAGACCTTGTTTTAATTATTTCTGTATAAACTTTGACTATAATATTTATTGGCTTGGTTAAGGATTTGCATTTTAAAGACTGTGGAATCTGAAGTGCTTAGATGGCAGAGTTTCAAAACGCTGATAATTCTTACACCGAGGATTTTTCTGCATGTATGTCTGAACCTGTCTGCGGACAGATCCGTACATTTGATGTGAATAGTGGGAAAAGCAAATCGTGCCTGTTCCAGATTTGTTTAACTATTGTTGTGGAAGCTGAGGTACTGTTTCACGTTTAACATTCGTCTTTGAACACATCTAGTGACAAAGATATTCTAGAAATTAATAACTTAGATTCTGGGAAGAATAAAGCTTTTATGTTCAGACGTGTATTCTAAGCACTTGCGGTTAAAGAGATAACCTTCTAAGTGAGAGCTCATGTCAGACTGCTACACAAAACACCATGAGGAAGAAGGGGTTTGGTAACTACAGAATCTTTATAAACGCACAATCCACCAATCTCTTGAGTTAATTGCATTTCGCTTCCATTTTCGCGTGGCATTCAAGGTGTTGCATTGTAAAACACTTTAAAAAGAAAATACTAAATTACATCAAGTTATTTTACATCTTGGTAGCAATTAAATGCTGCATAAACTTACGGGGAAGTCTCACAATGCCAGGCCCCAGAAGGGACCACCGGGGCAGACTTTTGAATCTCTGCAGACTCTTACTAATTGCGAATCAAATGTGCACTCATGCTAGGCAGGCAGACGAAACAGTAGCTGGAAGAAAGGCAGGATGGGTCTGCAATACTCTTGATAATTAGCTCTGAAACGTACCCAAGGCCGAGACTGCACGTAGTAGCCAGAATTCCTACAGAGTGCTACACCGCCAGTGCACTTCTCCAGCAACCCTGAACCGTCTCCAAAACTTTCCAGAAGAGCAGAAGCCCTGGCAGTAATGACCCCCCCTTGCCAAAGCTCACAGCTTTCCCTTACAAGCACTACAGCTCATCTGTGTGTTTTAAACACAATGGGTATTGAAAATCATCTGGCAGAGTCAAACAAATGTGAACGTTTCATTCAAGATAAATAGCACTGGGCTTGATTTTGTGATATGTTTGCAAAAATCCGCTTTTCCATCTCAAGCTGGCAGAGAGATCCCACCTTTTCTAGCCATGAGCGTGTTTGCACAGAGAGGTGCAGCTGTGTCTGAGCATGTCTGCTGGCTCAGCACATCTCTCACTGATCCAGTTGCACCAACCCAGCCGTGTCCAAGCTGGGACACCTTGCTGAGAGAGATCCTATTTGCTTGTGCAGCAGATTGCGTTACTGGAGCCAAATTTGGCCTGTAGCTCCCACTGTTTTCAGTTAGACCTACTCCACCATGGCATCCTACCTATCAGAAAATTCTAACTCCTCAAACATTCTCCTTCCTTTCGAGTAAGCCCTTGGCTGTTAATGGCATTAATTCATTATGTTGCCTCAACAGCCTCTCTGCTGGTACCATCACATTTGCCACTGACCTGCAATGAAGCCAGCCTAGGGGGTAAAGATAGTCCTGTTTTTCCAGTACTGTGTAACAATCTGAGGTTCCTATTCCAAAGGATGTGAGAGAAGAATATAACTTAAACTTTAATTTAGAAAAAAAATGACTGGAAAAAAGACCCCTTTAGCCTGTGGAATGCAACTACACTTTTTCTGCCCTTAAGTTTTCCATTATCTTTACTGGTTCACCACCATCTCCAGCTGGAGTGATCCTAGTATAGATATGGATGCTAGCATCTTTCCTGAGCCCTGGCATCATTTTCAGAGCATGGTATGTAATAAAAGAGATGAAGGCACCCTGTCTGCATGAGATTAACTCATGGAGTAGTCTCAGGATGGTGTTGGTGCTGTGAAAGCCTGCCAGATCAATGTAGGCTTGAGGCTGAGCCCACACTCCCATCAATTGCACATGTGGGTGACAAGGGAATGGTTTGTCACCAACAGAATGTATGTAGTGCATTGCCCAAGGAGTCACCAAGGGATAGTGGTACTTTATCAACCTGGGGAAAAAAAAAGGTGAAAAGTAATGAGCAGCACTCCTTTAGTGCTCAGGACATGGCATTAGCCTTTTTTATACCTCAGCATGCTCTCCTAACCTCTTGTTCAGATGAGTAATTCAGCTGAGCTCAACAGTATGGCTCAAGTGAGTTGAATCTGTATGGTGAAAAATTGTCCGAATCCGGAAACGGCTCTTTTGGTTGCACCGTGATGTGAAAATACCTAATTCTTGTGCCTGGCTGGAAGAAACCCTCTTGGCTTGTTCCTACCAGCCACCCTTCACAGAGAGTTGGTGTCACAGGACAATTATTTTTCAGTGTAGGAAAACCATTCATTGGAAATGCATCACCCTGCTGTCTGTATAAACTGCAGACTTTTCACGAGGGTATTGAAAGATCATAGGATCGTAGACTCTTAGAATGGATTGGATTGGAAGAGACCACCAAAGGTCATCTGGTCCAACTCCCCTACAACAAGCAGAGCAACCTCTAACTAGATCAGATTGCTCAGGGCCCCATCAAGCCTGACCTTGAATGTCTCCAGGGATGGAGCCTCCACCACCTCTCTAGGCAGCCTGTTCCAGTGACCCACCACCCTCAGATTAAAGAGCTTCTCCCTAACATTCAGCCTAAATCTACCCTTTTCCAGCATAAAACCATTACTCCTCATCCTGTCATTCCATGCCCTTGTGAGCAGTTTTTCACCAGCCTTCTTACAGAGACGTGATGAGTTTGCCGTCCCCAGTTACTCTTTGTACTAATTTATCAGGGATTGTCACAGCCTTCTCTCTCCATCAGGACTAGTTTAGTGACTTGAGCAGCAGTTACTGAGCTGGTGCAGTTTACAGCCCTGCCTAAGGTGCACAGACACCATGCCTGCTTGCTTTCATTGTCAGACTGGAAACTGAGAAGCCAGGAACTGGTTTGGTGTTGCTACGTAGCAGAAAGATGATGAAGGTAGTGGTAGGCACCAGGTTATGTTAAGGTGTAGTCTGCCCATACTGCTGAGTCAAACAAAATTGAAACATAATAGTCTTCCATTTCACCTGGATTTTAGAACTTTTGTAACTCGGGATCACAGCTGCATCATCAGTGTTACATCAACCCCAGCTTCCTTGGCAAAAACCAAGGAAAGCAGAGGAAAGTTCCTCCCCAACGCCAGATATCTACTTTGAATTAAGTTAGAATAAACGCATGATTCTTCAGAATCAAGCAAATGGTTCCAAGTGCTCCTTTTAAGTGTACAAACCCCCACAGCTTATAGGCTCGGGAGACCTGCAGTGTCTCCTACTTTCTGTTTCTGCTCAATCACAGGATGAACAACAGTGTATTTCGCTATGGCTTGAGACAGGAGCTAGGACATCATTTAAATCTCTTGGGAGTGATTTTTACAATCCCAAATGTAATTCTGGATGTTCCCCAAAAAGGTAATTCAGGAGGAAAAAAGTATTTGGTTCGGATCATACATTTGGAATTGGCAGTGTCTCCTCAGTTCTTCCTGCCACTGGTTAAATTCCTCTCTTTGCTTCTTTTTCCATCGTACCCAGGAGCCATGTCAGTTATTTACATGCTTCCTCAGGAAGGAAATGTACAGTAGCACTTTGGAGTCTTAAACAGCTCAAAATATATCATTCAAAAGTAATCATTAGCAAAATACTATTTAGCTAGTGGCAACTTGCAAATATTGTAAAGTTTAAATTAATAGCAACAAGAATGGGAAATGAAATCATTTATTATTCTTGAGAGCAAATTCTGTGCACTTTTTATGCCTTGAAACTACTTTCTAATCTTATTATTTAAAAAATAATGACCCAGTCTTATTATTTTCCTTTTTTTTTTTTTTGCCAGCCTATCAGGCCTAAAGTATGTTGGTTTCGAAATGGTTTGAGCAAAAACTCATTAGAATTATATGCTCCATCTGTTTTTCTCATTGGAAGCTCTATAAAGTACTCCTTCAAATAAATCAAAGATAACCGTGTGAAATGCTAAAGTAATGTGCTTGTTTTGTTCTGTTTTGGGGTTTTTTGTTCACTCTTTGCAGTTAAAAAGCGCCAAGGAATTAGCAGACATCAATGGGCACGATGACTCTCAGGCGAATGTAGGTACAGCTATGTATAGATTCTCTAACTACATGTGCATATGTGTGTGTGTGTGTGTGTGTGTGCACGCACTGTGTGTGTGCGGCCCCAGGTTTACTATTTGTGCCTAAAAGCTGACAGAGTGGCTGAGTGATTTGCACACCAAGTGTGAAGAACCTGGGTGGGTTTTTTTTCTCCTAGAAGCCACAGGTTCAAATCCCAGCAAACTTCATTTCGAGGTAGATAAATTGGGTTCCGTGCAATTTACTTTGTAGGATTTATTTGGATGAGACTTTAACAACCAATGTCCTACTTGCTGTCTGTGGGTGTTAAAGATACCATGGAAACGACTGCAAAGAGAAATGCTTTGCCTTAGTGTCCTGTCCAGGATTACTCAAGCTACAAAGTTGTAAAGTTTGAGGCTGCCACCTTGCAGCTGAACCAGTCTGGCCATTTTTTAGCTCTGAGCGAGGTGGTCTGCGTGCGTGTGGGATTTGGAAACGGTTTGCGTAAGAGGACTGAATTAATTTGTAGAGTCATCATTTTGTCCCGAATCGCTAAAGGACTTGTTAAGGTCATGGTTTTTTTCAAATCTGCTGCCAAAAGAAAATAGCTTCTGTTATTCCCTTAATGACTGCAGTCAAACGAGCAATTTGGATAAAGAGAAAGAGCAGGGAAAAGGAAAACTTTGCTGCTATGCTCATTGTCCTAACTGTGCCGCTTCGTGCTTTGTCATAAACACATGAACATGACAAGTGATTATGTATTATATCTTCCTCCTAGCCAATACAAGCAGCAGCAGCCTGGAGACTTGTATATATTCTAGCGTCTGTATTAGTCACTGTGTTACCTAATGGCACAGCCAGGAAAGCAGTTTTATTTTGAACCTGAATGGAAGGCGCCAATTTTGTGAGTTGCTTTGTAATGAGGAAAATGTTGTCCTCACTTTTTTAATACTTCCTGAATCTCATTCATTGTGGTCTGTTTCCACAGTGAAGTCGATAGAGCCTTATAGATCTTAATGTTTGGACAGGAGACATTCGATACTGTCTGATAGCTTCAGTCTGCAATCGCAGACTTTCTGCACAGTGTGTCGTGGCTCCTTTGAAAGATTCGGTTTGGTAACCAAAACAAAGACATCAACCTGCTCACATTTGCTGCCTAAAAACTCATCATTGTGCACCAGCAAGCTGCAGGTTTCTCAAAAGAATTTAGAATGTAAGACATAGACACTTTCAAAGTTTCTTTGCTTCCCTCTCCAAGAATGAGGATAAAGCGATGTTCTGCAGAACTGAAATGTTTTAAAGGAAAATAACTGAAATGCTTGAGCTCGCGTCATTCTGGCTCATGTGTAACTGGCTGAGCCAGAAAAGCTTTGAGGTTTTGTTTTTATGTAATACAAAGGTTGAAACAGCATTACAAGAAGCATTTCCATTGTGTGAAGAGTGTTTCAGCACATCATTCCCAGATATCTAAAGTAGAATTTTTCAGAATCTTTGGTTAATGGTAAATTTCTCAGCAGGTATTATTTTGTTCCAGCCCGTAATGGTAGGAACTGTTCAGAAGCCTGACATTTCCACTGGATAGAAATGCTCATTTTCTGCCCCTCTTTTTCATGAGCTTTTCCCACAGTGGTCTCATAGCAATGTTAGGCTCCTAAGAAAAGAAGTCAGTACCTAATGTAATGGTGAGGACAGCTACAGTTATTAAGTCACAGCTGCAGCCACGTATTCAACAATTATGACACCATGAAATCAGACACAGCGGAGCAGCACGAATGGAAATAGAGAAATAGAGGGAAATAACTGAAGTTAAAGCATTTGCTACAGTAATGAACTTTGTAAAATGGAAGTTGAGGTACCATTTAAACAATTGTCATTTATATCAAGTACATAGTGCTCAGGTGTCATGCCTCGCAGGTTTGTCTCTCCACATCTATTCTCAGCAGACTTCATGGTTCTTGCCTTTGGCCAGTGTGCAAGTCTGATGATCAAAGAGAAAAAGGCCTGGTGGCTCCTCTGTGGTTGTTAGCAGACTGCAATGCATTTAATGGGATTAGGACGTATTTGTTACAGTTGGCTGGTTGAATTCAGTAAATGAAATACCTTTACCTGCCAAGCAGTAGTGGGAGGTGTTGGTAGGTAAAAATGGCAACTTATGTCTGTACACCGCACACACAATATAATCTTCACACTGTGGCACATTTAGATGACTTTGTAGAAAATCGAGGTCCCAGAAAGGACAGTAGAAATTTTAGGCACGCTGCATTCAGTCAAGAAAGCCCATGCTGTAGTCTTTAAAAAGATTAATTCCTGCAGTCTTCAGGTTGTTTGCTGATGACACTTGCCTGCATCATATTTTACATTAGAAAATACTATTTCTTAAAATAAAACCTGGAAATATTTGTCTCAGCTAAAGCAAATCTGTGCTTAGACCTATCTTGGTGTGTCTTCTACATTTCCACTACACGATACCATCCTGAGAGGGAAGCAAGGATCTGGCAGCCTTTGGAGAAAGAAAAACTCCTGTCCTGACATGAACCCCACCTATAAATGGATGAATCTCACTTTTCTTCTCTTGGTTTTGCAGGAGACATGAACATAATTAACCAAGAGGCTAGAGCAATTGCTGTGTTACCTTCCCTGACATGGCAGTTGGCACAAAACTCTGAGGGAAAAAACGTGGCATTTTAGTGTACTGTCAGCACACCTGCTGTTTCCAGAAAGCAAAACCATCTCACACGGCTCTGTAAACAGTCATAGGGGTGTTTCATGAGTGACTTGCCAGGTACATGCAGTAATATTTGTTATGGCTGTTGACATTTCCCAGCTATACTTGGTGTCAGGAAAGGCCAAATGTCAGGCTCAAGCAGTACATAGAGTCCAAGATCCTGGCCTGGTGTTAACAGAGGCTTTGACACCCAGGGCTGCCAGAGGTGCTGTCACTGAGCATTCATTTCCTCCAGCCCTGCACTTAGGAAAAGATTGCTTCTTGCTTCTAATCTGCCCCTCTTTTAATTTCCTCTTCATTGCTGCATATATTGATATTTAATTCACATCTCAGTCTCAACTGAAGAGAAAATAATGGCCAATGGACAATTATAATTTAAGATATAATCCTCTTCCAGGATACTCTTATTCTCCTGGGACCTGATTAGTGCTTACATGAAAAAAATTCTTGTTGGGAGGCGTGCTCGAGTAGAGAACATTTTGCAGACTGCAAATACTCATCACGTGTTTTGTGGTTAACTCTGTAAAGACAATTTATTCTTTCTCTGTTACTGCAAGTTTAGTGCCTTTTTGGGCAGCCTCCTCTATGTAGATTAATTCTGTGTTTTGAGCAGAGGTCTCCTTTTGCTCACTGCTGAGTTCAGTATGAATAGGGTGCTGCATAATGCAAATACAGTTACGTAGCCTCGTTGAATAGACCCCTTTTTTGGGGGGCAAGAAAGTTAGACTCCACGATATCCCTCTGTTGTTAGTGGAGAAAGGGAAACTTCTTCAAACAAACTTCATTGTGCAAGTACTCAGTGATCTTCTTCCAGACGTTTGGCGCTCTCCCTTGACAGCTAGCTGCTTTCCTGAGATAGCTCTTCTGAGTGACACCTACACTTTGTAAAAGTGCCATAAAATGGTAGTCAAGGGTATCAGTCCTCCAGGTTCAGGCCCAAGAGATGGATCTTGGTTGCAGAAGCATTTTGAGTGCCCAGATTGCAATTGCAAGGTTAGTCCTGACTCTGTTGAAACCAATGGTTAAATTCCTGCAAGGTTAAAAAGCCAGGATTTCACCAAAAGACATTTAGGGTTACTTGACTGTCCCCATGGCACAATAAAATGGGTATGTTTCAGAGAGTGAAACTGATTCCACTACAAGGGTTTTTACCAGGTTGTTGTTCTGTTTGAGTTTCATTGTTTGAACGAAGTAAAGACTTTGACCTCATTCATCTGTCTGCCTCCAGTTAGCAACTCCAACAGCTTGGACAGAATATTCTGTGGATTCCCTTAGAGACATGAAATCAAAAATATTAAGTGGGGATGCATTTTTCCATTTGAATGCTCAGAGCTGTTATCAGAGCATGTTTCAAGTTCAACTAATAAGCATCTTAAATTTGATGCCGATTCTTCCTTTAATTTTCCTTCTCTCTTTTCAAGCAGTTACGAGATGATCCCTGAGCCCGGGGAAGAGCATACCCAATGTTTCAACCATTTCACTAAATTGCTCACACTATGCTACACTGAAAGTAATGTTATTCATAACTACACCCTAGTCTTCTGTTTTCACATCAAATGGTTAATCATACCGTACTGATGATCTTTACCAAAGGCAAGTAGAGACAGCTCATAAACGAGGCTCATTTTGGCAACAAGCTGTGCAAAGATTGAAAACACCAGACCCCTTCAGTTTTTGGAGAAGTGTGTAATTCCATCAAACTCATCAGAGTTCAGTTCGTGTAGTTCATTTCTATGGAGGTGCCCAAGGGAAATGGAAAAATGCGTCCCTACTTAATACTTTTGATTTCATGTCTCTAAGGGAACTGTGAATCTCATGTCAGTGTTACGTGTTAGGTCACCTTTACTGAAGATTCTGAGTAGTTGCTGGTGCTTTGCTTCATTTCCTGGCTAACCCACTCTCCCAGAGGTTTGCTCACCCCAGAACAGCATAGGCTACTGATAAAAAAATGTTCAGTGTGGCTAATATAAGAGCAATTTAGGCCTAAAGTTACAGGGCTTAAAAACTCTGTGCAAGGCTTGCACACATCAAGATGTGAACCTCAGCCTCAGCAAGACTACATGGGTCACTGAGTAGGTTCCTTGGCTTCAGTGGGGTCCTCTGGCCTCACAGCAGGCATTTCTGGAACACATGGGAACTAACGAGGACTGCAAAAAGTGAGGTGATGACAGCTGTGTAGGGAGAGGGTGCTGGCAGCATTTCCATACCCAAGAGCTCAGGAGTGACATTCCCTACAGGGTATGCTAGAAGCTGGTGTTTGCTTCTCTCCTCCGCCTGGGAAGGTTCAAAGCTGCATTTCCTAAAAAGAACATGAGTGGCATACACTTTCCAGTCCCTCTGTTGGAACTGCAACCTTTTGCAAGGTTGTATTCGGTCAACTGGTTCATTTAACAAATGCAGTTAATTGTCTGAAGCAAAAATGCAGGAGTAATGGTGCAGCACAGGGATGTGGATAACGCCTTGAGGAGAGAGATGCGGGGTTCGGTGTCTCATTAGAGGTGCATCATATCATTAGAAGAAGGTACAACGACCCTGTACCCTGATTGGAGTGGGGTCTGAAGCTTCCAGGAGTTGGAGATAACCATTTACTCTCTGTATTAAGGTTCTTCTGTCCTGGTGGGGCTAGGACCACAGGATGAGGAACAACCATGCCTCGTTCTACTGCCTGCCTATTACATTCCAGGCGTTTATTTGTAGCCCTTCCATCACTTATTTCTTCTAATTTCCTTCAATTTAAGGCATGTGGAGTATGATAAATTCAAGCAGCTAGGACTGTTCGCAGATCAGCAGCTTTCCTACTTACCATGGCAGGTGTGAGGAATGACCATCTCATGAATTCAATACCGCAAAGCCTGAAAAATAACAGGCGTATAGCTGGCTGTTTAGGACTGTGCTATCAAAAAGCTTGCTCAGTCTTACATGCTGAATGATCAAGTCCCCCAAATTTCCCCCCTTACCCTTGCAGCCTTGGTTCAGCAGGTTAGAGGACAACAACAGAGTTTCATTAACACAGACTGCTGGCTGAATCACAGTCTCTGAGGTTTCAGATATGGTCTAACTCTACGAAGACCAAATGGCTACAGCAGACCCAGGTATATTCTGACACAGAGTGTGCTACTCGAACCAGATCTAAGCTGTAGCAATAACCCCTGTGTTAATGTGCAGCACGACAGCACACCGTTTCCCTCATCCTAATTAAAAGTCTCAGAACGGCATCGTAACTTGGCTTTCAATTGGAGTGAGCTCATGTCATCTGAGGGAGGAGAAGAGAGAACTCTGAAGCACAATGACAAAACCCATTCAGCCACCCACTCGGCAAATCACAAAAGTTTTTGACTTTAAATTTCATATGAGCTCCACAGGGAGACAGCTCTTCAATGCCCAAAGCTACCTGACATTTTAATAATATCTGATCATTATGTGCAGCCTTTCATCCCAAAGCATTTTCCTTGCGTATTTATACTGCGCACGTACACGGGAGTCATCCCGTCATTGCTAGTGAGGAATAACACTCAGCCTTATACATATGCAGCTGTGTGCTTAACCCACACAGCGTACAAGGCAGGCTGGCTTGTCAAAGCACTCAGGCTCCCGCGCAACCACCTGAGGGATGATGGGCCACCTCTGCTTCAGCCACAAGCCTGGCGGTTATACACCACATTCACACTCCCTCCAGCCTGCTGAAGTCCTTCAAGGAACAGATAGCGAAAAGTGACAGAATCAAGAAAGGATCTTTACTATTGCCAGGAGACCCTCTTCGTAGAATGATTTGGATGGGAGGAACTTTAAAGTTTGTCTAGTTCCAACCTCCCTGCCACAGGCAGGGATATCTTCAACTAGGTCAGGTTGCTCAACACCCTATACAACCTGTCCTTGAACACATCCAGAGGAGGGTTTATCCATAACTTCTCTGGTAAACCTGTTCCACTGCTTCACCACCTTCATTAGTGAAAGATTTCTTCTTTGTACCTAATCTAAATCTACTCTTTTTCAATTTAAAGCCATTACCCCCGATCCTATCACTATCTGCCCTCATAGGAATCCCTCTCCAGCTTTCCTGTAGGTCCCCTTAAGGATACTGGAAGACTGCTATTCAGTGTCCCCCGAGCCTTTTCTTCTACAAGTTAAACAACCCCAGCTCCCTCAGCTTATCTTCATAGGAGAGATATTCCAGGTGACTGATCACCTTCATGGCCCTCCTCTGGACTCTCTCCAACAAGTCATGTTCTTCTTTCACTGGAGGGCCCCAAGATGAACACAGTACTTGAGGTGTGGTCTCACAAGAGCATAGTAGAGAGGGGCAATCACCCCCCTCAGCATTCTGGTCACACTTCTGTTGATGCAACCCTGGATACAGTTGGTCTTATGGTCTCCAAGAGCACACTGCTGGGTTGTGTTTAACTTCTCATTAACTGACACCCCCAAGTCCTTTTCCTAAGTAGATTTCACCATCCTAATCAAGATCTAATCCAAAGGAAAGAAAGTTCCTAAATGTTTGTTTCAAGCACTTGTCATATATTCAGATGTGGAGATTCCTGTGAATACTAAGGTTGCCCTGGGTTTTCAGAGACCTGTAATTAATATTTTTCAAATACAAATCCTTGCTGAAAACTATTCACTCTCATAAAACACTTAAGGTTGGGTTCCCTGCCCATCCACCCACCCCCACCTTCCCCGTCTGTCATTGCTTACCTTTATTTTACCTTTATTTTCAAAACAATGCTACACATCTGATGAGGGAATACATTGCCTTCTTTTTTCTATCTCTTCTGGTTTTTAGAAGTACATCATTCCTAAGAAGATTGGTAGAAAAATACTTGTGTTAAATGGCTTTTACAAGTTCTCAGGCTCAAGTAAACATGAGGGGTCCCCTCCTACAATGACATCAGCTGGGTTGGTGGTCAGGCAATGCTTTCGTTCATCCAGCCCTTGGTTTGCTGCAACTCCCAAACACAAAGTGTGCAAAATGACAATTACCTTTTCCTTTGCAAAACAACCACCTTCACATCACATAAAACATCTGTGTGAAGTCATCAGGAACCTACACATAAATCCAGCTTTAGAAAATGAAGCAGCCTGATCATACTTTCTAAAATAAGCATGAAGTTACTTTCCTATTACTCATCTGTACTTTGCATCTGTACATTCCCACGAAATAGATGTGCTCAAGTACAATGAGAACAATACAAAGAGATAGTTTCAGGGAGAAAAGCGTATCCAGATTATTGCTAGTTGCCTAAACTCAGCAGGTGAAAGTTGTAATAGTAAAAGCTTTGTAATGACAAAGTTAAAAGCTCTCTCTGGCAAATGGGTTGGAAAAACAGGATGTCAAGAGCACCATAATACAATTAATCTTCACTCCCCAAAACACTTCTATCATGTAGGAGAAATCAGGCAAACAAATCTGAGGTGCATAGAAATGTGTTTGAAGTGCTTCATTTGCAAGGTGTTAATGTTTTCTGTTCTAATTTTTCTTCAATTCTTTGATATAATTTTAATGCCATATAATTTTTCAAGTCAGTAGTTAATTGTTTATTTGTTAATATCAGTGTACTCTAAAGTTTTCGGCCACGTAAATTCTGTATTAGTGTACTTTAAAAGTAATTACAGTGTGCTGTGGATGACAAAACCAGCAGTGGTTTTTTCCCACACAGCACAAAATGAGTTATCAAGTTCAGGCTTCATCTGAGTGAAAAGGCGACACCTGGTCTGTATCATTTCTAATGATAGACCTGTCACATTCACCAGCAGTGTAGCATATGGCAAAAATCTTCTTCTGCATCACTAGGTAGACAGTAGAAGGAGAAGGATCCTCTGAGACCCTGGATAAAAAAAAAAGGACTGAAAAGCAAGGGGTTTATTTACTCAACTGTTGACCTGGTGCTAACTCTAGCAGTAGCACAGGCTGCTTGTGAGAGCTGTGTTTTGGGGCACATTTCTTGCCTTATTGTTTTCATACATGATGCAACACTGTAATTCATTACTGAAAACTGATTTATCCCAGTGCACATAGAAAAGGTCAACACACCTCTCTATATATAGACAGTGTATCATCAAGACCACCTAACTTAACATCAGCTGGTTTAGGTTTACTGAAATCAGCTCTTAGGCTGTGAGGAACCAGGACCATGTAAAATACAATGTTTCTGGGAAGTAGTTGATTTCCTAGCACAAGATCAATTCATTTGCAGCAACAAAAGACTTATATTAATCAAAGATGATGGGCAATTTTCTAGTCATTGGAGTATTTTTAAAGAGCTAGACAGCAGAGAGTCAGAAACAGTCACTGTATGAGGACATGCTGAGAGAACTTTGTTGCTATCAGAGTTAAGACACTCAACCGATTTTCTGCACATCACATCACAGTGCTATAGCAGCCCATGAAAGGGAACAGGCTCTGTTAAAAGAAGAATTAGAGTCATTTGCCTCAACCCAGTTATTGCTGCTCTTGGGAGCTGCCGAATCCTGCAGCCCAGCAGAGGCAAGGTGGTGATAACTCCATGTGACCAACCTGCAGTGATGCTGGGCATGTACCCCACAGAGGTACATGCACAGACATATATGTATGACACATGCACACGTGTAGACACAGATCAGCACAGATTCAGCATCCATAAACTCAAAATTATCAGAATAAACATCCATTAGTAAGAAGTACAAGGCTTAAATGTGTATGCAATGTGAATCCCTCCAATAACTAGCCTTTGACTCTCAGTCCATCTCATACACATACATATACACAACACCAGTATTTTTCAGTCATTCTGCAGACCCCACAGTGTCCCTAGTTGCTGACTTGGACCCCTGGTACCATCCTGTTCAGTGGTTAGTTTGGCTTGATCCTCACCAGCGATGACAGAGCAGCATATGCACTCTTTCTAACTGCAGCACCCTATGTACACAGCCCTCTGACCCTGAGTTCAGCTCCTTCTGCTATGTTGCAACACCCTTAACCACCTGTGTGCACACAGAATAGAGAGTCACTTGCTGAGGAAATTCATCAGAAATTGAGTTTAATGAGTATAAGGCACTGATGAGGACATGGCATGGCCAGAGAAGTGTCATAACCAGCAACATGTTCGCATGCAACCAGTCCCTTTTATCTCTTTCCCAAACTACTATGGTCCTTTCATTTTCCTGCCTTTTGTTTCCCTGCTAAGGACCCTCAACGAAGTCTTACACAATCTCAAGATGCTCTTCATTTACATCCCTTAAGAAGTCTCATACCTCTATTGACAGTTCCCCTCTCAACCTGTAAGGTGATCCAGAGAGCGTTTCTATTCTTGATAGGTCTCACACTTGTCGGCTGAGGCTGGTAGTTCTCTGTGACTGCCCTTGTTGGAGATGACGCAGGGGCCTCTGTTTTCTCTGATTTATGATTGGGCTTTCCCCTCTGTCCTTCTTTGTGCTCATGGAGGTAAGATTTAAATCATAAGTTTCAGGAGTAAGCAGCAAGTGATGGTGGTTTGAAAATCCCTTCTGCAGGGGACAGGATCACCTGTTTGTCTATGACAGATCCCACAGGTTGGTGATGAGGGTGCAGAACTGGAATGCTGCAGAGAAACTACTGAGGCTTATCCAGCCGATGGACTATTACCCCTTGTTGCTCATCCATGCACTCTGATAACAGCAGCTGATGCTGCTTTGAGCGGAGGTTGGACTGGAGACCTCCCAAGGTCACCTGCCTGATTTAGTGATTCTGAGACTATCTGAGTCATGATCATTCTCTCTAAATGTACTCCTACATTGCCACATTTGCAAGGAAATTCGATTTAGGTTAAATTTAAACAAGCTCTTTTGTTGTGGTTTAGCTCAACTTGGATCAAATGATTTTTATTCACCGTGGATAAGAACACAGACAAGGACAGTAGCCCATTCTCGACTGACAACCATGTTAAGCTCTCAGACATTGTCCTGTAGCTCAGCCTTGCATGTCCCCATAAATTTAAGATGCCTGGCTTGATATGCATTGAAACTATTGCAAGGTTTCCATTCAGTTGATTTGAAATTGAGTTAGATATCACTCAGGTTAATACAGCAAGATTATATTTTCAGCTGTGGGCCTGAAAGTACATTCAAAGAAAGATCAGCGAAGCAAACACGACACTACCAGACCTTGAGAGATCCACAGGTAAATTAAATATATTAAAAACATGCAGACTTCATGTCATGGGCCAGTTTCTATCCATGTTTGCAGTAGAATTGTCAAACCTGCCTGTTAGGCAAGCGGTTTGGTCAATCACTTCTGAAGGCCAGTTCCGTGGACTCAGAGCAGGTATATGTATGCCTTTTGAGAGATTAAGGACTTCAAATTTGGTACCACATGTACAAAGGGCAATGGGTGTAAGCTGAGCATAGGAGGTTCCACATCAACATGACAAGGAACTTCTTCACAGTGAGGGTGCCCAGGGGAGTTGTGGAGTCTCCTTCAGCAGAGACATTTAAGACCCACCTGGATGCATTGCTGTGTGACTTGATCTAGGTGATCCTGCTGTAGCAGGGGGATTGGACTAGATGATCTTTCGAGGTCCCTTCCAATTCCTTATGTCTGTGATTCTGTGGTTCTTTCTTCTATCTAAATAATAGAATTACCTTTTCAAGCTTTAATCATCTCTCTGCAATGCTGTTAATAGCCAGCAAGGTTCTTGTTTATGATTCATCTACATCTACATTTTCTCTCATAAATCCCCTGACTGATGAGACAGTGTGGCGTAACCCTTACATCTGACAACACTCAGTAGTTGCTCTGTCATATGCCTGCTGTGTCCAACATCTAGTTTTTTCTTCTGCTACTTTTTAAATATCTCAGTTGGCTTTGTACATGTAGTACAAATGCCAACATACCCTGCAAACTCTTCCAGAGTCTGGTAGGATTTGGTTTTTTTACTGTGTCTTTCAGAAGGCACAATATTGCTTTCAGCCCCTCATCACGCAGTTCTGTAGGATCTGATTTACTGCAACAAAGGGAACGAGATCTTTGAAGACAATGTGCAAACAGTCATTCATTCCCCTAGATTTAACCAAATATTTGGATTACCCAGGTAATGGAGGAAGTGTTTCAGCTTTTTGACTATTTTTCATTTGCATCCCAATCACTTGCCAGGTGTCTTCACTGTTAGGTTTGTTAAATCCCATACTTCATCTTTTGAGCAGAGTCCTGAATGACAGGTGGTGTGGAACTGCTCTCTAGCAAGAGTAGATTCTAGAATGGACAGCTACTGTTCAGGCCTTCCTCAGATCTTGGACAGCATTTATGGGAAACTACAAGTCCTCACTTCCCCCGTTTCTAGGGATGCAAGCTAGTGTATGTTTTCAGAATCACACAACATTTTTGGCTAAAAAGAACCATTTTTGCTGAAGAGAGGAGCCCCAGGCAAGAGCAGACATTTTATACTCTGCCTTTTTTTGCACTGGTGCAGGAGTGGCATGTTGAAGACCACTGATGCCTGCGTTGGCATCAGTACTTGTTCTTTAATATTGCACTTTCCCATAGAGGGTAAGAAGAAACCAATGAAGGACTGAAAGACCCAAGTCACCCAGCCTAAATATTTGAGTCTTTCTGATCTGCTAGTCCCCTGGAGTGCAAAACTGACCTTTTGTTCTTACAGTACCTGTGACTATCCTCTGTAGAAGTTAACCACATCTCTTCTCTTCAGGACTTGTGTGTGTCTCTTTCTGACAAATGCAGCTCTCTGAAGACTCATGTTCTTATTTACTACGTCCACACTGTGGGATCTTGCTGCTCAGTGATGAGCCATGGTTGATGGTGTGACCAAGCATCTTTTGAAGCTGTCCACTTGCCCATGCCTCTGTGTTTGCTTCCAAAGGTAGCCAGAGTACATGAAAGAATGACACAAACCCATTGTTTGTCCCACCTTAGTGCCAGGAGATGACTTAAGGAATACATCCATGTTTAGAAACTGCCATATATGACTCTACTGTCATCAGCACCGTGTCAGTGGTGGTGTCAGAAGTCTGACTGTGGAAATACACAATCACACAATCACTGAACTACTGAGGCTGCAAAAAACCTGTGAGATCAAGTCCAGCCTATGACCTAACATTGCCACATCGGCTAGACCAGGGCACTAAGCGCCACATCCAGTCTTAAACACCTCCAGGGACGGCGGCATCCCTGCACAGTCCATTCCAATGTCTGATCAGCTTTTCCATGAGGAAGTGCAATCCATATGAGAAAATTGTTATTTTTCCATCCTTTGTTTTAACCAGCGATTTCTCCTAGAAGTTTTCCGGAAAGAGTCTCTGTCTTTCCCTCCTTGATTCAAAAGCAGGGAGCCCAAAATCAAACTGCTGGCCCCAAGTGATGTCTGTCATAGGGTTTGTCATGTCCAGGAGGGAAATTCGTATCTTTGCATCATCTGCTGATGGATGAGCACGTTATTTGCAGGGATAACTCCAAGCTGGAAGTGGTGAGAGCATTGCCCAGAATAGTTGTGTTCACGCAGAGCAGCTCTGGAGCTGTCATCATCAAATCAAGCCTCCATGTTCTCCCATATTGACATAATTTGTGAATAATTAATAGGGCCAGGTCCCTAATGATCTCCAGGTGTGATTTAACCTGGATTAAGCCTTCTGCGTCCTGTATTTAGTGCTTGCAAGGTCATTTAGCTCCTAGTGAGGGCTGGTTTGCGCATGCTCAGCTATGTTCTTGTCCTTTAATGCAGGAACTGACAGATGGTAGCAAAATACTCCTTTTGTAATGAAATCTGCTGAAGGAGACTGCTTAGGGCCTCAGACAATATAATTTGCCAAATAAAGGATGGTCTCCTAGAAAGAAAGGAAATACTGTAATGTAGTGTATATTAAGTAATTTTCCCTAGGCAACAGTCAGAGAGGTGACCTGACTCTTTGTTTCCTATTAGTTATTGTGTCATTTACCTTTGTACTCTTAAAAGTCTTGTTTCTGAAGGTTGACTTAAGTTGTGGCTCTGAAAATCTGCAAATTAACTGTGTGAAGATTTGTTGTGGGGGCTTCATAAGTATCACATTTTTATCTGCAGTGTGTAGTCAGATACTTATGGTTTTCGCTCACACTATAATTAGCCTGGTTTCTGCTGGGTGAATTTCACACTCATTTTTTAGACACAGTTATGCCCATTTCTCTTAGTTTATCATTAATTCCTAGCAGGGTTGCTGCTGAATCCTTTATGTAACCTGTGCAAGCTTATTTGGGCAGCTGAATACATTAGAGCTTCTAGTTTATCATCTGTGAGGCAGGAAGATTTGATGGCAGAAGCCTCTCCTTCCCAAACCTCCAAGAACTTTCAGCCTTCTTTTAAAGAGTCATTTGCTGAGTAGCTCTTGTTGTCACTCTTAGTTTCCTCAGGCTCCTCCATATCCAATTTTTTAGCCCTCATACTCTGTACCAACACACAGTTAGGAAAGACTTGATGTGACTTCCTTTAGCATCCATTTACACTGTCCTATAAATCATACAAAATGTTCTGCACAGGCTCAAATCTAGTCATTAAATGAGAACCCATCTGTTCGTTGCTCCCAATGGGAATATAGTTTCTTTCTCTGCATCACTGCTTGACAAAACTTCTAATCCCATCTGAAACTGCTGGTGTGCTGTGTTTAGGGCATATCAAATACACATCTCTCTGCTCTCTCCTTCCCCTCTCAGGAATTCGTATTTTTAGACTGCTTTTCATCTGCTTTTCTATCTCTGATGGAGTCAAAAATTACATCTTAACCTACAGAAGCTCTGGTGACATATGCTGCTCTGCTCTTCTGATGCAGTATCATGACATTTGTCATCCAGTTCAGTTCTACTGATCTGTAACCCCCTTGTCATTACTGCCTCATGGAGAAATTAATGCAAACACTTCTTTTTTGTTTCTTCCCTGGCTTTTCATTCAGGGTTCTTGGGTATTGTGGCCAGCAATAGAGGAGTATTTTTATTAGCCTTTATGTCTGTCAAAAGGGGAATCAACAGTACTGGACAACTTAGAGCGTACTCCTGCTGCTGTAATGTGCACTGTGCATTACAACACTATGGGAGTCTCAGTGTCAAAGTGAGCTGCTAGGGAGCTCAAGCACATCCTTATTTTGAGGGGATCACTACAACTCTTGAACTGAAGACTTCCTCCTACCTATAGGTGTCTAAATATTTGCTATAAGGTATATAAAATAGGTACCTCTCAGGTCCAATTTATTATTCAAGCTACAAAAAATAACTAAAGTAGATGACTAAAAATTTATTTGATTTCTACTGAATAAAAAAAGTCAGAAAAGACTGACTAGCTTGCATGTACACAACCACACATGGCTCTTTAGCCAGGAGACGTGCCTCGATTGGCCACTACAACTGCAGCAAACCACAGGTGACATCACTGGGGTTATTTTGTATTGGTACATTTAAGGTTGGGGCTTTTTTTTAATTAAGAGTGAGGAAGTGCATGATTCAATTCATCACCCTCGCAGATTCTGAAGCCTTTAGATGTCTGTAAAGAAGCATATTTGATATAGACTTTCTGCCCTTTTTTAGCATGGACCTATTGACATCTTCAGAAATGCCCTTGAGCAACACAAGTCTGGTGGTTCTCTTATTTTTGGCAAAAATGCTTGCCAAGAATTTTGGAGCAAGACACCACCTTGAGACCATGTTCTAGATGGGCCACATCATTGTATCAAATAGTCCAAATTTGCTTGTATTTAAGGCTGCCCAGTCCTATGCAACCTCCAGCTGCTTACCTTGACTCCCACAACCAGAAGGAGAACACCATTCTTGCAATCCCGTCTCACATCACCATATTCCCAAACCCATGCTCCCTGACTCCAAGGTTGTGCATGGAACTTCTGAGCATTTCACAGAGCAGATGAAGCAGCATGAGTCACTGCGTCACCAAGAAACAAGTTACTGCATATCAGTTGCTCCATGGAAACAGTCCACGTATATGCTTGGATATTCTGCAATGCACTTTGAGGCCACTTACATGTCTCTGAAATAGAGATAATTTGTTTACTTCCCATAGATCCAGGAGGAAAGCAATCTGTGCCACACAACTGCCTGGGAGTTCTGATGGAGCATCTAACACAATCTTAGCTTGGCTGAGATTCGGATGGTACAGGTCACCTGGCTGCAGAAAAAGTTGTTCGAAGCAGAAGCCTTGACTTGTTTGCCCTTAAGAGTGGTTCTCTCCAACAAGGAGAGGAACAAACAAGGAAGCTTTATTCAAACCACCAGGAAAGAATGCAAAGCATCATTCAGGAATGATCCCCAAAACATGCTCATCGCAAAAACATGCCAGGGAATTGAGACAGACCACCACAGCAGGCGTTAGCTGAAGAGTATGACAGGATAGACGATTGTGCTCTAGTAGCTAGAAACACTGCTAGTGCCTGTTGAATTTACTCTTATAGCGGTAGCTTAGTGTTTCCTTCCATGTTCCCTAGAGGCGGTCTTTGTTTACGGCTTTAATAGCTAGAAAATATGAGTTCTCTGACCATCCCCACGCTTTATGGCACATCTTTCAAGCTGTTATAACAAAGAAGCACTAGTAACAAAGTTATTACTCACTCCACAAGCAAAATTTCTGGGCAGCTTTTGGCACAGAGATACTTCAAAAACTGTCTCAATACTCTGCAAACAAATCAATTATTTATAATTGTCTGGTCTTTAGATGTGAATTAAAGTAATGCTTTTTTTTTATAGAGTTGAAAGGAAGCAGACAGGTTTAATTGAAGTAAATGAAAACTACATGACTACCTGTTCTTTTTTTAAACTTTATAGGAAATCAATGTACTGACAGTAGCACTGGTCAACCAAGACAGAGAAAAAAATTCAGAGAAACGAAGTCCAGGTCTCAAATCAGAGAAAGAGGCGTTATTAATAGGTAAGATAAACCCAAAGAAGATTTTTGAGAATAAAATGCCTTTTAATAAGTTTTTGTTTTGCATATGTGTTTGCATGTTTGTGCTAATGGAAGTGAAAAAAAAACCTCACAAACTTTTAGTATATTTTGTCTGTATTCCTAATGGCTTTTAGTAAGAGAAATCCTAAAGTACAAGTGAGTTTTTCCTTTCTGAAAAAGTATGTTGAATTTAAATGAAAGCATTTCAGACATAACGAATTTTACAGGATCTTCATTTAGACTTGCGAACATGAAGCTACCTACCTGAAAGGCCAGCTTTTATTTCTCTGGTCTGGTCTTTTCACAAAGTCAGTGGTATCCTGGTGGGTGATAGTTCCAAACAGCCTTAATGTGTTTAAATGCACCTCATTTGTATCTACTCAGCACCAGTGAAGTTTCTGGTTTATTGCTGGGACACGGACTCAAACACTTCAGTCCTAAAAGGTCATTTAAAAGTGAAGAGAAAAGGCTGAGGGAGCTGGGTCTCTTTAGCTTGGAAAAAAGGAGACTCAGGAGTGAACTTTTTAGTATCTATACATATGTGAAGCGTGGGTGTCAAGAGGATGGAGTCAGGCTCTTCTCGGTGTCATCCAATGATAGGACAAGGGGTAATGAGTGTAAGCTGAAACATAGGAGGTTCCATATAAACATAAGAAGGAACTTCTTCCCAGTGAGGGTGACAGAGCACTGGGCTGCCCAGGGAGGTTGTGGAGTCTCTTTTTCTGGGCACATGTAAAACCTGCCTGGATTTGTTCCTGTGAGACTTTATCTAGGTGATCCTGCTGTGTCAGGGGGATTGGACTAGATGATCTTTCAAGATCCCTTCCAATCCCTAAGGTTCTGTGAATCTGTACGTCTTTGAAGGGCTTAGTACATTAAATTCCTGCGACTGAGCAGTGGAATGGACAGAAATGTATTTACTGATTTAATTTTTCTTGTTACAATGACATTTGGAACTTTTAAATGCAGTGGACAGTATCCGATCTGTTCAAAGATCACTAGTGTGAGAAGAGTAGCAAGGATGGGAATTTAAGGACACAATAACAACCGTTTTTTTTCTAGGTCACTCATTTTTTAACTGTAACAAGTGGTGGCAGTGTCCCAAAGTGGGTCCCATCCACCAGCTGTCCTGTGGCATACTCAAATAAACAGTGTCATCTCAGTCCAGATACTACTGGCCATCATCGTTACAGTTCAAAAGCAAAAGCTTGCTCAAGATGGATTTCATGTTATCTCTTTGAGGGATATTCAGGTGTAGCAGAGGAAAAATGGGCCTCGCCTTCATCCATTCACTAAGTTTGCCTGCATTTTGCAAATTTATATATAGTCTTAGAGGCCAAGAGCATAAAAGAATAAAACACTAAAAAGTTATTGCAGAACTCCAGTCAATGACTGAAAAGTGTTTCAAAATTGTTTTCCATTTGTATTACACGAGAGAGCTAGCTTTGAATGTCTTGAATGGAAAAGCCTTGGGAATGCATATAGCAAATGCAGTGCCACTAGTAAAAAGTGATTTGAATACTCATTTGGATCTCCAGCGAACCCATTCAAGTGTGAGGGTCTTGGATTTTGCTTCAAGAGATCTTGCGCATGTGCTTATGGTCATAGGCTCCTAGGACTTACCATAGTATAAAATTAAGCACATGCCCATCCCTTTGCGGGATCGGAAGTTTGTAAACACTACTGGAAAAGTGAAAAAAAGATGCTCATTAAATTTTACTTAGCATTTTCAACCATGGCCAGTATTTGGGGAAAAAATGAAATCCGAGATTATCCTAATTCATTCAGTACCAAGAAAGCAGTATGGCCTGCAGGACACAACATACAGTGACCCATTTTTGTCATTCGTAAGCATTTTTAATCCTGGTGTTTATGCTTTAAATATAAGGAACTTCCCCTAGGGTAGTTCAGCTAAGAAACCCTTCCAAAGAGAGTTGAAAATATTTGCTCTGGTTCTTACAGTTCAGCTCTCCCCAAACAGTGTGTAACACACATGCCATGTTATATTTTCACTGGTTGTTCAGAAGAGGAGAAGCTGGACAGTGCTTTGCATAGCAGTTCTGATGCCCCACATCTTGCTTTCCCTCGTCATCACTATTACACCAATCACTTGGCTTTCACTGCAGAAGAAACCCTCTAGACTTAGACCTTGACACCTCCTAAGCTGCTTGTATTCCCGTAACTTTTACAAGGATTCTGTAAAGAGCAATGAAGATAGACAGCCCTAGTTGTCTTTTAAGAGAAAGTAAATAAGTAAATATGTCATAAAGGATTTGTGTTTTCTTCAGCAGCAGTTACTGGTAATGCAGATTAAACACTTTTCATCAGCAGCATCAGTGTAATTACTAGAAAAATTTGAGGGAGTGAGGCTCCTGACACAATTATATGAAACGTTTTCACAACAGAGTATCCAGTGAAGGGGAAAAAAGCAATAATTTTACCATTACAATATCCACAATTTTATATTGGTAAATCAAGCATAAAATTGGTAGTTGAAATGCTTCCAGCAAGTCTTTGTTTAGAAATTCCTTTATTCATCAGTATATTATCTTGGTCACTTACTTGCTAACTGCTGTCATTCCTGAAGATGAGCTATTGTGTTTACCCTGTTATTATGACTGTATTAAAGATGTGCCATTTTGTTATGTTTATTGGGTTGTGTAAGAAAAATAAGACTCATAATTCATGCTGAAAAACCTGCAAGAACATACTATTCAGAATTTATTTTGCTTATTTTAATGATATATTGTCTGAGTTAATATTAATACTTTTGTGTGTGTTTGTTTGTAATGCAGGTATCATATCTACATTTCTTCACGTCCACCCTTTTGGAGCCAATATAGAATATCTTTGGTCTTATATGCAGCAGCTGGACTCTAGGGTAAGAAAAAAAATTAATCAAAATCTGTTTTCTCTATAGAAATACTGTATTATTCCTTACTGCAGGTTAAACTCTTCATGCGTTTCCATTAGAAAGATAATGGGATATGGGGTTTGGGGGTTTGCAGTCTATTCATTTGCAAATCACGGTGCACTT
The DNA here is from genome assembly GCA_028565055.1 of Phoeniculus purpureus. Taxonomy (NCBI): domain Eukaryota; kingdom Metazoa; phylum Chordata; class Aves; order Bucerotiformes; family Phoeniculidae; genus Phoeniculus; species Phoeniculus purpureus. The sequence continues at coordinate 102,392,608 of JAOXOE010000001.1, read as the reverse complement.
GCTTGTGTGGAGGTCTTTGCTTCACACTGCTTTTCTTTGTGGCACAAAGCTATTCTTTGTGGCAAAGAGGAGCAGAGCTTTAAATGGCACAGACTAGCAGCTGATTTTATGACACATGATCCCAAAATACAGCTGAGGTGAAAGAAAGCAGAACAAGAGGCAGACATAGCCACGGCCATCAAACTGTGCAGAGCTTTAGGAGATGATTCCCTATTCCAGTAAAAGTTGTTAGTCATGGGTCACACTGAACATGAACCGTCATGAGCACAAGAATAGACCATGAAGCACGCCCTTCATCTCCAAATGGAAACACAGAATGCCTCATAAAGGAATTGACTGAGAAGGTCTGACCAACACAAAAGCGAGGCAAACACATTGCAGTGTGCAAACGGGGTTTTTATGCATCGGTTTGTGTAGCCCATAATTAATAAGCAACAGTAGGATAAGATTCTTTGACTTTCTTCTAAATAGTCGCTGTAGGATGAGGTGAAGCCTAGACTCAGAAGGCCCTTGTGCCCATTCCTTCCCACTGAATACTAAGTAAGTCAAGGGTGAGAAGCTCAGCTGTGAAATAGCCACCTTTGATCAGGTGAATGCTACTCTAAGTGCTAAATAGCTCCGCAGGACACTAGGCTGCATGAGATACTTTGTAGATGCAGGGGTCATCATGAGGTTAGCCACAGCCCTGATCCGCATCTGTGAATACTTCCTGTAGTTATAGGGATTATGGTGCTTGCTCAGATCTTCTTGTAGCATGGGTCAGGATGCAGCTATGTTGTGTACCTGGACTCAGAATGTGAGTGTCACTCCTTGTGTGGCTGCTGTTAGACACAACCCTTTTGACCCTGGTAATATTTTGTTCCTGAGCATTCCCTCATGCCTTGCCACCATTAGCTATGATCATCTTCCAGCTGCTTCAGTGGCTGTTTCGATGGTCTGTTTCACACCTCTGAAGAATATCTCCTCCATTTGTATGAAAAAGTGTAGAGTTGATCATGAACTAGAACCTCAATAGAAATAAGACGTGCCTGGATGAGTTCCTGTGTGACTTAGTCTAGGTGATCCTGCTGTTGCAGGCGGATTGGACTAGATGATCTTTTGAGGTCCCTTCCAATCCTTTATGATTCTATGATTCTGTGATTCTATGATTCTATGATTCTGTGATTGTATGATTCTATGATTCTATGAAATAAGGTAGGTTACATGGAAGAGTGAGGAAGGGTGATGAATTTCTTAGGCACTATTTTGAAGTCATGACAGCTCAGACTTGCTAGTGCTTTGCAGTCCACTCCTACCCATAATAAAAAAGCAGAAAGGGATGAGAATGGTAGAAAACACAAACCTGCTGAAATCCAGGTTTGTGGGGTTTTTAAAAAAAACTCTGATTTTTATCAAGATTTGGTAAGTCCAGTGTTTCACACCTTTTTTGCTCTTTGCTGAGTTTTTCAACATTGTCACCTTGCACTCTTGTGGCTCCTTCTTGTGCATGTCTCTGCACTCTATCCTTGAGTTTCCACGCTCATGAGTAACATTCTTGCTTCTGTGAGGCTGCTGGGATCAAACTCTTAACACAGCTCTCATGGAAGGAGCAGATGCCTTCGTATCAGCCCCTCAAGCTACCACTGGACCTACCTGCTGCATAATAAATATAAGCTGCAAAATTTGACCTCACTGGTTTATTTTGGAACCAACTGCTTGTAGCAACAAATTACTTTTTAATAGCACAATCCAGAGATGCAATCTCAGAGATGAATTTCAATTACTTTCCACGGTTAGCCTGTCATTCTTCACCAGAACAGGAATGATAAGGTCAGCATACCCGTGCAGGCTGAGGGCTCAGTAGAGTGCTCATATACATTACCCAAAGGTAACTAGCTATTTGTTACCAGCATGAGCTTATGTAAAAGAAGGACCTGATTAGTCTGGGACTTTACTCTGCCTCCAACACTGATTTTCAGCACCACCTTTAACAAATCATTTAATTTTTCTCCTGCACTCATCTATTCAGTAAAATAAATGCTGATACTTTCTTACCCCCCTTGTGTGGAACAAGGTATTATTAGCATAATTTATGCACATACTATCTTAAAAAGAGAACTTTTCATGCTGGAATGATGCTACTAATACAAATAAGCAGAAATATTGCCAGAGAAGCCTGTCAAACCAAGGACATATCTGTGGATTACAGACAGCACCCATGGATTTCTTCCCTGTGTCTTTCATGGTCATCACTTTAGAAGAAGCAGCATTAGTATAAAATGGTCCATTTTCCATGACTGCTCATTTCTTGACTTCCTCACTAAGAGTACCAGAAAAGTTGCCTTTGTGAAAGTGTTTTCTGCAATGAGGGCATCTTTCCCAGTAGAAAGGTGACCAGTCATTAAAGTTGGAACACCATAAAAACATCCTGATTAATGCCTAGTTGGGAACTTTATTGCTTAGCTGTCTGGGACTGCTGAACTAAGATGGATGGTCAACACTGAGTGACAAAAGTGAGCTGATTGAAGTATTTGTTTGGGTTTTTTGCAAGACAAAAACTGATGGAGCTGGGACGAGTATTCGAGAGCACATGGGATGAGAAGGAAGAATAAGGTCCCATTTGCTTCCTCCTTTCTCACAAGTATACCCACAAATATAGTTCCTAGGTGGACTTCTTATGACATTGTGTGTCAGTAGCCCCAGCATAGCAGTTGTCATTCTTTTACAGTGGGATTTCACCTACAAAAGCAGAGTCATTCCTGCAAGGAATGCTTGCCTTGGACTGTGGAAACTCATGTATCTAGTGGAGTCCCCCAAGGGTCAGTACTGGGACCAGTCCTAGTCAATCTATTCATTAATGACTTGGATGAGGGATTAGGGTACACTGTCAGCAAGTTTGCAAGGTGGTTAGCAGATCTAGAGAGGTTCTTCTCCCCCTCTGCTCTGCCCTGGTGAGACCTCATCTGGAGTGTAGTGTCCAGTTCTGGGCCCCTCAGTTCAAGAAGGACATAGAGCTGCTGGAGGGTGTCCAGCATAGAGCCATGAAGATGATGAAGGAAGTGGAACACCTCCCCTATGAGGAAAGGCTGAGGGAGCTGGGTCTCTTTAACTTGGAGAAAAGGAGACTGAGGGGTAACCTTATTAATGTCTATAAATATGAGAGGCTGTGTGTCAGGAGGATGCAGCCAGGCTCTTCTCAATGTCATCTGGTGATAGGACAAGGAGCAATGGGTGTAAGCTGGAACATAGGAGGTTCCATATAAATATCAGAAGGAACTTCTTCACAG
>JAOXOE010000001.1:102371836-102389242 GCA_028565055.1 Phoeniculus purpureus | reverse complement strand
AAGCTAAAGAGACCCAGCTCCCTCAGCCTTTCCTCATAAGGGAGGTGTTCCACTTCCTTCATCATCCTTGCTGCTCTGTGCTGGACTCCCTCCAGCAGCTCCCTATCCTTCTGGAACAGAGGGCCCCAGAACCGGACACAGTACCCTACATGTGGTCTCACTAGGGCAGAGTGGAGGGGGAGAAGAACCTGTCTTGGTCTGCTAACCATCCCCCCTTCTGATCCACCCCAGGATGCTATTGGCCCTCTTGGCCACAAGAGCACATAAGAATCTCCTTTGAGGGATGCAGAGATTACTGCGGGTGGGCTGAATCAATCAATGTAATCCTCAACTTTTTCCATGGACCTTATGAACATGTGAAAAAGCTCTTGTCTGAGGTGCAATGGTTAGGTGCTTTGGTGCGAGTGATACAAATCTGCCTGAATCTATAGTAAGGACCTGGACTGACATTATCTTCATTTCAGCTTAAAGTGGATGTCTACAAAAAATCTGCTGCTTTGTCTCTCAGTGAACAAAGAAATTCCTCACAAAAAAACCCCTCAACATTCCACAATATTTGATTAGACCTGGAATGAAAGTAGACTTTTGCTTCAGTACTAGAATTGAATTACAAAAAGGGTTCCTGGATTGTGACATCTCAGAGTTGTCATGTTGTTGCAAAACAGGGGAAGAAGGAGAGAAAAATTTGATTTTCCTGGCATCAGCCTCGCTTTGCAGATTCTAGATTATATCAGCCTTTGAATTAGGAATGTTGCTGTGGCATTTAGGCCCTCGCAAGCTGTTGTGTGCATGGGAAACTGCAGAAACTGTGCTAAGAACCAGATGGAGGTGGGCAGAGGATGGGTGAGGTTCGTCTCTCCCAGGAGCTCCTAAGTGACAAAGCTAGAGGGAACAGGTACAGGGGTAATCCAGGCCATGTGGTGCAGAATTGTCAGGGAGAACCATGTTCTTCTTACTTTGAAGAACTGTCATGAGAGACAGCCTCAGGCTTGCTTGTGGAGATTGTAGGGAAAGCAACCTTTGGGTTCTGAACCCAATATCCTCTGTTTCTTGTTCAGTTCTGTAATGTGAACGTTTTGTGTGCATGGATGAGCTGAATGTGACTTTAGATATTCACTCTGATGCCATTTCTCCACTAATTACATTCACAGTTTAGAGCTGTCTGTAAGCAGAAGAGCTTACTATGCTGATATTTACTGACAGAAACTTTTCAAATCACCTTCTTAGACAGATGTTCATAAACAAGGGTTTGGCAGCTGGTCCATAAATCGAGTTAAGCATTCCGTCATTGTTCTCTTAGGTGGCTCATGCATGTGAGCCTGTTTAGCTAAACACATACATTTGCTTAAGATGAACTGCAAAAATAACATCTGGAGATCCTTTCTCTGAAAGAAAATGCCAAAGGGTCTTACGCAGGGATCAAGCACATTTTATAAACTATGGCTGGGGTTTTTGGAATTCAAGCTAAGTAAATGTGCTTGCAGCTTTTGAGAGGATCAAGGGCCAGTATTATTTAAATGTTCTTTTTAGTTCTGTGGCACTCTGCAGGGAATGTGCTTTCACCAGAGCATTCTTAGATTTCTTATTCCATAAAATGAGTTCTTGTTTTCATCCTTGCCACCTGGGACCCTGGCACAGTCCTGCTAGTAGCAATGGAGTCACACTGGTGGAACTGGATGCAAAGTGCAGTCCCAAATATTTATTTTAGGGTATTCTGCTCTGCAGTAGTCTTCAAAGAGGAATGACAAAGAAGGACTTGCTGGCAGTTTTACATTTTTATCTTTACTTGTATCAGTCATCTCTCTTTTATCCCTTTTTCCTATTCAAGATACATTAGATTCTTTCTTTCTCTCCTGAAGAGCCTTGGTTTTCTCACCTTCCACATCAGTGTTACTACACATTTTAGCTTTGCTGAGTATCAGTTTGGTCGCTTCGCTTTTTCATATTCAGTTCACAACATGATAGAGAATTCTGAAATTTAACAGGCCCTAGGGAAACAGATTCAGACAAGTGCAGTCAGATTTATAAAGTGGCAGATAAAGTGGGAAAGGTTTTGCATTACTTCTGCCACGTTGGGTGTTTTTTTGATAGATGGGCTATATCTCATCTGTGATTCAGTATGACATTGATTCAGGGGTACTCTGACTATGGCTGTTCATGATAACACAAACCCTATAACCTGGAAATGCTGGAAAAGGTGAGTGAAAAAATAATACACTTGAATTCCTTGCCTAGGACCACAGTTATTTTGTGATTTAGTCCTGAGGAATGCAACGTGTTTCATAATGTGAGACTGGCATTTAATCTGAGAAACCTGACCGTTTTGAGAATTACTCAAGGCAGCATGGAGCTGTTTAATGCTTAAGTGACAACAAAACATAAAGATGCTGGCCATAATTCTGTCTGAAGTAGTATACTTTCCTGTGAAGCTTGGACGGGCACATTCTCGATTTAAATATCTGGAACTACAGTACATGGTGTGAAACATAAATCCTCTCAGTGCTGGAACCCGGAGACCAAAGGAGCCAGTTGGAAAGCTCTCTGAACAACCCATTTATTGGTTGGATTTAAAGTATGTATGCTAGGTCGAGAAAGGACCTTTCCTAACCTGGTCCTTCTGTCCATTTCAGCATTGCAAAGAAGACGCAAAGCTGCCTAAAATGTGAAAAGCTGAAAATTCATTGGCATGGCAAAGGTAGCTGAGAGCCAGCATTACCCAGAGCAGGGCAGCAGGGCACGTGGCCCATTAGCAGCCCTCATTAAGTACCACAACCCCACAAAACTCAAAACTGTCCTGAGGCCACTTCAGCACAAAATGAAGGACAAAGCAGTCACTGGCAGTCCCAGGTGCTAAAAGCCTCTTCTCTAAGCTCTCTTGAATGCAGCTGTAGTACAGCTGAGAACATGACCCACAGAGCTAAACCGTTCAGCTGTTCTGGGAAAAGGAAAAAAAAAAAAGAAAAAAGCAAGACAGAAACGCACTGCTTTTCAAATTCACACGGCCCAGCTGCATGGACCAAATCCACATTTTAAGCTATCTGCTCCAGACCAACCAAGAAGAACCATCCCTTCTCTCCTCTCTCAACAGTAGCCCCACAAAAGCACTTTCGTGTCTCCATTGTAGATCAACAGAGCAAGCTGATGTGCTCCTGACCAAGAGGAGGGGAAGGGAGGGTAGCTGATCTGGTCAGCTCTGACCTGCTCTCCCTTTGGCCCTGGAGTACCTGGAAGAAGCATCCATCAGCTGCCTGGTTCTCATATACTGCTTGAAAAGCTGTTTTGAGCCTCCCTACTTAGACTGCTGTTGGGTGGTGATATAGCAGCTGGTTCAGAGTGGCCTAAATGTATCCCATGTGGGATACACTGGGTCACGATGTATCCCAGTGCAGATTACAATCTGAAAAGTTTGTTGGAAACTCCAAAAGTTGTGCAGAGTGGAGATGTTGCAAATTAAATGGCCAGCCAGCAAAAAAGGATACCGTTTCAGAACTTTGCAAACGTCTCCTAGAATTGGTGTGAAAGATATTTTTTCCCCATGAATGAAAGGAAGACAAGAATAGCAAAACTTGGGAAAAAATCTGCTTGCTGGCTCTGTTGCTTTCCGTGTTCAGTTGCTAGAAGAATCACAAGCAGAACATATGGGGCAAGACCCAATTAGCTGCTCCAGACTTGCTCTAGGCTAAAAGCTAGAAGAACTGCTCAATGTTCTGATATAACCACTCTGATCTCAGTAAGTGTCACAAGGTTAGATTCATCCTCGCTGTCTAAGTTGGAAACTTTGCAGACTGAAGTAAAACAAAGGACAGAAGTAGAAGAGAACTTTAGATTTCAAGTTGTGAAAAGCTGGAGCAAATAATTTCAGGTGCTGACAATAGCTGAGGTATTTCTGATTTAACTCTTTCCATGTTTGCTGAGCAGGGGTGCAAACATAATCCAGCACATTCATGGAAGACGTAGTCCTTTGGGATTTCAGCTATCAAAGCCAACATTAGATCTGTTTTTCAGAGTACAAGTGAATATGAAGGCAGAACCTGCTTGAATTTTCAAGTAGAGTTGGAAGAGTGGACACTAGAATGTGAAAGCTTTTCACTTCTAAACTATTACATCCTCTGTCCACAGTCTGGAGGGGCTACAACTGCTGAGACACAACAGTAACTTTTTTAACATGAAATAAAAAATCCCAAGTACTTTCCTCTGGGTCCATTTGTGCAGCAATTGAATTTTCTAGAGTATTTCAGCCTCAGGCAGATACTTGGCGTGTAAAATTTCAGTCCAAACTGTTAATGATTGGCAAAGCTAAAAGCAGGTGACAACGGGAGTTGTAATAGGAAGTGCCAGATGATTTTAATACTAGATGACCTTAGCATCCCTGCCTCCTGTTTTATCATTTTGAACACTTTTCTTATCTGAGATCTGTGATGCATTTCTTGATGTGTTCTGTCTGAATTTCGTTCTTTCTTTGTGTTTCAATTCTGCTAAGGTCCTCCTTCACTTAAGTCGTAAGTGAAATGGGAGTAATTGCATGTTGCAATTAAGAAATGTTTCCAGCTACTTAGTCTTCATTTACAACCTCTTTACTTATTTCACTAAATGCTTCCCAGTTTTGTATCGTGGAGCAGAGTCCACAGCATCTGTCCACTTACCTCCTCTCTAAAATTCATGAGCTTTGTAATACTCCTGTGTAACTGTCTGCTCTCCCCAGTGAACAATCCAATGCTTTTTTCAGGAGTGGTTCCTATGAACTACTTTACAAAGTTCCTGATAATACTCATTGTGCTAATTTTTCTGTGCTTTTATATTGCTTGGGGAGAGTGGGGTGACTAATTCAGAACATGGTATCTCAGGTGAGAGATTATCTCTTCCAAGTGTCTTGCAGTGTTTTTCCCCCTACTTTTCTCTTGTCCCTTACCCAGGCTTACCTTTACTTAGCTTCCTGGCCCCTTTGGTGCAACGCCATACTGCCAGACCTTTACTGCTTGTACTGTTCAGCCCATCCTCTGCACAGAACCTCAGCTGGGATTTGTTAACACTGGCATCATGTGCCCATCTAATTTCCTCATGTCTGGCTCTCCTAAAATGACTCTTGGTATTAATTCTTTTTCCTCAGGCAATCAATAGCAGGCCTTCTGTTGGTTTTGCTGTAACATTACTCCCTCAGCAATTATCAACACGTTACCTCAAATCACACTGCTCATCTCAGATTGAAAGTGGGGGTTTTTTGTTCCATTCTTGGTTTTCATGTCTTTTGGCCAGCTTCTGATCTGTATCAGTCATGACAAGATTTTGTCTCTCACTTCATGCCCACATAGTTTCTCTGACAGCCCATTGGGGAGAACTTTATCAAAGACTTTCTGTGAGCTTAAATAATGACATCGTATTTATTGAGCATTGACAAATTATGCTGCATGTATTGTACTTTGAACATCAAATGCAGCTACACCTTTTCCCCCAATACATCTGCATGCTGCAAGTTTTGTATGTTGTTCTTATGTTGCTCCACTGCCAGAGATTGTAGTTTGAAACCTTTAAAAATACTTAAACGATCCTAAAACTGTATTAATAAAAATGCTATCACATAGCCTTGGACTGAGAAACAACCTTCTGTGAAGTTCAGTCTGGGACACTTTTATGATTGGTGTACAAACTTCAATAAAAATTGTTTCTTGTCAATCCATTGGCAGACCCGTAGCTTTGGAAACTTAGGTGGTGAGACAAGGAAGCACCATAATGTGGGCAACCTTTTCTAGCCAATTACTGTTACAAAGAAATGCACTTTCCCTAAAAATGGGATAAAGAATCTTTACAATTTGAAATATAATTTGGATTTATCTTTAATTTTCAAAAAAACAATTATACTTCTTGAATTAATTCTTGTCTCTTCTGTTCTTGGTATCAACCTGCATCTTTTTTGAAAGCATCGTCAAAGAGAGACACGTGTAGAGTGTTCTGGTAATAAACTGTAAATACAAAAACCAGCTAATTTTCTGAGTGGTGGGGTTGGTTCTGTGTGACAGCGTGTGTGAAATTGCTATGCTTTTAGTTCACCGCTTTGAAGCATTACCAGATGAAACTTTGGCACAGGCTGCCAGACATTAGAGATGAAATTTTCTAGAAGCAAGAATTTTAAGTTAAAAGCTTTGCACACAACAACGAATACAATCAAAATTAAAACATTTTACGCAAGAGATACAAAGCCCAGATTATTCCTTAATTGGGACACAGGTTGAACTAATTTAGTGCACACAGCCTCACCTGCTTCCTGAAGAATGCTGTTCATTTATAAAGACACCTGATTTCTTTTCAGACAAGACGTTTTCCTTCTTAAACTGGATAATGAAATTTGACGTCGTAAGAATAGCATCAAGATTGCTACTTTCTGAGGCAAAATATACCCCTCTTCTTTTCAAATGCTGAAAGACAGCCAAGGACAATGCCTGTATTTTGAGATATTTTGGAGGTACAGAGATGCGAGTGTTCTTGGAGAGAATCTTTCTTCCTCTGCAAGTATTTCTCATCTTTTAGTCCCTTTTTTGTAGCGATGAAAGGTTTGTGTTTGTCAGGAAGTGAATGCTGTGTCACAATAAAGTCCTTGACAAGACAGAGGAATCTTATACAAATGTGCTAAGATTAGGTCAGAAGGCCTTTTCCCATTGATTAGGAAGTTTCTTTTTTGCTCCTTTTATTTTCACTTCTCATCCTGAAGACTTGAGGCAATGCTGTGATTGGGCTGGCTAATGACTGGGCAGAGAGCCCCAGCTGTTTGACATTTGGCACGCTGTGCCCCAAGCGGTCAGCATTGCTTTATTATTAGTCGTTGCATGCATTTCCCCTTACTGCAAGAGACAGGAGAGATGGAAGGAGTCACTGGGGGCCAAAAGCATTAACCCAGTTCTGTGCACAGCCCTGTACAGGTCCCAGAGTAACTTAAAAGAACCTCATGATGATTTAACACATCACAGCTGGTTGCCCCTGGGCTATTTGCCAAAATCGAGGTTTATTAGTCCGCACCATTCAATTGATGATGGCTCCCTCCAGTACTGAGGCCCTGGGGAGGGAGGTCTGCAGAGCAGCTGGCTACTCTGGCATCTCTAACTGCTGACCTTCTTTGTACTAGAGATATGCCCAGATGGTGGAGAGGAAGGTTTTCTGCTCTGTGGGAGACACAGAAGGAATGGAAACAAACTGAAAAGCTACTCATAATGTTGTAATTATTGTCCTTGTGCTAGAGAACTTTATAGTTATGACCCATATGTCAGAGGATACAGAAATGGCTGAGTCTGTGGGCAGGCTGAAGTAACAGCTTTCAGACACACGGACTACCCTTACTTACCTTAGCGTAACGCGCACTCTCCTGGCACTGTTTTAACGTCAAGCCTCTGTTTTAACTGGTCAGCGGAATAATTACTGTGTTCAAACAGTGTATTGAAGGTGGGGAATTGTTTTATTACGAAGTTAGGGGTATCCCATCTGGGATTTCTCTGCCAGCCGTGAAGAGCACTCCAGTTAACACCATTGCCAGCCGTTTTACCATTGAGTCTAGCTGCCTTGAATAGGTACTTCATAGAGCTGAAAGGGTCCCTGTGCTTATATCAAGACTAAAAAAACCAGATTGATACATAGATGGAAAGGGAAGTTGAAACATCATGCCAAACGCAGCAAATGCATCAGGAGATTTTCACACCCTGCAAAATTTGACAAGGAGAGAGGCGGTCGAAGGAAGCATTAACTAATGAAGTATGTGTTTCAAAACCTATCATTCCAAATACTTTTAGCTCAAGCTCAGCATTACATTCATGAACTTACCAGCTGCAGATCAAGACAATAATGTGATAGCGAATAACTTCTATTCAGTATTTTCTCTTCATTTCTTTGTGTTGAGAACACATGACAAATCACAGGTATAACAATGGAAAAGGAATGTAAATCTCTTGCCTCCCAAGCCACATACTCCACCTTTCTCTAGCACACTTCATTACCCTTCCTTCTGGCTGGTTTCTAGCTAAAGACTAAGGGTGTAACAGACAGTCTAAATCTGAAGGTTTTCTCCAGTTAACCTTTAGTCAGAGCTAGGCTGTAGCAGTTGCTCTATTACCTAATGAACCCTCTCCAGCCAACAGAAAGGATCAGGAAAAGGAGAACCACAACTTGAAATGAAAATAGATTTAATGAAGCAGCCAAACTAATGTGCATGTAAACTATAGAAGTTATACCTCGCCCAGAAAATGTGTGCTATAGTGGGGAGCACAATAATGTACACAGGCCACAATAAGGGGGAAGAAAGCTCCTACAGGGATGGGAAGAAGGTGAAAGAAAAGTAGAAGGCCAAGCAAGAAACCCCCTGTCCTTAGCAAACTTAGAATCAGAACAGTTTATGTTGGAAAAGACCTCCAAGATCATCGAGCCCAACCATTAATGTAACTGTGCCAAGCCCACTGTTAAACCAAGTCTCTAAGCTCCATATCTACATGACTTTTAAACACATCCAGGAGTGGCAATTCAACCCCCTCCTTGGGCAGCCTGTTGCAGTGCCTGATGATCCTTTCAAGGAAGAAGCTTTTCTTAATGTCTAACCTAAACTTCCCCTGGCACAAATGATGCTGTTTGCCCTTTATGGTATGGACTAGACCTGTGAGCACATATGGGTCAGTTGCTTTGGCTGACTCCAAACTGCTAAGGGCCTGCAGAACATGGAGGGCCAGTGATTCCATCCCAGCAAAGCCAGAATATGGTGTTGTGGATCATTTAAAGCAGGAGAAGAAATGGTTGCCTCGATACTGTGTCTCAATTCCATGGTCTGCTGCTCAGTACTTCCTCCTCTGAGCATAGAAGGAATTGTACTTTAGATGGTACTTTCTGTTCTCTTGGTTTATGCAACTTTCATCCCACAATCCTCAGTGCAAAGTTTTTGTTCTTTTAAGCCATTCCTTATGTCTGATTTTACATCCTTTGTCATCTAAGTCAATGTGCAAGCTCTCTTGCCACCACAGCTCACTCTTTCTCACCACACGGCTGTCTATTCCTCAGGCCACAGCTGGCTGAGATCCCTGTGAACTCACAAATCTTTGTGGTTTGAATGGCCTGTGGCCCAACCCTTGCTCATACCTGTTTCTGTAAAGCAGCTTAATGGTTTCTCTTGGTCTTGAAGTGTGGCTTAGGCAGGTAACTATCACACAGGAGAGTCACAGTTTGCTAGATGGTTTGAAAGCCAAAATCTTAGAAAATAGCCTTGCCATAATGCATTGGAGTTTAATGAAGACAGCTCTGTCTATAAACACTCAGGAGCATTAGTTGCTGCTATTAACTCTGGCTTCTTTCAGACCATGTTTTATGTAGCATAGTATTTTTCAAGATAGGATTCTTGGTTAATTCTTAACCAATAAACAGTTTATTAGTTCACCAAGTACCTCTTTATTGCTTACTCAACAGTTAGTTAATCAAATTCAAATCCAACAGGTATTTTGCCCATGCACAGAACATTCAAATATTGTCCTACAGGTTACTGCTGTACAGTTATGGAGGTCAAACAGTTCTAGTAGACAGTAGTACAACATATCGAGATTCTCACTGCATTCATTTATACACAGCAAATCTTTCCTGCATCCAACATGCGTACCTTCCTTGCAGTACTCTGTGAGCTAAAGGTGGAAATGGTTTTAGGAATTTGGACCCTGCTATTTGAGTGAAAGAAACCAGGAAAAACCGTACCAGGAGCACTCATTTAACATCACAGTCTAAGTCTCTCTTATGCCTGTTCGCTCAGGCTTTTAAAGGAGAAGCACGCAAGTAGAGTAACTCGGTTAAAACTCTGAAATACCGTTCACTAAAGATGGTCCAGCTGACTTCACAGGACAACTTTCTGCTATGTCCAGTAATGACACCAAGAGAAATACATCCCTTGCAATAGTGTTCATTGGTATTTTCATCCAAAAATAAACCTGAAGGAGACACAGATCTTCCTCTGGCTTAGGAAGCCCCTGAGTTGCAGAGTGCTGGAAACCGGGAGGTCGCGATACTGATGTTTTCCTTCAGCACTGTCCTGTTCTGGTAGCAAACCAAATTAAAGATTTACTGTTAGAGGCAAGTTTCTGGGCTGGAGGGCTAGAAAGCCTGACAGCCCAGTTTTTCTTATGTCTGTGTGAGACCTTGCCCGTGCAGGTGATATGCCTTTCTGGATTGTACAGCTTCTTTCCAGTTTGGGCAAGTCTGTTGTTACTTCTGTGACCCTGTGAAAACAAGGAGAGTGTTTGTATGCATTCCACAGTTTCAAGAATCCACGCAGGAACTCCAGTTTAATAGCCAAAACTTCTCTCATTATTCATGAGAGAAATGAGTCCCTTTTGTTTTCATTTGGGAAATGTCCAAAGGATTGTCCGAATTTCATTCCCCTCCCCACTTTTCTCTGCGGTCGCATTAATATCCAGAAGATGATATTTTACCATCTTTTGCACACTGAAGGCTTTTGTCTGTTACAAGGGTTATATTCCAGCGTTAGCCTAGCTTGGGAATTGAAATTTTACCTACTTCTCCAACTTCTTTTCAGTACTCATTTACATCTACTTAGGTGCTTGCTTTTTTTTTTCCTTTTTGTGCCCACATAAAAGCCTTTAAATTTTCTGGTATAGGTCACTTTCCTAGACAGCAAGGAAGGAAAAAATCCATTCATGGTTCCTAGGCCATATAATCATGTTTTATTTATTTCCTTTCTCATTTTCTAAAGCTTTGAGATGGAAGAGTTTTATTTTTCAAAAGCAAAGTTTTACCTTAGGATCAGGTTCACAAGGCAAACAGATTGACCAGCTTCCAATGGAGGCAGCTTCCAGAGGCTACTTCGTTTGGCCAAAACTGAAGAAATGGAATGAGGAAGTGTAAAACAGGGGAGAGCTATCCCAAGCAGTGTGTAGTGAGTGCACAAAGACTTCTGAAAGTCAGGAAATAACAGCTGTGCACTTTTTACCTTGCATAAGTAATGCTTTACATGGCATCTTGCACATTAGCTAATCCCATATTTTTACAAACGAGCTTTGGAGCTGTTAGCTGGGGATCAGGTGGCAGCATGTGAAATTTGCAGTTTTGTTATTTTCTTCACAATGCATTTGTGACTGATCCTACATAAGGAAGTGATTTATTGATCAGGAGGTGGAAGAAGCCCGTTGTTCCTACTGCACGGGTGACAGTTAGAGTAGGTGAGCTCTCTGGATGTTGCAAGGTGCTATAGACCCGTGAGTCCTTTAAAATCCTGGCACTGGTCAAAACAGCCTGTAGTGAGAGCACGGACCCATGACACAGAGGTTCCAGACAATACTGTTGTTCAATCATCTTCCCCTCTCCTTTGCCTCCTTCCCTGCATTTCTTTTGATTTTTCTCTTGAACTTTTTCCTTTTTTCCTGTTTTTCTGTGTTTTTTCCCTCCTTCATTTTTCACCTTCTAAATTTTCTGCTGCAATGCCAGTGGATTTTACACATGGAAGAGCAGCTGATTGTGGATGGACGCGAAGATTAGTCAGGGTTTTTTCCTGACTTAGCTTCTTACACATGCAGCTGTCAACCATGAAACATTGACAAACCATCATCAGACCCCCTCAACATCAAGTCCTGAGTTTTCCTGCCCATTCTCAGGCTTGCCTGTCAGGTATCTTTTTGAAGAGCTGTTCTAAGGGGAAACTAAGTAGATTCACCGTAGGCAGTAGTACCAGAGCTCCCATTCAGGTAAAAATGGCACTGATGGCTACCTGTAAGCAGAAAGAGTAATACAAATAACATTATGGTAGATTTCTGTACAACAGCATTGCAGTTGCATCTTAGGAGGAGAGTGGCATCTATTGTGGTAACACTTTGTTCTATTATTAGTATTTGCTATTGTCTCCTGTTATTTGCACTGCATTAGAAGCTACGAGCAAGATTGGGGTCCTGTTATGCCTAGCACTGCAGCAATAAAGGATGAACCAGGAGTGACTAACCCTATGATTTGCTTGTAGAAAGACAAGGTGGTTTTCTTTAATTTAGTCTTTGTCATGTATATTGCTCTAAATGTAGTGTTTGTCGTGTGGTTTTGTGGGCAGGGATCACTGGGCCAGACATGATTGTAGTGTTTTCAGATACAGCACAACCAGCTCTGAGGAACAGCATCTCAACTGTTGGGATTGTCTGCTGTAAACTGTTCCTCTGTGCAGACACAGTGCTTTCATCAAAAAAGAAAAAAGTACAGTAACACAGCTTTAAAGCTTTGTCGACGATGTATATCTCAGAAATAATTTTCAAGTGGCAAGTGTTTTGATGATGCTACAAAGGCTTTGTGTATGGGCTGGGTATGGCAGACACAGTAGAGTTTATATAAATTATTAGTTCATTGCTTATTAATGAGAAACATTCATCTGGATTCCCCCTCACCACTCTTTTTTTTGTCAAAATTCCTCTAGAGACTCTGTTTTGCTACAGGCCAGACTCTGTTTCACAGAATATATATTCAGCTCTTGCTGAATGGTGTTAGGATGCACCTCCTGGCCAGCTGAGAAAGCTGGAGGTCAAGGACGTGATTTCTGGTCCTACCATTTCCCTGCTCCATATACTTACAAGCCAGTCATCTTATAGCAGTGCTCCACAACTGGGCTTCTCTAGCTGGATCAACACCAAATTAAATTGGCACAACTCCTTGGGACATCAGTGATCTGGTGCCCTGCTGCCACTTTTGTCTTCTTTCTTTCCAGTGATTAATGCTTGTTATATTGAGACAGAGTCTATAATGCAGACCGAATAAGTCATTGCTACCAAAAGCTTCCTGAGTACCAGAATATGGTAAGATTTGAATGACCAAGGAAACCAGTGATCCAGCCTCGATCTCTAGGTTGCACCTCAATATTCATTCTTAATTGCTGATAGAGAAAAAAGAAGACTGACTTACAGATAAAGTCATGGTCAGAGTGTTTAATTGAAATACAAGAAGTTTTTGTCATTGCAACTTTTTCTTATTCTAATGAGGTGCTTTCTTCATTTAAGAGGTAAAAACAAAGCTACTCTTTCTTTGGGGCTGCCAAGTGACACCTACAGTGTGTGTGTTTGTTTTAAGGGAGGCAGACGTTCTATTAGATTTGCCCTTTTTCAGGAAAACGAAAATCTCACCATTTAGAAAACAACTCTGTATTGAGGCTCTCAGTGGTGTTTCTGAGGAACACGATCAAAGCTCTAGTCTCCAGAAGCTTTTCTTTTTCTCCTCCTTACAGAAACCAAAGCTTAATGAACATCTTACTACATTTATTACCAGCTGCTGCTGGGACTGTCCTAATCCTTGTATTGCATGTTGGCAGCAACTCCATTCCTGGAAATAGATTTTTATTTCTCCTTCACCTCTAGCAAAAAGAAGACTTTTTTCTAAGGTATAAAGTATCCCTCCTACCCCATGGGGACCTTTTCAGTACTTGTTGTTTTGGTTTGCTATTTTGCACTCAAATTACTATTTTCACCACTCGTTCTTTCTGTGTGTTCAATCAGGATGTCCGAGCGTGGCTGATGACAACCATGGTGTAAACCTTCTTCGGGTGCTGGTACACAAACAAATTTGGTTTTGCACACGTGTGTACTTACGCATCCAACAGAAATACAACTTGGCAGCTGTGACACGACACCACAGGAACAATTGGCAGTTGTAACAAAACCCCAGATGACACATCTAGGAGCTAATACTGAGGATCATATAGGAGATTGTACCATTAAAAAGTAATATTGAGCAGATAACTTGTGAGAACTGGTGGAAATGTGATGGTGACTTAGTATCGGTGATGCAGTGCAATCTTCAAAAGCAGAGTGGGCAGGAGTATGCAAGCATGTTGTTTGAGAAGAGCGGTCATGTGGCAATTTAGTCTGAAGAGAGAGGAAGCTGGGGGAAACCTTATTGCTGTCTACAGTTACCAGAGAGGAGGTTGTGGAGAGGTAGGCGTTGGTCTTTTCTCACAAGCTGCAAGTGATAAGACAAGAGGAAATGACCTCAAGTTGTGCCGGGGAAGTTTAGTTTAGCCATTACGAAAAACTTCCTCATTTAAAGGGTCACCAGGCACTGTGACAGGCTGCCCAGGGAGGTGGTTGCATTGCCATCCCTAGTTATGTTTGAAATTTGTGTTCGTATGGAGCTTAAAGACACGGCTTAGTGGTGGGCTTGGTACAGTTGGGTTAATGGTTGGGCTCAATTATATTTAAGGTCTTTTCCGAGATAAATGCTTCTATGATTTCAACACAGGTCATTGTTAAAAGAAGAAAGGGTGAAGCTTCTCCATGATCATGTGGCTGTTTTTATCCCAAACCAGAGACTAATGTTTTATGCTACATACTGTATTGAAATCCTTGAAGGGATATTATTGTTCTTTTTTCCAGGCTCAGTTTTCATGTGAAACATTTTGTTCTTCCTGTATTTTACTTGAAGGAAAAAGGATTTTAAAAAACTCCACCAACTGTTCAAGTTTTCTCTTCTTGCCTCTCAACTGGCAATTCCATATGTTTGTTCTTCAGAGGTTTTCATTGGGTTTTGTGCCAGTTTTTTATTAGATAAAACAAGAATTAACTGATTTTGCCCAATTTAGGTGTAACTAACTTGAAAATATTGACGTTCAATACTTCTACTTTCTTGTGCAAGTGTGTGAATAGTCAAGCCTTATGTACGGTATCCATAGGGCCTCTATCTTGAACAACGTCTGCTATTCCATTCTTAAAATTCTTTATCATCTCTGATTACTTTGCATTTTAATGACTTCAGTTAGAAATTATTTATTAACATTTTTAAAATGTAAACTTTCTCTCCCTTGCCAAGTTTTTCTTCTATAATACGAAGAGAATATAAACCCTTACTTAGCTGCATAAATATATCTATAGATTGTTTAAAATAATGCTATGATCATTGGAAGCATAACATATCACTTAACTCTTCAGATGTGTAGTATATACGTCAATGTATCTCTGTGTTTAATGTTACACATTCAATGTAATACCTTAATATCATATATCCAAATGCATCTGCTAAAAAAACCATATATAGGCAGGCTTGATTCCGTGGGGTTTTTTTTGTTATCCTGCATAACTATCAGTAGCTTTGGTTCTGAAGACCAACAAACTTACCAGTAAGTTCAACAGCAGTTGTCTCCAGCTCTAACTCTGTTGTCCTGGTCGTGTTCCAAACAGGCGTTATGTGAAGATGTGGAGCAGCCTGCAGTGGTGGTGCTGATGGATGATCATCCCCTGTCCCTAGACAAGAGCTATATATCCAACTTCTATTATTGCACCATTCGGTAGCATTGATATAGTTAAACTTGGAATTTTTCTGGATCCTATCACAAGTGTGGCAAATTTACTGACTTTCCTTTCCAGTGACTTTATCAGTTCCTTTTTCTCTACACCTTATAGCCCACACCAGTATTTTCCCTTGGACAGGCCATCTGTAGCTTTCTTCGTAGTTTGCCAGCAATGTGCAGGTGGCATGCATTAATTTCTCTGTACATGCAAGCACCAGTAATCTCTTCATGAATCTGAACTATTATGGAATCATAGCATCATTTTGGTTGGAAAAGACCTTTAAGGTCATGAGGTCCAATCGTTAACCCAGCACTGCCAGTTCACCTCTAAACCACGTACCTCATCAGCACATGTTGTCTAAATACCTCCAGGCATGGTGAATCCACCACTTCCCTGGGCAGCCCATTCCAGTGTCTTGCTAACCCTTATGGTGAAGAAATTTTCTCTAATATCCAACCTAAATCTCTCCTGGTGCAACCTGAGGCCATTTAGTCTTACCCTATCCCTTGTTATGTGGGAGAGGTAGCCATTCTGACTGGACCTGATCACCTTGTTGTCCTGTACATATTGCCTGACATCATTTTATAGCTTTTATAGCCTTTCCTGGCATCAAGGACAGACTGATAGGCCTGTAGTTCCTGGGTCTCCCTTCCAGCCCTTCTTGTAGGTGAGTGTCACATTTATAGGATCATAGACTCACCAGGGATTTGAAGGCACCTCAAAAGATCATCCAGGTCTATCCCCCTGCCAGAGCAGGATCACCCAGACCAAGTCACACAGGAACACATCCATTTGCTAACCTTCAGTCAATTGAGACTTCCCCAGTTAGCCAGGACTGTTGATAAATGATGGAAGGTGGCTTGTTGAGCATCCCCACCAGCTCCCTCATTACCCTTGGGTGGATCCCATCTGGCTTTATAGACTTGTGTGCATTCAAGTCGTGTAGTAGGTCACTGACCATTTCCTCTTGCTTTATGGGGTCTTCATTCTGCTTCCCCTCCCTGTCTTTCATCTGAGATGAATACAGAATAAGAAGAATCTGCCTTTCTGTCCATTTCTACCTGTTCCATCCTTGCCACAGAATATTAGGGGTCTCTTATGAATACTGCATTTCATATGAAATTTTATGTCTGGCTAGGACCGAAGCTGGTCCTACATTTGTCCAGAGGGATGGACAAGATACCTTCTTTGGCCTTTTTCTAGAGCTGGTTTTCCCTGATCCTAAGAAAGGACTGATATGACACAGCTCACTGAGGTCTATTGTGGTGCTCTGCTTTGTGTGCTGTGGAGCTCTGCGGGTCAGTTTAGCCACAGATAGTAATGATGGACTTCCACCCACAGCAGGAGGGTGCTGCACAGGATGGACTGCTGTGAATGTCAGAAGTTTGACTTTAAAAAATGAGATCAAGCAAATTAGCATAGCCTAAGGAGTTCTTTGAATTACATGCTGCCCCTTCACCCCTGACTTTATCTCCCAGCGTTCGCTAACCATGAATATTTAATATGGCAACCACTGCATCCTGTGGAATAGATGACAGGCTCCGAGTTTCAAAGCTTAATCTGAAAAGTGATGCATATATATTGATACTGAGAAAAAAAATCATCACACCTAGAGCAAATCCTCTTTCATAAGTTCACTTACAAAAAAAAAAAAAGAGTAATATCATGAGTTTTCATTAATACCAGTCTTCAAGAAGCCTAAAGCAAATCCTTACTTGCTGTGTGCTTGCCACACGTCCACAGAACTCACTGAAAATGACGGAGGCTCACAGTCAGTGTTTGGAAAGCAAGAAGCCTGCAACCGTAATAGATTAGAGCTGTATGGGAGTGACGGTCTCAATCACAGAATCAGAGAATATACTGGGTTGGAAGGGACCTCCAAAGGTCATCTAGTCCAATTCCCTACAACAAGGAACATCTCTAACTAGAACAGGATGATCACCCTCATATTAAAGAACTTTTTTAAAATGTGTAGCATAAATTTACCCTTTTCCAGCTTAAAACCATTACACCTCACCTATTGTTCCATGCCCTTGTGAACAGTTCTTCCTTAGCCTTCTTAGAATCATAGAATCATTAGGGATTGGAAGGGACCCCGAAAGATCATCTAGTCCAATCCCCCTGCCACAGCAGG
>JAOXOE010000001.1:102352483-102371736 GCA_028565055.1 Phoeniculus purpureus | reverse complement strand
CCCAGGGAGGTGGTGGTGTCACCATCCCTGGAGGTGTTTAAGGAACAAGTGGACGCGACGCTTAGGGATCTGGTCTGGCAGCTAGATAATAGGATAAAGGTTGGACTTGATGACCCTGGAGGTCCTTTCCAGCCACAATGGTTCTGTGATTCTGTGATTCTGTGAGTCAGATGCTCAGGAGCAAACAGATGGTGACTGACAGCAAATCCTTGGCTTTCTTTTTTTCTTTGTCTTCCTTCTTTACTGGGGGTCCTGTCTGCAGCTTCAGAAATAAAAACACTGGATAAAACCACTACAAAGCACTTAATGTATTTTAGAAGGCAGCTGGAGCTAACCTGGTAAATGACCTGTACTTTGGCAGGTCAGGCGGAGAGTGTGACCAACCTAATGACCGCTGTCCTATGAATCACTTTGCACATGCCGTTCCTTTAAGAACTAGAACACTCGCCTGGATGTAACAGTTCACGAGGTACCACACTGCTTCTTCCCATCTGCATTGTCTCAAGAGCCAGCTCCAATAACATTCAGTTATTTTAATTACACAGAAAAACAGAATCACAGAACATTAGAGATCAAAAGATCTCCTAGTCCCCATGATTGTCCTGGATAGTCCTGTCTCTTAGTCCTGGATTTGAAAAGCTTGATGGCATCAGGTTTTTCCTTGAAGGGTTTAGTGCTCACTAAATTTAGACAAAGAGGTGCAATACCTGAAGGTCACCCAGCAGGTTGGTGTGTGAGCTGGGCAGAGAACCTCCTCACTGCATCCTGGGGCTGGCTGCTGACCCCAGTACTCCACAGTGCCTTGTTATAGTGGTGCACTTAATCAGCTCCACTCTGTGTCGTAATTCATAGTCTGTGGTGTTACGGATATCTAAAGGGTAGGATTTTAACTTAGCAGTCTGCTGTGTTACTGAATTAGTTTTATGTTTTGTTAATTTCTTTGTCTTGTGGCATTCATTGCCTGTGATAATTGATGCACAATATATAACTGACTTCTGTATTCATTTGGGTAACTGAATTTAATTGCCTGGTATAAAATATGTGTGCTATGTACAGTCTGCCACCACTGCTATGACTGAGAAGTGCTCATTGGTATGGACTTGAGACTGCTTTATCTTCCTGACAACCTGTCTGAGGAAAGCCTAAATGTCTCCCACAATCCACCAACGAATGGCTCTTAACTGTGTTTGCAAAAAGAGAGAGCACAAAAAGCGCAACATGAAATTGCTTTACAAATTGTTTGGCATTAAAATGTTGTTAATTGGAAGCAGTCTGATAAGGAAGTTTGTATTAACATCCCTGCCCCTCCCAAACCTCAGGGAATAGCAGCACCCAGAAGACTTTCCCCATTTTCTCCTGTAAATCAGGATTATGGCTTTATTTGCTTCCGAAATTATTCCCCTGGAGTGAAACTACTCCCATGCACAAGTGTTTATAAACAGAGAGGGGTTTTTTTTTACATATATCTTCAGGTCATTAATGCCCGGAGGAGTACTAATGAGTTATAAATAAGAAATGCTCTCAAAAGGTGTGATGTCAGTGAAATAGTGTTGATTAATGTGCGCTCAGGATAAATAGGAGCCCTGCATAAGCTCAGATTTCTTTCCTGTTAAACCAGCATCACAGTGATTTCTTTTAAGAAAGCAGGAATCTTTTCTGGCAGATGCATTTCTTATCAAACACAGAACTTTGCTTTTATATGTCCTAGTGAGTGGGCTTATTTGTCTCCCTGGCTTGTTTTGTTTCTAGTGTCATGAAGGGTACAATAGTGCAGTGTCAGAGCTATACAAAAAATACTGACGTTTTGCCCAAAGCTGATTTTACTTTAAGTGCTAACAAAGCCTCTCCCATTTGAATTTTCAAAAGTGATGTTGGAGTCTAAATCAAGTGTGAAATGCTTGTGAGATTATCTTAGCCATATTATGCTGCTCTGTGTTAATGTAACCGGTGAGTTGTCAGTAGAAGGCATCTTCACAATTAGTATTTTTCTTTTTAAGATAGCTGTTTTCTGCAGGCTGTGTCCTTCAGGATGGAGCATTAGTTCTGCCTACAGCTTCCTGCCAATTATTCACTGTTCATAGGTGGATTTATGCTTGCTGTTCAGCTGACAAAATAGCCTGCAGTGGTTCTTGGTAAGATAGGACTACTTCCACTCTAGGCTCCTCATGTGGGGTTTTTTGTGATTTTTCCCCTGGTTCAGCCAAGTCCTGCTGATAAAACTGCAGACTTGATGGCTACCACAGTGCCCAGTAGAACCATAGGCTGTGAGACTGTTTTTGAGCAAAGATTTTCATATCACATTAGGCAGAGGTGGTGGCATAGTGCAACAGGAGTTTCACCAATGAACCCACTGATTCTGCTTTATTTCATATTCATGGTTCTTCCTCCACTACAAATACTGGTCCTTAGCGACACGGTTAGATAGGCAGAGTAGGGTTGATGTTCAGACTTGACAATCTCAAGGGTCTTTTCCAACCAGAATGATTCTATGATTAAATGTCTGTGGTTAATTCATGAAAGTAAACCCAAATTTGAAATAGGTGGACAAGAGACACCTGATAATACCCCGTAGGCTGAGGTGCGTTTACCTAGGCTAGTGCCTGATTCATTATGGATCGGTTCCTATTTTGGGCAGAGCTGGTACAACTCCAGCATGAGTTTGTGGAAAAGAAAGAGTAGAGTTTGGCAACAGACCTTGTTATATCAGCTCACACTTCACAAGGAAGTGAAAAGAGGAGAGAGGATGGCAGAGAGAGTCTAACACCCATTTTCTATCCCTTATCCCACACCTGTCTAAGATGCCTTTGCCCCAAAACCATGTGGCAGCACCTCTTTCCTCCCCAGTAGTCAGGGTAATGTGGGCAAACAACCAGCACACAGCAAAGCATGAGGAGGCTTTTTATTGCTATTGGTTTTCAGACTCTCCTTGCCTTGATGTATAAGGCAACAAGGCTGCCAGTCACATAAAGGAGTGAACTGCTCTCATTTAGGCTATTCAGCATATATTTGTAAACCAGGATTGATTTGGGAATGATTCATAAAGAGGCAGGGGTGGGGAGGGGCTCTGCTCTCGGGGAAATAACTTATCGACAAGGCATAATTCAGCCAGCTCTAACCTTGGAATAGATGTTTGTGGTCAGAAGTTTATAGTCTGAGTGGAAAGAGCTAAGTACAAGTTTAAGGAGCTGAACAGGAGACAACCAGTTTTTAAAAACTTGCCATAAATCTTGGGTGGCTTTGCCTTGTGTTAGCCACATTCCCTGCAGAGGACTTTCATTTAATCTTTGTTTGGTGTTTATAGATGTCATTGAATTTTAGCATATTTTTTAATATTATGTACAATGAATAGTGGGGATCAGATAAGTGGAATTGGAATAGCAAATTCAAATGAATTGAGATGATAAATATTGACTTCTACATAGACGCACTGTAGATTTGTCGAAAATGCTTTTTAACCTGGTATACTGATGACTTGAAAATTACAACATGCTGAAAAATGTACAACATTCTCTGATCCTGAATCTTCACTTTACAGCTGTTGACGTGATTCTGTTCCTATGAAGTGATCTGCACACTGTCAGAGAACTATAATATAAAACTTTCTGTCTTACACTTTATGCCCATCACATGAAAAAAGTGTGGGAGGTACTAAGCTAAAATATAGTATAATTATGTTAATTGTAGCTTTTCTAAAGCTGAATTCTTAGGGTTTGAATGTTGGAAACCTCTTAATTAAAGCTTTTCAAGTGCTTTTTTAAACACAGCAAAGTATCTTAGGGCTGAACAAATCACTGAGCTGTACTCTCACGGCATAAATGGTTTTCTGGAGCACTTGGAGGCACTTGGGCTGTTGTTGGCCGGTAGTTGCAAACACTACAGGTCAAATTGCTTAGACAACTGGTCAGCCAAAAAAGACTAACGCTGTCGCTCTCTGCCCATTGTCAAAGACTAACATGGACACACATTTATGATCATCCTCATGCCAGCATTTTCTTCCTTTGCTGAGAGCAGGGAGCTCGAAGCCTTTGGTCACAACTCTTCACCATTCTGAGCTTCACAAACATCAATAACAACAGCAAGTTACCCTTATGTAAAATTCATGGTGTAAGAGGTACCTGATGAAAGCAATGGGATTTAAATTGAAGCAAATGCCCCCCTTTGTTTCCAGCTAAGTAACCTTTGTGAGCCAAAGACACAGTGTTGGTAAGAAGCAGGCAGCATCCTTGGCTTTGTTAGGCTTTTGTACTTTTCCATGTCCCTGCACTCTGTAAGTTATTGCAGAGATTTTTTTTCCTTTCTCTTTTCATCTCAGAACAGAGGACTGTTTCCTTGAAACTTGCAACATCAGTTAATTCTTAAAAGTTTAAAGAATTTTAAAAATCATATTCATCCCTTAATATGTTCTTTCAGCTGATGCCTTCACCTGAAGAGGCTGTGTAGCTACTGATAAGACCTAATTTGTGAAGGGCTTTTCAGTGGTTCGACAGGTTCCTATGTGACACTGTTTGTTCAGCAGGCAAGGATGAGCATTTGCTGAAACACCTCAGGAGTAGCTGCTAAATGCATGGAAGGAGGCTGGGGCTGATGATCCAGTGGGAATGGGCAGGATCTTCAAGTGGATTCCCAAAGCCATCTCTTGTTTTGCGACTAGGTTCAGTTCACAGCCTTAGGGCAACTGGTTTTTTGTTTTCTCTTTCAGAGCCTGATGAGCTGTGTGTGGCCCCTGCGTTCAGTGATGTCCCACCTAAAGATGCTGCTAATACAGTAGTTAATTATTCCTAGCTGAAGAAGTCTTAACAGGAGCAAAAGAAACTGGAGAAAAGCAATGGCTGCCGGTAAATATCTCAGGTCCACAAAGGCTGTAAGAAAACAGCTGGAGAGATCTGATTCTGGCTGTGACTGGGGAGAGGGTGGGATATGTGTGTGATCACACCTTACTTTTTGGGGGCTTAGTATCAGAACAGCATGGCTCTTTAGTTATCTGACCACTCTTCCTTTCCCAGCCCAGAAAAATCCATACCTGGGCTCAAATTATTTTGATGCTAGATCAATATATTTGATAGGTTTGATCTGTTTTGATCATAGAATCGTTTTGGTTGTTAAAAACCTGTAAGATCATCAAGTCCAACCAATAATACTACTCTACCAAGTTCACCACTACATCACATCATTAAGCACCACATCTAAACAACCTTTAAACACATCCAGGGATGGTGGCTCAACCACCTCCCTGGGCAGTCTGTTCCAGTGTCTGACTACTGTTTCAGTGAAAAGATTTTTCTTAATGTCCATCCTAAACAACCCTGGTGCAGCTTGAGGCCGTTCCTTCTTGTTCTGTGTTCTTCTAATCACTGTCAAGGAGAATGGCCTGACAGAGGTGCATCCCTGATGCTATGTAAGTCAATAGCTAACACAGGGAAAGAAGAATAGTGCTGAAGGACAGCTGGAGATGAAGGGAACAGCATGACCATATTAATGATAATTTTCTCTCTCTTTTGGTTTTTTTCATAAAACTTTGTATTTCCTTTAGTGAATTGATTTGGTTAGGCATCTTTTTAGCTAAAGGCTGATGTATTCTTACGTTTTTCACCAAAACCAGTTGCACCTCATGGAAAACAAGTCGTTCATGGTGGGATGTTTGGATCTCAAAGCCTTCTGAGAAGTTGCAGACAATTGCCTGTCATTAAATTGTATCAAAGGTTTGCAGGATGTTTCAATCAGGTTAGGGCAGGCCTTAGGAAGTCTCCAGTCCAAGCTGCTGCTCAGAGCAAGCCCAGCCACAGGGTCAGAGCAGTTGCTCCAAGACTGTATCAAACTGAAATTTAAAAACTGCCAAGGATGGCGACAGCACAGTCTGTTGAACTGCTTGACTGTCCTCACAGTGACAGACTTCTCCATATAACCAGATTGAACCTGTCTTGTCTTATTTTATGCCTGTTGAATGTTTCCAGTGTTTTGCTACATGACACCAAGCACTATTCTCAATCATCTAAAAGGAGATTCATCATTAAGAAAAAAAAATCTTCACATAAGCGATGGCCATGATATCTCACTTTTTTTTTTTTGTTAGAAATCCTGGTGCATTGGCTTTTCTGCTTACAGAGTGACTCTTTTCTTGCAGCAGCTGATGGTTTGGGAAGTATAGCTATAGATACCACACAACTTAACATGTCGGTCACTGATCCAACAGCTTGGGCTACTGCTATGAATAACCTGGGAATGGTTCCAGTAGGACTAGCTGGACAACAGCTTGTGACAGGTAAGATTTTAAAAGAGATCTCTTGTACAGCCTATAAATTCTTCAGGTCCTTTAAAAAATATATGGAGTTACTTTGGAGGATATTATATTTTTATATTCTGAAAACATCACCTGTGATTAATATTGCATACTATGTATTAGTTTCTTCTTGTAGTAGGTATGTAATCCATATTATATTTTAACCTTGTGGAAAAGCCAAAGCTGTTTTTGGAAATTAAATAACTAAACCATCTATCTTTATGCTGGGGCCAAGGCCAGGAGACAGGTGAAAGAAACATTAGTTTCTGTTTCTCTGTTCAAGCAGAATGTCTTGAGGTTCTGCCAAGGAATACCCTAGGCTGGGAACTCTTGACTGGAAAAATATTTTGAAGTTACGTTAATTGGGCAGAAAATTGTGACGCCTGCTCAGTTCCTATGCTCAGTTGATATTAGTGAATTGAGGCTTTCCTATCAGGTATGGGCTTATTAACTTGCTGCCCGATTCCATACATGTAATTTCACAAAGTTGTTCTTTGATTTTCTCATTTCAGTTCCTAAACTATGTTTGGGAAAGTGTTATAGGGCATCATTAATTTTAACAATGAAAGTAATATTTTGAAACAAGAAATGTTTCAGACACAAGCCTGGACATACCAGACTTAGTTATCAACATTGTCACAGTTAGGTGGAAGTAATAAAACTCCCTGGGAGGTGGGTGTCCTGTGAGCACAAGCCACATGCCAGGCATATGATAGATGCCCTCTGGAAGCTGCATTGCCACTTCAAGTTAAGAAGAGCTATGCAACATCTGTATCAGAGCAGCATCCTGTCACATCTGCACTCATCCACATACACATGGATGCAGTGAGCCAGATTATGATATAAATCACTCTGCCCACCTCACTGGGGGTGCATGATGACTAATTTTGACCAAATATGTCCTGAGACTGGGAACTAAGAGGAGCTATGCCAGTTCACAGCTGATAGTTTGGCTCTGAGCTACCTGTTTTACAGGCGGGTACACAAAGCTGCAAGAAATCTGATTTATAAGGAATCAGTCTCAAACAGAGAGACTTGCTGGTGGAATATGTGAACTGAATCTTGGTCTCTGTATTTAAGCTCACAGACCCAAGTAAAAGAAACAAGAAGAGCCATCTGTTCCAGGGGAATCAGTTCTCTTCAGAGTTTATATCAATGACTTGGATTCAGGAGTTGAATATCCACACTAAGTTTCTGGATGATATAAGTGAATTAGGAGTCGTCCTTGGTTCTCTTAAGGGTAGAGACACATAACATAGAGATCTAGATAGATCACATCATTGAGCAATCGGCAACTGTATGACATTTAACGAGGACAAATGCCAGATAAATGCACCTGGGATGTATGTGTGCATTGGAGGGCAAAAGGGAGCAGTGCATAAAGGGATCTGGGGTTTTCAAGTTGACAGACAGCTGAATGTGAGTCAACAATGTGCCCTGGCAACCAAAAGTGACAACTTGGGGTTCATTAACAACAGTTTAGCTAACCAGTCAAAGACAGTGATTGTTTGACTTTATTCAGCACTAGTGCAGCATCACCTTGATTCACAGAATCACAGAATTACATCCCTAATGTTCTGTGATTCTGCAATTCTGTGATATATTATAAATATACAGTATAGTATATATATATAGTGTACTATACTATACATTATAATATCAATACATTGCAATTATATAATAGTAGAATAAGTATTTATTTTTTATCATATATTTACTTCATCTGCGTGCAGTGAGAGTTTGCATCACCATATTTGACTGACTATCCAACTAGTCCTTGGCCTTTGTCACGATTTTTATTGATCGCATCATTGTCAGAAGTCATATGTTTCTTTTGCTACTGTCATCTATGACATTTCTCAGAGATCAAAATGACACACCCATGTCCTAGTGACAACTTTTTGTCTGTCTTTAAAAATTTATTTTACTCTTTTTTTTTTTCCTGACTTGATGACACTTGATGACAGCTAGGACAGCAGTAAGTGGTACAGATTAACCTTAGATCTTTACTGGATATCTTTATATAACCTGCCATAGTTTGTTGTGTGACACTCATCTGTATTCTGACATATCTCATATTTCTCTCATATTTCAGTTTCCAGTAGCACTTATCTATTCACAGCCTTTTCTTACACAAACCAACTGGTTTCCAATTCCTAAACTGCATGGTGGGTTTTTTTCCCTTAGGTGTGGAGGCCATATGATCTACTCTTTTTAAGGTTTTTTTATGTGGGGCTTTTTTCACAGACTGCTGCCGACTTTGCTGATGTGCAGCGTGCTGGGATGCCTGCCTTGTAACAGACTTAGGCTCCCCACTTTGCAATCTGTGATGCTCTGGCCCAGCCCAAGAGAGATTGTTAAAACAACAACATAGTCACTGCAACATCTGGCCTATAGTCTTCTCACAGCCTGGGAAATAGTCTGTCCGGTCTTGGTAACTAATCAATTTTAAGCACCGCTAACCTTTTAATGCCAGTTTAGATGATATCTGCACTCTATTTAATTCCTTATCTCTTGGTGCTCTAAAATTGGATTTTTGATCTGGGCAAATGTCAGAGCCTTTCATTTGTAAAGATGGATTCCTCTTAATAGCTGTATAATACCTCTTCTGTTTCCAGGTATTATTATCCAGAAAGCTTACCTTTTCCCATAATATTTGGCTGCTACATTACATATACACTAGTACAAAAATTCACATATTATATATGCATCATTCACACGATAAATTGTAGCTTAATAATGCATTTGTTAAAATGGTAAAGATTGGTGTGGAATAGTTATGGCTGAAAACCATTTTCACTCTACATCTCCCCTATAAGCAGGTTATATTTTTCTTCCAGAAAACTTGCCTTTTGTGCTAAACTTTCTCACAGCTTGTCTGAGCCCAGAAGGGAAAAAAAATGAAATGCTGGAGTAGATCTGCTAAATGGTTTTTGGATTATCCAGGCCTTTTGTTGTTTACTCTGCTTCGAGATTTTTGAGAAAAATGGTCAGGTAGGAGGGAAGGGATAGTTTGCTCTTCATCTTTGTGAGATCTGAATCCTTTTTGTGTGCTCAACAGCTCTGCATCAAGCACATCTTTCAAGTGCATTCAAGTCTGCTGTTACATTTTAGGCATAGCAGGAAAACCTCAGCGACCTCCTCCTAACAGAGATTGATTTATTTTGCTTTAGCTTTGGTACTTTTTAAAGGCTATTTTCGCAATGCTGAATTTAGTGTTCTTATGCTTTTGTTGTTCCAGCAAATAGCATCAGGTCACCTGTTTTCTAAAGGAGAGGGATTTTCTCCATTCACTAATGAACCGTTGCCCTGAAAACTTGAAGCAATCTTGAGGTGCTTTCCTCCAGAATGGCTTAGCTGACCTAAACATTTACTAGACAAAAATTACATATGTCAAAAGCTCCCCAGTACAAATGAGCACGAAGAATAGTAAATAAGTAGTAATTCTTTCAGACTTAGTTAAGCTCATGCCCCATGCCGCATGTTATTGCTCTTACAGAGAAAAGTAACAGACCGTAAGGGCAAACATCCAAGACGAAATGACAGGTCTGCCTAGAAGACAAGGGCGTGCCTGAAGACTGATGCTTTCTACTTATTTACAGGATAATTTCTAAGGCACACTTTTCCATGTGAGTTTGTCCAACGTGCCTCAGCTTTAAGACACTAAAATTTTCAGTGGTCTTCAGTCCTGAATTTGCTGAAGTTAAACTTTGACCATGTGTACACAATTCTAGTGAAATTAGGGACTAGGAAGCTTTGAAGCCTAACATCTTGCATGCAAAGAGGTATTCAAAAACACAGGCCATTTTTGTGGCCTCAGGCACGTAAATTTTAGGCACCAGAGTTGTGAAATATTAGACACTTGCATCAGCCTTTCTGTTTTTACATTTGTCTTTGCTTTCCACACACACTTGTCTTTTGACCTGATTTCAGTTGAACACAGGAGCTGTCAGTTCCAATCAAGTCACCTCTCTCAGGATTGTGCTTTTGACAGTGTTGAGAATCAGATGCTTCACAGGGAAAGACGTACAAGGCAAATCAGTGCTGAAGTGCTTCTCCCTCTGATGGGTTCTCCTCTTGATCATCGATGTATAGAACAGGGTTCCCAACTAGAGGTTTTATTTCCAAGGCAAATTACAACTCGGCAAAACTTGTGGAAAAATTTTGGAAGCAGCAGTTTGTGGCAATAAATGATTGCAATCCTGAAACTGCAACCCCAGACATAATCTTTTAATAAAAGAAAACTTGGGGAAATTTCAGTCTAGAGACTGCCAAGACACAAGGTTGAATATCCCTTCCCACATGTAATTAGCTCAAGACCTCCAGGTCCCTGTGGGCAGAACATTCACCCTTTTTCCAGAATGAAGATTGCAGCTAAAGGCAATAACTGTGTTCAGATTCCGATTAGGCTCAAGCATTTTTCCATGTGATGGGTGTATCAGAGAGGGGACTAGCATGATGTTTTTTCCTTTGCTTGCTGATTCAAATATCTCAAGAGGTCACTGATTCCTATGCAGAGGAGAAGACCTAGGGATTATTTGAGAAAAATCAAGAATGAGTTGAGACTTAAGAACTCCCTCATATGTCTGGCTTGGCTGTGCTAAAGTCCTTTAATCTTCAGTGTCTTTCTACCGTAAAATAGATGAGGCATGCTTCATGAAGTATTATTGACTGCAGATCATCATATGCTGCCTAAATTGTGAGCACATCCGTCTTTGTTCCGTTTATGTACTATTTTTGTAACCTTAATGAAGAAAAATCAAATCAAGTAGGAAATCAAGGTATATTTTATTATATTCATCAGTTCTCCAAACAAAGACTGTACATGAAGCAGTTCTGAAGAAGTCAGTTGGCCAGAAGGCTCTGGCAAATCTCATGTGTATACTTCTTCCGTGGCCTCTCCATTACAGGAGGCTTGGAGCCCCTGAAAGCCATCTGGCAGTCTCATTTCAGTTTATCCATGCTATCCTGTTACCTATTAAAGCTTCCTTTTTCTGCACTTCATTGCTTAGCCACTGAACCAATGTGCCAACGAGCATATAATGTGAATTGTCCTAACAATACACAGCTTCTTTATCTGTAATTAATACTGAGCTCCTGTTAGTTGGTTGCAGAGTCTATCCACATGAGTTTTACAGTGAGGCACTTGTATTATAACCTGAAGATAGTTGTGTCTTTTAAGGACAAACTGCTTGAGCAGCTGTAATTTGTGACTGAAGTTTAGTGTGCTCCAGGTGTAAGTTCTGAAGTGTACAGGCAGCTGGTGAAGGTGCTCCTCATACTCTTGTCCCCCTGCCCATGTAAGCTGCAGACCACAAGAAGCTTCTGGAAGAGTTTATTAGCCCCATAGCATGGTACTATACAATGTGTTTACCCTTGCTCTGAACACTTGACATCTGGTAGTAAAACAAGAAATAAAAAGTCTTAGAAGAATTTGCAGAGCTTTTCATAGCTTTTGCAAACTCCCAGAGCTTACAAAATATCTTCAAAAGGCTTGTTTTCAACTACTGTGCTTCCCAACCTGTTTTATTTGTTATGTTTCTGTAACAAGCAGGATTATGGAACAAGAGAAATGTGGCTAAAGCATACTCTGAAGAAAACCTTCTAAACTTTCTAATTTTACTCCAGTTCTTTCACTTTATATTTTTATAGTCTTCAATGCAGAAGCATTGGATTTTTCTTAATAGAAAAAGAGTTATCATTTAAATTATCTGAATGACCATTCAGAATAATTAAAGAGAGGTGAAACATACTCTAAAGGATTAGAGTCTGGTTTGTACCTTGTTAAAACTGTGTATTTTTATTATCAAGACACAGGAGAGCATTGAAAGTGAAAGAGAATAAGTACTGTCAGAATCCAAATCTGTAGAGTCACTGGGAATATCTCTACAGAAGTATTATTCCGCCTGGAGAAGAGAAGGCAACCTGGAGAAGAGAAGGTGGGGACCTAGCAGCCTTCCAGTACCTTAAGGTGTCCTACAGGAAGGCTGGAGAGTGACTTTTTACAAGGGACTACAGTGACAGAACAAGGAGGAATGTTTTCAAGCTAAAACAGGGTAGATATAGGTTAGATCTCAGGAAGAAATTCCTCACTGTGTGCGTGTTGAGGCACTGATAGATGTTACTCAGAGAAGTTATAGATGCCCCCTCTGTGGAAGTGTTCAAGGCCAGATTGGACAGGACTGTGGGTGAGGTGAGGCTGTGGTCTGGTAAGCGGTGTCCTTGCCCATGGCAGGGGTGGGGGTTGAAACTAGGATCTGTAAGATCTGTTACAACATAATCCCTTCTGTGATTCTATGATTACATATTAGTGTAACAAGTAGGTTTTTAGAATGACCTGAAAGATGCCTGCAGAGTTAATCACACTTTCTGTCATGTGAGTGTTACTCAAGGAGACTTCACACCAGGGGACACTAAAGTGCTAGGAACAAACACAGTCAGGTTAAAACAGAAAAAAAGAGATAGAGAGATCCAAAGGCCAGACAAAATGTGGCAGAAATTCTAAGTGCCTTCGACACACTATGCAGGGTTGAGTGTTCCTCTTAGGTCATTCAAGTGCCTCCTCTATATTAGACCTTAATTGAGGCTAAGGATGAAGATAGTGATTAAAATCTGCTCAGTGCTTAAAGATAAATAGTTCTTTTTAACACGCTAGGAGAGGCTGAATGTCCCGAATAAACAAGACTCAGAGGTGAGTAGGGCTCACATACAGGAAATTACTCAATTACTAAGTGTGAAGCTTGTGGTGTATGTGAAGTTAAGAATTTTTCAGTAATATGGCATCTCTCTCTGTCACACTTTTGTGCAGGACATGTAACTTTTTAGGAAAACAGACTGACTGCTATTTGGCATAACCAGACTTAACTGTCTCAAAATATCGGAATAAATTTATTATGCAAGCCCTATTGTTTGGATGTTTTGGCTTGGGGTTTCTTTTTTAATTCCTGGCTGATGGTAAATACATCACCAAAAATCTGTTGGGCAGGCTTTTATTTGAAGTTACAGTAAAGTAACATAAGGAATTATTTTAGTTTTGCAAAAGTTTTCCCCATCTTTCATCTCACTTGGGAAAGCCTCCATTCCTGCTATTTTCCATGTGTTTATTTATTCTAGACAAGAAAGCTCTTGGGTAATTACGAGCATCCCACTGCATAAAGTAAGCCAAGAGTCTGTTGAGGGCCATTTGCTACTGATTGTTCACTTCTGCTGGAGCAGAGTTTATTTGCAGCACTTTGCCTTTACACCAGTCCCTATGCAGCGATCCCACCATAGGGAATCTAGTGTGATACTCACACCCTTGTGTGATATACATGGACTAGGTTGATTCTTAGAGCTTGGCCTCTGGAGAACAAGCAAGCGGATCTCTTACTTTGGTATAAGGGGCATAAGCAAAGTTTCCTTTCATTTCTACCACCTGTCCCTCAGATGCGTTTTACTTGTAGCATAGAATTAGGTCTCTCAAAGTGCACAAATGTGCACATGCAGTTATCTGCAGGAATCTGAAATATCAGCAGAAGTGGCCAATGTGGAAGAAGGTCTTTTGATGATTCCCACTGAAGAAGAAAGTTAGGCTTCAGCAGTCCTATTCCATGGGTGTATGAGGGAGCTTGTAACACAGCACCTTGCTAGCATTGACTTTGGTCAGATCAACAGTGGATTTACTGCACCTTGCCATGCTCCAGCAGTGATAAATGATGTATGTGATGTCAACAGCTCAGAGTAGTGTCTCTGTAATGGGAAGCAGCTGGTCACTGGAGTAGTGCTGTTAGTGAGCATGGAGGTGAAAGATAATTAAACATAATACGTGCAATATGCTCCAATACTCTGCAGCATGTATTTAGATTGTATTCTGCTCTTCCCTGTCCAAATCTTAAAGATATTCTTTTGCTTCAGAAATGTAGTAGAACTGTTCGTGTAGCAAGGACAGCTCGATCTGTCTTTCATGGACATGCATGTTTCGCATTCTTATATTTTTTTCCTTAAAAACCAGTTCTCTTGACTCTAGCTGATTTTCTTTTATAAATAATCTCCTCCTGCTGACCACAATGCCTACATTATTTAGTAATTATTTATTATTTCTATTCAGGAAAGGCTTAGAGATAGAGAGTTCCAGAAAATTAAACACCGTCTGAACACTTAAGAGTCAATCCCAGCCCAAATTGCACATGGGCTGTTTTCTTTCATGTAGATAAACCAGGGAGGTAAGGGACCACATGGAAACAATGGGATAATACTGATTGGCATGAAAAGCAGCAGTGATTATGGAGCTGCCTGCCTATTATGTAGCTTGTTTTATAGGTACCTTGGCGCAGCAGTAATATAGTGGTAAGTGAAAAACCGGTTTAACTCATTTTATCTGATACACTGAGAAACAGACAAACTCTTTTGTGCCCATTAGAAATAGCCAGTTCCTTCCTGCTCTTCCTCTTTGACTATGATGTTCAGAGGATGATTGGAAAAAGGAAAGAGAAAGAGTTTTACTAGCATTTGGAGGAGACAGCACAGTGGGAGAAGCTGCAGATGTGCTTATTGTCACCTTGTTTTGGGAATTTGTGGCAGCACGAGCTGTGTTTCAGCTGAGACATGTCCAGGCTGCAGTGGATAGACAGGAGAAGTTACATGCTTCTCTGGCTCCTTTTCTTCCTTCGGATACAATTCTGTTGCAAATGGTTCATTTCATGAGAAAGAAATGTAAAATACTATAGGAAAATGCAGTGTTGAGGTTTTACCCTATTTT
The DNA here is from genome assembly GCA_028565055.1 of Phoeniculus purpureus. NCBI lineage: Eukaryota > Metazoa > Chordata > Aves > Bucerotiformes > Phoeniculidae > Phoeniculus > Phoeniculus purpureus. Next base: position 102,356,722 of record JAOXOE010000001.1, on the reverse strand, counting down.
GAGCGGGATCTGTCAAATCCATGTAACCCTTCTATTGGAAACATCCCGTTTTCAGGCTTGATCTATGCTCGGACTTGCATGACTGAGCCATTTCCGGGAGCAATCATTGAAGTTTTCTTTTCTGAGGCCTTTTGGTAACAATGTTGCCACTTCAAGCATGCTTTGTAAACTTAGTTGCGAGGTACTGCAGAGTGTTCTACAACCTTCTCTGCGAGGATAGCAAGTACCACATGTAAATTAAAATCTTCCTCAAAAACAACACTAGTCTCACCAAAATCATGAGGACAGGAAATAGAAAAATGACCTGATTTTATTTTAATTTCCTGATATTTAGTGGGTTTATAACCAAGCACAGTGCAGCTATCCTTTAATGTAATGAATGTTGTAGAAGCCTTATCTTCTTCACTGTGCTTTTAATACTTCTGTAAGCCTTAGGGACCTAGAGATGGGTCTTGATTTGTGAGAAGAAAGAGCTCAGGTGCACACCTGAGTTTTCAGGACTACATGCAGGCACCAGGAGTAAGAATCTGCAGCTGAGTAGCTCCAGGAGTAGCTGTTTTAATAAATATTACAAATATTACAGAGCCCCTTTTATGTTATTAGCTAGAATTCAGTATATGAAAGTCTCAAGTACAAGTTCATTCTTGGCTGTTTACCAGCTTATGTAAAAAAAATATAATTTCCAGTTCTTACTACATATGTTGCCTTTTAACTTTGTGTCCTTTTGTTCTGGTCTGTCCAACTACCTCAAGGAGATAATCAAGCTTGATTTTATAATAAACTATAGCCAGTTCAGGCTTGTCGTGACTGATTTATTGACTCTCAAGGCTAAGAACTTCCAGCCTCAAGACTAAGATCATTTCTGGCTGCAATTCAAGGTGTTAATTTTGATCTTTAAAATCTAAATGTGGTTTGGAACATGTGTCCTACATTTTCCATTCAAAAAGAGCAAACAGCCCACATTTCTGTTGGTTTTTGTCGTTGTTGTCAGAGTGGAATTTAAGCTGGAGTTAAGATAGAACAAATTCACATTGTCTAATTCTTCGCAAACGGTCATCATGACAAAGATTGTCCTCTGGAAAGCAGGAGGACTATTACATATGAGTGGAAGTTTCTAGCAGTAGGCTTTGAGAGGAAAATGTGGATCTCCATGAAGGACTCCAGCATTTATTTCTCTATAACAAGCTGCTGCAGCCGTGTCTGATGGGTGGTGTGTGTCTCTGCACGTGTGCACACCTTAGAGGTGTAAAGGTGCACTGCTAAGAAAACAAAATTATGATAGCTAATGAGTCATAGACAACATTTGGTGTCCCTTAGGGACTGCCTCTCTTCCAGTGTTTACCTCAGCAGTTGAGCTCACTTGGGACACAAGAGCTAACCATCCTTCCAGCTACTCATCCAGGGATGATTTGAGGCCCCAGGTTCTCTGTGGAGGGCTTTTTTACCAGAGATCTTTTATCGGACAGCTACATTCCTACCTCCCTACATCCTTTTCCCCTTAATCTCTAGTTTTCAATTAACAAAGTGTCAGCATAGTTTGAATGCAATTTCTGTTAGACAACAGATACCTGCTAATGGGCATTAAGGTCTTTTAGCTGCCTGAAGTAGTAACAGAGACATCCCATTACTCATAAGTATCATGTAACAGGGACATTATACATGTCTGCATATTCTGGCCACTATTACCGTGTACTGAAATTCTCCCTTATTGCTAGCAGGGACCAGGTTGTGGATCTAGTGATATTTTCTCAGTGTTTTCAAAGACAGTTTGGGTTTTCGTGTCTTTCCTTGGTTGTTTGCCATATCCTAGCTCAATTATTTCACATTTTCCAAAGCATAATGGCATCTGGCCTCTGTGGGCCATGTTACATAAAAGCTGCATCTCTCTAGACCTGATTACATGACCTGTTATGTGTTGTGCTTCCAAGACTTGTTTCGTCTGTGGCCTTGAGATACTGTAGTTAACGCCTCATCCACATATGTATATCGTGAGTATGGACTAAAGAAGTCCTCCAGAGGACATTTTTTATTGCCCGTCATGCTTTTATGATCGAAAGATGCCAATCTGCCCTAGTTTTCTTTTACGGTTGTGTTATAGATGGAGAATATCAGGAAAGTCTGTGTTACTTGACAGCTGCATATAAATAGAGTTTACAGGTTTGTAAGTACTGCCCACTCTGCAGACTCATATGGGGATTGAAAGGATAACAATCCTGTTTTTGCTCTGGCATTAGTAAAATCCAGTAGTAAAATGTTGCTGGCCAAATATTGTGGTTGGAGCCTTGATTGTCCCAGAGGTGAACATGAGAGAGTGATCCCAGGGTTAGGCAGAGAGAGCCCCTCCATCAATAACGCAGACCAGAAAAGGACCCAGTTTCCCTCTTCCACTTGTACAAGTTTGCAGAGCCAGCAGGAATAAGAGGCTGCAAATTTTTTTCCCTTGTTTTAGTGGAACAAAGAAAAATTAATCTGACCGTAGAAGACCAGGCTTCATTTGTCTTTTAGATTAGAAAACACAGAAAATGAACAAACAAACAAAATATTTTCCATCACCTATAATTAACCCCCACATTTAATGCCCAAGCTCACTCACAGCTGGTGCTGCCCTGACCTCAGGGTCCATGTGCCAATAACAAATCCAGCTTTGCAAGTGCAAAGGGGAGGAGAAGAGGCAGGGTCGCAGTGGTCTCTGCCAATATATGTTTACTCACAGACCAGGAAAGTGGGGGCTGCAGATTTCTGGGAGCATGCTGTGCTCCTTCCTGCCTTCCGCGTGAGGCAAGGTTTGTGGGTAAAAGTTATTTCACTTCTTGAGCCAACTCATGGAAGTGGAAAAATATCCAGCAGCCCTCTGATGGTCTGATGGTCTGAGGCAACCAGAGGACTTTAATTACAGCAGACAGTAAAAAAGGTGATTTCAAAGGAAGTCGTTTCACAACACATTATAATATTCGTCTCTTTATTAATCTTTTTATCTGCCACAGGCTTACCTATCTATTCCTCTACAGAATAACCACCATGTCACCACTTCCCTGTAGATACTCCTCTTTCCCTTTACAAGTGCCAAACAGCTTTTGTTGTTTACCTGACTTAACAGTTCTAATTGAACCCAAAGAATGTGCTCCCTACTTTGACTTAGCTGGAAGGGAGGACACTGCTTCTATCTCACATCCATACATGGGCTTCTCTTTTTCTGCCTGTACTGGCCTGTAAACTTGTCTTGTTTATGACTTTAGACCATTACAGCTACAACAATACTATTATGAATGTGTGACATTGTTTTAAAGTAGCCCTCCAAATCCAGTCCTGCAGGACAACGGTCGATTTATGGCTATAAGGAAAAGATTTCTAGTGTAAGAGAGGTAGTCGTCTTCTAAGGGCAAAACAGCAATCTGAAGCTAGTTTTTATACAGGAAAGACTTTTTTATTTCTTTATTCTTGTTCTGTGCCTCTTAGTCATGAATCTCTCCTATGGAAACTTGTCAAATACTTTTGGAAATTGAAACAAATAAGCTGCTTCCATACTTATTTTTCTTATCATTTATAACCACTATGTCTTAAAAAAAGCTTCAGCTTCTCTTCCTTGCTCCCTATCTCTGAAGTCCCTTCTGCCTCATTCAAAATAGACTACCATTCCTTTTCAGTCTGACACATTTTTCATCTTGTCCCTTTTGCAACAGTGTTCTAGTCAATGGCTTTTGTGAAGTTTTCATGTGATGAAACTCTTTGGTGTTTTAAGCAGCTCTGAATGTCCCATCCTTGTTAGTAGATGTTTTGTCTGTTGCTTGTATATGTAAGTGCTCAAAACTTCAAAAATATAACAGGGTTTTTTTAATTGTGACTGAACAAAAACAAGCTGGTTTAAGTTGCTTCTCGGGGCCACAGGAAGTTTTCCACCCAGGCTGAGTTCAAAATTTCCTTTTCTTTTTACTTCTTTTTTGGTTGTTGATTTAATGAGATACTCTAGTAACTTATCGGTAATTTATTTGTAGGAAGGTTCTGTTACCTGTAACTGCAAGCAAAAGGGGTGCCAGGGAAAGGAGTGTGATGACACTAGGCTTCTGTTACAGCTGCTGGAAAGAGATCACAGAATCGCAGAATCACAGAACATTAGGGATTGAAAGGGATCTCTAAAGATCATCTAGTCCAACCCCCCTGCCAAAGCAGGATCACCTAGACCAAGTCACACAGGAACATATCCAGGCGGGTTTTAAACATCTCCAGAGAAGGAGACTCCAC
>JAOXOE010000001.1:102307342-102352383 GCA_028565055.1 Phoeniculus purpureus | reverse complement strand
CCATCCCTGGAGGTGTTTAAGGCCAGGCTGGATGAGGCTTTGGCCAGCCTGATCTAGGGTGGGATGTCCCTGCCCATAGCAGGGTGATTGGACTAGATGATCATTCGTGGTGCCTTCCAACCCCTAATGATTCTATGATTCTACGATAGCCCTCAAAAGAACCTCTTTTTACTATTGGCTCTAAATGGTCTGAGACTTATCTGAATGTCTCTCTTTTTAGGGAAGCAGAAGGTAAGGCACAGAAATCTTATCTAGAGCTTCATTTTCTCCTATGCAACGGGAGGGTAGTGCAGGGAAAAAAGTGGATATAAAGTAAAAGATTGTTTATGATCTTCGAGGTATTTCCAATGATCAATAGGAGTGGGTCTGGAATAAGGTCAATATAATATTGGAGATAAAATTGGAGGTTTGGAGCTTCGTGAGCTGGGCCACACTCAAGTGCAAACATTTTCTATAGAGAATTTAGTTTTACCAAAAATCTGTATGTGTGGCTATGTCTGAATTCCTGGATGATGACAGGCAAAGAACATTTCTCAGACCCTAACTCCAAGCAGACGTGTTTAAACAGACTCTCATAAGCATTGCAAACCCAGCCTTGCTTGACCCTGCTCAACACACATGTGATTTTGGAGACAGTGGAACATTTTAACAAAAGAAAATGTGCAAAAAAATATGTCTGTCAACCTTGTTCTCAGAAACAACCCAATTATCTAGATGAACAAGCACAAGTTGATTTTAACCTCTGGGAGCAGGATGACAGGAGATGGTAGGCGAGGGAGAGCAGCTTGAGGCAGACTCCTCACAAGGGAGAACTTCAGTCTTCGTAGATGGTGAAGTTCTAAACTACAATTACATTTTTATGGCATTATTCAAGCTTGAATATACAGATCACCATTTTTTCAGTGCAGTTCAAGACGTAAGAATAGAATCTGCATTTTCAAATGAGATTGTTTTCATCAGTTCAGCCAGCCCACTGCCATAACTTACTTTCCCCACGTTCTTCCCACCGCTGCGTATTAGAAGTTGTTTCTAAGGGGAGGCAAGAAGAAATGTCAGGCTTTTCAACCTGCTTCCATTTGCAGTGCAGCCTGCTTTTCTCTTACAACATCAAACCTTCTGGGAGTCTCTTTACATGACATGGACTATAAAAGGTATCAATAACAACAGGAGTTCCTGCTGTGGAAGGGTACTGTAATTGCAATTGCCTCGGATCTGGAGATTCATTATGGAGAAGGTGAATGTTCTGTAGTCTGATTCTCTAGGGTATGTTCTGTCTCTCCCTAACAATTCACAATTTCTAGAGTTTGCTTTTTATTTATTTGCTTATTTACTTTAAAAAATAACTGAGCACAAACCAGTGCACTCTACAAGTGGCAGAATATCAGGAGTGATAAAAAATGCTACTGACAATTTAAGAAATAATAATAATAGAAGATTAAATGTTTTACATATATCCTTATGTTAGTCTCTGATTTAATGCCCGATGACTACACACTTGGAATGCATTCCCAAGAAGTATCAAGAAGACATATTTCTCCTTGTATATATAAGATGTGTTTGTATAGCTGTAAGTCTTGCCTTTGCAGTGTAGCTTGGTACTTATAATAAACAAATAAATATTAGTTTTATGCTAGATAATTTCAACAGCATTTGAAAAATAGAACATAATAAAGCATAAGCATAATATTTAAAAATATAGGCATGCATTTTCTTTACTTGCAGGTGTATATTTCACCTTTGCACACAGTGACAGCTTGCTAAGGGAAAGCACATTTGCAGCGTAACATGCCTACAGTCATTAATTTCTTTCTACTTTTTAAACTATTCCTTTTAAATGACTGTAAAGTAATCTCACCAGAAAAATGTTTGTGTCTCATTGTTTTTGGCAGTCTGCTGTATTAAGAGATTTTTAGTTGTCTATTCTCATTTTACAGTTCATATCATACATGAACACTGAAACCAGCTGCCCAAAACACTATTCCCTGCCTTCTGCAGGTGTTTAACTTCCACAGCTCAACACTGAGGTTGATGAGAGTTGCAAGTAAGTGGGCACATCCTTGAAGATCATACCACTAACTTATTATTCTACAGGCTTTGATCAATTAGTCCCACTAATTAATGCACCTGTTCTGCTCCAAACCATACATTGATAGTGTAAGCACTATGTTAGTGTGAATTAAAAAAGAAGAGTAACTAGAAATAATTGTAGTCTCAGAAGGCAGCAGAGAATCCCTATATGAATGTTCAGATGTAGTCCTCTGTAATTCCATGAGTTGCAATTCCTTGTGTGTTTGTACCACTTGTCATAACAAAATAACACATTCCTAAATGAGCCCTTTCTGTTACAAGTATTAAGCCTAGAGATAAAAACGTGGCATTTAAATGCCGTTATTTTATACCATTAAGAAAGACCTATTCTCAAAACTGTTTCTCTTAATGCATGAAAAAATTGTTTCTGAAGCATATTTTTGTAATAACACCATCCCCAGAATGCTGTTCGAGCTCCTGAATTTTTTCAGTTCATTTCAGAATAGCTGGTCTCTAATTTGTTCCAGCCTTGGACCTGGTTGCAAAGACATTCCTGCCAACACTAAACAAACCACCTAATCCAGTCAAAGCTCACCAGAAAGATTAATCCTTTGTGTGACACTGGAAAGTAGTCAGCCACAGATACCCTCTTTAAGCCTGGCTTTTGCAAAAAGCGTGGCCATCAGCACCTTCAAAACACTTCTCTGAGAAGTACCTTGTACCTGTTCTGAGAGACAGTACTTACTCTTAACACGATTCACTGCATATTTCACTACCAGCCACTTGGAGCTGCAAAAGCTTTTGTGCAAGGTGCTTTCCTTTAACCACATGCATCTGGTCTTTGTAGCCATCAGAACTCTCCCAGAATCCCAGAGCTGTCCCAGAGTCTTGCAAAGTCTCTTCTGTCCATCTATACATCCAACACATGTTCTATAAAGTCAAACAGATAGAGAGCTCTTAAGGATTGAAGGTGTCTGATGGTGGTTCTGGGTCCTCCAAGCTATTAGACTCCTCTCTTATATCACATATTCCTCCTCATGACAAGCAGTTCGACACACGCCCATCCATCTACTTAAATGCCAACACTGCTGCAACTGGATGCTCTTTCAGCCTGTCTCCATCACTGCAGAATTACTATACTTTCTTAAAAGCTGTCTTTGCAGAAGTCTCCAGAGTTCAAGCCTTGCAGACAGATGGGCTCTGGTAGGTCTAATTTGCAGCAGTTTAAGACATCACAATATTGAATTATCGCTCAGTAATTCAATAATAATTCTGTGAGGTCACTGCTCTTGAAGTGAAGAGTAGCAGAAGAGGGATCGTGTGCTCATACCTCACTAGCCGCAGCACAGAGTTTGGCATATTAACTTGGACCAACAGAGGAGGTGGTTCTGTGATATTGTAGGTGGAATGAGTGTTGAGGAAATGGGATATAAGCACAGGTCCCTTTCTGTTACCTTTGCTACAGAGCTGGGATGGAAAAAAGAGCAGTAATGTTTGGAATCAGCCTACATTTGCATGCAGAAGCTGGAAGTTTGGGTATCTATTTGTGTTTTACATGCCAACTGGTAAAATGGATTATCCTCTCACCATTTTTTTTTTACATTTAACATGAAACAATTCCTGTGAAGCCACCAGTGGACAGCAGGGGCGAGCCTAAACATAGACATTAAAGTGTCTCATGGTTAGCACTAAAAGTTTATTGAAACTGGGTTTGTCAATGCACATTAGTAAAGCAGTGGGCTGAGATGCTGAGGGTCATTTTTCTCTGCTGTCATCACTCTGCTGTACCTTTATAACCTCTGTGTTGCTAAAGAACTGTATGCTAAAACACGTGCTAAACCTTGTGTTAAATCTCTTCTGGAGAATGGGGATTACTTTGGAAAGCCTCATAGATAAAAAACCCTGTAAATATTGATTAAAATAAAGGAAGGTGGAGAAGTCAAACTCTTTGTTTATTTTTAACTGAGTTTGCCTCGAGAATACCCCAAGTGATTTGAGTGCGCAGTTCCATGGATTTATCACTTTGCAAGTTTCTACTTGTAAAAATCAAAGCCTTTTTTGAAGACCACTAACAAGCACAGAACATGTCTTTTGCACCCCTGGATGACAAAAATACGACCCAGATTTAATTTCTTTTGAGAATTTATTTATGACAAGAAAATACTCCCAGTCTGAAGTCGTCTTTGCCAAACGTAGTCTACAGTCAGAGTGTGCAGAACAGATTTGGGAACCAGTGGGGAGAAAAAAGGCTTGTTAGAGGGAGTCCTGGCATTACCTTTTCCTACCTGTACATTCTTGGGCATTGTAATGACGTTTACTATTTCACTACATTCAAAATCAATGTATTTGCTTACCAGATCCATGATTTTATGCGAGTGTTAAAATTTTTCATTAAACTCACTTTATTTCTCCCCAAATCCGTATTTCTATTGATAAAGAAATTAAGATAGAGTCATCAAAAGCAGACAACAAAACCTGTGTGCACAAGGCAGTTTACTTACTCTTTATGCTAAGAGAAATTATGATTGTTACAGTTTCGACGAACTGTCCAAGCCCTGTTTGTATAGTGGATTTTTTTATCCTGCAGTGTTCATACAGTATTTCAGTGAGTGCTTCTTATCTGAACCCTGAGGTACTCTGTAATTCTTCAAACTAAGAGTGAAGGCATGTCAGACATAAAAGAGGGAATGTGTAATGTGAGGTTTTGAGGAGTATTTCAGGTGATTTTGAAAAATATATCACAGCTAATAACAAGAAATGCTGCTCTAGGGTAAAGAAAAATTTTAAGGAGTGAAGAGTGAAGATAGTCTTTAAAAGAGGTTTTAGCTAGGATGGGAGAAACAGAATATGTGCAAAATGCAGCCACTAATATTCTTGTGACTAATGAGGAAGTTACATTTGGGGAACAGAAGTTAAGAAATGTATGTTTCAGTGAGGATGGATGGAGAAAGATGACAGGAATCAAACTGAATAATGGAAATCAGACTATTGGGTTTGCAGTAACTGTGTAGGAAAAGAAGCTTTTCCTGTAAGCCTTATCCAGTGAGTAAAGAGGGGAAGAGAGCAGAGGGAGTGCAGCAGAATAATGAAAGAGGAGGATATCAAGTGCATGATCAGAGTTTTTAACTCTATTACTTGTTATTCAACTCTCAGTAGGACTTTAGAGCTGTAGTGATGACGGGATGTGAGCTTTACGATGAATTTTGAGGGATGAGATATTACTTTTCTGTGGTTATAGTTTTATTCATATGCTACTCAGTGGAAAACATGGTAGCTGGAAGGCTGTATCTGTGGAGTTCTGAAAGTGCCCTCTTTTACAGAGCTTTGATAAAAAGCCTATAGTTTCAACTTTGTACGGCATGATTTTGTGAATGTGGTGCCTTTGACAGACCTTATGACATTGCACCTCAGAATATCTTGCTCTTTGGTACATAAATGCTCTAGGAAAGAGTGTGATAAAAGCCAACCACTCTTTCCTTACTTTGTGTGTTTCTTCAAGTGGAAAGTATGTCAGAGTGCATGTTTTACCTTTGAACATGCTCTTTTCATATTGTTCCCTCCACACTTACCCTCACTATGTCCTCATGTTTGGTGTTTTACCCCTCTTCTGTCAATAGTTTTCTCCTTCTTTCCCCAACTAACTCACTCTTGCTTTTTGCTTTTTGTGTGTATAATAAGTTGTGTAAATATCTGCATGAAATGCATGAGGGATGTATCAGCTTTCACTGTCTGTACTGGGCAAAGGCAAGTCTTATGGCTCCTCTATCATATTCCCAGTCAGAATTTATTCAGGACTTAAACCAGTTAAGCAATAAAAATCACTGGTTTGGTTTCCTTGCTCCAAAGACAAAAGCGCAAAGGAGGAAGCTTGGCTATTTTACGGTCATGTAAATAAAAAAAGTGCTGTGATCCTGCTTCAAATACCCTAAGACTGCAAAGGAAACACGAAGAGATGTGGCTTCTTCCACATATGTTGTGTGGAGTATTTCCCAAAGGGTGGGACATTGTCTGCCAGTTGTAGCTCTCTGCAAACAAAAATTGTAATGCAGAGAGAGAAATGAGGAGTGGAGAGAGGCTATGTATAACTAAGAACTGTGTCATCTCATTTAGGCTGGTGGGAATCTTCCTGTAAATGCATTAACAACAAAAGGAGGGCTAAGGAAAATCTCTGTCCTTTCTTGGAAGCTGGGGAAACACAGTGGCAAAGGATGGGGAAAAGGCTGAGGTACTTAACGCCTTCTTGTCTTCAGTTCTTAAAAGTAAGACCCGTTGTTCTCAGAGTAACCTCCCCCTGAGCTGGAAGACAAGGATGGAGGTCCAAATGAAGATCCCATAATCCAAGGGGATGGTTAGCAACCTGCTGTACACTTAGATGCACACGAGTCTGTGGAGCCAGATGGGATCTATCAAAGGGTATTCAGGGAACTAGTGAAAGTCATTACCAAGCCACTTTCCATCATCTATCAGCTGTCCTCCCTAACTGAGGAGGTCCCAGTTGTCTGGAGGTTACCAAATGGGATACCAGAAGGGCTGGAGGGAAGATCCAGTGAACTACAGGCTTGTCAGTGTGACCTGAGTTCCTGGGAAGGTTGTGCAGCAGATCATGTTGAGCACCATCACTTGGGACATACAGGACAAGCAGATGATCATGGCCAGTCAGCACTAGTTTATGAAAGGCAGGTCCTGCTTGACTAAACTTTTCAACGTGAGCCCCTTAGTGGATGAGGTGAAAGCTGTGGATGTTGTCTACCTAGACTTTAGTAAAACTTTTTACGCCATTACCCACAGCATTCATCTGGACAAACTGACGGTTCATGGCTTGGATGGGTGTGCGGTTCACTGTCTGGGTGATGGGGCGCAAAGAGTGGTGATGAATGAAGTTAAATTCCTCTCATATGTGATGATATCCAAAACCAAGGAGGTTTGTCTGTTTTACCTCAGAGATCGTCCAAGATCATGCAAGACATTCTCACAGAGCTACAGAATAGCATTACATTTCCTATATTTTAGGTGTTAAATTTCCTGTCCCTGCTAGCTTTTGTGGCCAGAATTATAATGTAGACCTGTATCTGCACAGAGACTTTTCTTTGTCAGTCACTTTTCCAGTAATATTTTAAATATTTTAATAATCCTTTGTATTTTTCGATTGTGGGAAACTGAAGAGTGGGAAAATATATAGGATGAGAACATCTTTCGGACAGCCGCATCATGGCAAGTGCATTTTCATCCAAGACACCACTTATAATAGAAATAGAAATAACCAAACATGAGAAATACCTGCTTTTCTGTTGCCAAGTGTTCCTACTGGTTTTGTTAAAACCTTGCCTGAGGAGACCTGGCCTGAAACAGGCTGAGTGCAGCCTTACTAAGAAAAGGTGGTGGGAAGCATGTGAGGAGAGAGTGTAAGGTAGTAGAGCTGCACGTTAGTGTCTGATAAAGGCACAGTGGTTAGAGTCTTCTGAATAACTGTATAATTGCACAATCATAGCGTACTCTGAGTGCAGGAGTAACCATTTGTATTTCAGATTGCCTTCAGAGTGGTGAAACCTTTCTTCCTCTCGAACACCAACTGATACTCTTTACCTATAGTGTTAATTTATTTTCCAGTGTGACTCCTGAGCATGTGATAGGCTTTGACCTAAGCGATTCTGTGAAAACCCTTGTGCCTGGGGAGTCAGGATTCTCTCAATAACATTTAGTAAGTTCTCTTTAAAGATAGACACTGTTTAATCTTTTCTGCTTGGGACCAATTGTGATGCCCTAGAACACTCAAATAACTTAATTTCTTTTTTTTTTTTTTATCAGTACTTTAAAGCAGATGGTAACCCTGAAAAATTCACACAGATTGTTATATCTCTCCACCGCTTTCTTTTTTACGACAGCTTGTTTGGTCCCACTCCTTCTCTCACACTACAATAGTTGCAAGAGCTTTGGCCATGATGGTGCACGTTAGGACAGCCCATTGGAGTGAACGGGCCATGTCACTGATGGATGCAGTGGGACAACTGAAGAGGAAAAATACATTTTTAAACAATATTGCCACGAATTATGCTCTTAAAAGGTCTGCAGAGTGCTGTCATCACATATTAGTTGAGTCATGTTACTTTTACAGGTCACCTTAGTATTTTCCGGTCAAGGGCCTGATGCTGAGTGCCTGTGTTGTGACCGATGCCCTCTGTACCCCCGCTGGCACAGGTGGTGATTACAGGAGGTGTAGCGAAGAACATGTGTTTTCCACATCTCTGAGTTAAAGGAGCTTCCAGCTAATACTCTTTAAAAATAACTAGTGAGTGCTTGCAGGTTTCCTAGCAGGAGGTTCTTAAAATGGGCAAGGTCTAGAGAAAATAAATGAGAACTATAGTGTTATTCTTTTAGTCTGCAATTATCTTAAGTTGTTGTCAATAGAAATAGTCGCATACATTTGTCTTCATTAATCATTTCAAGGTGTTGCTTTTTGATGCAGCCAGCCCTAGCAGTTCACAGGCACTTTAATTTTCCAATTACTGTACCTGTGGCTCAGAACAGATACTGATTAGTTTCACATTTTGCTCTGTGGGCAGCTTAATGTTCTTGTCACCTTACATTGAGTTTTAAATGTGCAGAGTGTAAGAGAATGTCAGATGTGCTCCCAAGTCTTCTAGGTCAGGCTTGGCAAGTTATGATGTCTCGAGGTACTGTACTGATAGGTTTCTGAAAGATGGATGAAAGAACAAGCTGTGGTTTTAGGATCCTATCATGAAGGTAATGATTCCTCTTGTAAAGCGAATGTGAGTGATTTCTGTGTTGTATTCTTTTTCAGAGAAATTTGTAGCTGTAGGTGAAGGCGATGCTGCTGTAACAGCAATACAAAAGGAAGTAATGATAGCAGCAAGGCAAGAGCAATGCTTTTCAATATTTGCACACAATTACTAGACCTTTTCAAGCTGTAGTAGTGAAAGCGAGGGAGAAAATAAATTTTGAAAAGCCCTAAACACATTGATTAATTTAATAACAAATAGAAATGTTGCCTGTCTCCTCTTTATCAATTGTGTACCAGCTATGAGTCATTTGTGTGTGCTTTTTTCTTTCTGAAAATTGCCGTGGAAGAAATCCCCTCCAAAACAGAAAACCACGCTGAACATCTGCTGTCTAGGTATTCATTAGTTCTGTCTGCTCTGCTTTTGGCTAATTGCCTGGGAGTGAAGTTGAATCATTTATGGGGACTTAACCTGGTGCCAGTTATAGTAGTAAAGATTGTGTAACACTTTGATAAAACCCAGGAAATGTCAAACATGTAGCCTCCCAAACATAAAGTTTATTTACTGGTTTTTCATGCACTTTGTTTGCCTACAATATTGCCTGCACAACTGATAACAGAAAATGTATTTAATAACTACTCAGTGCTAATATGCCATAGTATGCATGACTGACTAATTTAATTTATCTCTGATTAAGCCTATTATGTTCGAGATCACTTTACAGAAGAGACTTTTTTTGCCAGCTGTAAGCTTATTTGAATTGTAATATAAGTTAATAATGTGTGAAATAACTACTGGTGCCTGCTTCTAAATGTTAATTTTACCAAACGACTTCCTGAGTTACTGCACTCGCAGCTCATCCATTGCAATGTAGTTAGTGTGTTGTTTGGGGCTAAGAATGCGCAGGCAAGAAGGCAGATGCATGGCAAGGGGGTAAATAGCTGTTGTTTCTGTTGGGAAGGAATCGATGACCCAGTCAGGGATGGCACACGCTCCGCATATTGACAACATCAGTTGAGAAGAGGCCCATGTAATGTTCTTCACCTTGAAGCATTCATTTCCTACAAAGTGTAAAGGGAAATAGGGACTCCTTGAGAAACCATAGAGAAGAATACACAAAACAAGAAGTTGTGAGAGAGGCAATGATGAGCATGTTTAAATAGGCAAATAGCCATTTGGGAAGATTCTTCTTAGATTGATGTTGGAGCTGGAAAAAAGCATGGGGGGAAAATGCAAAACAAACCCCAACAGTTAAAACCTCAGAAACGTAGGAATAGAACAAAAATTATCTCTGCGAAGGAAAGAGGAAAGCTGCTTTTTTTTTTCTTTCCTGGGAAAAAGGAAGGCTGGGGGTTTTTTTTCCCTTCCACTGTTTTCTGTGGTCCAATTTTTAAAGTAGATCCTTAATGGACAGGGAAGTCAAACCTTTTCTGTGCAAAAGCCAGACCCCAGAGCTATTGAACACTGGCAAATGAGACTTTGCAAAGTCTCTGCTTTAGCCACTTGTTTCTCCAAGAGGCTGCAAAGTACAATCAGAGTTTGCTTTGAAAAAAGCTCTGTATTTGTCAGTTGTTGTTGCTTGTATGAAAAAACCCCATCATTATACATATTCTCGCTTTAATATGTTTTCGTTTTAAACCTGCTGAGAAAAATCCTGTGGAGGGAGTGAAGTCCTCTATTTTGTACTAACATGTGTGATATTCTGGGGTTTAGTCTATGAAATCATTGATGGGCAAAGACACCTAAATTATGTGTACTTGCACTTAAATGCATGCAACCCTAACTGAAATAAAAGGGCGTCAGTTCTTTTCTCTGTCAGATTAATGTATCTGTTCAAATCAGAAAATCTATAGGATACTGTACTTACTGTGTCACACCGAGCTGCCAAAACAATGTCACTTGCCTACCACGGAAAGAAAAGCATGGTTCACATAATTTCTTTTCATGTCATTCTGTTCCACCCTCCAAACATTTCTGGCATGTGATAACGTGGGATGTCAAACACTATTGTTCACGTTTTGTCATGCTATCTCCTATAGATCGGTTATCAGCAAGCCAAGCTGCACAGTGACTCTGATTTTAAGGTCTCTTCACAGCATGTCAAATGCCACTTGGTGGGACAGTACTTTGGCAGGTCTACCACCAACTGACAGGATGCAAGTACATATGCAACCAAATGCTTGGTGGCTGTACTGTGCAGAGTAAAAGCCAACTGGTATATAATTGCAAAAATATATCTCTGTAAAGATTTCTGGTAGGGTGGCTTCAAGTTTTGTCCTATAGTGCTGAAGTTCCAGAGACCTTTCTCTTTGGTAATAGCCTGTAACAGTCAATCAGTAAGTGTTAGAGGGAATGGCATGTCTCTTTTTCACATCAGAGGTGGGACTGGTACCCTTATAAATAGCTGGCAATGCTAAGCGTATAGGTAGTATCACATGGAGGGAGCGTAGTGCCTTGGCTTCCCGTGCTCTGTACACGTGTAAATCATGACTGAATGTGATGCATAGAGATTTGAAAGTGTGGTGCCATAGCTTATTTAGAGAGTGCTACTCTTTCCCTGTGTGGTAGCACAGACCCTGAGTGCACCCTTACTAGTGATCCTAGGTCGTAGAGCTCACATCTGGAGACAAAGTGTTACTGGGGGGACTTCCTTCTTTGAGAGCCACATCTTCACTGGCCTGAGAGAGCTCAGGTTTGCCCCATGTATGAAGGCTTCTTCTCTACCTAGCTTTTGCCCAATCAGCTGTGGATAGGGACGTTGTTATTTTCTTCTATAAGGAGTAGGATTCTTCTAAAAATTATAAACTAACACTTATTCTTTTTATAATGTCTTGCTAAGAGTGGCGGCCTGATCTTCTTCACCCGACAGAGAGGACAACTGTAATTCAATTTACAGACCAGTCAATACTGAAAATCTTTTCCTGTTACTAGAAATCTTACACTGAAGACAGGAAAGTAGAATTTGGTGCTTCATATTTCTGTTCTGTCAGAAAGTAGTTTAGAAACATAATTAAAGAAAGAAGGTAAAGTATTTGAACTCCTAATTGAACACTTCTAAATTTTCAGAGGTGTTCAGAGTCTCCCAGATGCTTTGAAGTGAATGAATTATAAAGGTATTCTGCTGTTATCCTCTGCAGTTATTTTTCTGCATAGTGCATGGTCAGTCACCCCTCGTTCAAGACCTTCTTTTGCAGTGCTCTCTGCTGCCCAGTTCAACACAGAAACCGTCAGTGGGCCAGGAAATTGTTGTACTTTACAGAGGATGGAGAAAGTACTAGGACTGCCTTCTCTCTGTCCTCTTGTCTTTCTTTTTTCCCCCAATACCTAAATTGAGATTGATCATGTAGCAGAAAAAAATACCACTATGAGCACTGAAGCGTAGCTCAATACAATAGTGAAAGCTGCTTAGCTGTCGTATCAGACTCAACTCACTCTTAAGCAAAGATTAGGAGAGGATAACTTATGTACAAGGTTGTAAATCTGCTTAGCAGTCTGTGTCTCTTATGGGCGAATAATGCTTCCTAAACACAGCCTCTGAACATGTTGAGAGCCACGTTTTAGAATGACTGATAAATACAAGCCAGATGATCTCAGCTGGGAAAGAAAATAATGTTCAGCATACTAAAACACAGGAAGCCAAACGATAATACCTTAGTTAACAGCATTATAGTGTGTCTTAATATAGATGTATGTTGCAAACACTTATTACAGCTATGAGTAACACCCCATAAAGTATTTGTTACGGTTCTTGCAACAGACTTTGTTTCACCTTTTCCTAAAAGATCTTCACCAAACAAATAATACTACTGTAAACCCAAATACTACCTAAAGCCATACTTCTGAAAGTTTCTTTGCCTTTATTACTTACATATTTTCATAGCCCCTTAGATGAATATGAAATATGCACAATAAATTCACTAAAGCTGTCAGAGAAAAAGCGTGCAAAATGTCCTTATACCTCCCTACACCTAAAGCTCTGGAGTTCATTAGGATGGAAGGTTAATTACAAAATATCATGCTTTGTTCTGTGCATTTTTTTACATTGTAATCATTCTGAAAAGAAAAAAAGGGCAAACCAGATATGTGCAAAGGATCCAGCATACATAGGAATGTTTTAAAAATAAAAGCATAATCTCCAGAAGACAGTAAGAGTAAGTCTGTGCAGGTGGAGCTTTAATTATTTTTAAGTATCTGATTGTTGCTTTCTCCCATTTTTCAGATTGGTCCAAGTTCCAGGCATGTTTTTTGCTTCAACCAAATCCATTAGGATTTTTCTGTGGTCGTGTTCAGGAAATCCCTGTCATTGGGGAAGCTTGTTTGGGAAAGATTAACGATAGCTTTACAGCATACAATCTGATAGCAAGCACTCTGGTTTGGGTTGTTTTTTTCTTACTGATGAAAGCTGAGTCCAGTGCAGACCTGTGTTAGGTTATTTACCTTTTAACGTAACTCACATAGTTTTAGCTTTCTTCCACAACTCTAGAATTTCTCTGGTAGTCTAAGATTAAGTGAAAATCAATGCTGGTTGTTCAAAACCTCCAAAGCCAACTTTTTATATAAAACTGCTATTACTGCTACGTTGAATATGCTTCCAAGCTGCTGACAGTAAAGAAAGAGTTTATCTTAGCTGAGCATGAATTAAAACCTAAGAGACAGTATGTAAACTGCATGCAAGTACCATGGCAGGCGTGGCTGGACCGGAGTAAGGTTTGAGGCGTTGCCTGAGAAAGCCATTGACTTACCTGTAGAGTTGTATCGGGTTCACTTATCAAATGGTAACATAGAGAGGAAAAGCACAATTTCAGGAAATACTGTATAGGACAATAAAAAAAAGGTAATGCTGCCTGTCAAAACAACACTCGAAAGTCCAAATGTAGCAGCAGCACAAAACTAGGATAAAGAAGTGCATTTGGCAGAGAGACAGATATGGTGTGGAAGGGTGAACATCAGAGCAGCTTCTTCTCACCCCCAGAGGCAGTACCAATCTATTTATTGAGCATGTTTAGCTTTCCTGCATCTGTATTGGCATTTATATCATTTCTGTCCAGCAAAGGACCAATGTCATTGCTGAGATTCCTCTCCAGCTTGCCCTGCTCAGAAAGTTGTTACTGTCCTTTACTCTGCATAATATTGATTTTTTCTCCTTCTATCTTTTTTCTTTCCCCGATGATCTGATGTATATTAATTGCAATCCATTTCCCTTTGTTCTCTGCTGTAGCTTATTTTTTCGTAGCTACTTTTACTGCAGTCAGCCAGTGTGATGTTTCAGGCAAGTAGTTTTTTTTCTCATTGTCTCTGGTAAAATGTTTTTAGGCAGGTCTCAGCTTTCTTCTTTCTTTTTTTCCTAAATAAACTGTTTCTCACAGCTGAATTTGTTCTCCAGATTACAAAATAAATCATGTTAAGGTACCAGGTATATTTGTTTGCGTGTTATCTTGTTTGTGAATAAAAAACATAATGACCAAATGGCGTCATTCATGAAGAAACATCTTCTAGTTTTTATTTCTATGGTAGGTGTTTTGTTATCTTTCAAGATTAGGTAGAATATAAAATTCCTGTAAGCTAAATGTGATTCTTACTCAGTTCAAAAAATGTTCTTATGTCAAATATTTTATTTTTAAAATTAATTTTAAGGCAGCATAAAGCCTCCAGCACATGCTATTGAAATTTAAGTCCTCTGTGGTAATTCAGATTTCTCTCCTGCTCAGTACAAAGAGATGCTTAGGGAATCCCTTGTCAGCATTTTCCTCAGCGCATTTGTGGTCTGGAACAGATATCACCCTGTTCATCTTGCATAGCCTTGCTTCCAGAATGACTCAGGGTCTCTCTTCCTCCTGCTCTTGCACCAGGATGGGCTGTGGGAACACTTCTACCGTTCTGTGCAGCCTCCATCCCAAGGGCTGTGGCTGCAGCCTATCTTTATTGCTCAGTCACTGAAGGGAAGTCAAAGATTGCAGAGGGTTGTGGTCAGCATGTAAAACTGCTTAATTCAAGGGAGAGAGAGAGAGATGCATTTGCTTTCTTTCAATCCAGCCTTCCACAAAGTGTTAGTTGTTTAAATGCTGATGTTTAGCAAGAGAGAAAAGAAATTAACAGACACTCTACCCAAGGTGTTACAGGTGTGTGGAGCAATATGGGACATCTCTGCTGAGGGCTGCTCCACAAAGGTCTCCAGGGGGACCTTATAGTGACCTCCCAGTACCTGAAAGGGGCCTATAAGAAGGCTGTGGATGAACTGTGCACAAGGGCAGGGAATGATAGGGTGAGGGGTAGTGGTTTTAAGCTAGAAAAAGGTAGATTTAGACTGGATGTTAAAGAAAAAGTTCTTTAATGCAAGGATGGTGGGTCACTGGAACAGGTTGCCTAGACAGGTGGTGGAGGCCACATCCCTAGCAACATTTGAGGTCAAGCTTGATGGGGCTGTGTGCAGTCTGTTCTAGTTAGAGATGTCCCTGCTTGTTGTGTTGGGGTTGGACTGGATGACCTTTGGAGGTCCCTTCAAACCCCATGATTCTACTATTCTGTGATAATAAAGGCCAGAAGAAATGCATAAAGATTCAAAATAATAATCACATGCAGCTATTTGCTTGATTGATGTTTTCTAATTTACAGAAAACAGAAGTCTTTTGTAGCACAGCTGTACAGATGCAGTGGGTACATCAATCCCTGTTACAAAAGTAGTGGGGT
Source organism: Phoeniculus purpureus (assembly GCA_028565055.1). Classification (NCBI taxonomy): domain Eukaryota; kingdom Metazoa; phylum Chordata; class Aves; order Bucerotiformes; family Phoeniculidae; genus Phoeniculus; species Phoeniculus purpureus. Next base: position 102,336,931 of record JAOXOE010000001.1, on the reverse strand, counting down.
GGGTGGGAAGAAGAAGCAAGGCCAAAAAAGTGTGACAAAAGATTTAAAAAAGAGATGTTTGTTGACTTCCTGCATTCATTTTTTTTCCCCTGCGCTGCTCTGTAAAGAATGGCCAATCTTACCAGGACTGACAGTAGCTTCATACCTGTGCGTGGCCTTTGAAAAAGAAGCAAGTTGAAGTGCTAGTGTAAGGGATAAGGAGAACTTCTGGCACCCCACTGCTTATCTGATGGTGGTCATGTCCTTGGACAGCTCATTCCTAGTTTCTGCATACAACCAAGAGTACTGCAACAGGCTCTGTCTCAGTTTCTTTCAACATGTTTTGTATTGCAATGAGGAGAACTATCTTGGCTAAAACTGTATTATGATGATGAATATTTTCTATGGTAGGTGTCCTGTAGGGCGATATGCTTCATCTCTTCATTACTCTCCAAAATACCCAGATCAAGATTCCCTGCTATACCACAGATGTGCCTGTGTTCAAAGCTTGACAAAGACTTTGTTGCAGCCTTCAAAGTTGACATTTAAGACTTTTGCATATATCACCCTTCTCTAAAATTGCTGAGGACTTCTCATTTAGAGCAGTTCTGAGACTATGTGCCTGGAATCCGCTTTCAGAGCCAGGTAGACTGAGACTGACATGAATTCTTAAGTAATTAATGGCTGTTTGTCCAGGTACTAACAATGCTGTGTGGTTTGGTTTTGAAGCGCTGCCTGCAAAGCATATTTCTTGGCTCACTTCTTGACTGAGGGTAGAGTGTGGTCAGAACACACCAGCCAGAGAAGTGCGTGTTTTAGAGCACCAGATAGATTAAAACAAAGTGCTGCTTTTCCTCCTGACAGCTGAAAGCCACTCCTGTCCACAAGCTGTGGATATGCTTGCTTCTCATTATTAGCTGTCATTTGAAGGGGAAAATGAACAAAAGAGCTGAATATTTGGGAGGGATTGCTGAATGCACAGCAAATTCTACAAGATCTCTAGGTATAACCATGCAGATTTAGTGTGTGATACGTGTGAGAGGTTTTGTACATCTGGTTCAGTTCATGGGATGACTCCATCTGTGGAGGGGAGCCTTGGCTATTGTTGTTTGGTCCCTCTGTCTTATTTTAGCCTCACATTACTCAATGTCTGATTATGTTGGACAATACTCACTGTTGCTGTTGAGAACATTTTGGACAGCAATGAAAACCCAAGGATTATGGCCATCTCGTTCTATCACTGCTTAGGAAACCTGTGAGAGTGAGCCAATGCAGGCAGTGGATGGTTTGCAGGAGGAGGGATGCCAATATAGAAGAAATAAATGAATAAATGTGTAAATAAAAAAATAAAATACATTTGTCTCCCTTTCCACCCACCCTGTAGTGAGATGGACACTATGGAGATGTCAAATTTGCAGATATCTTAATGAGGGTACAGAAGACAGCTCCTGCTAGCAGAGTTCAGGTGTGATGTCTTGACAAGAACTCTGGCTGCTGGTGGTGGCAGCTGAGTGGAAATTTTGCAGACCCTGTGAATTTTGGCATCAGGTGATGATGAGAGCATTACTGGGCATGCTGTTCAGCCAGGCAGGATTTCTGTCCATGTTTTCTTTTCAAGTTTATCCAGTCTGTTTTGCAGCTGTGATAACTTGTGGCACAGTGCAGTCCAAAGCTGGTGAGGCAATCTATATTTATGTAGGTACAACATCAGTTACTCATGCTTGCTATATGAAATGGTGAGGTGCCGCTTTGAGAAGAATGGGTACTTGGAGTTCAGTTTCTTATGCAAACCGAAGAAAACCAGACAGAGTATTTGGCACATGAGGAAGTATTACATTTCATGTCATTGTAATGTTTCCAGTGGATCCAAAATCCTGTAACTATCTCAGATTAGTCCAGTGCCTTTAATGCTAAATATCATCTTTTTATCTTGGGTTTGTCTGGAAGAAGTATCTCTGTTAACCAAACTTGTGGTGATTCAGGAATACTGATTATTTTACCAAGGTTAATATTACCTTATAATAAAACCAGTTCTTTATGGATTCACTTACTTAGGGCAACGCTGCTCACATGTAGTGGATGGTATTAAAATCTTTATAAATGTTTCTGTAAGTTAACTAAAATTACTGTGACATTTATGATACTCCCTTTCCTTAAATTAGGGAATAAAGCTGTTGCTTAAATTATCTTCAAAGCAAAACTGTAAGAATTCCCTTTTAGGATTTCCATTGGAAAAAAGAAAGAAAACATGAGGTGTCATTTTGGGTGGGATGACTGTATTTTAATGTCTGCCATGCCCACTGCCATTACAAACTGAAGGTAGAGGATGGATCACCTCTTCTCCCTCTCGTGCATCTTTGCCCAGCTGAAGAGATGTGCTGCCCACAAGAGGGATAGATGTCCCGTTCTAATGTCCAACACTAACAAGGACCGGAGCATGGTTTGCTAACCTTGTAGACAGAGCCTGAGATTCTGCAGCAGCAAAGTAGGCTCTGGATAATAAGAAGGGAGAAGGATTTCAGGCAATAGCACGGCTCCAGGAGGTGCCCTTAATTAATGAGAGGTCAGCTCTATGTGGAGAAAAAGAATGGATAGGGACAGGCAGGTAGTAGCAGCTGGGGGGAAGGAGCAAAAAGCTTTAAAGAGGCAGTGGGGCTAGGGGATAAATGTAGGAGACTGTAGCAGTCTACTAGTGGTTGCTTGAAGGAACAGCCCTCTCCCTCTGCATCCTACTCTCTTTGGGATATCAGACTCATATCTCCTGGGACTAGCAGACCTGTCTGGTCACCATCCAGCATCTTGTTTTCACTTCAGCTCATAAAAGGCAACCCATCATCCACATTCACCTTCAGTGATGCCTGCCCATCTTCATATTCTCTTCCTCTCAAGGAGGAAGGGAATAAAAGATTTAAATAAAGCCAATATAGAGAGACCTCCTAGAGGAGGATCTGCAGTTGTTGGCAGAATTGGGTGTGAAGGTGGAAGCTGCTGTAATGCAAGCAGATGGCTACCCATCTACACCAACTTGCATTACCAGGGCATAGGATGAGGCTACTCAAATTAGAGTGGCCCAATCTTCATCTTTTCATGTATCAGTAGAGTAGGCAGGGGCCATCCCTGGGCAATGCCTACCTGCCTGTGCCTGGAGCACTACCATAATGACACTGCCTAGATTTAGAGTTTGTTTCACAGCAGACCCATTAACTCTATTCTCATTGATTCAATCTTCTGTTTTTCTGCTAACCTCATGGTATGATGAGGAGTTGTTTTTTTTTAAAAGTCAAAGAAAGAAATCTTATCTCTGGTACTTAACTCAGCAGCTGAACAAAAGTAGTGCAAAAGTACTGGAATAGATGTTGATTAAAAATGTGTGTTGCGGAGTTTTGAGTAGAGCTCCTCTTTCTTGACAATTCCTTTGAATTATTTCTATGTGGAACAGAGCAGCTATGACAGCAGCTCTTTTTTAGAGGAAGGCAATTTCTCTCATATATGACCTGTCAGATGCTAACTGTGGGTGTGCAAGCACATCTGAAATTTGGAAACAGTGACAATCTGGTAGAGGTTTGGGCAGCTATTATTTATGGCTAAATGAATAAGATTTACCAAACTCAGTTTGATAGTAAATGTTGCAGGACAGGTACATTACCCATTCTTGTGTTTGTGGAACACCTGAGCAGTTTAATACTGATTTCAATTATTACTGAAACTATTTCTATTACAGAACTATTTCTTGAAATAGTTCTGTAAGTGGTGAATAAAGTGTGTACTTTATATAATAACTGTAGCAACATTCAGAAGCACCCTACTTTAATTTTACTCCATTGATCCTTTCTCCTTCTTTTGCTTTTATGATTGTGTCCTCCCTCTCTCATCAATTTTACATCTCATTTGGGATTTCTCCTCTGGCCACCTCATCTTTCAGCTGAATTCCCACAGGACTTAGGATCCTCCCTCCATACCTCCAGCAAGGGTGATCTCACACACTTCTTTCTATTCTGTCTTATGCCACTCAGTGCAATGGTTTTGATTTGCGTTCTTTCTATGGTATCTTCATGACCATTCTCCATGCTCTGACTTACCTTGGCATGTTCTTGATGCACCAGCTTGCAATTCCTTTGTACACAAAGAACAGGGTTTCTGCTACTGGCCAGTTCCCATATCAGCTTTCCCACAAAGCCAGTTGTTTCAAAAAATGTTAAGTTAATGGAGCCTTAACTAAGACAGGTCTTAAGAGCTTTTAACAAGCTAAAGGTACATCTTACACTGCAAGTCTACCAAAGGTTTCTTTTTCAGGTTTCTCTGACCTTCCTTTGGGTGGAAGCTCTCTTCCTGAGAAATCACATTACTTTCAAGGTCTTTTCTCCCTTTTGATCTGAATGTGTATGAGATCTCACCCACATAATCCAGAAAGAATGCTAGAGAACACAGTGCACCTTTTCTAGTGTAACTTCAATGTCTTATGTGCCACACTTCCTGGTTTCTAAAATTCAGATAAATCCACTTTTTGTCCCTCATTATGTCTAAAAGTATCAAATTTATGGATGATCCTTTGTACAGGAAGCATTCAATTCATTTTATTAGTCAAATTTTCCCTCCATCACAGTATTACAGGTGGAGAAGCGAACTCAAGGAATAATTAGTAAAAGAAATTGAGAAATCAGCAGAGAGAACGTCCTGCTTCAACAGCAGCTTGTTTTTGTTGTGTCTAATGTGATCTCTAGAATAGAGGCTGCTGCATACAGCAGCAAGCGTGTATTGAAACCTCAAGTTAGTAATTTAGCTTGAGTTGTCTGAAAGCTTGAATTTCTTATGTGTTCGCACTTCTCGCAGATGTCTGTCACACAACAAATGTTGCTGGCTGACTGCCCTCAAAACACTAGGGTGAAAAAAAAAGATCCTTGAGAAAGTGAAATACTAATGACTTGGAGCCACTTCATATCTAATAGCTAGTGAGTACACTTCTCGCTTCAAGGGAATGGGAACAGTGGAACCTCGGAGTTTGCTTGGTGGTGGAAGGCTTTGTGTTGTTTCTGGGGAGACACTTGCAAATTCCCTGTTTGGTGGCTGCCTTTTAGAAAGTGGTCCAATCACTATGTGATGATGACAGAAGTGATTGCGTTATTGTAACTTTGACTTAAAATGTATATTGTGTTGGACAAAAAAATAAGAAATTATTCAGTAAATAATGCTCTAATAGGCTCTGCTGGCTTTCAGTGTCTCCAGGGAGCTTCTTTTTGTGACTTTATCAGCTTGCCTTAAAGCCTCAGAATATGTGATTCATAATTTCACCACCCTCGTCATGCTTCTGTTGCAAAAGGGAATAAATTTCTGGATCTGATGGGTTTATAAACAGCTTCCTTTTTCTTATAGTCTCAGGGGAGATCATAAGGTATCCAAAGAATAAAGGTGCATAGAGTATTCCAGTGGTGAAAGCTAAAACTGAAGACATATCTAAGCATTAGAAATTTAGTAAGAGTTCAGTGATCAGTGTTTTACAAGCAGTGTGCAAACATGCTCTCTCCCGCTTTGCAGCTATAGGTGCACAAAATACTTTGGTCTCTGGGTGCAGTAACCAGGAAAGAACAAATGACCTAGCAAATAAAATCTAAAGATATCCACTCCTGCTGTAGAACACATAGGTGTAACGCACCATTTCATTTTAAACCAAATTATATATCAGAAAATTCAGACTGTTATTTCTGAATAACATTCAGTGCGTAACCCAGATCTAATAAGAGGGGAGATGCTGAAGTTCCAATTATGAATTATGATGAAAAATCTTTAAACAGAAAACAGGTATATCCAAACTATTCAGATCTGTGGTATAATTAATCTTCCCCTTCCTCCTGCCTTTCCTATTGCTCATTCAAGTGCACGTGTAAAATTTGAACTTGATCTCAAGTCCTATGAAACAGATGATCATCTGTCATCTGTCTTGGCTAGTGTTTAGACATCACCTGTGTGGTTTGACTGTGTAATACACACTAGAAATTTCATAATGGACCAGGTGAACTACAAGATGAAACTAGGATACAGAGTCTATTCAGCCTCAGGAAAAGAATTTTGAATAAAGATCTAAATGTTATCTTCAGAATCTAAATGTTACCTTCAGCTGTCTAGTGGGGACATAAAGAAGATGAAACCAGACATCTTCTGGTAAGGAGAACGCAGAGGGAATGGACACAAGATGCAACATGGGAAATCCTATCTGGATATTAGGAAAATAAGAAAAATTACAGTCATTTAGTCAAGTGTTAGAGCAGGTTGCACAGAAAGACTGTGAACTCTGCGTTCTTGCAGGTATTTAAACCTGACAATCTTGAGGCTGGCCACATTTAGAGCAAGGGATTGCACCAAACAGCTGCCAAAGGTGCCCTGTAGCCTGTGTTGTTTTGTGGTTCTATAAATGCTACTATTTTTACATAGTTTGCTGTATTCCTCTAACCCTTAACCCAAGGTGAAATGTTGTGTGTGTTTTCAGAGACTACTGGGCTTGCTCTCATTTCCTTACACAAATGAGAAAGGGAAAGGTTGTTAAAGAAAGAATTCAGTGAACTGCAAAATCTGTGCTTTTCTCTGGAACCTTGCATTCTATACATTTGTTTTATAAAGCCAGGTAGAAAATATGTGGTTAGAGCTCACTGCTTTTATGAGCTGAGATCTCTGTGCCCATGAATAATATGCATTTGTGGTGTTTCCTTTTCTGTTTTTTTTAATGAACAGGGAAAATAGAAGCATTCTGTGGCTGTTTGGAATATTAAGACATGCCTGCATTCACCCTGAAAATAAGCTCAAGTATAATAGACGCCGCAGACACATCTGCATTTCCATATAAATATAAGCATCACTTCTTGCTTGTCTTATGGTGAACACATGCATCTTAGTGGAAGGATTTCTTTTCAGATCCTGGTTTTGCAACATCTTTGCCACAGATTTTGTTTGCCGATTTATTAAAATCAGGGCTTTTAAAAACTCTTTTGTCAAAACCTGACAATTAAAATTGGTGCTGTTTGACTGTGATGTTTGAACATTTTAAACAGTTGTCCAGTGATTTATCCCTGTGTACTTTTGCAAAGTAACAAGTTTTACATTTCCATTGGAAATATTTGTTAAACTTTAAGCTACAGAATTTACAAACTAGTTAAACAACTTCAACATGAAATAACTTAAGAACTGAAATGTCATATGAACTGCATCTTTACTGTTCACCATAGGAGAATGATCTCTTATCCAGCACAAATATGTTTTATAGCATATGACAGCAAAGGGTGGAATATGAATATGGAATATGTATATGTGGAGTATGACTGCTAGGTTTTATGTAGATGCTGTGTTTTGACGTTGGCTGGCAGCTAAGACCCACACAGCCACTCACTCGCTCCCCCGCGTTGGGATGGGGAAGAGAATCAGAAGGGTAAATGTGAGAAAATCTTGGGCTAAGAGAAAGAAAGTTTAATAGGTAAAACAAAAGCTGTGCCCTCAGGCAAAGAAAGGAATTAACTCACCACCAACTATTTCCCTGATTTGGGAAGACAAACATCATTGCTCTGAGCATCACCCCGTTCCTCCTCCTTCCCTCAGATTTATATGCTAGGCATAATGTCATGTGCTATGGGATATCTACTGGAGATGCCTTTGTTCAGTTGTGATCAGCTGTCCCAGATATATCTCCTCCTCCACCCTACTCACTGATGAGGTGGAGTGAGAAAGAGAAGAGGCTTTGACACTGTGTAAGCAGTGAACTAGTGAAAACATCTGTTATCAGTGTTGGTTTGGTCACAAATCCAAAACATAGCACTATACGAACCACTATGAAAAAAACCCCAACTCTATCCTAGCCAAAACCAGCACAGTGGACTTTGATGGTTATGTCCTGGAAACAGAGCATACTTGTCTGATCAAGTCAGAAACCAGAAAGTGTGAACTTCCTTAATTCTGTATTTTAGCTGGATTGCAATAATGAGGGACACTCTAGTATTACTGTTTCTGGATAGAAAACAATTTGGGAAGTGAATGGTGGTCAAAACCACCCCACTACAATGGCAGGCTACCCTTTTTTTGTATAAGGCTAGTTGCATCTGAAAAAAATGCTTGTGTTCTTCTCTGAAAAACAGAGTAGAAAATAACATGGAGCCAGAATAGTTTAACATAAATAGTGTACGTGGTTGTTTCTGCCTACCACATCATCCTGTGTTTATTGTGGAGACATCTGGGTTTATAAGTAGTATTTTTTTTATTTTTTGGGTTTTTTCATTTGAGACAAGTCTTGCACAGTTCCATCTCTCTGGGGATAAGGAAAAAAGTCCAGTGAAAAATTATGTTTCTGGTGAGAAATGTGTGCAGTGAAGGCCAAATGAGTTTCATCAGGATTATTTACTTAGCCAGCAAGGGCTGTTTATCTGCACTGTATACAGAGCATTCTGAGCTTGTAAAAGACAATGAAATAATTGTGACCTGCTTGGTGAAGTTTCACTCTCACTTTCTGTCTGAACATTGGCTTTCTTGGCTGCTGAATAAAGCTCTTGAAACAGAAAGCTTTGGGCACACAAAAGACCATGTTTTGTATGGTTTAACAGTAAGCAGCCAAGATTGTAATTTTGGAGAGACTGGAACAATTTGTCTTCTTCTATGAAGCATTTCTGAAGAATTTTCATGTCAAATATCTTGATGTTTTACACAAGCAGTTTACTCTTGGACAAGGATTACTTTAAATCATGTTTGATTTTCAATAGCTTTTCCTCTACCTGCTTGTATAGGTGACATTAGCTATTTTGTTCAGACATGTCTACTGTACTGAGTATCCATACACTTTAATCTCTGAGTAACTTTTGCACAAAATCACAATGTTCTCAAGGTCATGCAGGTTAAGACAAGATGAATATTGGTACTTAATTCATCACTGGGACAGGAGGGATTTCCAAAAGCAGTGGGTTAAGGTCCTGCTTCCAAGGCTTTTTCCCCCATGTTTTTGAACAGCAATCTTGAAAAGGCATGCACTCATGCACTCACACTTGGTTTTGCTTAGATATAAGCATTTATTATGTTGGTTTGAATAATGCTCAGATATATGTGTGCTTTCCAAAGAGGCTGGATTTATCCAAAAGTCATTGGGAGAATCTTTACACGTGAAGTGCAGACTCAAAACAGTACCTAGGGAAATAGGGATATCATCTAAACACAGGAGTGCCTCATAGACGCCCCTCAAGCCAGAAGTAGGAGTTTTACTGTGTGGCTGGGAAATTATTGCTGCCTGGAGCCTCAAGCAAGCAATGTGGAATAAGCTCCTAATGCAGAGCTAAGCCTTACGGTAATGTACAAAGAGCACTCAGATACAAAATTGAGATAAGCATCTCGCTTCTGTCTGGCTGCTTTGACAGACTGTCCTCCTTTCCATTTCTTTCCACTGTATTACAACAAACGTTTGCTTTCTAGAGGAGGGGAGACATTCAGCTATACTAAGTGTAACGTTTCTCCCCTTTTTTTATATCTGCTAACTCTCTGGATCTGGTAACCATCTCTCTGTTGTCTAGCCGCTGCTTTCCTGTGTAGTTGTTTCCACTGTTTTTTCTCTGGCTGCATCGCAGAATGTCAGTGTGTCCTCAGCTCACATCTCCTTAGCTCATACTTTAGCAATACCCTTCTGATGCTGTATGTAAGTAATATATTTGTATGACTTCTGCCACATGCCATAGGATTCTTCCAGGGATCCAAGACTGTGGCTTTCAGGAGGAGGACAGCTACTGCTTCTTCAGTCTGGGGCCACAGTTTCATCTGAGCACACGGCCAGTGCAGTATCAGGAGCACCTTGACATGTCAAAGATGAATTCTTCCTAATGAAAAATTATACTGCCACTCAGCAAATTAGTGATTGATGTAAGATGGAGACTTACAGATTGTAATTGTGCTAGCAAGATGTGAGATGATGCTTAAAGTATAATTTTAATAGCATTTAATTAAGTGAAACAGCAGATTAACCACCACTATTCTAACTAAGTGCATACAGAAGAACTGCAAAATATGAATGCTTATTATTGCTAAGCTGCCCCTGCTGTCAGTGACTGACTTGGATGTGGGGTCATTGACTGGGAGCTGATTTGAAATTGCTCAATTCACAAACTGAATTTTAAATCTTTTCCAGTCCTTGTTTAATGCAGGCAGAGGAAAGCAAGATGTCTGTTCAGTGCTGCCTTGTTCACTGGGTGGGGAGAAGATGACATATTTTCTCTGGTCACTGAGATATCACCACGTCATTTCATTCTGTGTGTAGCAATTAAAGCACAGCAAATCATTTACTCAACAAATTCCATCTCTTGTTCTTCTGATTGAAGTATTATTATCTCTAGTTGATTTTTTTTGTTTGAATTGCCTGATGACAGATTTCTCTCATCACCTCAGCTACTGATGAATGTAATTAGGTATCCTTGTGCACAGTGCTAGCTAAAGAGTGCAGGGATCCAGTTCCTTCACCAGTTTGTTTAATTACCTTTGTGTGGTGGCTCCAAAGGATTTTGGGAGCCCAGATTCCCTTGCTTTGTCAAACTGTAAATGCCATATCAATTTTATCTACAGTTCTGGAAGCAAATCACAAAATGGACAAGCTTCACATTTTCTTTCATGACTATTTGTAGGAAGCAAACATGAAAAGAGCTTGTGTTCATCCACAATAAATTATTCGTTGATTTCAAGTCTTAGAGTTCATCAAGAATAGTGTGGCAGGTCTGAGGGGGTTCTCCACCCATCTCCACCCTGCTGTGGTGAGACCACACCTGGAATATTGCATCTAGTTTTGGGCTCCCCAATTCAAGAGAGACAGGGTTCTACTGGAAAGAGTCCAACGGAGAGCTACAAGGATTAAGGGAAATTAACATCTCTCCTACAAAGAAAGGCTGAGAAAACTGAGACTGTTTAGCCTTGTGAAGAGAAGACTGAGAGACGATCTTATTAATGTCTATAAATATCTGAGGGGTGGGTGTCAAGAGGAGAGAGCCAGTCTCTTTTTGGTGGTGTTTGGTAACAGGACAAGAAATGATGGGTACAAACTAGAACTTAGGAAGTTCCACCTCAGCATGAGGAGAAACTTCTTTTCTGTGGGGGTGATGGAGCACTGGAACAGGCTGCCTAAAGAAGTTGTGGAGTCTCCTTCTCTGGAGACTTTTAAAATTTGCCTGGATGCAGCCCTGTGTGGTCTGCTGTAGGTGATTCTGCTTTTGCAGTGGGGTTGGACTAGGTAATCTCTAGAGGTTCCTTCCAACCCCTAACATTCTATGATTCTGTGATTTGTAAATTTCTTTTTACTACTTGCCTGACACTACTAGCAATTAATTTGGTATTCCGTTAATTCTGCCCAGCCTATGCCTGGTCAGAATTTTCTGTCCCTGTGATTCCAGTACATCTCCTACATGCTACTTTTCCTCTAATGCCTTTATAGCTTGTTTATTGGAAACAGGTTTTTAATTATTTTTCAACAGTGTTGGAGATCTGATTTAATGAGCATCTGTTAGATATACTAAGGAGACACATTCACCTGATTAATGTGATAGTTAACTGAGCAACAAAATAGCCTCGTGAAGAAGCAGCTGTGTGGAGTTGAAGCACTAAGAAAGTCTGAGGGAATGTGAAGAAACTATTTAAAAAAAAGATAATTTAAAATAGAGTGCCAAGCAAGTTAAGGCTAAGCGTAGAGTTTTAGCTTACTGGCTGGCTGGCCTGTTAGTTTGATGCACATGCACGTGCCTTGAGACAGTTTATATACTTAGAAGACAGTTTGTATAGCCTTGAGTGAAAGATATGGAAGTGAGGGGTCTAGGAAAAAATGAGGAGGATGGGTTGTTCAGGTGTGTGTTGGAGACAAAATTGTGCGGCAGCCAGCGCTGTAATTGTATGCAGTGTTGGTGGCCAGCTTCAGAGCTAATGTGTGCTTTTGGAAACGGATCCATCCTTTGGGAAACGGGTTGTTTCTCAGCGAGTGAGACGAGAGAAGTAGTTTGACACTCTTCAGTTGGCAGAGCTCAAAGTGAGATATTTCTTGTGTTACTGACTTGTTCCTATCAACAGCTCTTATGTTCTCAGTTCACAGGCTTGTGGTCATGTTAAGGGATCAAACTATCACAATCACCACAGAATTTTATTAGATAATACTCATGCATTTGGGTAGCATCTTCCATCTTCATTGCAAGCAGTGTTTGCAAAGTGAGGGCACATGGCAGTGAGGGCCCAGCAAAAGGTCATGATCACTATATTTCATTCTGCAGAGGACTGTGGCATCTGTGGAGCAAAGAGCCACAAGGAGATTAACGGAGATACGGCACACTGAGGCCAAAACGTGGGACAGCAGCAGACACAGCCAAAACAGGAGGGTTGAAGTATGAACACTAGAGGAAACACAGTTGAACAGATTTCTTTCATGTAGTTTCCAAATTTGCTTATATGGTGGATATGTCCTCACAAGACTGAAAATACAGCATGTTTCAAAGCCATGGCATGGTGTAAGCCATCCCTCTCAAAAACTTCCTGGATAACTTGTGGCTCAGTACAGCCCCTCTGTTTCAAGTCAGAGCTCATAGCTTTGTGTTCCCGCTCAGTCTACATCAGTAAGGGTAGGAAGGAGCTTTTCTTTCCAGGAGTAAATGTGAGCTGACTTTTCTCAGAAGTTTCATTCTTGCTCCCATGCTTTTAACCAGATGAGGGCTGTACAGTTTACAAAGAGCTCAACTTGGGAAAATGAACTGGCTTTCTATGCTGTGCAATCTTTTTTGGAAGCAAAAAGTAGAGAGAAGATTAATAGGATCCTTTGTCCAGTAAGAAACTGCCAGGATCAAAACTAAGTGAAATTAGGCTGGACACATTACTGGGATTTTAAGAGCTTTGGAAGAAAATAGAGAAAAATGAGAAGGCAATTAACTTACACCTGTTTGGAAGAGAAAAATGCTCCTGTGACTGACAAGCAACCTGTACTACTTTCATTGGCTCGGCTTATCTCTACTGCAACAAGTAAATGGGGCAATTCTTTGCAAAGCACTTTTAATTCCTTGCCTGGCTAACAGGATGGAGTATAAATTGCTTTCATTATGCCTTAATGCTTATTTCAAAGGCAGGAGGGATGCTTGTCTTATGTTTGGAGAATCAGACTAGAATTCAGGAGATCTGGATTAATTTCAAACTCCTGTCATAGCTTTGCTTTAGCAGAACTTTAGCAGGTAGTATTTTAATTTTTTTTGGCTTTGCCTCGTTTTATTGTCTGCAAAAAGGAAATAATGATCCTTGTGTTCTACCCATGCCATCCTGCCTTATGAGTTTAACCAGTAGGATTTCTGAGGCTACGCCTTGGGTCAGCAGTACTCCAACCCTCCTAGGCTGTACCAGCTCTCCATTTCAAAGGCTTTTGTGTTGCCTGGCTTGGAGGGAAATTTCTCATCAGTGTGCAGATTTGGGCTCTACCTTTTGCCGTCTGTCGTGGAGTACCTGTCTTAGATCTATTTTGCAGAAGACCTGGGGATGCTGGAGTCAACTTGGTGGATGTTTAGGACAGCTTTGAGCATTTCAGATCACTTTGTGGAAGACTAAGACAGGCCCCAGTCTGACAGACCAACCGAGCAATTGCTTAATCTTTGCCTGTTCAACAAATACTTTCAACATAAGCACGTTCCAAAGTGTTTTGCTAGAGATGGGTGAGCTCCAAAATGTGCTGCTGTCCTTTGCTAGATAAGAATCAGAATTTGTCTCTGAAACAACTTGTTACAGGACAGATGTATTAGTGCTGCCTGCAATTTTAGGTAAGAGACTTGGCACTTTGCTACCTCTGTGGCAGCCAAAGTAGACAAAACCAGAGAACATTTTTTTAATTGCTCTTTGACATGTAAATACAGATTACTTGGTGTGATAATTTGCACATGTATTATAGAGTAATGCTATTAAGCTAAATGCTGTGAAGGCAACCACTGATGCTAATCTTGTATTCCTTCTTCTTCAAAACCAACAAAACACATCTGCTGAAGAATACACTGAGTTGTTGAGTCCAAGTCTGGTTTATTTTACTTTACTTACAGTTTAAAAAGCACACTGAGATAAGAGAGCTGAAGTGCTATAGGTTATGTGCTCCAATGCAGAGAGTTTTCATGATTTTTTGAGAAGATCCCCAAGTGATTTAAAACATAGAAAATACATCGATCTGCCACCTTTGAAAACTTTGCAAGTTGAATGTGGTTTAACAGATGTCTGCTTCAACGGGATTCCAGCTTGCCCTAAACCTAATGCTGTGCAACTGATAAATGAGTGATCTAAAGGAAACTATCAAGCCTGGGCTTTCAAAATGCCCGAGACAGAGTAGCATATGAAGTAAATGCAGCAGACAAAGTTTGTAGGAGCAGCTGTACATATATTTACGTATATGCACGCACACGTATGTTTATTTATACTCTGTATATGTATTCAGGCTGGATACAGATGGGTGATTGGCAGAAATGCTGTACACTTGTCTTCTCGAAAACCGCCTGCCTTAACTGTTGAAAAGTCTTTCCTCACCCCTGTCCTCAGACGTAGCTGTCACTGTTGCCTCCGCCCTTCGCTAGCAATGTGCTGAAAGGAAGATTTGGCATGATTTCCATCTTTGAAACTGGGGCCCTTCCCTTAATTTTCGTGACACAGATACGCTTCCAGCAGTCCCAGAAAAAGATTCAGATCTCTTCCTAACATCTTCATCCTTTGTATTTTGTGAGTGAATGCTGCAACTCTCTCACCGAGGCGATTTTTAGTTGCTTTTGCCCAGGACCCAAGTAGGAACGTTTCTCGTAGGAGGCACGTAACAACCACTCGTTTGCCAAATGCTGCTGCCTCTGTCCTTGGACATGGGAAAGCGCTTTGTTGAAATGGGAAAACCAAGTGAATAGAATCGGCCAGGCCCACACGCCTCCTGTCTGCGAGCTTCCCCACCCTGGGGATGTGTTACTGACTCAGGGGAATGGGTTTAGAGGAGCCCTTTGTTGCAATGTTGGCAGCACATCACTGGACTTGCTGTCATTGCAGATGGAGAGCTTTGCCTAACAGATGGATTCTCAGCCTTCTGAAAGAAAGAGAAGGTACTTGATGTACCATGGTGGGAAAGGAGGGGGGCATTCCAGGCATATGGAAAGTGAAAAAAGAAGGCACTTCTCTCTGGCAAACTTGGGAAGGCTTAAGTGTGGCACTGTCTGAGAGGGTGAACGGGCTGTAACAGATGTGGAGGAACAAGTTTGCACAGAATCAATAAAAATTAAGTCAGAGTCCAGAAAAAGCCTCCTCTGCTCTCCTGAGTGTAAATCTAAGCATTGCGTGCTAGGAATGGCAAAGTGCTCCTGCCCAGGATCAGAGGCGCAGGCTATCAAGGTAGGGGACAGTGCCAGAACATCATAACTGGCACAGAGGAGCAGGTAATATTTTCATGTCTGTAGTGTTGTGAAAGAGGCAAGAGACAAATGTTGCCCAAAATGTCCATCTTCCAGCAGTATGACCATCGGTTTTGAACTGTGGTGGTGCAGTTTGTACAATGACATCATTCAGACAACGTATTGCCTCTTGTGCTCTTCTTCCTCTCCTCCTCACCTCCCCACCTTGTTCATGCATCACTTCCCCTTTAACTGTTAGAGCAGGATTGATTCTGTGCAGCACCCAAGAGCTTCAGTCCTGACTCAAAATGTTGTTATCTGATCCAGTATTTACTGCAAGAATCGTGATGCTGTTGCCAAGTGGAGTGTGATAAGGAAGTAGCATGAGCTGAAAGGATGAACATATTTTGGTGTGGTGTGTCAGCTCTCTACAAATTTCCAGTTGCTTCACACACACACTCTCATACACGCACAAACTTAGCAGAAACACTGTACTTTATGTTGGCTCAATTTAGGGTACAATGACAATGGACTTTAATATTTATTTTTACTCCCTACATTAATCAGACAATTTCAATACAGATAATAAAGCTGTTTAGCAATAGTAAGGATGCCAAAGGCCCTGGAAATCCAGATTTTCTGAGAAAGAAAAAAAATAGTGTGTCAAAGAGCAAAAATGTCAAGGTTCTTTCAAAGTATGATTGCTGCTGAAAGCATCTGTGAAAAAAATGCCACTTTCTTAAATAATGGTTCTGGCTTTTGTTCATGCTTGGCATTGTGTCTGCAGTAACAGCAGTGTCTAAAGTCTTTTTTCCTGAAAAATAAAGCGAACTGGATTACATGCCCACGTGCATCAACTGTGCTCCATTTTGCAGGACTGAATTCTCAGGGAGGAGCTGAGATAAAGTAAACAAGGAATCCCATCATTGAATTTTAGTATGAACATTTTTCAGGTCGTCGCGTCTGGATCTCCGCCAGGTTTCAGCCCTGTAATAAATTAATTCCAACCTACACAAAAGAGAAAGGGGAAAAAAAAAATCAACCCAACAAATTCTGCAAGTCAAAAACACTGGGCAATTTTTACGGGGAAACAAGTGGCCAAGAATGATTTATTGGAAAAGTAATTACCTAAGGAGAAAGCGAGCTCTTCTCTCTAATTGGAAATGATAATATTTTCCATCCTTGCTGAACACAGTATATGAGCATTAGCGTTTCATTTCATCAACCTAGTTAACTCCAATACAAACTTAAGGTGTAGCTTTCCTCTTGTTTTACTACTTCTTGCACCCAGTACTGCAATTGAGCCCTCTTCTCTCTTGGCAGCAGAATCCAATCTGTCTGCCATAGGACCTGTGAAATTCATAGAGGTGATGAGCCAAGATCTGCTTTCTTCATTGTATGTCTGGCTTTATTGAATCTCCAGTCACCCTCAGATAATAAATATTTCATATGTTGGACAGGTGAAAGGTTTCATTCAGCTGCAGATCTGCTTCCAAGGCAACCAATTCTTGTCATTTGTCCTGTTTAAACATGCTGAAAACAAAGCTTGTTTTCTGGGTTTCTCCTCTATGATTTTATGTGTCAAGCATTATCTGTCTCCCACCTGTCCTTTCTACAAGCAGATACAGAAAAGCCGATAGCATTAACAAGTAATTCTAAACAATTTATAACCCAAATGTGTTCTCTCTTCCAGTCAAGATGGAATGAAAAATGCCATTTCATTTTGCAAGCATAGAGCAAATACCAAGAGATATGAAATTGCCAGGGTTAGCATCTGTAAACACTCTGTATGCAAAACTGTCTACAACCACAGGGCTACATTATGCGTATTACACTGTATTTCTGCATTACAATGGGTGTTTCCTCAGTGGCATTGTCCAGTCATTCTGTTAGAGGGTTGGATTTCTGGTTTGATTTTTCCCTTTGGCCAGGGGGAGGGCAGTTTCCCAGGTCTTTCTCTGAGAAAAGTTACTGAGAAGATTGTTAGCAAAATGTCACCAACTGCATCTGATTCCTGCCAATGCCATTTCTTACCATGGATCTTCTGAAAAGCGTCTGCTGTATCCTTTACATCTTGCAGATGCACGAGCTCTTGTGGTGTCGTTCTGCTTATTCTTCCTCTGCCCTTCCTGAGCAGAATGGGCAGCTCCCTCCCTCCCTCCCTCCTCCTAAGTCCTTCCCGTGTCTATACTTTCTGACTCTTGCTGTGCTGCATGCCCAACTCTAGACCAATGTCTGCAGCCATTGCTGATGACTTTAACAAGAGCTTCTCTATCCTGTCTGCTGCATCAGTTGTGATGAAAGAAGATGGGAGCAGTAGTGAAATTTTGATAGGCAGACTGCATCTAAATGGATTTTCTACCATTTCATATCAGGTTTAGAGACATTTTTACTTACATCTGACCTTCTGCAGATGGTCAGATGCGATTGTGTGATTATGCACAGAACAGTGGCATTTCTCCAGGAGGCACACAGATTCTTTAGGAAATAAGATGGAGAATGTATCTTGGGGCGAGATTGATGGGGTTTAGGCAATCTGATGGAGATGCATGCAAAAGTGGCTTATTTGATCTCTCTGTCCTCACTTTCTACTTAACTGTACAGGTGCTTTGTAGTGATGCTTTATTTGCGGACTAAGAAGACATTCTAGATCTGCTCAAAAAGACTGACATGACGTGCACCTGCTGCTTTGAGTTTAGTGAGGGGAGATGGAAAGAGTACAGTGTGTGATAGGTGCCTTTGTGCTGGTAGCTCTGTGACTGATCCCCCTATTAGGAACAATTAAATTACAACTGACCTTGAACCCATTTCCCCCCTCTGTTTCCAGGCACATAGGTTTTAGCCAGCAGGTCTCTGGGTAACCCCTCCTCACTGTTGTTTATTTCCTGCCACTCGGCAGACACACCACTGAGCATTAAGTATGTGAACTCAAAGACGCTCCCTCTCTCCCGTACAGTCTTAATAGCAAACAGTCACGAGCCAGGCTTCTCCAGGCAGAATTATTTCTACCTAAGAAATATAGGCTTCAGGAGCATGCCCTTTCTCTCACCCTTTTCAGATTGCATTAAAAGCATCTACTTCAAGAAACTACAACTGTGTTTATTCAAGTGTTGAATCTGGAAGTAGTGCTGGGATCCCTGCCACGGCACGCTTGAACCGTGAAACCCAGGTCAGTTCCATTTTTTGGTTTTCATGTACTGGCACAGCGCTGCAGCAGTTTGAGCTTCCAGGTCTCTGTGGGAGCAATACTTCTTTTAACATGCAGAAAACATGGTATTTGATTTCATAACCTTACCTCTTGTTGGTTGGTGGGGTGGTTTTTCTGTACTACTAAACCAAAATGTCAGGGTGGCATGTAAACACAATGCATTCAAAAAGGATCATGCTGACAGGCTCAAAAACTAAATGCTTTCTTTTAAACAGGCAGAAGCAGCTCACATTTTCCTTCCTGCCCACCAGACTGTCCCCGGACTTGAGGGGACAGCTGTGCTTAATTTGCCTTTAGCTCTGTCACTGTGGCTGCCGGCTATTGCACTGTAATAATGTGCTCTTGGGCTATGGAAGGATAACAAGTTTCAATCACTGTTCGCTGAGGTTGACTTTGTGACTCAGAGGCTACTGACTCAATATCCCCTTAGTCTTGTCAGTGGATCAGCCTCTTCTCTCTCCTAGGCCCTTCTGTGGTGTTAGAGATTTAGTGGGTTTGTCCTACTGCCAGAAATAAGGGTACTGGGGCTGCCTGTGCACTGTCTGCAACTGAGGGGTGTTACTGTGGCTGCCTGGGGTACGTCCTGAGAAGGCTGTTTTTCTCCATAAGTCTATTCTAGATCTCAGACTCCACATTTCACCCCAAAAGGAGTTTGCGCTCCTCAAATTCCATGTGCTTAATCTTTCAATGCAAGGTGGATTCTCACAGGGAATTCGTTGGTGTTCGACTGTGGCACGGAACTGGTTTCCCTTTAGATTCTATCCCCTGATCCCCAGTGGTTACAACCACTGCTTTCTTGGAGAAAGTCTTCCTCTCAGCAAAAGTTACACTGCTCTCATTTCTTTGCTTCGTACAGCGGATGAAGAATAATACGGAATACACCCAGACACAGGCTTTTCATCAGCGAGAAACCTGCACTTAGAGCCATTGTTCCCTTCAGTCACTAAATAAGGGTCTGGAGAGCAAACACCATGTCCAGCACCAAGTTCCCCAGCTTTTCAGTGACACTTTGAGTTACTCTGCTTCTAAGCATGTTTCCTGTTCAATTTTTCTTTCTCTGCGCCTTTGTTCCCCCTCTAATCGTTTTAGGTCAAGCCTGAAATAGCTGAACAGAATAAAGTAAAGGTAACACATTCTGATCTTCCTGAAGCAGGAAAGTTAGTATGAAGAGACAAATATCTTTTTCTTAGGTATTATATTTATCACAAACAATAGGGAGTTAATTTTTGAGTGACTGGAAAAATTTCAACTGTACCATTAATGCTGAAATGTTATGGGCACCCAAAAAGTGCCCTTCTGGATTCACCAGACCCTCTGTTTCATGGGTAGGCATAGGTGGCAGAAAGTGATGAAGCTGGTGAAACCGCACCTCTGGGAACATGTAATGGGATCTGTCCTGTGATATGCAAATTATGCTGCCAAGTTGCTGTATAAACAATTAATGGGAGAAGTGGTGAGAGGCGGTTAAATAGCTGGATCACATATCAAAGATAGAATCCATCACTGAAAACAGAGAAAATGCATTAAAAAGTGGGTTTGCTTTTAAAAATACATGAATAATAATTTTAAAAAAAGAAAAGCCCAAAGTGTGTAGTTGCACTAAAGAGTAAATAGCAAATGATTTATCGCAATCGTGTCAGTTTGGAGTAAATGAGCATTTAGAAAGCTGCTGTGCATGGAGTTTGTGAAAAACAGGACCTTTTCTGAAACAAGTAATCCTGCCAACAATGCCACATTTTTAATGTTTTTTTTTAACTGGGAATAAAAACCTACTTTAGAAATGTTAATTTGGTTAGTTTTCAGGCAGAAGAGTTGCACCAGTTACTTTTCAGTGATAAAACCAACCCTGCCATTTCTATTCTAAGCATGAGCGATGATCTCAGCCGCCCGGCAAAACATATTTCAGGGTCATACACAGCCACAGATCAATGACTGTGAGCAAACCTTATTGACACCAGCAGAAGCTGAGCTCATGGCTTCTGTCTGGGTTTCCAAGCTTTACATTTCGTACTGTATGAGAAAAAGATTCCAGATAATAAGACTTCTTCAATAAATCAAAGATTGCTCTTCCACAAATGGTATCGACCCCCTCGTTAACGTTGTGTCCTTCTGCACTGTTTTCCACAGAGTCCCTGTAGCACTTGTTTTCTGCTCTCTGCTGCTCATTTAGGATCCGGTGTGGCTCAGCTGAAGCCAACTGAGAAACATCTGATTAACTTTAGTGGCAGCTGGATCATGCGCTGAAATCCTAAGGGGCCAAAAGCAGAAAATTTAAGAAGACTTTAGGGAATGTTAAAGCACCAAGAGACAATGAAAATATTTTTGGCCCGTGACTTTCTTTTGCTTCTCTGTGTAGTAGGAATGATACTCGAGACAGACTTGTACAAGCATCTCGCATTCAGCGAATGCATCATATTCTCTTCATGTTTAATCACCCACAAAAACTGTGTCAGATGCTCTTCCACCAGGCACAATATCTCCCAATTAACCATAATTAAGGTATAATATAACAACAGGAAATGAAACTAGATGTATCTGTCTCTTGATATTTCAAATTCGGATTTATTTCTTTTCAGCCAAGACTCATAATGTGCTTCAATTAATGAAAACAGAGGCCAGGCCATTCTCAGTGACTGATCTGCATGCGTGAATCTTAGTAGTACAGAGATGAGATGGAGCATGAATCTTTCCACCTATAAAACCCCCTTAGAAACGTGAAACTATAAAATTTAGTACCTTGTCTGCAGGCTCTTCAAAGAATCTATAGCCATTCACAGCAGGTATGACTTCTCTTCCACTCACTGAGAAACCAGGCAAAGCTGTTTTATTCAGGCACTCTTCAAATAAGCAAATTTTTAACTTTAGTGCCCAGCGAATGGGGTTTGATTGTCATCTACAAAATTATTTCTTCTCCTCTGAGGTGTGACAGAAACCAAGCCTTCACCATCTGAAAAACATTTGGAAAGCTAGTCAGTAGTAAATGTATAGTCTTTGTGCAGATAGCTTAACAATTAAGACTTTTTTAAACTCTTCCTGAATGAAAGGGAATTGCCAACTTAAAAGAGAGACTTTCCTATCTCGGGCATTTCTAGCAATGTAATTAAACTGAGTGCTGCTCCCTTGCCCCTAGCTACTGTTGGCCTAAAGAAGATTAACAGCATTGAATTGCTACCACAGCTGAAATCTTGTTTGTACCCTGAAATATGGACTGACAGAACAATGTGCTGCAACTCCATCTGGTGACTCTTCCTAAACCTGGAGATGCTTCACTGTGTGTAGTGACAGCAACCCACAGGACTTGGGGAGGAGTTCACTGGTTCAAAGATGAGCACAGACGAAACTGGGTTCCTGCACTGTTTAGTATGATGTATAGATATTTGCCTGAAGTAATCTATTAGGTTTCATAAAGAGTATGCAGTCAGAAGGTCTTGTGTAAAGCAGTGGGGGCAAAAAAATGAAGAGTATCTTCCATGCTATTCGGATAAGAAGCTCTGCTATGTCCAGGACTTAATGTAGGTCACCTACTGTATCTGTAGTTGCACCACATAATCCTGTTCCTAATATTCTTTCTTTTCTTTTTGTTCCTCCCTTCATTTATTTTTAGTTCCCTCTGATCCCTGTTACTTCCTGAAGAAAATATTTTCTAGATTTATTTGAATTGTGCTCCCGAGCACAATTGTGCTCCCAAGTAAATCAGTGACCTGATTGAGAAATGGCATGGTTGCAAACGTCTAGTTTTCTCTAAGATACCAGTAAACATTTATTTTTTTGAAGTCTCATATTTTGTTTGCATCTTATGTGCCCATACTTGCTTGGTCACATGCAGGAAATATTTTTGTACACTGCTGCTATGCATGACTGTAAGAAAGGAGCTCTAGATAGAACAAGATGAAATACAGGCTGTAATTTACACCTGACAGAGTGTGAATTTCATTGCAAGTCCTTTTAAAGGAAACCTGCTATTTTTTTTCCACATTTAGACAGACAGTGATTCCACAAGACATTATGATCACTGTCTTTTTTTTTTTTTTCTTTGTCCTGCTCTGCTTTGGTTTTGATTTTTTGCTAAGAAAAAACTATTCCTTGACTTCATGCAAATGTGTTAGCTGCAGGCCAGGTCAGGGTTATGCGATGCCAGACGTACCCCATAAGCAGGTAACAGCCTGACTAGGCAAGATTAATAAAATGTGAAATAAAGAAAGTACTATCACACTATTTCATGGGTATGAGATTGAGGCATAGAATCTTTAAAATGTTTATCCACACTTTATATGAGGGACAGGAACATCTTGGATCCTTAATCACAGAATCACAGAGTCACAGAACATTAGGGATTGGAAGGGACCTTGAAAGATCATCTAGTCCAAACCCGCAGCATCAGCAGGATCACCTAGAGCAAGTCACATAGGAACATATCCAGGCGGGTTTTAAACGTTTCCAGAGAAGGAGACTCCACAACCCTCCTGGGCATCAATTGCTTTTCCATTCTTAGAGAACTGAAGATCCCTTGTGTGGTTGGACTCAATGATCTTGCAGGTCTTTTCCAACCTAAGTGATTTTATATGTTTTCACTAAACTGCATCTTTTCCTAGTTTGGAAGATATTTGGAGATACAAGGGGTCTGTTAGTCTTTTCTGTTGAAAGAAATATTAGCAGGCAATTAAAAGAATAATAAATGTGACCCTTCCAAACTGTTCCACTGGTTGTTGCTCAGAGCTTCAGGCAAGAAAGTATATAGAGGTCATTTAACTTGATCACTTGTATGTCGCAGGCCACTAGTGTCAGCCAGGCACTCCTAAATTAAACTGTGTATTGTAGATAGAAACACATCAGTCTCACAAAACATTTCGTACTCAGGCTGTAAATTCAAAGAACAGGGCTTTGTTTTCTACATGCATCTGCATTACACCTCATGTAGTGGTTTATCACCTGGGTAAACAAGGGCAGTTCATCCTCCTGCCAGTGCAATCCCTTGCATCATCACAATTATTGTGATTAAGTTGACACCTCAGAGCTTAAAAGAGCAGAGAAACGATTAACAGCATGAGCAGAGATGGACACTGACCCTGGCACCTTGTTCTCCCTCCTATGTGCCAGAAGAGCTCTGTGCTGCTGTAGGGAGGGGGTCAAATGGTAGCCATTGAACTACATCGAAGGAAGGTTAGGGAAGCTCCTGTACTCCAGGTACCCTCTGCCTGGGCTATGTCCTCTGCACAGGCAAGAGGTGAAGTCAAGATTTAGTCCCAGGAGAGCATGGTACAGGAGTCTGCTGGATGACAATATAAACAAACAAGTCAAAAGCCATCAGTTACCATATTCATAGCTACAGGCCAAATGCTTTATGCATAATGTTGCAGTGAAAGTATTAACATTGCATTTGTTTAAAAAGTAACCAGAAGGCCATTTGTGACCCTTATAATACACATGTGAAGCAGTGCTCTGCTGGTTTACACTGGTTACATTCTGCTTTTTATTTTCCAGAAGGCCAATTTGCAAGGATTTTTACTGCAGTAACTGCTATTTATGAATATAGGTAACTAATTCACCCGAGCCTCACACGGTGACTTCATGGCTTCCGCTTCACAGTTAAAGGCTCCTCAAATCTTTTGGTCCTGTTGTTGACTTTGGGGTTTTTCGTATTGTATCTTGAAGCCTGGAAATACTGTATAACAGTAAAGTAAATCCATTATTCTTGTTATTGCCCTTGTTATTAGAAAATATTTATATAGTGCAGTAAATTTACATTGTTCTTTACCGACATAGATGAAAGCAAATTCTCTGCCTCAAAGAGCTTATAATTCAAACAAGACAAGGCAAACAAACCTACGACACTTTGGAAAATAGTGGCTGAAAGGATTATTAACTACGTTACAGAGGTGGAGGACCTTCATGAGGAAACAGGGGCATGCTATCATCACCAGTGTTCCTTATTTTACATCACAGTAGCATCTTAAAAAGTCTCAAAAGGGGTGAAATCCTGGCTGCATGTGGTGCTGCACAGAAGCCTGGCCCCTGGATGGATCTCAGAGCATCTCTGGCTTGTTGACATCCTTGCCTGGGGGGCTGCTGGCTGGAGTCAGCATCAGTCCAATTACAGCACAAAGAGTGATGGGTCTCTTGTAGGTTTTAGCCCTGCCTGAGGGAAAATCCACATGATTTCCTACCCTGAAGAATTATAATTGAAACTGGAGAAAGCAAATTCACATACAAAAAAGCATGCCAGGGAAAGGGTAGTAGATGGATTGTTGGCTGGGTGAAGGGACAGCAGGACTACCTGGAGGGAGGGAGGGCTTCTAGCATCATTATATACACCGTGATCTGCAGTTCACGGTGCAGATCTGCTGCCCTGACCCCCTGACAGCTTGTTAAAGGAGAGAAGCCTCAAAATATTTTTTGTTGCCTGATCCTAGCTGAGACACAGTAACTGCTGTTCTCCTGATCTGACCTTGTGTTAAATATGGTGCAGCTGCTTCCTCAGAGCAAAAGAAAGAAGGTGTCCAAGTGTTCTGTGAAGATCACACACACACAATGTGATAGTCCTACCTAAGTTTACAGCCACACAGTACCTTGTCAGTGATCCTGTATAGAACTGTTCAGTAAACAGACACAAGTTGCTTTGATTAGCAAGTTAATTCAACTTCTACTGAAAGCTAATGGGTATGAGGGAGCACGAAATGCCTGGAATCTTCAGCCTCCATCCTGTGGAGTCTGGGAAATCTTCTTGTTCCCTTCATTTATTCACAACAAATGACCTGAGAAAAGGGAAAAGACAGAGGGAAAATCCCCTTAGCTCTCTTCACTTTCTAGGCAAAATAAGATGCTGCCCTCAGGCATGGTATGAAGGAAAAAGGAAACCAGTAACAACCTGGGCAATGGTGATGGGCAGAAATGGAGAATTTCTGGGAGGGGTAGCTGGGAGGGGTGTGTGGTCTACGCTGTTTGAAATGGGAACTGCAAGGAACAAGGAGTTAAGTATCAGGTAAAGAAATGGGGCTGAGTAGATAGGATTTATTTGGAAGTAGGAAGAAAAAGTCCAGGATGAATTCATTCTCCAGAGAACAGGCAGCTGTAGGAAAAGTGTTTGAGTGGGCATCTCCCCTTGTCAAACACTAATAGTCGTATATTGACATAATCACTGGGGATGGGCAGAAAAAAAATGAGAAAGCAAACGATGTCTGTAAATATCCAGATGTATATTTGGGGACATTCATATGAGTTATTGCCAACTGACTAATGATTTCTGTTCTCCTGAGGTTCACTGTGCTGGAGTTATCATGCAAAGCACAGGAATGAGAGCTGAGTCCCTTGGGACTGAGTGTCTTGCTGGGATTGATAAGGCATGCAGGTAGTTGTGTGAATTTTTTGGGTTGGGCTCCCAAGGCACAATTCGCTTTGCCCAGCTTATCTCATCCCATGGGTGTCTGACAGAGCAAATGTCTGTGTCCAAGACTGCACTGTAGACTTGTGCACCCAGAGAGGTGAGACATGTGCCTCTGAGGTGTGTTTCATTGCCTATCAAGTTCAGTGTCTGATCCAGGCTGTCAGAAGCATCAGGTTCTCCCCATTGGCAATGAGAGCAGAAGAAAAGCTCAGACATAGACATGTGCATTGGGTGAGGTGAGTCCCTCTCTCCCCTCATAAACCAGCACAGTATAACAAACAATACTGTCTAGGCTGTGAAGAGATGTTTGGATGAGGGAACGGCCCGTGGCAAGAAACGTGCCTTCGTTGTAAGGAAAAGCATGAAGTCAATGGACAGAAACAAAAGAATACAGAGGAAAGCAAAAAAGAGCATTGTGAGGTAAATGGAGAAGAACAGGAGATGTACTAAGAGAAATGGAAGGAGTACAAGATAAATGAAACCACAGAGCATGCTACCAATTTTGAGCTTGTAGCTGGAGCAAAGATCCTGAATGTGATGTGCTAAAAGGGGATGACAGATTTTGGAGTGAGGACAGCTATAAGTTGGTAGAAGAGATAGTGAGTTTTTCTCTAAAGCAGAATTTATCACCAGAAAACTTTAATAAAAACAAACAAAACAAGCCTATACCTTTTTTCCAGAATCTCACTTTACAGCTGTCACTGAGAAATACTTGATGGTCTTGCATGAGTTTTTGATCATTTTGATTTTATGTCACTTCAGTTCTCTGCAAATGTGGTCTGCAGATTACCCAGATACTTAACCAAGGACACTTAGATGTCACCTCTTGTCACTATTGGTCATCTTGTCTAATGATAAAAGGGTATTTTAAAAATATAAAAATAGCTTGATTGACAAGGGTTCGGGTTTTTTCTCCAGGAATCTGTGCCTGAAAAGACAGGCTGCTTTAACTCCAGGAGTTCAATTATACAGGCTTCGAAGGAGAAGAAAAACGATAATGAATGCATTTTAGAAACTTCTAAAAAGTTACTTAAAATAGATTTTCCATGCATAATGTTGCCATGTGAAACTCAACTGTCTTCTGGGGCTAGAAGACAGCAGTCTGCGTTCATTTGGAAATTCAATAATGAGGCTCCCCTGCCTCTGATGGACTGTATGAAATCATCCCCAGGGCTCTGCCACAGACAAGGTTTACCCGCCAAGCTGTTCATTCTTTCAGGAGGTGGCATGGGAGCAATTTCACTTTAGGTTAGTCAGGAAGCTAAAATACTTTCTGAAAGTGTGTCCCAGCTTGCTTTGGTCATAGTTGTTTTGGGAGGGTTTTTTCTTCTTTTATTTATTTCTTTTACTTTGTCTGTTTGTTTAAAAACACCGAAACAAGAAAAACCCCAACAAAATAAACTAACAAAAAGATGCCCACAACTAAACAATCCTTTGTACTGCAGCTGCTTGAGGTAGCTCTAGTAAACATGAGGTATGGATATTGTGTAGTGGAGTGCAAGAACGTCCGTGATAGGTGTGGTGTATTTATACTAGTGTTCCCTCGAGCCCAGGTAGAAAAGAAACAACACGTATAGCCCACTTAGAATGACTGACCTAGGTACTTTATGCATTGAGGAAGCATTCCAGCACCTCTCATTTCAATATTCAGCCTTCCTTCCAGCGAAGATGTTGAAGTGTGTTTGCTCAAGACCTGCTTTGGGTGCTTTCTCTGTCATCTGAAATACAGTGGTGTGGGGTGTCATGTTTCTAAAGCAGTCAGTGGCCTTCAGTGGAAAGCAGTGTGGTACAAGGCTTACTGTTGAAATACTGCAGTAAATAATTAAACCATTTCGGTTTTGCTGTTGAACATAAATTCTTCAAATGCAGGAATTTAAGGGAAGGATTGGTTCTGGTGTTGTCAGTAACCCACTGCCCTCTTAAATGGTAATTCACAGTTGCAAGCTGTTGTGGCAGAGTGAAAAACCGAGATGCAATCAACAATTCACAACAGTGTTTGGTGTTCAAGGAGTAGTGAGACCTGTGTCTATCAAGGCTGTGCTGCATTGCTAGCCTGCAATGTCCCTTTATTTTTTGTCCCCCTTCCAGATGATTTTGGAACTGCATATGCTTTTACAATCACTAAGCTGGACTTATCTAATGCTTTGCTTAATGTGCCTCCAGACTCTGTTATTTATAGACTTCAGCCTATTCAGGCTGCAGCTGTTAAAATACACACAAAAGAAAAAGGCATGTTTGTAACCTGTTAAGGCTTTGCTCTGAGATGCCTGTGGAGTTCAGGATTGAGCATGAAATATTACCGGGTGACCTTTCAAGGAGCATCGCAAGAGAACCTGTTTATCTTGAAGACCTTTGTTTATTTTGAGGGGTTTTTTTCGAGGGGTTTTTTTCATTGTTGAAATCTTCCAGTTTTCAGCTTTCCAAGGGAAATCTGTTCTTCGCATGTACCATGTGCTATCTTCAGGATGTGCTGGGGCAGAGGATTTGAGTAATGCAGCATTTCAGTAATAAGCAGTTCTTCCAGAAAATACCCTTTGTGCAAATTGGCTTTGATTAAATGTGGGGGGGAAACTGTAAATCTATTGTGATTTCTCCCTAAGTTGTCTTGGTCCCATCAGTACGGCCGTGATTTACTCGTTAACTGTTTTTCAGTGAAAATTGGTGGAAAGAATCCTTTGTAGCTATGCAAAAACCTCCACATGCAGTGTACACAGTGGGAAATGAAACAGCGTAATGCTACAGCATAGGTTTGGTGAGTTTGTAAGATGACAGTGTAATTTTTTAATGGCTGGAATCAGCTAAGGTCTTGTAAGTCTTTCATAAAAGAACAAAAAATCAGAATCAGGTGGCACCATCTTGAGACTAATGAAGCCGTTTCCTTCAGTGCCTGTTCCTCCGAAATCAGTCTTTGCTTTCAAAGGTGTGACAGACAAAACCAGGTAAACAGGCTGACTCTCTGGAGACCCTGGAAAGCAACTGGCCTCTCTGCAGTAGAGCTGTAGTGGCTAAAGCATATGTTAGGTGCCTGTGTTAGTGTCCCACCCCAGAAAATAAGGCACTTCTTTAAAAATGCTCTGGTCTCTCGTATATTATTTTAATTGAAATACTCAACATTTGGGTTTCTTTCAAATTATTAGAAGGAATGTGTGCTTTTATTCAATTGATTCTGAATTTCAGGGTTCAGATGAGGTTTTCTATATGTTAACATACATTATGGGCTACCCTGGGTGGTGGGTGGTGGTTGAGGCACCATCCCTGGATGAGTTTAAAAGATGCTTAGGTGTAGTGTTTAGAGGTGAGCTTGTAGAGTAGGGTTGATGGTTGGACTCGGTGATCCCAAGGGTCTTTTCCAACCTGCATGATTCTGTGATTCTATGATACCACTAACTATTCAACAAGACAATGGCTATTCACTAAAACACTGCACATGCAATGTGAAAAGAGTCTTCAGGGTCACACTGGAGATGTTTGTTTTTGTTATGTATTCCAGGTAGGATGGCTATGGCACAGAAGTATCATAATCATTGTTGCTACTCACATCTTCCTCAGATCATCCATGCCCACCCAGCATAGGTTCATGAAGGTCAAGTCCTGTTTAACCAACCTGATCTCCTTCTATGATCAGGTGACCCACCTAGTGGATGAGGGAAAAGTGGTGGATG
>JAOXOE010000001.1:102294510-102307242 GCA_028565055.1 Phoeniculus purpureus | reverse complement strand
ACCCTGTTGTAACTTGAACCCATTCCCTCTTGTTCTATCACTAATTGCTTGTGAGAAGAGACCAGCACCAACCTCTCAATGACGTCCTTTCAGGTAGTTGTAGAGAGTGAAGAGGTCTCCTCTCAGCCTCCTCTTCTTCAAACTAAAGAGCCCCAGCTTTGTCAGTGTTTCCTCATAAGATTGATTTTCCAGTCCCTTCAACAGCTTAGTTGCCCTCCTGTGCACCTCAACATCTCTCTTGTATTGTGGTGCCCAAAAGTGGACAAAATACTCAAGATGTGGCCAGGGTGGTAACTACAAAGTGCCATAAGCATCTGACAGAAGGTCAGATCTTATTCCAGTTCATACTGAAAGTGTACTTCATCATGTAGAAACACAAATAGCACTTATCGAAATCCTCTGAGACTGTTTTTTCTCCCTGTATTTAGAAAAGGAAATATTCAGACTTTGTCTTTGCCCAAGATTTAGGAAAGGACACTAAAAGTTAGGGCTTAGGATATTCCCGCAGCAGGGAGATCAAAGAATAGATTTGGACCCATTTCTTGGTGCATGGGGTGCAGGAGCATAGAGTTTCTACATGCAGTCTTCTTTTTAGAACACTTTGAGGCTTTTGCTTTTCCTCTTCATATTGGAAGACTAAGTCCAAACCTAGTGGATGGCTACAAACTTTATTTGCATTCCTAGCTTAAATATATTCATGAATAACTTTTATCCATTTGTTTTGTGATACCAGTACCTTTTATCTTGAGTAATCATCTATTAATAATTATTAGAATATTAATTAATGTATAATAAAGAGAAAACATACCTTCCCTTGCATTTCTCCCTAACTATTCCTCTTCATTTTGCTAGTCTAAACAATCTAGGCTCTTCTAATCTCCCTTCAAGAAAAAAGCTCTGTTCAAAATGTCTTTTGCAGCCTTTTTCTACTCCTGGTCCTTTTTTGATTTCATGATGACGATGGTCAAACTCCAACCGACAAAACGTATGTACCTTGTAAGCTCTTGCAATGTGTCTATTTCTTTGCTGGTTTTCCAATGCTATTGCTGTTGCCCAAAATGCAAGAGAACTGTCTTGCCAGCACTACAAGGTAAGAAAACAGAGTGAATAGGCACAGGACCAATTTAAATGCTCTGATATGGGAGATGCTTCCAGCTCTTGCCTTGTATTCCACAGTACCAGCAGGAGCTCTGCACTGAGGATGCAGGAATGAGATCAGTATTTCAGCGAGGAGATATGCAATGAGGGAAAGGAGGGAGCTGATAAGGTTGAAGTAGTATTTTGGAGAGGTATAGGGTATAAAATGTGAAGACAAGGCTAATGCATCCTTTGGCCTGTGAACAGTGTGTTTATAGACCATTGCTCAGATGAAATGTTCCATACATAGTCTGGAGGCCAGCTGTCCTGCTAGCTTTAGCACCCTTGGCTATGTCTATATGACAGATTGTAGCAACACCTGAACTTTGTGAACACGCTAACCATGGTGCTGAGAAGATGGTTTAGTGTGATATTCCACCTGGGCTGATTAGCCCTTCTCACATAGCCAAGCTGTGCCTCAGTGCCAATCCTGGCTGCTGTGGTCAGCATGACCATGAATATCACGGCCAAACATTTTAGGCTTAGATGACGGGCATGCAGACAGCAGAAAAATCTCCCAGAGTCTGGAATGTTTGTCAGGTATGTAAATATCTCAGATTATTTTCCTTACATTATCCCTGTGGGGATCATTTATGCAGCAGTTTTATAACTAGTTTCTCCATAAAGTATAGTTCTGGTACTCAGGTTATCTTTTATGTAGTCAAACATTTTCTTGTTTGCATGCTAATCTAAACTCTTCATCACCGAGTAACTTCAGCAGCCGTAGCGAGGTTTTCTTACGGTGCTTTGCTTTGGGAAAGAAAACGAATGTATCTGCTTTTCTTAATCATAAATCCAGTCTCCTGTTTCTTTGTTATAATTCTTTTGATGTGAACAAAACTCCAAATCCTTCTTTTGTGACATTTAAATAGCAAGTATATTTAAGAACTTTGTGCTAACAATGAATCCTCTACAACTGGATGCTTAGTAAAAGCCAGGCAACAGTCTGTGTTTAAAAAGAGCTCTTTCATTTTTCATGCTTTGCTTTTGATTCTGACTGAGATATCATTTCTAGCCTCAAAATAAGTACAGGAGTCACTGTTCCAAAGTGGTAAAGTGATCGATTTAGACTTCCAGTTTACTTCTTCAGGGGCTTCTTTTTAATGTGACACTGTCACTGCAAGCATTTGTTTGGACCTAAGCAATTTTTTTTTAACCTAGTCAGCATAGTAGAGATACTAAAGGCAAAATAATGGCAACTTTCTTAGTCAGGCTACAGTGAGCAGGGCAGGTGCCTTCCTCTGCAGAGACGGTGCCCAACGTAAGTCTCAGAGTGTAAGGAAGGGACTTCATTGTAGCACAAGACATCTTTGGGGTTCAAAACCCCTGTAGCAGCATTTTTAACGCAATAATAGTTCAAGACCCAAGTCAGGACAGCTGAATAAAGAGTTGAGGTACCCACAGGTAGATATAAAACCTGTCCTTAGGAACTATCAAGGCCGAGTTTAATGCAGGGCATGACTTGGGCCTTTCTCTGCTTGTGATTGAGAAAAGTCTAAGCTCTAGTTGTTAATGCCACTTCTTTGATGGTATTTTCCACAGCTGGCAAAGCCACTGAGACAGCATTGTGTGTGGTACCCATAATGCCACTTCAGACTATAATCTAGTGACACCTCTGAATTACCTTTTGTCCATTTTTCCCCCTTTTTTTTTTCCCTAGTATATATTTAAATTCCAGTTTGAAAAAAAAAAAGAGAGAGTCTTTGCTGTAACAATACCTGGAATGATAATTGGATCAAATGAATAATGAACATTTGTACTCATAGTTTGAAGTGTCCTAGTTTATCTGATGGATTAATCACCTTTTCCTTGTGAATTATGTCACCACTTCCAAAATAATAGCCTAGTTTACACAGAGCAGCTGAAGCCATAGACAGCTGCCTTATTAACGGCTTGTTTATAGCAACTCTATGAAAATAGAATTTTAGTTTGTGATGATGGTTTAAGAAGGTGGAAAAAAAACCTGCAGGATGGACAAGTTTACTTGAAATAACTTATTTTTTCAAGATGCAGTCATAATTTTTTAATTCTGTTTTGCTTGTTCGTGTATGGCACTTGTTGAATTAAGTAGTCATGTTCACAGTAGGTCAGGACATATGTGATTTCCCCTCAAAAGTAGGGGAGCCAAATGGTTGCAGATACAGATCTTATTTCAGCCATGTCCTGTATGTAAAGGGAAAAACATCTGGAAGCAATAGTTGCTATTATCATTAGTGACACTCGGCCAAGGTGTATGCAGTCTTTTGGATTCCATTATAAATATGAAAAAATCATGGCTCGGAAAATACAGACACCAAATGTTTTTTATAATAACTCATCCCTGGCCCCAAGCAACAATATTTTATTTGAATTCTAGATTATTATGTCATAGAATCATAAGGTTGGAAGGGACCTCTGAGGGTCATCTAGTCCAATTCTCCTGCAAGAAGCAGGGACATCTCTCACTAGAACAGATTGCTCAGAGCCCCTCAGACCTTCAATGTCTCCAGGGATGGGGCCTCCATTACATCTCTAGGCAACCTATTCCAGTGATCCACCACACTTTTCCAACTTAAAACCATTACCCTTTCTTTATCATTCCATGTCCTTTCAAACAGTTCCTCCCTAGTCTTCTTATAGGCCCCTTTCAGGCATTGGGAGGTCACTGGAAGCTTCTCCTCTAGTGTAATTGCCATTTGGATTTCAGGGGTTGAAGGAGAAACAGGATTTTTACCAGTTGTTCCCAGTCATCTTGATACGAGGAAGGAATAGGGAAAGACCTGAAACAAGGACGCATTTGTAAAGAGAAAAAAAAAGAATTATTATTTCTTTTAGAAGAAGCAGTAACTACTATTAAATGTTTGGTTTTCTAGAAGTATTTTGTTTAGTTCTCTGAGGTATAATAAATACGGTCCAAAAGACAAAATGTGCAATTTTGTATGACAGATTGAAAACACTACAATCAAATCCTCCAGCCTTCTGAGAGTGTTCAGCCTACCGTAATTTAGAGTTTGTCATTAAAAGCTGGTGTGCGTTACTGGTGTACTTCTTCTTCAGTCATGTATATGAGATGTTAATCAAATTTATCTTACTATACTATACGCTTTATCTTTTCCTAGGTAATTCCATTGAGAAGGTGTAAATACATTGGGAAATTAAAACTCTGCATACCAAGAGATAAACTTAGGCTTCTATGAGTTTATGTTTCTTGACATTTACATTTTTCTGTCATCTTCATATAAGACTGTGACATATAAACTCTTTTCCCAGAACAAGGTGGGTTATAAAGCTAAGTCTCCAGGTTCTCTGATTCTATGATATCATGCTTCAGAATAAATAAAAAGAAATTAAATTTCTGTTAAGACCACCTCTTTTTTTCTGTCCAGAGTCAGCCTGCGACTTTTTATTAGTGGACTAGTCCCATTGACTGGTGGCTGAAAGGCTAATAGAAATGCAGGAACAGCCACACTGGGTCAGATTGAAAGTTGGTTTTCAGCTCTGAAATTAATGCCTAGGAGAGAGTACAACAAGAGGGCAGGCAGGTATGGTTATTTCAAAAAAATTCTTTGTATTGATGACCTTCATTGCTCAAACACTAACTGAGCCAGAGCTGATAGCCCTTTACAGGTTATCATTTCTGTGTAGCGGTGCTGTCAGCTTTTCAGCACAGAGAAAATTCTAGCAGGCACAGCTTCCCATGGCAAGGACTGGCACTCAGTTTAACAATGTGCTGTGTGAAGTACCACATCTTCTTAGAATAATAGAATCGTTTAGTTTGGAAAATGCCTTTAAGATCTTCGAGCCCAACCACTAACCTAACTTTTTCAAGCCCACTACTAAACCATATCCTTTAGCACCGTATCTACATGACTTTTAAACATGTCCAGATGGTGACTCTACCATGTGCCTCCACGTGACTATTAAGTCAATTCTTTTTTATAGTCTTTCACTGACAGCCTCTTTTGGGTGTATATCTCCCCAAATCCCTTGTCAAATGGTTTAAAAAAAGTTGCCTTACGTTTTGCACTTTTCAGTTCTCTAGTACCACCAGAGTGGTCTTTAGTGAGGACTTATTAGCTGCAATTAATGGCTGTATGGCTTGTGTCTTTCATTCCCTTTTGAACTCATGGCTGAATACCACCTTGGAGTTACTGGTCTTTCTGTCTGTTTGCTCCATAATACATTTTGCTAGCATGTATTTTGGAGACAGATCCTTTCAGTGCTGAGTTTGAAAATTTCCAGCATGAAAGCTTCCTGAAATTGTTTCACAGTGTGTGTAGTTTAATGAAATGTGTATTAGATTTTCTGTTTGTCTGTTGGTTCATCATCTGGGATTTACTTTATGTTCACATGTTTTTAGTTCTCTGGAAAATTAGACCACACAATTTTAATTCAATGATCAAAGCAAAAGACATTCAGTTGTTGGAAGAAGTCTTCAGCAGGCTGGATGTGATGCTCAGCTTCAGCCGTTGAGCACAGTGCAGCAGAGAATGTTTGATAGAAAAGTGTGACTGTCATTCCCCATGTCCTGTAGCATGGCAGCATTCATCTTCTGGATCAGTATGAAGGTTGTTAGGGTTTTTGCTAGATATTCATGGGCCCCATGAGCCTTTGAAGAAGCTGAGACTACAACGTACAGAAAGAAATTTGTCCCTCTTCACCTAACGACACTACTAAGTTGCAGCAGGAAAGGTTATGTTAAAAAAACTCTGCATCTTTTTAATGTCAAATACTATGTGGTTTTGGGGTTATGGTATTAGACCACCCTCACTGAGTAGGAATGCATTTTCGTTCTAGATCTTCATGCATGTACCATTTCTTGAAAGCAGCAAGTTGGGATCGCAGAGCATAACTTGGGATGAACATTTCAGTATCTACTTTACATTATTATTTTGCAATGAAAAAGAAGATCCCTGAAGTAAGGAAATACGTTAATCTGTCTGAGAGAACAGTATATCCTTGAAAATTGGCATCATCAGTAACCGGTCTTTAACATTCGATCTGGGAGGGAAAACAAACAAGGACTGGTCTTGAATGAATATGGTGTTGAGGAGTAACAAATGAAGTTGTGTAGTTAATATAAATTGTCTCAATAACCTTCTGGTGACAGCACTGATTATGACACAAAGCCTTAAAGTTGTAGGATTATCACATTTCTCAGTACTCTGTTTTTCCGTTTCAATAGGCAAAATTTCACTTATTGGCATATTTCATTGGGGATCTGAAGAAATCAATTTTCGGCAGTTTTTGAGACAGAAACTAATCTTGCTGGACTTCTATTTAAGAATTCTTGACAATGCTTATATTTTATTTTAAGTCTGCTCAACCAAAAACCTCGAGGCACTTTATACAACTTCAGATACTGAGGGTAGGATGAATGCATAAATTGATAGTGTGCAGTGATTTACAATTAATTTACCTTGTGCTGTTTTGATGCCTACGTTTTCCCATCTGTCACACTTTGGATAGAAGTAGCCACGGTGAAGGGATAAAACAAGGAAAATAAAGTACTCTCATCATCCTTCTATCAAACAGGGGTCTGAGAACTTCTCCTTCTTCCATGAAACTTCTGATTATTGTAAAACCATAAGTGACCTCGTAAATCTAACAGTATCCAGTGCTTCTTGGTGTCTAGTCTGTTAAACTCTTTTAAGTAATAATGTGAAATCCACCTTGAGATTAGAGACCTACAGTCTAATGTGGGAAATCTTTCAGGCAAATATCTGTTGAATATTTGAAAGAGAAGATATTGTTATTATATTGAGTAACAGCCTCTTCTTTGTCAAATGACAAATGTGCTTCACAGCCGCAATAATCGGTGCAGTTGTTCTGCCAAAGTTGCTAATAAATTAAATCCTTATTGTTAGGCATATTTTTGACACATTTTGCTTCATTCCTGAGCTGTGTGACTTTTTTTAGTATGCCTGCAGAATTAACATACTTCTGTTACATATTTATAATCTTAAATGTTATTAACTTTGCATCACCGGATTAAGTGCTAACCCTGATTATTCTTGTATTGTGAGAACAGAATAAGCATTTGTGCACTGAGTTTATAGATAACATCTGGTGCGGCGGGTGCCAAACAGCCAGCTATCCTGCAAATTGAGTGCCAGAGAATGACTTTTAAGCCAAAGTCTGTGCTGTAAAGACAATACTGCAATGCTTGGACAGAATTCAGGGCATGTGTGCCACAAGGGGACCACAGCCATACTGTCAGCAGGCAGGAGGCACACTCCTCCTGTAGCTTTCTTCTTGTACAAACAGGATTAGGCACCTGCTATCCCCTATGTTCTTCTTTTAGATACTAATAGAGTGCCTGAGACAGGACTTTCCTGAGTCTCTGGGCGCTTCAAGTAGCTACCAAACTAGGGTTGTTGATGTCATTTGCTTACTCCTTATTTACATTATGGGTACATCTAGCTCAAGATAGATCAAGGAAGCCAAGCCTTTGTGACTGCTGTTCTGCCCTTTCAGTTCACCCCAGGGTGTTTTTGCACAGCCTTCAAGGCACACCAGTCCCATCTATGGCTAATGTGGGACGAGATTTGTCCATTGCTTCAGTGGTTCTTGATGTGGATGCCCAGAAGCAGACTAGTGACAACTACACTTCAAAATCCATTTGCAGACTGGTGGTTACTTTTCACCATTAGCAATCAAGACTCACAGTGCCTTCTGGTCCAACAGTTAAAACATAAATGCTTTTCACTAGATACTTTGTGGAAATTAAATATCCATCTTTTTTCTATTCTTTTAAGAAGGCAGGTCTGTGGGAGTAGTCTGAAAGAGCTAATGCTGATTTCTGCAAAAACAAACCTGGAGTGACAGAGACTCTTGGTCTGGCACTGCCCAGAGTGCCAGAGAAAGAACCTACAAATAGGTAAAACTTCAGATGTACAGTCCAGATTTTGGAGGTACAAAACTCTCTAAAAGAGTTCATATGGTTTTTTTCACACATTACAACTTTCCTTTAGCTTCAGCCCCTGGATTCCCTCAGCACACCGGTTGGTTTTCTGTGATCAGAGTGAATCTGAAGTTTCTCTTTACTAGCAACTTGAAAGGATCTGTTCCTATCTACTGCCATAGAACATCATACATTGTTTAAACATGCTTAAAAAAAGAACTCATGTGGCCAAATAACAAATCTGCGTGATCTGCTGGTGAGATCTTGTGTATCATGGTATCTCATGTACTGAAAAGAATGTAAGAACTGAAGTGACAGTAGGCAATTAGTCAAGAGGGAGACGATGTAATCCCAGACCCTCCAGTTGGAACGGTGCAGATCTACTTTTAACTGTACAGCAGCCCCATGAATACTAATGTAAATTTTACTTTATTCTTTCTTTTCCTTTTTTTCCAAATTGTTTAAAAGATTTTTTTCCATCCTCAATTTTTTTCCTCTCTCCTGCTGTATCATTTTTCTTCCCTTGACTAGGTGAAAAAAACCAAAACAGCATTTTGTTTCTTTTAATGATTTGGAGCGCAGTTCTTGAGTTCATATTGCTCATTCTTCAAGTACTCAATTCTGGCCCATAGAGGATTAGTGTAAATTATGTTACCACAGCGCTGGAAGAAATTGGGAAGGAAAAGAGAAGCTTCTGTTGTATTGGTGCACGATAGTATTGCCTTCACACTCCTTCTTTGGAATGTCAGCTGGAGCTGATTGTATAGTGGTGGGTGCTTCTTGTTACATCTAAGTTTAAGATGACTGAGGTCAATGAAAAGCAGAAGCATTAGCCAAGTAAAAGATGAAGGCAGCAACTTTGCTGGGACAGTCTTTAATAAAACACATCTTTCGTATTCAATTTTCAGATTGTTATTTTGTTCTAAGAGATTGATGGCAAACAGTAAATCCGTTTTGATGAGGGTTTCTGATTGACATCAGATTTCATTAGAGGCATTAGTGATGAAGAGAAGGGTTACGGGTTGGACATGGTTCATTCTACCTGCCTGTCTCACTCAACAGGAACCAGGAAATGCCCAGTAATTTTCTGGTTTTATGGTCCTTTTAATGTTTTAATATTTCAGATCGGTAAAGTGCAAGTTAATCATGTTTATGCATTAGTAAAAGGTACATAAAGAGTTTCAGTTATTCAGTTGAATGAAATGATTTCAGAGATGTGGTAATAACCTTAAGTGATATTTTGAATATACTTCATATAAATTAGATCCATTAAACAGGATGAAAGTGATGTTTTGTGGGCATCCACTACTAATTGACATGCTCACTAATTCCTGCAGCCTCTCTGAGCTCATGCTAGTAGCTCTCTTTCATTTTCCAAATTTTCGTGTATTGTGTATCTTGTATTGTGAATAGCACAACTAACTCAATTGTCCTTCCCCAGGCAAACCCTTCATAGATTGGAAACATGGACTTTCAAGTCTGCAAGGACCATTGAGCTTATTTCTGAGGACAGTGTTTTTAGTGCCTGCATGACCATCCAACAGAGTGTCAGGTGCCCTGAGATGAGCAGTGTCTCCTTCCGTTGCCATTCCTACTTGCTTCAGCCCTATCAGAGCAGATTTCAGGCTCATAAATGGTTGCGGTGCGAATCTGAATATAATAATTTGTCTGCCCTTTTAGTATGCTTTTGCTGACCTCTGCTCTTACTGTATTAGTGTGTCGTTTGTCATTTGGATCAGAATAACACACGTGGACCACTCATTCAGGCATTGCATCCAGAAAGAAGACAGGCAGAAGCAGAACAAAAGCGAAAGAGCTAGCTAGAGCTATTTAATTCTGTGATACATTTTGAAATGTGTCTTTGTGGAAAATTAAGGGTGTGACCAGTTCCAGTAACATAAACTTATCTTTATCTGAGGTAGTAGTCTCACCCGAAGATTAGAGCTAAAACCCCATTTTTAGTAAATCGTGCTATAATCTGTAGTAAATATTTGAGCTCTTCTTCTTCATCTTCATCAATAAACGATGACTGCATTAAATAAATGTTTAGCAGTTTAGCATGCCTGCTTTGGCTTTTTTTCCTCTCTTGTGGCTTTGAGCACACTGAAAAAGACTCAAATCTGTGTTTGGCTCTTCCATGCTTTCCACATTTTTTTTTCTGTGTAAATATGCAGTTGAAATTTCCCGTTGTATATTTCTGAACTTGGCAGTGAAAAGGCTGTTTAAAAGCCACTCTCTGCAGCTTTCCAGGGGATAAAGGAAATGAGCAACAAGAATAGTCTGTAGCTCCAGTGTAGACGTGGATACACAGCAGAACAGAATATTGCACTTTGCAAGTCAGATTTTCTGCGTTTCTTTAAGCAAGCCTAGGGGTGGGGTTAATCAATCTAGTGGCTAGAGATCTTAACGTGAAGAATGAATTTTAAGTGAGCATTAAGAACTCCAGCTTCTGTTTCAAGAAGTGAGAAATGCTTTGGCTCTCATTGATTCTTTGCTGAAGAGCTGAATACGCAAATAAAAACATTCTGTTGGTATGTACATCTTTAATGTGTCTGTTATTGTAGGCTGAGAAAACACCACCTTCCTGCACTTTATAAGCTTCAGGCATAGGGAGAAGAAATACGTACTTGAAAACACAGTACAAAAAAAGCAGCAATTTGGTTTTAAATGTACAAAAAATTACATTCCCTTGTCAGTGGAAGCTAACAACAATTACATGCATAGTCATTGTTTTCTCTCATTCTAGACTAGCAGCAGCACTGTACTGTTTTAGCTTCCACCCTCAGCAATATATCTTGTTCTCTAAAAGGTATTGTGAGAACTTATTTTTTTCCTAAACAAAGCCCTGAAAAGGTCACACTGGAAATTTGAGTTCCAGGTAATTCAAACGTAAGCCTAAGTTAAAAAATGATGTGTCTGCAGGTTGCCAAGTACTATTAGAATCTACAGTGTTAGTTTAGATTCAAGTCGAACAGAGCGGTATCCATTGGGAAATTATGCTTTCCCGAGAAGCATGTATAGATTTTTTTCTTCCTGTATACCTTTCCAATAAATATTACGATAGTAAGATTCCGTTTCCCATGAATTCTTTATATAGGTTAAGCAGTATACGTGAGCTCTGATTTCATGGTTTAATCCAGATCAAAGTATTTGATTTTTTTGGTTTTTCTGGTAAAGACTGGCATTGAAACATACGGCAGACTGACACAACCATCCCAATAAACATGGTTTGTAATAACACAACTCCAATTGTAGACTAAGGAATAAAAATGATACTTGCATCTTAAATGGAGGAAGAATTTTGTTTTCAATATTCAGATCCATGGGGGTCTCTGCATGTAGACCAGCTTCTGAAAAGATTTCTACTTATCTAATTCCTTTTCGTTATACATCGAATATCTTACACAAACATAAATAAACTGGGCATACATTTAAATCAGAATAGTTACAGGTTAAAATAGCGTAGGATGAGTTTTAACCACTCATGCTCCACAGGAAAGCCCCAGAATAAGAGGGAAAGCTTCACTGTTAGCTATGTTACTGCATCTGAATCTCTCCAATTCTAAGCGCGCTTTTTGAGGTACAAACCCCCTCCATTTCTTGGCACAAGTGCATTAGCTGACTGATTATCTTTCTGCAATATTAATTCTTATGTTCCTTGTTTCT
Organism: Phoeniculus purpureus; assembly: GCA_028565055.1. NCBI lineage: Eukaryota > Metazoa > Chordata > Aves > Bucerotiformes > Phoeniculidae > Phoeniculus > Phoeniculus purpureus. Next base: position 102,295,556 of record JAOXOE010000001.1, on the reverse strand, counting down.
CTGAAGTCCACTGAGTACAAATGCAATCTTAACAGACTGACCAGCACAGGTCTCTCTGCTTTTGTGGGATATGTGGATGAACAGTATTTCATAGGCTGTGATTCATCCCGGTCTTTCAAAGTTGATTGTCCATCCTGCAGTCTGACAGCCATCTGTTTCTGGCCAAAGCGTAAGCTAACTAATAGCACTGAAAACCACATCCATATAAAAGTGACTGACATCAATTGTGGGTTTTGAAGGCTTTGAGTTTTATTCCAGACAGATTTTGAACATGATGTCAGAAGGACTTCTTATGCTTACTGCCATAAGTCTGAACTTGCTGGCATTCAGAGTATGAATGAAATTCTGTGTATTTTGCACTCAAAACAATAGGTAAGTGTTAAAACTAATAGATAAAATGGAATGGAGGATGTGTGTTGCTAAGCATCACTTAAAAGGCCGTTCTTCCCTGAAAAGTGTTGGTAAATACAGCTCTATTTGACTCAGGAGATTTAATCCCAGAGTGTATTCAGTATGCTATATTCAAATGCTAACGATAAAAATAAAGGGGTTTTTTCCCCATTGTATTTTATTTCTGTTAGCACAGCAGAGACAACATCGGTAAACATGAGCTCTCTATTTCTTTTCACCAGTCAATACAGCAGTTCTGCATGTTCTGTTGACAAAGCCACAATCCTCCTCTGTAGTGTGTGCCGGTGATTTGGCCATTGCACAACAAAGGCAAGGTGAAGGACAAGAGATTGGAAAGGCCTTGAGTGTGTAAAATAGACTCATGCAATTACTGTTTGCTATCAGAACTAGCCAGAAGTTTTTTAACCAACACAGAAAATGTATCCAGTTTGATGAAATGAAAATATTTCACTGGTACCACATGGAGTTTGACCTTCTTTATGAGCGGTGAGCCTCAGTTGAGAACATCAGTTTTGTCATAGAATCACAGAATCATATAATCATCAGGGCTTGGAAGGGACCTCGAAAGGTCATCTAGTCCAGTCCCCCTGCCACAGCAGGGTCACCTAGACCAAGTTGCACAGGAACACATCCAG
>JAOXOE010000001.1:102222857-102286322 GCA_028565055.1 Phoeniculus purpureus | reverse complement strand
AGTCCAACCATCTACCCTACCTTACAAGTTCACCCCTAAACCATATCCCTCAACACCTCATCCAAATGATCTTTAAATGCATCCAGGGATGGCAACTCAACCAGCTCCCTGGGGAAATCTGTGGAATCATTGTGACTAGTAATGATATATGCGATGGAAAGAAATCAGGTTATTTCAGAATCAACGTTGGCTTTGTAAGTGACAGTCTAGGGAAAAACAATTGTTATTATTTATCAACCACACTGATTTTCAATTGAATTGTTGGGGCTTTCTAAACTTCATATGCTAAGAAATTAATAATTTAAGTACACTTCTTCATGCTTGCTGAAGCATTGAAAAATGTGAACCTGAATAGTGTATAGTACTTAAAAGTTGCTTTTTGCACAGAGGTATTTATCTATTTGTCATGTGGAAGGAAAATTAATAATCTTTGTGCACCAAAACTTTTACACTGAACGTTGTCTGAAATTTCATTATGTAGAAGTCCTATGGAAGATGTGCTGTTCAAAACATTTTTGTTTTCATGTACGGTAATGTGTGTTTGTTCAAACAAAGAAATGCTTATCTGTTGAAAAGATAGCAGTGATAAATTACTTCAGCTTTCATGCTTACCTGCTGTTTTCCATTTGGCATTAAATTCCTGGTTAAATCCCAGAGGTAGATAGATCTGAATTCAGAAAGTTACCTTGATGCCTTTTTTAGCCAGCCTCTGTGACCTGATGATAAAAAGGAAATTTAGTCATCTAAAGGACCATCCTTCTTGTGTAGTTTAAACCCCACTAGATACCAAACGGATTGCAATTTTTACCATTTTCTCTGAACTGTATTAATTTTCAGAGGAAGGTACAGGACCTCTACCTTTAGTGTCACAGCAACAGCACTTTAGATAGCAAGAGTGTAACTATCTGCTGAATCTAAATGGCATGCAAATTGAGCTTCCCATACTCATCCTATCTCATTATAGGTAATGCTGCATATGCTCTGTTAATCCTTTTGAAAAATTATTGACTACTGAATAATTTTCTGTTACTACTTTAAATCATATCTTCATAGGTTATTTTTCTGCTTTTGACTTTTAAGTTCAAGGGTCTGTTTTATTTCTCATCAGAAAACAAGTTTCTCTCTATGCTTAACATGAAGTGTCTCAGGCTTGCGTTTTCCATTTTAATGGAGGTTCATCAGTCTCCCTCGCCTTCTTCTCACTAAGTGATCTTTATGCAATGCACGATGACAGCATACAGAACCAGAAGAGTAGCAAAACAGTTCAAAAAGCTAAAAGATGACATGCTGTAAATGTAGCTATAGTAGCATATTTCAAAGTGTGAGAAAAAGTAATTGAGAACTCTTACTTCATTTGCCAATCTTTACCATGCATCAGTTGATAGATGAATTGCTATTTACAAAATAGAAATATTGTTCTTCAGAATAGGAGGTACTGTAAATCCCAGCTAACTCTTGAAGTCTGTATCTTCATTGACATTTTAGTTGGTCCATGTTGCCTGCGCACTGAAGGACTGACCCTACAATGACCAACTTGTGTGAAGGAGATTTAGTTTCAAATACTGCTTTGGGAGAAGAATGTCCTGCCCTGGAATGAATGAACACGTGCATTTAGCCAAGCACTGGCACACTAATGTGCCAGTTTCTATCTGATGAGTACGAAAGGACCATGAGTTGGCTGGGTTTTATGTTAACAGTGATATCTTATTTGGTGAGACCAACCCAGTGTGTCCAGAGATTCCTGCCTTGTAATCTGTCTTTGGCCAAGATTTCTCCGAAGCCATTTTGTACTATTATTTCTTTTGTACTGCCCTTCCTTTTGTACCTCCTGTTATAGATTATGACTGACACTCTTTTTCTTTGCTCCCTTTCAAAACATTGGTGTGGAGTCTTGCATTTCGTTGTGGAGTCACACTGGTCTTTGAACTAAAGCCCAGAGTCTGGACATTTGTTCCAGCTCATCCTCTGACTTTGCACTGGGTGATGATTGTATTTGTCTGTATTCTGTTTGCCCTGTCTCTTAAATGATAGTGGTCATAGAAACATAAATGGCTAAGGTTGAAAGGGACCTTAGAGATCTTCTACTCCAACCTCTGGGCAGGGCTGCCTCTCCAACTAGATTTGGTTGTTCAAGGCCTCATCCAGCCTATCCCCGAGCACATTCAGGGAGGGGGCATCCACAACTTCTCTGGGCAATCTATTCCAAGGTGTCTTTCAACCCTTGTACTGAAGAACTTCTTCCTCAGGTCTAGTCTATACCTACTCGCCTTCATTTTAAAACTGTTTCTCAAGTACTGAAATAGCTCAGTTGGAAGGCATCTGCAATGGTCTTCTAGTCCACCTATCTGATCAATTCAGGGTTGAAATGTGGCTACTGTGCTACGTGAGCTGAGATATGGGACATCTTATTCTGTAAGGTAAAATTCTGCTAAGCTTAATGAATTACTAATAGCTAGATTTATTAGTAACATCATTACTATTATTATTTCTGCATTTCAGCTGGGTTCTCTGAGTTATTAAAGGAATAGTTTTGGTGTAAAATCCTTCCAGAAAAGTTACATCTTTATTTTAAAAATTTCAAGGACATTTAGTGTCTTGTAGAGCTGGCTCTACAGTAAAGACAATATTACTGTTACTTTGGGGCCATCAGAATTCAAGCCCTTTCTGCATGGAAGAGCTGTCTGACAAAATGGTTTTGAAAATGCTGCTTCACATTAAAAGTAGCAGGAGAAAATCGTCCCCAGGATGGCATTATCTGTGTGTAGCCACTAGTTTAACAAGGAGCTTTTCCAGATCTATGCCTACTCATATGAAAAAAAAGAAAATGTTTTCTGGAGTACATTAGCTCACAGAGGAGAAGAAACAGGGAAGCTATTAATATGTTTTCCCGTTTAAACAGAAATGCCTTCCCCTAACTCTAACTGAGAATAGACATAGTTCTCTTCTGGCAAGCAAACGCCTGCTAAAGGGCACTTTGTTGGATGTATTTGTGCTATTCAGTAATCTTGGTGGTCCGCACAAATGGGTACAGTCCCCAGAAAAAAAAATGACAGCAGCCATAATTTAATTAAAAAGAACCACGCAGCTGTGGTGGTGGAATAGAAGAGCTCACCTCCCTCCCATGGTTTGGTTGACTTTGTGAATTATTTCCCAGTCTTCCCTTCAGTGATGGCAGATGTCAGGGGTAAGGGCTGGACCAGCCACCAGAGGAGTGACAGACGTTTTTATTAGCCCTTCTCCTTCCTCAAAAGAGAAAAGGTACAGGAGAGAGAGACTTATGGATTGGAGAAGAAAGCTAAAACAGCTTTAATGAAAAAAAAACCCAAACATATACAAATATATACATAAAAGTATAAAATCCAACCCCCCTGCTGGCAATTACATCACCGTCACCATTGATGCTGTGGGGCAGGCACTAGGGAAGCCTTGGACTAGACTCAGTGGCAGACAGGAGCTAGATTCTAGAACTGATTTTGGCTATGCATGGAGAAGCAGAGCAACAGAGTCCTCCTCAGGTGCTGGTCATTAAAGAAGAGAGCTTGAGCCTTGAGATCCTTCAGCTTTACACCAAATATGGTATGTATGGGATGGAATACCCTGTTGGTCATTGTACGGTTATCTGTCCCGTCCACTTCTCCCTGCAGATGTGGTCTCTCACTCCCAGTGTGGTACACAAGATTTAGCAGTGAACTTGGTTTTCACAGGAGCAGACATAAGAGCCTTTCTGTGTACCAGTCCTTGGTAGTAAGTGTGAACATCAAGAGATATAGACACTGTAGATGATATGATAGATTTTTCAATACTCAGTATTGCAAGCATGTTAGAGACAAATAACCATGATTTAATCCTTTCCTCCTCTCTTCCCTCCTTCCTTTCCTCTTTCCTTCCTTTCTTCCATTCTTCCTTTTCTTACCCTCCTTACTTTTGTTTCCTCTGTAGTGCCTGAAGTTTAACAGTAGGTTTTTACAAAAATAGCACTACTCTATGTGAAATGTTATTACAGTGAAATTCTTTGGGGGAAAACAAGAAATCAGTCTGGCCAGATAGTTATTACCATGTTTTGAAAGGGTAAAATCTTTGGAGAATAGTTTCAATGAACTGATAATGTTTTACAGCAAAGCTGTCTTTTCCCCTTTCAAGTCCTGGTCTGACATGGTCACGAGGAGAAGAAGTACATTGCTGTCAGGCTCTTGCCCTCCTTCTACCGTACTCCTAACAGCAGCAGGATGTTATTGCTGGTAGCAGAAGCCACCTGCTTCACTTCAAGTCCTTCTCATGCAAAACACGGTCATTTCAGAACAGTCAAAATACATTTGGAAGTGGCAAAGCAGTTCTCCAAGTCCCACTGATTACGTTGTGTAGCAACCCTACTGCATGCCATTTCTGCTGATTGGAAGGCTGGTAGCAGCTTGGCAAGCTAGTGATGAAGCTTCTTTCCAATAACAGTGTTTTTCTTTTATCCTGGAGTGTGGTATTATTTTTCTAGTGGTATGATTAGAAAAGAAAATACATACAAAGCTAAAGAATTATTCCCATATATTTATAATATAATATTATGATGGGCATTAAATAAAGTCATTGAAGTGCTTGTGCTCATTCAAGTATTTTGGGGGCTTTTTAAAAGAAATAATTGTTGCACAGAAAAGTCTTCCATGAATAGCAATTATTTGATTAAAAGAATACTGGCCCAGGTCTTGTGCTTGGCTTTCAATAAGCCTAACCATGCAATCATGTTTTTATTGCCATTGTTGAACGTAGATGGATTTAAATAGGGCTTCTCCCACACAGGTTCTTTAATGATACTTTTCAGGACAAGAGCACAAGTGAATTGAAATGAAATTCTGAACCCACAGCTCAAGAAGAGTGTGGGACAGGGCATGAAAGGAATCCTGGAGCTGTCAGAAACTGCAGGAATAGCCCTACTCAGCATGGACACCAGAGAGCTGGAGTGTGGGGATGGAAAAATGTCCCTTTCTCCTGAGACCCCTTTGCTTGGACTAGTTGTGAGCCTCATTCTCCACACCTACTGGAGCCTGTAACAATACTTCCAAATGCAATTGGTACCTTTTTCAGCTGCCTGTAGTCAGTTATGAAAAGCAAGCTGGCTTTCTAGGGTTTCTTAGACCCACCCTAACTAAGAAATACAATTTGTGAAATATTCATAAGAAGAATTAAAAGAAAAAAAGGAAAATCATGCTAAAATATTTGTAAAACTTGTAATAACTTGTATTCTGTCCATTGTAACCTGAAGTAATAAGTTGGAAAGACAGATTACATTGCTGGAGATCTTAACAAGGCATAGCTAAGTGCCAGAGGCTGAGCCTGTAAGAGTCCAAGCAGAGCTACATGTTGCAGGAAATGTTCCTGTTTTGCAAGGTGAATACTAGTTGATTAAAAAAGCACCATCCCAGATGATGGCAGGAGTTTAGAAAACAGCTAACAAATATAGTTTAAAACAGATTTTAAACAAGAGGAATCCTGTCTACAAAAGCCTGTGTGCTCCAAAACTCCTTTAGCCAAGAATGGAGCAAGCAGGGACTGGAAAGAAATAGCAGCAAAACCACTCAGCTTTTCCAGAGGTGATGGAAATGTGCTCAGAGCAATGATGCAAGTCCTTGGTGATTCTGGGTGTGTCAGCCACATGATTCCCTTCCAAAGAACTCAAAAAATACTCATCATGTCCTTGGTAGTCTGGAGAGACTTAGCAGGAGATGTCACTGAGTGTTTACTTAAAGCACATTCACATGGAAGTATGAAGCATAGAATCATAGAATCATTAGGGATTGGAAGGGACATTGAAAGCAAATATTCATTTGATCGCAAGACTACAAGAAAGAAATCCCAGAAAACAACCAGCGGTATGATTATTTACCTTGAGTATTTCCTTCTATATTCCTGTTGGAAATGCTGGAGATTTTACATAGAAAGGATTCTATTTATCAATAAATAAATGCCCGTGGACTTTATAACAGAATTCTGGAGAATTATCACAATAGTCTATTCCTGTTAACACAACTGATAATATCTGGGAAGCTGCCACCATAACTCTGTGTTCTGACATATATTTGCATTAAGTCACTTCTGTATACCTCATGTTCTAAAAAAATGTTGCAAGGTTTTTGAGTTGAAAAAGAAATATGTTTCTATCTTTTTTTCAGTAGCATTGCAGAAATTAAGGTAGTTTATGTAGACGAAAACACTATTTAGTGGTGTGGAAACTCCCATTTTCCAGGAGCATGTCTGAGGATATTGTAGAAGGGCATGTTGCTCTTTTAGTTCCACACCTGCTTTCCAAGCCAAGCAGATCAATCCAGAGCTAAGGGTTAGGGTTGTTTTTTTTGTTGTTATAATAACCACATATTACCAAAAAAAAAAAAAAAATTAAAGGTCTCTGCCTGCCCATATCTGATGAATGGCTTCATGAACTGGAAAAGGTATAAAAGAGAAAATATAATCAAGTGCTATAGCATTTATAACATCTATAGGAATTTCACCACCACAGGTCTGCATAAAATCAGTATGCTACTATGCTTAAGCGGTTCAGCTTCAGCTGTTAAGGGTTTTACCGAGTCCATTCATTCTGTAGATCTTCTTGGTTAGTATAAACTATTTCTGGTACACATCTTGGAGAAGTTCAAGAGGTTCAACATCACTGGAGACCATGTCAAACAAAGAGAGGGTTTCCAGCAGACAATACCTGCTTCTCATTTGATTTGGACATCAGGCAAAAAGGTCTTGTTGTTTGTTATTAGATTATTCTTGTTCAGAGTATTAAACAAGGTTAGAACTTGAGGGGTTTTTTTTTTTTCACCCAGACACCATGACTCAGTCGAAAATGGGGTTGCCTATTTTGGGATATGATTTGACCTAAATTTGCTTCTTGATAAGATCTGCAGACTGACTTCTTATTTTTGGGAACTCTGAGTTATCTCTACTGTGGTCTGAAAAAAAATTGCTGACTGATCAGTGTTAATGATTTATGTTTCAGTATCCCACATTTATTTGCTGATCTGTTTGTGTATGACTGTAAGTGCTTTCCCCAGTTAATACCAGTGTCTCTGGAATTTGAGACCGTGTCGGGGAGAGCTTATTTTTACCTAAAAGGAGAAGAACAAGCATTTGGAGTGAGCGGTGGGGAGAGGGTGGAACTGGTCTTTAAAGTCCTGTCAGTAGAATGAAGGAGGGAATTGGATGCAGTTGTTTCGTTTTCATGACCCTTATGTTGTGGGTAAAGAGTAAGAAAGAGAAAAAAAGGCACTCAAAGGGAAAAAGAAATAGGAAAAGTAGAGAAGCACAGTATGGAACAAAGTAGGAAGATCAAGTGCTGGAGAAAAAGTCCGGAGGAATTGTGGTAAAGACCCCGCCAGGCACTAAGTCTTCTGTCTGCTTAAAGGAAGCCATCTCCAAGCTAGCAATTACGTGTAGCTGGTTTGAGGACATACAGGTAGCAATGAAGGTGCAATGACAGAGACTTCAGCTTGGCTTTTCAGAGGACCTAGAAATGTATTTTGGATGCTGTCACATTGATATCGGTGTTTACTTTGTTTTAACAACTTTTACCAGCTGGGAAAGACAGATTAATGTAGTGCAGTAATGTGTCTGTGCTGCAAATGCACCTTAGTTATCTTCTTTTCCCCCTTTTCTCCCTATTGTCCAAAAGCCATTTTCTTCTCTGCTTCTTCTGTGAGATAAGGGTCCTTGACTAAATATGTAGCAAGGGAGATGTGCAGAAGCAGACTCTTGACCTGACTTCAGCTTCAAATTAAATATAATAGAGTAAGTTATCACCTTTATTCAGGTAAACAGATAAAATTGCTAGCAAACTTCATTGGTATGCTTAAAATCAGAGGGAAGTTAAGTTAGACAGCAGCATTTAGTTTTCCACCAGCAACTGTACCTGACAGGGGAAGGTAAATCACACAGTGCTGTCCTCTACCTTTGGTACTTAAAATTGTAGCAGTTTGTCAATAAACGTCCAGTGTAACCCGTGCTGGACTTTCAGTATAGCTATTTTATAAAGAACTAAGGAATTTGAAATAACCATGCCTTATACAAGAGCAAAAAACAAAGTGTGTGTGGAGGAGGCTTCATTAAGATTGCTTGACCTATGAGCAAAATAAAAAGGACGATGAGACTAGCTTTCCTGGTGATTTACTTTCTATGCCCATGAATTATGTGGGGTTTTTTTCTCTCTGTTATTGTGATTGCATTTTTTTCCTCAGCACTGCTCACCCTATCATTATGGGTAGAAGAAGTAAAGAGACTGTGATATTTTCTCAGCAGTGGTGAAAGGAACAGGACACTTCAAGGACATGCTATAAAAGTTGTTAGCAAGATGCTGTGGCTCCTTCAAGATGAAAGTGCTGTGTACAGTCCGTATTCGATTAATGTGAGTCATGCTGGAGGATGCCAACTATACCAGAAGCAATATTGATCTTGCATGTTTACTCTTTAACTTATAAATTATATTAACTTCCTTTTTCCACCCACCCCCCGCTCCCCCGCATTAGTGGATGAGAGCAATTTTTAGTCTGTGAACCCCATGGGAAGGAGCCAGGCAATTCATGTTGGCAGAGAATCTGGCAAAAGATGCTGTTTAAATATTTACCACCATCAACAGAGGCTTGTTTTAGAAAGTAACTGTTTCAGCATATTGTCTTCAAGGGGCTTATTGAAAAAGGAAAAATACGAGGCACAACATTTTTAAATTTTTCAAGATCTTTCAAAATATGAAGGACTATCCATAAAAGTAGTGCCAGGTTAAATGCATTTTAACATGGATTGATGAGGTTTGGGCTTTTTCCCTATTTTTGATAGAGAGGGAAGGAAAAGAAATCAGGAGGGGCTGGGTCCATGAGAAACCCTGGGACTGGAAACCACAAAATGAAAAACAGCAGATGTGAAACAGTGGCTTCTGCCTTTCTTCATATGAGCACATGCATCAACTTAATAACATCATTTAAATCTTCTCTTTTGGGGCCACGGAAGAAAAGAACATGGAAGTCATTAATACTAGTAAAAAAAAAATCCACAAGAAGATATTTGTTCTCAGTGAAGTGTTTCTTCATATTGCTCTACAGTTTCTATTTACCCAGACAAATGATTCCCCAGATGTAATGTAGCACTTCTGATATCATATGAGGTTACTATGCAAGATTATAATGTGGACATGGCTTTGTAAGAAAAGAAAAATATTCCTCAGGCCATGCATCAGAACCCCTGTGATATGACTAACTTGAAGCCGTAGTTCCCTTACAAAATAGTAATTTTAATCCAATTGTACTGGCACATTGGAGAATCAGTGGGCTTTCATTCTGATGGTATTGTGGATTTAATTGTGACAGTTACTGGTGTTTTGTAGAACACCAAAGACATAGCCAGCAGATTATGCAGCAGATGTATTATGTGAAGTATGAGTTAGCCTGGGGAAGAACTTTTCGTAAGGGCGTGGAATGATAGGAATGAGGGTCATGGTTTTAAGCTGGAAAAGGCTGGACATGAGGAAAAAGTTCTCTAATATGAGGGTGATGGATCACTGGAACAGGTGGCCTAGAGAGACTGTGGAGGCCCCATTCCTGGAGGCATTCAAGGTCAGGCTTGATGGAGCTGTGAGGAATCTGTTCTAGTTAGAGAAGTTATAGGGGATTGGACTGGATGACTTTTAGAGATCCCTTCCAACCCAATACATTGTATGATGCTATGATCATGATTTTCTTGATATTTGGAAATTTTGTACCGAGTGAGAGCATAATTGTTGAATAACTTCCACTATAATTGCGATGTTTTTGGTTTTGTTTGGATTTTTTTTCTTCCTCCTTCTCCCATTACTTACCTTTATCCGGTAGAATATGTATATTCCCATAATAGAACCACTGAATAGGCAGCATCGACTTCTAATTAGCTCAGTACACTTAATGTCCTACTACCAAGCATGTGATTTGTTACACACATGGGCTAAAGGTAGATTGGTTGTTGTTTTTTAACTCGTGCAACCTAAGTAGTATTTTTCTTCAAAACGAGTTTAGACAGTAAGAGTGGTACAAATCTTCTCAGGCACTGCAAGAATGACAGAAAACAGGTTGTTATCAGCAGAGCAAACACAGGTCACTCACAGATGGGCTGAAGGATATTCTTTTCCATTTCGCTAAAATATCCGCGGGCAGCCAGAAGCAATCTAATTTTTGTGGTGCTGTTTTATTAACTGAAGGCACCTCAAGACATTTGTACATATGAGCTGCATTGTGAGGTCTCCGTTATTCTGAAGACAGCAGGTACAGTGGTTCAAGTTTGTGAGAAGTTGAGTTTACTATAAACTTAGCATGTGTGCTGTGGTTATTGCTTTTCCCTGATGTGCTACATCAGTACTATGAACATGAACCACCTCCAAAACTGGGTAAGTTCTGGTGCTGAAGTTGGAGGGGGGACATGACAGGCTATGAAACTGTCTGTCTGCAGCTGTTTGGCATCTCTACCACGTCAGCTTCTCATCCACTGTGAACAAATGAAACACCACCAACATCAGTAGGATTACTAACCTTTTTACCAGCAGCAGAGTCAATTCTATGTTATTCAAGTAGTACAGGACTTGAGGAGACCTGTGGCAGATTTCTGAGAGAGTTTCTAACCAAGACAAGAGTAATTCTGTTTAGGTCTCCCATGAAAAAACCACAAACCCAAAAGTCATCAAAAAGACAAACCTTGTGATGTTCAGAGTAGTGCATTTCCTAATGATAGCACTGATTATGGTAACAGATACTCCTCTGTTATCTGCCACGTTTAGTTCAGATTGAAAGCGGTACAGAAGTGTGAAAACATCCTTTTTTACAGCAGTAGTGTCTGAAGAATTTCTTCTGGGAGGAGCAGTGAACTGGTAAATCCCTGCAGAGGTCCTTTTGGCTTAACCAGCCTTTTGCAGTTCTGCAAAGCTGACAACAGTTATGGGGAAAAAATGAACAGCCATTACTTCTATAAGATATGGATAAGATATGGAAAAAATTAGTAATTCTGGACATAATAGTTAATGGATATATGTTTTATCAGCATCAAAACATTTGAAGACCCATCTGTTGAGGGTGTGTCCGCTCATCCTCCATGACATCTTTTTGGAGAGAGGCTTAAAATTCCCCTTATGATTCACACTGGTTCTGCAGAGTTGGCAAACTCCCACTACTGCTCTTTCCTAGTTACATTTAGAGTCTCACTCATGAATGGGAAGGACTGTGGTTTACTAAGGGTCCCAGTGGAAGAGCTGGTTTCAAAAAAATTTGGGAAGAATCAAATGGTAATTTCCTGTATCATAGATGCTGCAAAATTTGGCCCTTGTTGTGGTACTATAAAAATGTCTCAAAATAGTTTATTTCTTCAAACACCACCAAAAAATGTTTGTGATGCATCCTTTCCAAAATGGGGTAATGAGGGAGAAAGCAGAAGGCAGAATGCAGCGCTCTCTCAGAATCACGGCTATTGTGCAACAGATACTGTAGATTAGAATGGAAAAACCTGTTATTCAAAACCTCATGGTCTGGGCTATTTAATTTTCTTTTCTACTTGTGTTTGAACATTTCATGTCCCTTAGAAATTCAGTGTTGAAACTAATGTTCCCAGTAATAGTGCACTAAACTGGAAGCTGCTGGATCTCAAGTGTATTAAGCAGTAAAAACTCTTTGAGTTTTTATTGTTGCCACATACCTTTTGATAGCCAGTCCTGTAACAATATAGTATGAACTGATGTGTTTATTGTTTAAAAAAGAGGAATAGGCAGGTGTTGACCTTGGCAGCCAGACAGAAGGGAAAATTTATAAATAATTAACTATAATACTGAACTTGCTGCATTTTAAATATTCCATCTTTACTAGGTCACTTGTCTGTTAATTGTGTTCTGCAGGTCTAGTAGCAAATATTTTTAAAAAATACTTTCAAAAAATTAAATCCTGTATTTGCAATGCTAGTGGGCAAAGGAACAGGTCAGTCTCTGTCCTGTTTTGATATTCTGGACTCTTAAAAATGCTTCTACATCTGTGCATTTTGAGGTGAATACTGCTGTAAAATCCAGGTCACTTACGTTGCACTAAATTTGAAATAGTCTCAGAGGTCTTTTGGTGTTACATGTGCCCGCTGGGCTACAAAAACCAGTTTCCTCAAGGCAGGCCTTCTTAGCATGGGCACAGTCTTACAGGGAGATATCGAACTGGTCTGTTTTATAGAGTGCACCTGCCTCTGTCTCATACTCTGCAGCTTAGACAATGGGTAGATGAAGCTCAGGACAACTGCTGCGTGCATAAGCATGTCCTTAAAGGGATCTATTTTGTGGAAGTAGAGAAAGTAGAGTCTGTTTGGAACAATCTAACTAAACTACCAAATATTCAACTTCTGCTTATTTTCAGTTGTCTGTGGTGGTAGGGAAATTAGTGTTTGCCTACAGAGGAGTCAAACTGGATTTGTCTTTTAAGTTTTTACGGGATATACACTTGGATAGGCACATCTGTAGGGTTGGAATGTGAGAACTCTCTCTCATTTGTTTTCTCCAGTCAAGCATACATCTCTAATTTTAATGGCATTCCACCCTTGGTTTAGATTTATTTATTTTGGTTTTATAGACCTTCATTTAAAATCCATTTTAATGGGCTATTGTTGCACTGATTTTTTAATGTATGTTTGGATTCTGTGTGACTCAAAGTTGGGCAACGATGCATGTAGAGGGCATGAATTAGTAATATGGCAAAGGCAACTGAAATACCTCCAAAGTGCCAGCCAAAGAAGATTTTGGTGTGGGTCCTTGTGTCCCAGTTTGCTTGCTCCTGCCTGAGACTGGCAGTTCAAGCTACCATTTCTCTCCTCAGGGGTGACTGATTTTGCTGGCCCTGATGCATTCTGGAACTAGTTAGGACTCTCAGCCTGGTGCATGAACGGTCTCAGTGATGCTGTGGATGTGAGTGTAGGACAAAGATCAGGGAATAGAGGAATGCCAGGAACCAGCATTTGATCCTGTATGCCATTCCACACTTAGCTCACTGTGTATGAGTGAAGTAGAATGGTATTGCGACTCAAGCCAGCACCTCTAATTAAGTCAATAGTCAGCTTCCCCCAAGGTCATAGCTGAGAATCTCTGTGAGTGTTTGATAAGTGTTGAAGGCAAAAACAGAGCCCAGAAACCCAGAAGCATCTCTGATGTGGAGCATGATGTACAGATGTTAGCAGGGCAAAGGCTTTTCTGTTTCTTTGTTTTCCTGCAGCTTTTCTAATCCTGGCAGATCTGCCTAGGACAGTTTGGCGACCTGAAACTTGCCACAGCGCATGGTCTTTATGTGTACCTACTTCCTGGGCACTCATAAGCAGCTTCATAATTTGTCTCTAGACATATCTGGAATATAATAACAAAAATAATTAAAACTCAAATAGCAATTTGGTGCTCTGACCATCTGGGATCCAGACTGAGAGATGAGATAGAGTACAGACCCTAAAGCTGTTGGTAAGGTAAGCTTTCTTACTCTTTTTTGTAATTAATTTAAATGGTTCTTAAATGATTTTTAAATGAGTTCATACTCACAACAGCTTTGAAAAATCTGTGTCTTGCCGGTGGGATCTGACTGCAGCTTCTACTGCTGTGTCTTGGTCTGATTCCCAACTGGAATAACTGAGCTTCTGTATCAGCTGGGTGCAACCTCAGCACAGTGATAAAGGAAAGCAAACAGAAATAGTTGGAAGCTTTTCTAAACACCATTTAGAGAATCCCTTTTCTAAAATATGAACCCCAGAGAGAAAAGAAAACAGGAAGGGAGAGGATATTACATGTGCTTTATTACCCTAAGCATGTGATGCCTGTGTTACTTGCTTGTAAAGAGGATGCTTAGAAGCACCAAACGTATGAAGTTAAAGCTGATGAAAGTGTAATACACAGTAGTGTTGTATGGAATATCACTTTTAACACAGTTTTCTTTTCCCCTGGTAGAATAGCCTGGGAAAGCTGAATTGGATTTTATTCCACTAAGGCGAGAGACTATAAGGGAGGACTCTGAAGAGTGGTAGAACCAGAGCAGTTAACTCTACACTCACCTTTGGGCTTGTGCATCCCAGGTGTAGCCGCGGAGTAAAGATGAATCACAGCTGTGGTGATTGTTTTCCAGCCTGAAATACTGTCTCATGGCAGGGTCTGCCACTCCAGTGCTGCTAGACTTGTGAAGAGACAGAGCTAATGCTAGCAGGTGCAGTGGTAAACTGATGGAAGTGAGCAACTGCAGGGCTCAAGTTAAGGTAGTGCAGCGCTGCATCCTGTGACCGTGCAGCACCTTTGCAGTTAGCAGGGCCTGTGCTGACGCTGTGTATCAAACACTGAGGTGCTTGCTGTATCTCATGCCTCCTTAGGTGGGGAAAGCTTCCTGAGAGTATGATGAAGTTTGACTTTCTAAAGCCTCCATAGAAGGACCAACAAGAATTAATTCCAGTTAGCAGCAAAGGGGAGAGGAAATCCATCCGGATGTTTCATGCTGGGTTTGGTGGAAATGGAAGGGAACTTAATTAAGGACTTAGTGAAGTCACAGGTGAAACTGGAACAAGTGATAAACTCTTATCTAAGGCTGGACATAGGTTTCTGCAGGTGAGAAATCTAATACAACTACATTTTTGTTATATTAAAAAACTCTCTCTTCAATGCAAGAGAAGCTGCAGAAAAACATTCTGGTTTTTTTGTTTTGCCATTAGCACCACAAAGCACAAAATCAGCTCTTAGCAACATTGTCCCATGATTTGCTGCAGTGGTGACTACAGTAGTAGAAGTTTGAAGAACTGTTGCTGCCCCAGGTTGCCAGCTGAGCCTTGATATTGGCTCCTGGCTTGCCCTTTCAGTTTCAAAAAGCTTATGTCATCACCAAGGTTCAGGACTGAAGCAGCCAAAAGGCACTTTTTTCAGGGCCACTAAATCTACAAAAGGCTCACAATATTTTTTTTTTCCTTTTTGCTGTTGCTGCATGCCTAACAGATGCTGAACAATCCTTCTTTGAAGATCCACATGGTGGTGGGCAGCCTGGGGTTAATCTGAGCAGTTCTGCCAGCTGTCTTTCAGACCTGGATTCACTAGTCTGAACCCAGCTGTCAGCATTTGTGATCCATGTTGCTGGAAATTATCAGGGAACACCAAGCAACACCACCAGCAAGGCAATTTAGAGGTCCATCTTTAGCATTTGTCTCTTAAATTGGCTGTGGGTCTTGTAGAAGCCATGTGAGGTACCCTGTCAAGCTTTTTCAGAGGAAGGATACCACGATGCCAGGGCAATTGCTACTGAAGGTTTCCATACCATCCTTCCCTTTTCAGCTCATTCTCAGGCTGTGAGCCAGGAAAAGTTCCTTCTCAGTTCAAGCATACCAGAGTGTGATTCCCAGATACCCCAGCTGTGTCAGAAGGATGCCTCACGCTATGAGTATGACTGTACAACTAAGTACAGCTGAGAAGAGTGCAGGGAGAGTGGGAGTATAGGGACTAAACAATAATATTGTGAGACAGTGAAGTCCTTCTCCCTCACCTGGGCAGCCAGGCAGTCCCTTCAGCTTGCATCTCAGGAACTTCTCTTCAGCACTTAATACCTGCCTTTTCAGTGTCCCACCAGACCCAGAGGAAATAAAAAAGCACAAACACGCATAAATAAATAAAAATCCTCTAATAAATGAGACAAACCAAAACCACTACCAGCAAAAACAGAATTGATGGTAGGAAGTTGGAGAAATTGCTTATAGGAGAGGTGGCAAATTTCTTGATCCATAATAGATCATTTCCACCCCTGGTTGCTGTTCACAGTAGAGGACATCCATTGATTTAGTGTTCAAACAATAGGACAGAGGAAAATGACATCCTACAATGGTCTTCCACCATCTTGTGAAGGGGTGGGACAGTGTTTCCACTGGAGTTTCAGAATAACCTGTTTTGCTGCTGACTTGAAGCCTCTGAAGAGCCAGGAACAGGACTTGTTCAGTCCAAATAGTCTTGCAGCTATTTAGGAGGGGTGGCAGCACATTCGTACAAGGATCTTTAGAGATACACAAAACAAACTGATAATTCCTGTGCATCCTGATAAAAAGTGACCCTCCAGGAGTGTTTCCAGTTAGGCGCTCTTCCTTCTTTGGGATTTGAGGTTGTTTGAGATAGTTAGGGGTTAAATGTGCTTAGTGATATGGTCTAGTGGTGAACTTGATAGAGTAGGTTTATGGGTTGGACTTGATGATCTCAAGGTTCCAACCTGAATGATTCTATAATTCTATGATTCTTATTACTCTCTACAGCTACCTAAAAGGAGGTTGTAGCGAGGCTGGTGCTGGTCTCTTCTCCCGAATTGCTAATGATAGGATGAGAGGAAATGGCCTCAAGTTGTGCCAGGAGAGGCTTAGATTGGATATTAGGAAGAAGTTCTTTCCTGAAAGAGTGGTTGGACACTGGAACAGGCTGCCTGGGGAAATGGTTGAGTCACCATCCCTGGAGGTGTTTAAAAAACGAGTCAATGTAGCACTTAAGGCCATGATCTAGGGGTTAGGGAGATGTTGGGATGAGAGCTGAACTTGATGATCCTGGAGGTCCTTTCCAGCCCTAATGATTCTATGATTCTATGACTAAGGATATACCCTTGGGATAAGAGAAAGGGGGAATTTAGCACCCCAAGAATACCAATTTGTTATAGTGGTGGCCTATGTATGCTGGGGTAGAGCAGGATAGAGATGAATGATGTTGGAGGAAAGTCTGCCCCTCAGCTCTGCTGTGAGAACACTCATTCCTGTAGTCCTGCCCTTGCAGATCGTCTTTTCTAATGTCTTTTCTTTCTCTCCCTCTCTGCCTCATTCCATTTGTCACTTAATCTGAACTTGGCTTGCAGCCCCATAAAAAGCCCTTCAAACACCACCCTGCTTCCCACCTCTTTGGTCCTACTTAATCTATTCTTACACCCTTCTTTTCCTGTATGCTCCCCAGGGGAACACAAATTGCTGCTGAGTGCCAAAAGATACCCCCTCAACCCAAAAGAGAATCAAAAAGTAGTATTGAGATGTGAATGTAGTGACTGTAATTAACTGTCTAATCTCATGACAATTGTCCTCTCTTCCCCTTGTTTCTCCCTTAGGCTTTGCCGTTCACTCTCACTCTTTCACTTCAGCATAAGGAGTAAATTCCTCATGACAGAAGATTGTCTTTAGCTTGTTTAATGTGCTGTTTTAAGTGCTACCTTATAACTCTGAAAGGGTACAGAATAGTTTCTGTACTCAAGCTGTACAGTACTGAGACCTTATAGCATGGTATAGGAGAAATCTGTCTTATTCTTGTGGATGAAACAGCAGATTATCTTAACGGGAAATGAAGTGACTAATAGCAACCAGCTCGCTGCTCCTGTGACAGTCCAACTTGTTGAGAGTGGTTTGGTCACTGATAAGATAAGGGAGTGGAAAAGAGATGTTGAGAGGCCATTGCATAAGAAAGCTAAACAAACCTCACGTGCTGCTCATGTGTTGGTATGCTGCCCTAATATTTCAATGTTGTTATTAACCAGAAACACAAATTCAAATCAAAGTTCCCAAGGCATGACAAAACAAAGTGCAAGTTCCCAAGGCACAGCAAACCGAAATAGGCTAAATAAAAATATGCTCAAAGACATGCATAATGTATTAACTGTATTTTGCTTCATTTGTAAAGAGCAAAAGAGAACAAATAACCAGTGCTCTGGCCCCGTATGGGCCTTTGTTAGGGACACACACTTTGCTGAGCTGTTCAGTGGGGAAAAGTGTTTTTAAGAACATTTGTTTCATTAGAGTTTTTCAAGCTGCCCTACAAATGTATATTAAGTATTACATGTTCTTGGTTTTTATTTGAAGCAGGACATTTCCAACTCTCTGACAAACTGAAGGAAATGTATGCCACAAGTTTAAACCCACAAGCTTATCCTTATCGAATATCCTTATTCATAAAAGTGGGTGCTGTTGAGCTGTACAGAACACTTTTGAATGCTCGTGGGCTGCCAGAATTGGACGTTTTTGTGATAGCTTCCTCAAAATTGCCAGTCATGATTTAGAAGCTTTTTATTCTTGGTTATAAGTCCTCTTAAGATGTAAATCAAAGTAAAGTAGATTTAAAGATTGCATTTTAAAATCAGGTGGGGTTTTTTGCTGGTATTCTTTTCTTTCTTTGAGGAGGAGTATCCTGCAGATGCTTTAGAAATTAAAGCCTTATTTCCAGGGCAGAAACAACCATTCTGGCTCAAGTGCTGTCCTTAGGCTGTCTTCTGTCCACATACTGTCTAGTCCACACCCAGCTGTCTGCTGGTTTGTGCTGGAGCCTGCTGACCCAGCCATCACTTGGAAACTTGTAGGAAACATCATCAAAATATGTCCTAAACAGAATATTATGGGTTTCCTGAGGAACTTTGTATTCTCTTGTGCAATTAAAGTGCTATATATACACTGTGGTGCTGTTGGCAGATGGAAACTAGCATTTTAACAAGTTGATTTTAAAGTTGTCAGATTCTAGACAAACAAAGCAAAACAGATTTTCTTCCTATTTTCATCCCTGTTAGTTATATACCTGGATATCTAAAGAAACAGTATGAATTTCAGACCTTTAGCTAAAACAAACTTTGCAGCAATCCTGTTATTTGTTTTTGCAAACTTACAGTCAAGTATGTGTAAGGATTTCTTCTGTTGAAGTAATCCTCAAAATGAGCCCAGGCTGTCTCTGTGGCCCCTTTTTAACAGGTTCTATGTTCAAAAGCTTAAAAAGATTCAGTTGAAATATTTCAGCTGCTCAACTGGAGAGCATGTGCAAAAGTAGAAGCTGGAGTTGTTCAGCCTGAAGAGAAGATATTGGGGGACTTTATAGCAACCTTCTAAGATCTGAAAGGGGCTGTCAGGAGGCTGGGGAAGAACTGTTCACAAGGGCATGGAACAACAGGATGAGGAGTAATGGTTTTAAGCTGGAAAAAGATAGATTTAGGCTGGTGGTTAGGAAAAAGTTTAATCTGAGGGTGGTAGGTCACTGGAACAGGTTGTCTAGAGAGGTAGTGGAGGCCTCGTCCCTGAAGGAATTCAAGGTCAGGTTTGATGGGGCTCTGAGCAATCTGTTCTAGTTAGAGATGTCCCTGCTTGTTGTAGAGGATTTGAACTGAATAACCCTTCCAACCCAATATATTCTGTAATTCTATGATTTCAGAAAAGAGCCTTACTTGTGTTTGTGGGATCCAGAACATACTGTATGCTGCCACATATGCAGACTACCCCTGGTTTTGGAAATGGTGTATGAGGTCACAGAATCATTTACATTGGAAAAGACCTTTAAGATAGTCTTCTTTCCTTGCTAATTCTTTGCTTTTATGATCTTTAATATGCAAGTGTACCTTCAAATGTAGACGTTCAGCTGCACAAAAGGCTGCTGTTCTTGGAAAGTATGGCTTTTAAGCCTGGCCTACTGGAGACCCTGGTTTCATCTTTTACAGAGGTTACCTCTATATATACTTACACATAGGTCTTATGGAGCTCTTGAGCATAAGAGCTGCCTGTGCATATGGTTTTTCCTTTATTTTGTTATTATTTCCATTATTAGCTCATGGCACAGCTACATCAGCAAGGGACACATGATGAACGCACATACAAGTCCCTTGCAGGTAGACGAAGAATCTGTTTTCTTCAAAACATGACCTTAATTTATATGTCTGTTGTTGCTTAAGTGAATATACCTTGCAGTTTTAGCGTTTGTGGGAGAACAAGTGCTTCAAGAATTCATTCCAATACAGAATTCTTGCCACTCTTTGGTGTTCATTGGTTGCAGGCTGGTTTTGCAGAAACTTTACACACACAAGGTTTTGGAGATGTGAAAGATGCCATTAATATTCTCCTTTGGAACTGCCCCCCCCCCCCCAATATATGATTGCTGGGTTGCTTGAGATTGGTTTGGAGAGTGGTGGTTTTTATTTTTATTTCATTCAAGTTTTTCTTTGCTAAAGCCTGTAGTTGCAGTCTTCAAAGTCAGAGGTAACATGGCAAGACACATGCCATAGCCAACACCAAAATTAGGTGTCAGCCTGACAAAGCTTCTATCAGGCTAATTTCTGTGTAAAAAGCAAGCAGCTTACTAAACAGAAAGGTAGTAAATGGTTCTATGGTAATCATAGAATCGTAAAATGCTAGGGATTGGAAGGGACCTCTGAAGATCATCTAGTCCAAACCTTCTGCCAGAGCAGTTTGTCCTAAAGCAGATCACACAGGAATGCATCCAGGTGATTTTTTTAATGTCTCCAAAGATGGAGTCTCCACAACTTCTCTGGGTAGCCTGTTCCAGCACTGTGTTACCATCACCATGAGAAATGTTTTCATTAAGTTCAAATTGAATCTCTTATGTTCCATTTATGCCCACTGCCCCTTGTCCTGTCGTTGGGCTCCACCCATTCTCCTGTCATTTGCCCATTAGAATCTTGTAAATATTTATGAGGTCTCTATGTGTCTTCCTCTCCAGGCTAAATATAAGAGAGGGGCTGAGATCAGCCCCCTGATCACCTTCATGGCTCTAGAGTTTTTAGTGGAGTTGCAGAATCCTTCAGGAATCCTCAAGGACTCTTCCTGATAGACAGCCAGAAAGCCTCCTCTCATATCAAGCAGAACCTGTTGCACATGGACATCGGCATGGCAAGGCACATGTATATATCCCTTCCAGTCTTAATTATCTGACACAAAATGACTGAGAGTAAAGGGGAGGCTGGCAAGAAGCCCCAGCAAATCTCCATCCCAACAGCTATCTAGGAAGAAAGGGCTCTTTGGAACTCCCACAAGCACTGCTCGCTTCTCTAGACTGTAGTCCAAAACAGAATGCATTTTGAAATCATGACTTTGCTCTTCTGTAGTCTAAACAGTTTAAGACAGCAGTTTTCAGCCTCAGTTGCACTGTTAACCTCTTCCAACCACAAAAATAACTTTGTGGCCCCAGTCCCATCAGATTATTTAAAATAAAGACAAACATGGCAAGCGCTTCTTTCTCTACTAGAAGCATTTTACAACCGTGTAAAAGCAGGAACCTTGCTTTTAGAGAAGGCAATTCAGACTGCTTCTCTCTTTGCATAAAACTGGTTGTCTGATACCGTCAGTACATAAATTTTACTGTGTCAGGGATGGGACTTTATCATAAGTAAATCTTTATAAGAAACCGGTATCAAAAGAAATCGGAATAAGCCTTTTGCAAGAGAGGATAAACTTAAAGAAGAAACACCAAGAAGAAAAATTTTTTTCCTCCAGGAAAATGGAGGAAATGGCCAAGTTATTGTGGCCAGTGTTTCTGAAAATCTTGTCCACGAAATAAATCCACATTGACAGAAAAGTATTAGTGACAGAGAGTTACTCGTCTGAATAATATCTTATACATTAACCAGAATTTGCATTTCATGTGCAGATTTCCCAAATCATTGCAGTGATTGGAAACTTTTGCCCAGCTGCTCCAGTGCTTTAAGCACTGTTCTTGAAATAAGAGCCCCCTTCATACTAGTTCTTTTCCTCCAGTGACAAAATAAGAAGAAACTAAAATTTAGCTTTTTGTTGCTCCTTGTGATCAGCTCTGGGTATGGACTCAATTTGTGCTGCTGTTGCCACAGTAAAAAAAGCATCATAATGCAAAGTTGCTTTTTCATTAATAGAGCCAGCATTTGCAGTCCTGATAAAAGCATTCTCCTCGGGCTGTTGTTTTCTCTAGACTTACTGCTGCTACCGTGGCTCAGGCAGACTTCATGGTCTGAACACTAAAATAGCTCTTTGCTGAGGGAGTTACACAAAGGTGATAGCCACATCACTATTTTACTTCCCACATGCATGTGTGATTCCTTCTTGGCATCTCTTAGAAATTCTTCCCTCCTGTAGTTTATTAATGGTCTCATTTTTAGGTATGTGGAGGTTGCAGTATTCTCTATAGGAAATGCAGCTTTGCAGAACCATGAATGATTTTATTTGCAGGGTATCTCTATAGAAGATGCAAATATGTCGTATTTTGACAAAGATTGAATGGATTGAAGTCTTTGGAGTTGTTTTAATACTAGGTTACAGAAATGCCTCTGCAGTTAATTGGTTTATACCACATTTGGTCCATTTTAGGATCTCTTCATGCTGGTGCTATACAGTGTTTAGTCATGCTACACTGATACTAAGAAAATCTGTGTTTGTGTGATATAGTTCCTTATATTTTAATGGGCAAATTACTGCTGTTTTTATTCTGTGAGGATCAGCACTAATTTAAGCTCAATTGTAGCTGCTTCATACTACTATTCAAGTGGGTATGTGCTCTGAAATACTATGGTGCTCCTTACCTTTCTTCCCTCATTTCCGTGCAGTCTCTCTCAACTGGCTGTTCTGTGTTATGTCTGTGCCTGCTACTGCTCTGGACTCAGATGGACAACTCTCATCTACTTGTTTCAGAGCTAGCTTACTCCTAGGAAAATTCTCTATATTTTGCTCATGTTTGAGGAGACATTTCTAGTGTATTTTGTAACTCTGTGCTCTGCAGCCTCCTGGATGCTTTCAGATGGACCTAGATTAGTGGGAAGTCATTACTGGCCTCCATTCAGCACACAGGAGACCACATCTGGAGTCTGGTTTTGGGCTCTCCAGTACAATAAAGGGATGGACATACTTAAGCAAGTTCCCTGGAGAGCCATTGAGATGCGCAGTCCTGGAGTAGAAGATGTATGCAAAGTTGAGCGTTCTGAGACTGGTTAGATAAAGAGAAGGTCTTTCTGCATCTTACTGCAAACTATGGAAGGTAATAGATAAGTCAGACCAGACTCTGTTCAAAGGTGTACAGTGTTAGAAGAAGCACAGTCACGATTTTGAAATTGTGACTACATATATTTGGGGAAAAAAAATTCACTATAGGTATGATCAAACATTGGCACAGGTTGCCCAGAGAGGCTGTGGAATCTCCAATCTAAAAGTTTTTCAGAATTTTTCTGGAGAAGACTTTGAACAACCTGCTTTGAGCAGCAGGTTGGACCAGATGACTCCCAGGGGTCACTTCAATGTAAAGTGATTTTATGATAACCTCATCCTCAGAGGGAGGGAGTTGTTTATATGGACTGCTTTGGAGGCGTGGATGGCAAGCTCGGTAATCATTCTCAAGAGAGGTGGGATTTCAGAGGGGAATAGCTAGTCAAATAATCATAGAACAGCCCAGGTTGGAAGAGACCTTGCAACATTGTCTGTCCAACTTTTTATGGGGAAGGGAGCCTAGATGAGACTATCTAGCATCCTGTACAATTGCATCTTGAAAACCCCCAATGATGGGGACTGTACCATTTCCCTGAGATGGTTGTTCCAGTGGTTGGCTGTTCTCAATGTAAAAAATACATTTCTTAGGTCAAGATTAAACCTTTCCTACTGCAACTTGTACCCACTACCCTTTTGTCTTTTCCATGGGGCTCTCTCTCTCATGAAGAGAGAACTCCATCTTCTTTGTATCTGCCCTTTAACTACTAAAATACTGTCATGAGATACCCTCGCACTGAGCTTTTTCTTCTCCAGTGTGAAAAGAGGCAATGGCTGAATGAAACACCCCTCCAGATTTTTATAAAAAACAGTGACACTGAAAGAGGAGAGATCGAGATGGCTTGCAGAGAGCTGAAGAACAGAAACCAGAATTGTAGCTAATTGCTCTTCTATTTTTGGAGGATTTGGAGGGGAACTGGGCACAGAATACTACTGCAGACCTGTGGTTCGTCCAGGACACAGGTAGTACACAAACGAGAGACTGCACTGACCCTCTATGTGGGCATAGATAAGGATCCTGAACAAGAACTTACAGCCAGGCAAGGCTGCCTGACAAGCTTTGCTCCCTGTGCCTGCCTTCATTCAGTATCTGGAAACACCCAGGCTGCTGGCCGCAAAGCCAAGCTGCTTAGTATCATTACACTACCCTTTATGAAAGGCTGTTAACATTGTGTGCTCTCAGATGTACCTGATATTTATTACATTTTCCTTGGGTTTCATGTTATCATTTGGGTGGATGTGAACCAGTTTCCAAATCCTACCTTTTCTCTTTCCCTCTTGTTCAAAATCTAGCTGGGTTCAGTGAATATAAAAGTGCTGACCTACAGAGCCCCTGACAGCCAGCTGCAGTCCTCGAGACCCTTTCTTTCCTGTTTTCATCATTCTTTTTTTAGTTGAAGCAGTTCTGCATTTCCTGATGCTCAAGTGCAGAAACTTTCTGTCCTACCATCAGTCACTTAAGGAGTTAATGTGCCAGATGCATTCAGTTAGGAAAAGAATGACCTGTACCATAAACATGTGCAGTGAGAACCAGCTAGTCCATAATTCAGTATATTCAAGTGTATAACTTGTTTGGTCAAACAAAAAATTAATTTGGTTCACCATTTCTAGTTTGGTATGAACAGTAATATCAGGAAGGGACTATTAAGCAACATAAACCCTAGGAAGTGCTTATTTATGAGTGTAAATTTTACTGTGACATCTTCTGATCAGCAATGTAGATCTTATGCTGTCTGGTCAGATGTCCTCCATGACACAGCTGCCTGGAGAAGGGCAAACAAAAACTTAAGAATCACAGAATCATTGAGGTTGAAAGACAACACCAAGATCATCAAATCCAACCATCAACCCAACAACACTATGCCCATTAAACCATGCTTCCATGTGCCATGTCTACATGTGTTTTAATTACCTCCAGGGATGGTGATGCCATCACCTCCCTAAACAGTCTGTTCCAATGCCTGACCACACTTTTAGTGAAGAATTTTTTACTAATGACCTAAACCTCACCTGGTGCAATTTGAGGTTACTTTTTCTTTTCCTATTGCTAGTGACTTGGGAGAAGAGACGGACCCCCATCTCTCTACAACCTCCTTTCACATGGTTGTAAATGATGATTTAAGCCTCCTTTTTTCCAGGTTAAACAAGCTCAATTCCCTCAGCCACTCCTCGAGGCCCTTCACTACCCTTAATGACTTTAATACGCTCAAGCACCTCAAAGCCCTTCTTGTATTGAGGTGTCCAAAACTGCTAGTGCTGAGTACAGGGGGACGATCACTTCTCTAGTCCTGCTGAACACATTATTTCTGATGCAAGCCAGGATGCCGTTGGCCTTCCTGGCAACCTGGGCACACTGCTATATGAATAAGAATGCACATGTGAATATTCCCTTCCTCATACAGCAAACTGTCTCCAAATTGCTGTTCATTGAAACCTTCACCGCATTGCCCCCTTCCTGCAACAGGTTCTAGACCAAGCTGTCACAGAGAAGTCAACCTTCCAGAGCGATCCTGATTTGTGTTGCTTTGTGCAGTAAACATAGAGCTGGCCTTTGTCCTTTGGGCACTGGAGGAGCTGGAGAGGAGCTATGAACTCCATACTTTGTGCTCTGGAAGTCAGTAGAAGGGGAAAAGAGAGCTTTCCAGAAGTGGAAACAGGCTCTGTACCTGGCATTGCAGTATTGTGAGTGAATAAAACCTTTTTATTTTGCAATGAAAAACTGAACAATAAACAGCACCTGTAGTGTTCCTGAATTCTGGCTATCATATGCAAAAGGTCCAGGCTCATCAGGACATTACTGTTTGCTATTTCCCAGCATTTGGCAAAGCTGAGTAGAAACAGACTGTGACCTGGGCACCTCTCAATATTGAAGGAGGAATTAAATTTGGTTTTTTTTTTTGGAAAGTAAATGGGACTATAAGGGTGCATTCCCCTCATAGTCATAATAGTGGTGAGTAAATAAATACTGGGACCAAGAGTCTGGAAGCAAAGGAGCATGCTGTGATGGAGTGTGACCTTGCTGTTTGAATTACAAGTAGAGAGCAAAGAGCTATCTACAAGTGTGCAACATCTCCGTCAAGCCTCAGGGAGCAGCAGTCCAGGGCATCTAGTGTTTTTACATGCTCCAAGCCAAGTGTTGGCTTGTTGGGAGGATGGAAAATGGGGTGGAAATGACAGGCTGCCAAGCTGGTTGGACTGGTTAAGGCAAATTTTGCAATAACCCTGAAGTTAAACTGTGTGGCCAAGAGTCAAACCTTGTGAACCTGTGTCAAGCAACCTTCTGTAGTTCATTTCTTCTATATGTATTTGTACTGTTAAAACCTAAGTCTGGTTGGAATTAAGTCTTAATTTGTAAAGCGTTTTAGTTTTACCTTTTATATTCTGCTCTTCCACCATAAAAAGGCATAATCTGCTCCTTTTAAGCTGCTAAGACTTGCATAAGAAGTGCTACATGAAGATAATCGACCTCTTCAGTCCAGTAGGTCATGGCACTGAAACTGCTTGTTCATGAAGAGGCAAGTTCCTCAGCTTCAGAAGCCCATTAAAATAGGCAAATTGCTTAAAACAAACCCACAGAGAAATAACCTCCCCATACCCACTGTGCCCCTGTTGTGGAAAAGACCTTTTATGGTCTCCTTGATTTCCCTCCAGAGTGAGATCACATTCACCATTCAATACAAAATTAATAAAGGTATCCAGAGCATGTTAAACAAACCCTGATTCACCCCCGCCAATGGTGAATTTACATCCTCCCCAATCTGTTTAAAATTAATAAAGGAAGACAGAACAAGCAAAACTGATGTGGGAGAATATAAAGCCCCACACGTGGAGCCCGCCAAGGCTTGGCACTGAGAGGGAGCTGCCACATTGGAGTGAGTGGCTCTAAGCATTAGGCAAAGCATGTGTTGGAAATGCCAGTTTCCTTTCTCAGCCAGGTTCAGGAGGGCTCCCTGGCTGTATGCCTAGTGGATTTGTCACCCAGGAGTGGGCATTGCCTGGGTTATTCATTGTGTTTGCAATGTTCCTGTGCCATTCCCTTCTTCTTGCAGGTGATATGCAGGATAAAAGATGCTGTTATGATCAGAGGCTTGCTCAGCTGCATCCTGCCTTACACTTGCTCTTTCCATTTCCCCTCCCAAAGGAACACTGCGCTGTCGTCAGCATGCAGTTATGAGACTGTAAAAATGTTCTGTGATCTGAATAGCCAGCCAAAGGCTTCATCAGCCGTGATGAAGAAGAACCAAGGACTGCTGGAGCAAGGGAATGCAGATATTATGAGTGTCCAAGGCATTAGTGCCCTTCAGCAAATTGCCCTATTTTAGTATAGAAAATAGATGAGAGTCCCCAAATACTGCCTTGGGTGGATCCGCTGGAATGATTATTTAGCTCTTAGGTGCCTCTTTAAGAACTGGGAGCCTGGCATGGAAATCAGATATCAGGAAGATGGACTGTAGCAGATGTCCTACAGCAATTAAGCATAATTCTTTATACTCAAAGCAATCAATAAGCTCTTGAGTGGTACAGTCTACATTCATACCCTTCAGAGCCATGTAGACCTCCTCCACAAGTGTCAGCCATTGATCTGGCTGCAGAAACCTCCTACAACTGATCAGGAACATTTGGAAACTCTGTTTTCAAAACGGTTATGGCTGCACATGTCTAAAAAGATAAGAATTGTCTTGTACTGCGTGCTGGCTTCAGGTTACGCTTTTCTTTATCTCCCTGATGTAACTGCTGGTTACCCCAGCTTTGCAGTGCCAGCTTCTCCCACCAGTTAATGTGTATTTTATGAGCCTAGTCATGATGCTGTGGAGAGTGGAGTTGTGCCAAGAAGAGTTGTTCCTGCTTGTCTTTATCCTTGTCTTTCCTTTCTGTGCTTGTGGCAGCTGAAGGGGAGAAATACCGCAGCTGTGTCAAGGAAAATCAACCCAAACTGCTATGCAGTGTGATGGCTGGTTTGCAAATTTACAACTCTCTGTCAGCCCTGTGTCTTAGGCTCCTCATATACCAACTCTTCACATTTCTTCTAAAAGAAACTACACCGGTCTATGGTGGCCTGTCAGAGGTCTGCAAACGGCACTGGCTGTCCCCAAAGTAGCATCCGTTTGCAGACTCGGTGAAAGAGTGTAGAGTGTCCAAGCTTGACTGCTCAGGTGGGATCAAATCAGTCACTAGGTGTCTACTGGTGCCCTGCTGGACAGACCCACAGTGTGGTCCATTTAGCTCAACATCTGTGGGCCCTGGGTATGTGGACAAGCTGCTAAGCCATGAATTTCAGAAGCAAGTTTCATAAGCAGTGCTTCATAGCTAACTGAAAGGTGAACTGTTTGTTTGGATGAGGTGGCTGTGTGTTAGGTAGGATAAAGCTGTTGCAAAAAAACATCTTCTGTCTAAGAAAATCCCTTCCTGTAGGCGAGCCTTTAGTCATCTTTGTAACCTTTATCATCCTTTCCTCCCTGGGGAGTCTTCTCGGTGACCTTTGCTATTCTACGAAGGCGTCTCATAAATTATTGTTCTTTTAAATGGCACTTAGGCTGTCGTGGTGGCTGCTAGCCTTGAAGATTTGCAGTCTACCCTGTAATTTTGAGAGGGAAAAAAAGACGGTTAAGTGACAGAAGAAATATTGTACTTCACAATAAAACTACTTTTGTGTTTCATTTTCCGCTTAAGTCATTCATATCCCTGTCACTAACCTCATTCAGGTCAAGGGCTTGAGGCAGGGAACTGGCATAATAATATTTTTGGTCAGACCGATGAATCTGAGTATTACAAACATCTGTAATTTTGAAACTAAAATAACCATTGTGGTAAATCCTCAGGCAAATAATATTAAGGCATAATAGATTACTGAAGTTTGCATTTCTTTTGGCCACTCAGACCAACGCTGTTTTGACTGGTTGTTCCAGATATTAATGAACACGCTTACACGAAGGGAGCTGCTCCTTATGGCTGCAGATCGGATCCCAAGTTCTGCAGACTTCCTAGGAATTTCTGTGGGCCAAGTAGTTGAAATAATAAAGAGAAGATTAATCAGGCACACACTAAATGTGAAGCATGGAAGAAAAACATCTGCAGCACTCAGTGGACGTCTGGGTAACATACTTGCAGTGCTGATTTGCCAGCTTACAGCTGGAGTGGTTCATTGGAAGAGAACAGATGCTAGTGTGAAATAGGTCATCATAGCAGCGGGGCATCAGCACAGAGACATTTCTTTTTTCTTGCAGTAACAGCTATTCCTTTTTTATTCGCACCAATTATGAAAATGTTAGCCAAGTCTGAAATGTGGATGCATGTATTGTGACAAACCAGTACTCTTAAAGGGCATCGAGGTAAAAGTTAACCTAATGAGAGGCTTCAGAGAAGTAGTCCTTCTGCAGCGCACACTGAGCATCTTTTAAAAGACACAGGGACTATTTTTTTTTTTAAGATTTTGATTTTTTTCCCCTCCTTCCCTTTATTTTTGTATTTCAGTAGAGATGTTACTCAATGCCGTCTTGGTGGCAAATGCCCAGAAGCAGAGATGCTAATTCCTGGAAGTTTCATCAGTCATTTCAAAAAGGGAGGTCACGTAGATAAGAAAAATGAACAGTTCGCAGTATGTGAAGCAGTGACATTCAATGAGTCCTTGTCACTAGCAGCCATTAGCATGCAAGCCTGCTGTTAGGTTTCAGTGCTTTATGTGCTTTTCTTGACCAGGCAGGGAGCCTTCGGAGCACTGTAGCAGTTAATACCATACAAGTTATTGTTTCTTTCTTGAATGCCTTACATTTTTAGTACCATTTAGATGCTTCTCTGTCCCCATGTGCATCTAAAATTTTAAAGAGAATCAAAGAATGCATAATTTATATCTGTCCCAGAGGTAATGGAGTGACTCAATGATATCTGTGAAGGGAAGGATTTTAAATTTCATGTCTTATGCAAGAGGTGATTTTTATAAGAAAACTGCAAAAACTGGCCTGGGGGATACCCAGATAATTATCCTTACAACAACGGGTGTGGATTCCAGGGGAATTATAGCAGAAAGCTTTAGTGGCTTGTGTAGAATCATGCCTTGTGTGTCATGGTTGTCATAATCAAAAACATAGCAACTGATAGATCTCAGGGAGGATGACTTGTATTTTGACTTGGAATAGCACATGCAGGAGGTGTGAAAAGACAGGTTTGCTCTGGCTCTGTTGAAAAATTAATGCAAGAAGTGAGGCATTTGTTTAATGCCGAAATTCTTTCCTTCAGTTAAAGGGAAAAACAATTGTTTCTGAGATTGGGCAGAACCCATCAGTACAAGCTTTCTCACAGACCACAGTTCCACTAGACTATTTCTGGTTTCATTTACCAAAAGCGTAGAAGTGTCACTGCTAGGAGTAAATGTCTGCCTCTTTGATATGCTATATGTTTGGAAACATGCGCTTTAAGGTCTGTTACACAGACTGTTCAAAGGG
The DNA here is from genome assembly GCA_028565055.1 of Phoeniculus purpureus. NCBI lineage: Eukaryota > Metazoa > Chordata > Aves > Bucerotiformes > Phoeniculidae > Phoeniculus > Phoeniculus purpureus. The sequence goes on along the minus strand of JAOXOE010000001.1, from coordinate 102,256,128 downwards.
AATATAAATTGGTGCAGCATTCTCTCTTTTCTACCTTTTCTTTCAGTTGCAGCCCTGCATATTCATTTTATTTCTATTAAGACTGTTTTCTGTAACATGCCTTTAAAAGCTACTTGCCATTTTGTATTTCATTTAACCTGGACTTTGTTATGTTTCAATAATTGTTATGATTTTGGTGCTTCTATTGTTTACAATGTTTAAAAAACCCAATTCTACAGTGATGTTTAGCATTGGAGACAGTTGATCGTGTTTGCTTTTCCTTTGGAAAATCTCTAGTTTTAACAAGTCTTTCCAATTCTTGCAGGATTGGACATGAGAATGTGTAAGGTTCTTTTGGAAAGACAATGATGGGGCCGCTGAGGAGACACCTTCCTTTGCACAGGTCTGTAAACTCTATTGCATTCTTACTATTTCAGCATGTGGATTCCTGGGCTGACATATCTATTTTTTATCTTGCATGAACTCAAACCATATTAAAATCTATTTTTATGCTGGATCAAGTACTGTGAAAAATGTTTTTGTTTCTTGGAAAACGTTTAGGACATTACTCTGTTCTGTTACCGTTGTGTAAATGTAGAGTAACTCAATTCATTCACCTTTCCTTTGAAGTGAGTTATTGTATTTTTTAGAGTTGAACTGCAGAAAGAAATGGGGTCTGTAAGTCATTTTCACCTCACCACTGTCTTTCAGTGTGTCTTGAAACTGCATTATCCTAAAAGACCCTGCGATCGATTGCTCCCACCCAGGTTGCTAATATGTGAGCAGCTGACCCACAGCTATGGCTGTGTGGATATTTCAAGGAGCACACTTAGCAAAAGGTCAGCAGAATTACTCAAGCTTTCTGGTCAGGAGAGCTCAGGTTCATGGAAAGTTTAAGAAAATTAGAAAAAAAAAAGTTGATCTTTAAGAGACTGTAAAAAGAGCAGAATAGGGCTTGATTCCTGTAGTGTCAGCATGGCAAGGAGTGGTAAGGAGCCTGTAGCTAATGCTATGCCCTTGTCAACTAGAACAAGTGTTATAAGCGCTGTGGCCTGTGACCACAGTGATTTAGAAGGTAGCAAACACAACCCCATTTCAATATGTTTTTCTATGCAGCTGTATAACAGTGAGAAAATTGATTTCTTCTTTCAAAGTAGTACTGGACAGCATTTTTATAGAACTCTGCTCACGAAAAAGAATGGGAATCAACTTTTCCAACTAGGTGGTCATATCCTGCTATCAGATCACAGTCAACACTCTGTGGGAGTAATAAATCTCAAAGATATTAATGTTTATAATTACTCTTATGTCATTTGTGTGGTTTATCTGACAGCACTTTGGGTATTACTGCTTTCCTTGTTGCCTCCATAGTCACTATTCCATTAGGCTGTAGGAATTCTCCAGGGAAAGTGGCTTGTGAACCTTAAATAAATAAAAAACCAGGTAGAATTACGGAGTGTGAGGTATCCAAATCAACTTCTAATTTGTTATGGGAAATTATTATGATTTGGTAATGCCTTTTAAAGCCAGCCCAACTCAAAAATGCTTTAGAAACTCTTTGAACTTAGATGTAAACCTCACCCAAGCTACAGCTTCTGTGAAGAGGAAAAGCTCCAAATAAGAATGATTGAGACATTGCAGATACAGATCTGGTCATGATGCCTTGGGCCCGTGTTGAGTGAAAGCTCTGTGTTCAAAGATAAGTAGCTTTTCAGAGTAATTGCACAACCAGTGTACAATCTGCGTCATGCTAAAGCTTTTACTGCACTGGTTCTTTCTTTAATGATGATATCCCTCAGGGCAAAATTTGTTGTTTGCTTTGGTGGAGGAGAAGGAAGTGCAAACACTGCAAGACATTTAGGATAAAGGGAGAATACTTGTTGCAGGTGTTGGCATTTGGGTTGTAAATCCTTTACCAGCAGCAGCAGCAGCTTTATAAAATCTTGCTTTCCAGACATGTCTATGAGCATTGTTTGAATCACGGCTCACCAAAGACTTCCAAGAGCTACCGCTAAATTTGCCAAAGCAAAGTGTGGTTGGGCCCGTGTCCTAATGTATTTGATACAAATGCAATCAACAGCTGCTGTGCAGACAAAGCTTAGGCAAGTCATTTGTGTAAAACACGATTTAAAGTTTTTCTTGTTCACAACTCTGATTTCTGAAGAATAATGGCTTGGTCATATACATACAAATCAGTACTGTTGTTCAAAAAGAGAAGAAATCCGGTATTAATTTGGTAAGTGTCTACATTAGATATATGCATACTAAGTGACATAAAGTAGTTTGAGTATGGCTGTGCTGCACCTTCATTGTAATGCGGAAGAAAAGGAAAACAAATTTAAAGGTAAGACATTTCCCTGAAAAGAAGATAGGAGGTGTAATTTCTCCTTGGAAACTATTGCCCCGAGGTATTATCAAAAGGTTTTGCATTGAACCTTTGCAAGAAATAGATATTTACATCAATAAGTATACTATCACAGAAATATTTTTTCATATTACACAGTTATAAACCAATGACACAGCACTTGCCTCACTGCAGGTTGAACTCACCAATCCTCAGCCTGGGGTTTGGGTGAAGATCTTCTGCAGCTGTGTAGGTGTCGCTTGCACCATTTCTCTTTAGCATCTGGTATTGACATTGAAGGAAAACAGGATACTGATCTAGCCAAATAATTGGTTTAATACAGATCAGCTTTTTCCATTTATCCCATGTCTTTTGCTGCAGATTTAATGCTTGAGTTTTTTCTCTCATAAATATCTCCTAATCTTGCACAGTTCTTGTTTTCTTACTGTATCCTTCTATATCCCCCACCCATTCTCCAGAGAAGCCTCTTTTTCCCTGACATCTTTTTCACTTGCTCTTGCTTTGTTGGAGTTTCGTTATTTCATTGCTGGTGTTTATTTAGTTTTTCTATTTGGGTTATTAAATGATGAATCTTTTCCAAATGTTTCTCCAAGGATCTTGGTTTTAGGGGGAGCAGAGAACAAAGGCAGTGAAAATTGTTCATGCATGCTGCATGGGATGGGAAGCCCCCATCTCCTAGGACTGTGTTCCTCTGCACTCCTGGGCACATGGTCAGATGAGACTGGTTCCTAGGGGAGGTTTTGTGTTTGGAGTGATGCTCCAATCTCTTGCTGCCTCTTCAGTGAAAACAAAACTGGCAAATTACCAACAGTCATGAGGTAGAAAAAAGGGAAGTGCCTAGGGAAAGCACTTTACCATGTGAACATGTAAGCATGGCAACCATACCTTTGATCTCTGTACCAGTGCTGCACATGGACTTAAAAACCCTGCTGCCACTGTATTAGATAGACATGCCTGCCTTTAAAGCCATGCTACCAGAGGCCAAAAGCTTGACTGGGCTTTGATCATGGACCAGCTGTCCCACCAGGGCCTGTGAAAGTGATGAGGTGGCTGTTCACATGTGGTGCTTAGAGATCTAGAAAGAGGAAGCAGGGGGAACTGATGCACAAAGCAGAACCATGGAGGAGTGTGTTGTGTGTGTCAGGAGGATGGAGCTAGGCTCTTCTCAGTGTCATCTAGTGATGACAAGGGGCGATGGGTGTAAGCTGGAACATAGGAGGTTCCAGAAGGAACTTCTTTCCAGTGAAGGTGACAGAGCACTGGAACAGGCTGCCCGAGTGGGTTGTGGAGTCTCCCTCTCTGGAGATGTTTAAAACCTGCCTGGATATGTTTTGTGCAACTTGGTGTAGGTGATCCTGTTGTGGCAGGGGGATTGGACTAGATGATCTTTTGAGGTCCATTCCAATCTCTAATGATTCTATGATTCTATGACCTTGGTGCACCTCATATGCAGATTACCTGGCTATGAAAAGGCAGAACGGATGGGGGACGTTCCAACTTGGAAATGTGCCATGTGTGCATTTGATGCATATATTTGAATTATTGAACAGATAGGAACTAAATAGCCTGGTAGGTTGGGAAAATCTGTAAGCTGAATGCTCAAAGGAAATGTGTCAGAATAAAATAGAGGGTGGGGGATGTAAATCTCACAAAGCTGCCATGAAGGGACAGTTGCACTTTATTAGAACAGAAACTAAACCACTGTGAATTTGTAAAAATTGTGGAGTCTAAATCACTGGTTGTATGTGCAAGCTACATATATGCATTTATATGAACTGCATCCAGTTCTGGAGCCCTTTTTACAGGAGGGATATGGACATGCTGGAGTGTGTGCAGAGGAGGGCCACGAGGATGATCAGAGGGCTGGAGCACCTCTCCTATGAGGACAGACTGAGGGAGTTGGAGCTGTTCAGTCTGGAGAAGAGGAGGCTCTGAGGTGACCTTCGTGTGGCCTTCCAGTATCTGAAGGGGGCCTACAGAAGAGCTAGGGAGGGACTTTTTAGTATATTAGGTAACGACAGGACTAGGGGGAATGGAGCAAAGCTGGAGCTGGGTAGATTTCGACTGGATGTGAGGAGGAAGTTCTTCAGCATGAGAGAGGTGAGGGCCTGGAATGGGTTGCCCAGGGAGGTGGTTGAGGGCCCATCCCTGGAGGTGTTTAAGGCCAGGCTGGATGAGGCTCTGGTCAGCCTGATCTGGGGTGGGATCTCCCTGCCCATGACAGGGGGATTGGACTAGATGATCTTTCGAGGTCCCTTCCAATCCCTAATGATTCTATGATTCTATGATTCTATATGCATTTTTTAAGTTTTGGGCGTTCAGAGACTCTATGATCTTCCAACTCTGTTTTTTCTTAGTGCCGACATCAAGACAAAGAACAAGCAATTATTAATAAAAATAGAATAACAGCATGCTCATGTGAATAAGAGCTGTGGCCAGAGCAGGAGTTCTGCAAGGGACTGAAATTATTATGCATGCAGGGAATTCAAACCAGCCAACCCAGATAGCAGGTTGTCTTTATACTGACTTTTATGTTTTGCTTACAAGGAATTTTTAGGAATGGTGGCGAGTGCTTCCTCTGCTGTAGGAAGAGCCCAGAAGTGTCCTTAAATACCCCCTGTTGTTTAATCATGGACGCTTCTGAGAAGAATGGGAAAATGTTTGAGAAACTCCTTCCAACTATGCAAAGTGTCTGTAGACTCATATAAAGAGTAAGGCTACTTACTAGCCTCACTCCATTGTTTCAAAGTACCAATTAGAAGGAAGAAGGAAGATCTTCAGTGTCTATAGTCAAGAACACCTTAGGGACACCAAAGATGGTCTCATTTGCTTGCATTGGACTCATTTACTTGCATTAACAACAAGAGCAAAGGTGTCTAAATAATTTGTGAGATATGTTTATCTAATTTTCCAGTGAGAAAGACTTCAGTGACACCCCATGCAGTCTCTTCAAGAGATGCACAACACTTAGGAGGGTATTTTTCAAACCCAAGTTATGCTTTATTTACTCCACAGGAAGCTAGAGTAGGTAGAGAACAACTGAACGTAAATGTCTTTATGGTAATCTGTCAAATGTTAAAGGGAAACACTACTTTAGTTGATTTCATTTGATTATCTAATTTTCAGAATAAACTACAAAAATTGATGTTTTTGTCTTCATCCCATGTGTCTGCATCTCTCATGTATTGTTAGCTTCTTGACTCACGTGCCAGTGTTAAAAAGATGGCTGTAGTCAATATGACTTTCAGCTTAATGCAAGTTATATAAAACAAACACAGAATTTAGAAACTTGATATGAAATTATGGATAATTAATTATGGCTCAAGTCCATATAATATCTCAGCTTTGTCTAGTGTCACTGCTAGAATTCACTGCTAGTGTCATCTCTCTTCTATCCTTTAAACTCTTCTTGGTGGGATACTGGATAATGAATGACATTGTTGGAGACACAGTAAGTGTGCAGCTGATAGTAACTGATAATCATGGAATCATTAAGGTTAGAAGACACCTCCAAGATCAAGTCCTCATAAGACTTGTGTTCTAGATCCTTCACCAGCTCCATTGCCTTTCTTTGGATGTAGTCCAGCACTTCACTGTTTTTTTGGACAGTAAGTAGCCTAAATTGAAGACAGTGTTTGAGATGCAGCCTCAACAATGCTGCAGGGCTATGATCACTTCCCTACTCCTGCTGGCCACACTATTTCTGAGTGATGGTGAGTTTTATCCTGCAATGCAAATATTTACAATGCTCTATCACTATTAGAAGCTTCCAGTATTAATTAATCAGCTCTTTGTTGCCAGCCCTGTAAAATATGTTTGACACAAACTTAATTCAGGAGCGAACTTTGTTCATTTTCAGAGCTCAAAACCAAGCAAATTTCAATCAGAAGTAATTTTAAGGCAAAGCCTTGATTTTCATTAAGTTTCAGTATTCTTTCTAGGCTGCACTGTAGCACATGTAACGCTTTGGGACTGAGAGTCCTAAAATATGTTGCTCCAGAAGAACTCTGGTTTCTGGGGTCAAGTATTTCTTCAGAAAAGGGAAAGTATAGAGAAGTTGATTATTGGATGCCACAAGTGAAAAAATAAAAAGCTAAAGTGAAAGCAGCTTGGTCTAGGTGATCCTGCTGTGGCAGGGGGATTGGACCAAGTGATCTTTTGAAGTCCCTTCCAATCCCTAATGATTCTATGATTCTGTGACACCATATCAATATTAATATGAGTTGGTAATCTTTATAGAAGAAACGATCAAATAATGGTTGTAGACAACCACTCAGGGGAAAAACCAACCAACCAACCAACCAAAAAAAGACCATGGAATATTGTGTTCAAGTAACTTTGTAAGAATCAGAGGAAAACTTGACCATGCATTTTTCTAAAATACCAGAAATGAAACTAAAAAGATGAAAGGATATCTTAGGTCAAGCCAATCTGTAACTTTCAGTTTTCATAACAGTATTACAAACTTACCAACGAAAAGTTAATACATACTACTGCCCAAAATGTCCTAGAACTCAGAAAATTATTCTCTAGCTAACTAGCCACTGTTTTTTTCCTAGAATAATAGACTATTAGCAAGTAGCTTGAGGGCCCTGGAGCTGCATCATCTGTGTTAACATTCTTCCCATCAAAGCTGAGATTGACCTGTTTCCAAGACCCTCAACTGATGAAGATTCTCTTACCATTAGAAAATTGCCATTTTTCTTTATTTAACTTGCAAGTTACTTTTGTCCTACCTGAAAAGAACAGAATGGGTTACTCCCTTTTTTCCCCATCTTAATTTTTTTTGTGTGTCTTTTGTCATGTGTCCGCCAAGACTTGTCTTCTTTACATGAAATAATAATTTGTTCCTTCAATTTTTTTCATGTTTTGTATATTACTCACAGTTGGTACTCTCAGTTGGTCACATCCTCTTTAAAATGCCAACACTGCACCTAAAGTTACAGTTGAAGTCTTTCCAAAGTGAAATAATAAGGGAGCATTCCTTCATGGGTCTTGTGGGTAGCACTCTCCTTTTTATCTCCCATCTGACATTCCTACGTATGTGACAGTGACTCAGTTGAAGATTGTGGTCTACTGGATAGACTCAGACTCTTTTAAGAGACTTCTTAAGGCTTTTTAAGACTAAACCTATTTGGTTATAAGTCAAGTCTTTGCTGAATTTACTGCTTATGACCTCACCTTTAAAAGATAATTGCTAGCAGCTGTAAGACTCCCTTAATTAGCTATCTACATATTCTAGGGTGAATATCATAAGGCCCAGCCAATTAAAAAAATTACCTTCTCTCAGTTCTCTCTATACCTTTTCCTGTTACGACCTGTATTTCTGCTCCTTTGTCTTTAGTGTTAACTCTTGTGGTTTTCTCATCACAGCTGACCCTTCAGCCAGCTTTTCCTCTCATTAAGTAGCTAACCAACTCTTCTATTCCTAACATCATCATTCTTACTATTGCTCTACTTTTGGGAAGGTTTTCTACTTCTACATACCCCTACCCGATGTACCAGAAGTATCTTGCAATGTCACACACACTAGAGGAAGGGCTTTGAAAGGCAGCATACAATTTTCATACTATAGGACTCCACAGAGGCACTAGATTCACAAGAGCAATTGAAGGTAGTTACGGCAGTACTTGACAGGTAACACACAGATGTCCTTATTCTTACAGTCTCTGTGGAAACCTGACTTGATCTAATTAATAACAAAGAATCAGCACCAAGGAGAGTAAAGAAAAATGTTTCAGAGGGACAAAGGATCTTGAAAGCAAAGGTCATATGTTAAATCCAGGAGGGAGTTGAGTCTGAAATACAGCACCTTGTTCATAAAATTGACTGACATGCTTTTCTTAGAGGAGACAATTGCTTCACAATTAGGTTCTTTTAATATTTGAAGACCACCAATTAACTGAAGTAGTTAATGACAGTGTTCTGTGATTCTTTCCCTCCATGAAAACATCCCAAGTGTTCTTATATTTTATTCTTCTCTCTTCACACAGGGGAAAAGGTAAAGAGATTATTATAGAGTAACAGATCAAAAACATAGCAGTTTCTGCAATGATCTCTAATACCACAATCAAATATTCCTTCTTTTTTGCTGGAGTGTTTTTTTTCAGGAGGGGGTGTGAGCTGTTCAGCAATGTCTCAGAAATCCTGGTCAAAGTTCTGCAGACTAGTTGCTGTCAACATATGAGTGAGATTAATCAAATGCACTATCTGGTCTCAATGAAGTGTAGATATATAGAGAGAGCTGATTGTCCTCTTGTTCTGGGGCATGGAGCTTTCTGAGCCTCTGATCTCTGTGCAATCCCTTCAGGAGCATTTCCTTTTAATGCTACAGACCTTTGCCTCCAGAATTTGCAGTGGTCACTCACACAGTCCTTCCTCCATTAATGCATCTTTGATTTTTCCACCTCTGTAGTTCTGTGTGTAGCTTCAAATGAGTTGAGATATCTGTTAGAAAGTTCTCTGTCAAGAACCGTACAGCCATCAGACAGCTTGTAGTGCCATAGGTTGGACTTCAAAAAAAATCAGTGTTTGATAGGCAAATGCAGCATGCTGTTATAAGGTGTTCAAGTTATAGTAAAAAGACCTGCACAAGTCTATGTAGGTGTCCCTTGTGAAAGCATGTTGTTTGCTGCTTTGAAGACATTTCACTGCACACATCGAGCATCCACTGAACTGGCTGTAACAGTAAGGAGCAGTAAGATAGCAGCCTGTGGCCTTGGTCCAGACTCCATTCCTCACTTTCCTAGCTCTTCTTCTGTATTCCCTTTTGCCAAGGTTCCCCCAAAGTTTGAAATGCTCAGGTTATACTTCATCTCACCATTTCAGATGATCAGTGAAAATATGCAGACCTACAGATAAGGGTTTACATCTACACAGCTCTCTACTGATAGGTAGGAGTTTCCTCTGTCCATTTCCCAAGCCACCCAGAAACTGTCTAACACAGTTAGCAGGACATTGAGTGCAAGATAATAAATAGCCGTGATTGGCAGTGTTTATTAGCTCTGACTCAGTGCTGTTAACTTGGCCTTAGCACTTCTAGTCACCTCTGATTCCAGAGCACAATGAGCCTGAATTTGCTCAGTATGGGTCCAGCAGGCTGATGTCAACACCCAGCACATGCAGGCACGTGTTGTGGAAAGCTTTGACCGACACTTAAAGCACCATAGTTCCCTGGAAGCAAATTGCTTTTTAAGCAGCAGAGAAGCCTCTTTAAATGGATTAATGTACCCTACATCCCTTGTCCCCTGAAACTCCCATGTCGGTTTCCCAGTTCCCTCTCAAATCCCTACAGAAGCAAGGGGAGAGCAAGGGGCAGCCCACACCATGGAGGCACAACCACACAGCCAACAGCACTACCCACACCTCCCCATTGGCTTTTCCCAGGCAGAGTTCTCACTGGCTGCCCTTCCTGCCTTCCACAGGCAGCAATTTGTGTGCTGCTTTACAGACTGGCTGCTGGTTTTCATTAAAATTCTAATAATAAAGTTACCTCTCATGACTTCTCTCCAACTTTTATGCTGTCTTGAAAGCAGTTTCAAATTTGCTACTGCCACAGCTGTGCCAGTAAAGGTGTAATAGATGGACAAGTAGAGGTTCAGTTAAAATTAACCAGAGAGAACAAAAATCATGCCTGCTCTTTGCTCTTAGGCTGCATTTTTATATTATTTTGATATTATATTATACAGATCTGTTCTTGGAGCATACTGCCTTCAAGCTCTCCTTTCCACACTCATCACCAGAGGTTACCTTGCCTTTGGCTGAGCTTAGCGGTTCAGCAGATTCTTTCTAAATTGGATCTGAGAAATTATTTGTGTTAAAAGCAATGTTTTAAAAGTTATTTATTTATTTAATGACCATAGTGTGGCCAGGTGAATGTTTGAATTGAGGCAGCTGACGGGATGTGATGGAAGAGGGAATGGGTCAGGAAAAAAGCCCTGGTTTACTCACCAATATATCGCTCACTGTAGTGCTGTTGTCACATAGGCAAATTTCTGCTCTCTAGTCTAATTATTCTACAGGTTTTTTATCCAACTTGGTAGCCTATAGGACTCAGTCCCAGTAGAGAAACTGCCCTATCATCATGAAATTGAAAAATAAAAAAGTGGGTGTATAAGCTATTTTAAACATTTTTAGTGACACCTTGGGATTTTTGCATGTTCTTGATGTCATTCTGTATTTGTGGCAGTGCATGATCTTCCCAGCACTTCAGTGTTCATATTCCTTGGGCAATATGGGACATGGCCAAAATCTTGCCCTTTAGGTCTTGCAAGAGATGAAGTAAAGACAAAGCAATTAGATCGCAGTATGATTTGACAGTGCTATGGTCTGTGACTGAGTCAGAAGTGTAAGAAAATATTCAAAGACATTTAGGTTTTCTGCTGTGGAAAATGACAAATATAAAAAGAAAGATCAGTTCCCTTGCCTTCACATTTTTGTTCTTTTTCATGGTGGAGATGACTGATGTAACTAGAGCATTTTGTACCTGGGATTATTACTAGCTTCTTAATCAAGGAAGTCTGAGGGTGTTGGCTACATTGCTGCTGTCTAACTTTTCCCAGCTCCTCACTCCAACTGAGACAGTTTATAGATTGGACAAGGTTTGAAACGACTCTTGTTTTCAAACCATGGTTTTGTGAAGAAGGAAAGAGCAGTTTCTGTTTTAGCACAATCTGTCACCTTGTCCTCTAGAAGAAAGGTAGCAACAATCTTTTCCAATAATGGACCTGTTATCTCCCTCCTGGAATTTATCAAGCAAGAAACATATTGATCCGATTTGCAGGTTGCAGCCTGCAGTTCTCTAAATATGTTCATAGCCCTAGCACATGATCATGTCCAGTCTTCCTCTTAATTTAATTTGCAGATATGTACCTTCCCTTCCTTTCTCCCTTGTGAGCTGCTGTTCTCTATACAATCCACGCAACCTAAAATGGATGATAAATTCCTCTGAACTAATACATTTTAGGTATCTTTAGGTAATTTTCTTGCAATGGTTTTCCTCCTTGGTCTCACCAGCTGTAGATTTAGAGCAAAAGATAGAGCATGAAAGTATTTATATAGCCAAGAAAAACTTGTTATAAATTGGAGTTAAAACAAACTTAGAAACTTTTTAATTTTTATTATTTATACATTTTTTTTTTTTCAGTTTTTAATGTTCCTTTTGGAGCCAACATTTTTGTTTGCATAAAAGTGGTACTCAGCTTTTAATCTCTGTGTCTGCTTTTCAAGATGGCTTTTTAAGATAACTGACACCTTATCCTTCTCAGAAGACCCTGTTGCAATGATTCACTGTGCTTTACCTGTCATTATGAAACAAAAATGAATGTGAAATCATTAGTTTTCTGATCAATTTAGAGCGAGAAAGATGAATCTTCCTTGTTTGTTAGAAACCATTCATAGAGGCTACTATGGCAACAAAATTAATGACAAACAAGGAGGCTGTTAATTAATGGTTCAGACTGAGTAGAATGAGAAAACTCTGAATCTTTGCTGAATCCATTTGCTAGCATCCCAATAACTCTTGGTTATTTGCTTGAAAAGTTAGTACATCTTTTTACTGCACTGGGGGAAAAAAAGGGTTTATGAGAATAGAATTGAAAGGGTGCCCAGACTCCATTAGCCTTCTCCCTGTGATCCCATTGGACGCTATTGCTAAAGTTTGGGTCATGTTGACAGTGATCCCTGTTGCTGCTAATAATTTGATGAATAAAGCTTTAGGCCACTAATTACATAAATAGGAGTAGTCCCTACCTGGAGTGGTTTACAGTCTGCAAAATTGGTACATGCCAAGCAAAAAGTAGTACTTTGGGATGTAGGCAAAAAAGGTACTTTCAATTGCTTTTTAAATTATCCTGGGATGCTTGAAGAGATACTGTGTTGATGATACGTCTTAGTGGGCATGAGATGGAGGGAAGAATACAATCTCCCTGGGAAGAGATGGAGAACCCTTAGGAGATCTGCAGGCAGTTAAGTATATAAACTATGGCTGTTTCCCTACTACTAAAGTTGGCATATTATGATCAGTAAAGCAGGATTGAAATGTTTTCTACAACAGAAGGGACAGCCAACAAACTGATTCAAGGTGTAACTTATAGAGAGACAGCTCCATTTTACTTTTTAGAATAAATTACAGTTTGAGAAAATACATACATCTGTGAAATATGAACTAGAGAATCAAAAAATACCCGCTTTGACTTCGATGGTGAAATTCCTTCAACAAATGACTTTCCTTCACAAAGTCAACAATTATTGCCTCTGAATAAATTAGGAACAAGCTTTCAGGGATCAAAAATTAGTGACAAAACAACTGAGAAGCTTTTGCTTTTCTATAATAACTCTTCAGGGAAGAGCTAAATCCAGACTATTCAAACAAAAGAATAAACCCGAATCCTGGTTACAGCAGTATATTACATTTTTCCCCTGGTGGAAACTCATGCGGTTAGTACTCTAGTGACTCCTTCCCCACTAGGTTTCATCATTTCTCTATTAGATTGAAAGTCAACACAATAAATCAAAAGTGCCATGAGTTACTATTTCCGAAAAGCGCAGTGGTGTCTGCTCACAGGCTGAGCACTGGTGTGCTCCATAGCAACACACAAGTTTGTAACTCCATACAGAGAGGCTTCCTTTCTTTACCTATTACATATGTGTAATAGGAAAGTTTGACCACTCTGTGTCACATGTATGTAATTGTGGTTTCTCAGTCCTTACTTGGACTGAACTCCAATTAGCTCTACCTAGTTTCCTTCTTAATTGTGTGGCCAAGATCGCTCCATGGCTACGTGTGATGGTAGCTGTATTGGGTAAGCAGTGATGTTCAGTATCTGCTGAGAGCCAAGTTCCCTTCCCCCACTTTGATGTTTAATATGTCGGCATTTTCTTAGCTAGCTAAGAAGAAGAGAAGGAAAAAGCCTTAGCAGAGGAGTGGGTGAAGAGACATAGAGATGGAATGTTGGATTAGCCAAGCAGGGTTGAGCCTGGTTTGTACTTGGATAGGAGACAGTCTGGGTAGACCAGGTGCTGTAGGCAAGGGGGGTTGGACTTAGATGATCTTTTGAGGTCCCTTCCAACCTGTAACATTCTGTGATTCTAAATAATAGCAAAGGGATTCTTTTCAGTACAATAGTAAAGATACCAAAGGCTATCCTTTTTTCCAGGTGCTCTTCTGTTTCTGACACCTATGGTATCTACAGCAAACGCGGTGTCATCTGTCAGCTAAGCCTGGTGGGTTCATGCATATTTACCAATTTCAAATTATGCATATGAAGCTTTTAGCATAGCTGTTTCTTTATCGTTCTGCTGTTCTTCCTTCACTAATGATTCAAAATGCTTACATGCATAGCATCAGAGGGCTGTATTCTATGCTTGCTGTTTGCCTTTGTACACCAATTAGGTATTTATAATTTGAATGATGTTTTATTTGCTGATTTGGAAGCATCCTTGTTGGTAGAATGAGTTTTTCTTCATCCTGCAACTGTTCTTTGATATAATGATTTATTAAGGTGCTAGGAGAAATATTGATCCTGCTAATAGCTTTTGCCTTGCCACAGAATGCCTTACATTTTACTCACTGAAAGGGCCATATTCCTTTTCTCATCATCTGATTGACCATAAATGCTTTGGCCTTTCCCCAGCAATTATCACACTTACTGAAGCAGTGGGTAAAAGTCAACTATTTATAGACTAATTAGAGAAGTCAACATGTCCAAATGTTGACTTTACATAGCACGGAGTTATTGGACAGTGCTTTGAAATTAGGGAGTGGTTTCATACTGTTCAAAAAAAAGTTAGCAAATTCAGAGGAGTTATGTATATATTATCGATTAAGACTGTCTTTCTTGGAATTACTGTGTGGAGTTATGTGCTGGGTGTGTGATTTATTAATGGCATTTATACTTACATTTCATTGGTATTTTCACTGTATTCTTCTTTGCCTGTCCTAAACTCCTTTTTCTGGAGAAAGCTTTCTAATGTTAATGTCTGCAAGGTGGTGGTGAAAGCATCAATTTCGTAACCCATCTAGAGCTGATTCCTTTTGTAGCTTTTATTATCCACCTTAGAAAGCACATAATTCCTGTGGCAACCACAAACTCTCAAAGCTGCAAGGAAAATATAGGACAAGGATTTTAAGGGACACTGTTTTGTTCACCAAAATGAAGATAAATGGAAACGACCTGATCACATGTAGACCAGGTCACTGGTGTCTTCAATGAGCTAATGCTTAGTGTTGTCGACACAGCAATATGGAAAACAGTTTCCTCTATTTTATCCTGTCTTTATTTCCTTTCCTGTAATTCAAACACAAAGACTCAAACTGGGATATGGCAACCAAGAGTAATTTGTTTAATGCTAATTTAAAGGAAATTCTTCTTCCTAAGATTGGGAGACTCACTGTTCTAAAGTACAGTTTGGTCAATATCTTGACAGTCTAGATTCAAATAAGGTTGGGGGACACATAGGTTCGTATTTCAGAGTTGTAACATTTAGGAAAAACACATTAATAGAGGTGCCTTAATTTTTATTATTCACAGTTGGAGCTAAATTCCGACTATTTAGGGGACAGAAATACTTTGCTTGTGGGAAGAAGATTATAAGAAATGGCTTTTTTGTAGACCTTTGAAAAATTTCCTCTAGTGAAGACTGTTGAAGACAGGACACAGAGCAAATTTTGTTGCTCTTTAGAAATGTTCCTTGCCCCTGTGCATTCACATACCCACAAAACTCTGGCCAGAGAGCACAGAGTAGGACTTTATTAATGTTGCCTTGCACTGAGATCTGTATCTCTTAATTATGCAAGTATTAGTCTGCTCAGAATATGTTTTTAGTTAGCATTTGGTACTTACATTTTAATTTGCTCAGTGTAAGCATTGTTGCTAATGAAGCTGTCATGTAGGTGAGGAGACTTTTATCATCCACATGTGAGCTAGTCACCCTGTATAGTCAATAGAGGCAGGCAGGCATTTCTACAGCAGGAATTGTCTCAGTTTTAAATATACATGCAAACTAAATCAGATTCATTGCACCCTTAAAGCATTTACCTCTGCGGTTTTTATTGGCAGAGTTTCAGTAGTGGGGGAAGAGACTTACTGTTGTGACCCCTAGAAGAGCTTCAAAAAAGCTCCTCCCAGCTCCAGGCTAAGCCTCTGACTCAGGCTGAGCCAGTCAGTGCCTCTACAGATAAACCAATTTAAGAGGGGAAAACCTCTTGGATAATTTCCTGTGTGCTCTTTATTTTGGACCTTTTGTTTGCTCCATTTTGTTTGATATGAGAGATACAGCCATGTGGTCAGTTACTGAGGTTGATGAGGAACAAGAATGGGGGAAGACACGCTGAGCAGCCATTACCCTTTGGCTCATGTGGAGTGGAGAGAGAGTGAATCTTCTGAGACCTCAGAGATGATCAGAGGAGAAGAGTGCCTGGGAACCACGGAGGAGAGCATGTGTAAGCAGAGGGGTGGGTCCTGAAAGAGACCGTGATTCTGAGGAATGGACCCAAGCTGGCAGGCTTAGTTGCTGGGAGGAATGGAGCCCACAGGAGGCTCCCATGCTAGCCAGAGAAGTTCATGTCTCCCATGGGCGGAATGCCACATTGCTGCAAGGAGGAGCTGTGTGGATTTTTCCCTAAAGGAAGAAAGAGGTAGTGGGCTGGGTGTGAGAAAGTCCGTAAAAGAACCATTCATATCTCTCTCTCTCTCTCTCTCTCTGTAATTAGTGATGGTGTTTTGTTATATTTTTGTTGTTAAATAACATTAATCTTGTTTTCCCCCAAGGCCATAAGTGGTGAGTGAGTCCTCCCTGTCCTTTGTCTTGACCCTTCTTTTGTACCTCTTCCTGTCCTAAGAGTAGGTTTATGTGAGAGGCTATGGGTTTAAAACGTGACAATGTTAACAGTGAAGGTTGCTGGGAGTGACTAGCCTAGAGACAGATGTCTGATTCGGTGAGATGAATCCATGATGATGCAGTACGTGGGATTAATTACCCCCTCAAAGTCCCCAAAAGAGAAAATACACTGCTGACAAAGTCTAGATAACATGTTCAAATTCCATCCTAATTTAAAGTATTAGCTGAGATCTACCTACATGTCTGATGTGTTGGGCTACTGTTGGTCTAGACCTGGTTTGCGTGTAAGAGGTGGGGCTCTCATGCATGTACAGCTCCATTAATGCCAGCAGAGCTCTGCTAGCTACATCTGCACAGGATCTGACTGGCAGAAAGGTAATTCTCAAATTACTGTAGCAATCAGAGTATGAGATACCTTCCTTTAAACAGGTCAACATGATCATGAGTTTACCTTGTTCCAGTTTAAGTTACTTGCTATAACAGTATGGGCAGACAAGGGGAAAGGGGGGGTTCCTACTGCAGTAACTGGGAAGGAATGGGCTGTATGCAGGGCATGACTGTTCTGGAAGTTCTGCCTTAAATAAATCTACTCGCATACATGGAGCAAACAGAAAGGACACCACTCTGTCCCACTGTTGTCAAAAGATGCCCTTAAGTAGGTTCTCTACAGCAACATAGCTTCATCTCCAAATGTTAATTAATAATTGATCTTGTTATGTATGTAGAGGACTCTCTATAATTCAGTTCGCTATATTTATGTCTCATAAATGACTCTGCCTTGTCAGATTTTATGGTAAAATAGTAGATCCAAAATTAGCATAATGTAACAACCAAGCCACATATATAGCCTCGATCTGCAAACACTCTTGCCCATGAATAATTTCACTGATTACAACTGAACTCACTGGGACTCACATATGCTTTTGCAGGATGAGAACCACAATGTTTATTGAATTAATTTCTTTCATACACTGCATGTGTTCAAATGAAACTAATTTATCTGTCGTGTGTCTAGGCATTTCTCGACATACATTACATAATTAATATTTTTAAAATCTAGCTCTAGTGACTCAGAGGCCTAGCTAATACTTCCAGTAGCTATTTCGATGAAACTGAATCCAAAGTAATGGTATGAGACAGGATCTTCCTTTATATTTGTCTATGTGTTAATATATATTTCATTAACTGACTGTATGTCCAGGCCCAGAGTTGTGGTGAATGCATTTAAATCCAGTTGGTGGTCAATCAGGGCTCAGAAGTTGGACCTGTACTCTAATATCTCGATCAATGACCTGGACAAGGGGGTGAATGCACCCTCAGTGAGTTTACAGGTGACATCAAGTTCAGCAGGTGTGTTCATCTGTGGAAGATAGGGAAGCTTTGCAGAGGGATCGGGACAGGCTGGATCAGTGGGCCAAGGCACAATGTATAAGGCTAAGTGCTGGTCCTCCACTTGGACCACAACAATCCCATGCAATGCTACAAGCCTGGGGAAGTGTGGCTGGAAAACCTGTCTTTTGGAAAAAGATCTGGGGGTATTGGTCAACAGCTGGCTGAATATGAGCCAGCAGTGTGCCCAAGCGGCCAAGAAAGCAAATGGCATCCTGGCCTGCATTAGAAATAATGTGGCTAGCAGGACTAGAGAGGTGATTATCCCCCTCTGCTTTAGCACTGATGAGGCCACACCTCGAGTACCATGTTTAGTTTATGGCCACCTACTTCAAGGACACTGAGGTGCTGTAGTGTGCCCAAAGAATGGCAATGAACCTCGTGAAAGGTCTAAGAGCACAAGTCTTGTAAGGAGTGGCTGAGGGGACCGGGGTTGTCTAACTTGGAGAAAAGGAGGCTGAGGAGAGACCTTATTGCTTTCTACAACTGCCTGGAAGGAGGTTGTAGTGAGGAGGGGTTGGTCTCTTCTCCCAAGTAATAAGTGGCAGGATGAGACAAAAAGACCACAAGTTGCAGCAGGAAAGGTTCAGGCTGGATATTAGGAAAAAATTATTAACGTAAAGGCTTATCAGACACTGGAATAGGCTATCCCAGGAGGTTGTGATGTCACCATCTCTGTAGGCATTTAGGAGACATGTAGGTGTGCTGCTTGGGGATGTGCTGTAGTAGCAGAGTTAGGTTAATTGTTGGACTTCATGTTTGTAAAGGTCTTTTCCAAAGTAAACAATAGTATTGCTTAACACATACTGTTTTATATGTCAGCAATTATAGCTATAGATGAATAAATGGGTATATACACATATGCCTGCGTGTATATATGTATTTATATTTAAGTTCATGTAAGACCCACTTTCTCCATATGTGTGAATATATATATGTATGTGTGGGGCATACATAGATATACGCGTTCTACGCTTTTGAGAATACAGCCAATTGCTTCATTACTAAATAGACGTGAACTCAGGTATACCCATCCCAGTCTACCTCAAACCTATCTGTCTTCACTTTCAAATAAACAATCTGATTCTGTTTCTGGAGTTTAAAGTACATCATTCCCCTGGTGGGGGCCAATGTGCTGAGTAACTCTGTGAAGAAGGAAGCTCGTAAGATTCAGTTTTAATGCTTATCCAGTGTCTCAGTGCGGACAAATGTCATCTGCTTTGTGCCTGTGTGTCTTGAAGCTGAAGAAATGTTGCACTTAGTACTGACACTGTGCTTATATATTGCTTGGCTGAGAAGAGGGAATGAAGGGACAGTAAGAACCTTGCAATGGCCTGTCAATGTAAAAATAGAAAATGAAAGGTTAGCTGATATTTTTGTATTTAAATGAGACAATAAGGAATATTTAAATGAAACATTAAAGAGTATTTATATGAGACAATGAGGAAATATACTGAGCTGGCTCTGAGGATGTTGCTTAATGATATACGAATAATCACTCCGATTGCAGTGTTTGAAATGGTTGTGGTTTATGAGCTAACGTCTAAAGATCATTAACCAACATCTGCTATTTTCTGGAAACAGCATTGAAAAAAGCGCCAAATATAAACTTCTTCAGTTAAATTGCCCTTTTTATATGCTGTAAGTAATGAGGAGAGAACTGTAGGGTAGTCTGGAGGTGCTGTTCACATTCGGGTACAATGAGATTGTTCTCTGCTATTCAGAACGGACCTGGAGAGATTACTTGGATTCTCTAGTAAAGAAAAAAAGTGGTTGTTCTGCTTACTTCTTTTATTGTACGTGGAGTCAGGCAGCCATGAAAGCTTTTAGGCAGAATACAGTACATTTGGTCTGCGTGGCTGACAGGGCTGATTTTAATGCATTGCTTGTTACTTGATAGTGTGGATCTCAGGTAGGGTGCCCAGTGCTGCCATGTTGAGCTGATTTCTGATAGCCATGCTCATGTGGTGCTGTGCCTTGATTCACAAAGTGCCCTGTTCACATCTGCGCTAAGTACTGCTAGATGCAAGTTATCTGTCCAAAGCTGGCCTCTGTGAGATAAATTCTGGGCTTGAGACATGCTGATGTATGGATGTAAATCCCCTCACTTCCCTGGTCATGTTATTTGGCTAGAATTAGCATAGGAGTTAAGACAAATCAGATGTGTACTGTTGTCCTTATGGACTGAGCTAATAACACATAAATTCCCTGTCTTCCAACCTCTGTTCATTAGATGTCTTTATATTCACAAGCTTTTCCAATGAGTTTGTTAGGGTGCTTGTAAGTGAAAGGCTTTTTGAGATTGGGTCACTTAAAAAAGACTGTAGATAAAAGTGCATCAGACCACATTAGGTATGAAATTTTCAAAGCCACAATAACCTATTGAGTTCTGTTTTGCCATCGTTGGCTTATAAGTTGCTTCTTTTGTGTGAAACACACTACAAACAACTCTGACCTTTTATTTTAGGGTTGATCTGAATTTAAGGTCAACCACTTAAAAACGAAGTTAAACAAAAGTGATGAAATTATTCTAAGTGAAGTCTTTCATTGAAGTTCTTTTTCATTAAAGGAAATGTCCTACGAGGAAGCTGCTTAGCTGTCTGCCACTGTAGCAATCCGCAGTTGCTGAATGTAGTGCAGCAAACACAAGTCCACAGGGCAAGACAGGATCTGTGCATGTTGTTACAACCATCAATAAGTGAAGCCAGTTGGGGATAGTTGACTCCTCACCAAAATGCTTTTGGCTTTCTGTGCTGTGGGGCAAGAATATACTTTGAGCTGTTACTACAGCAGCCCATGAACATCCAATTCCCACCCTGTCTTTCCCCTAATGAAGTTTATTTGTGTGAGGTTTATTTATGTTCCCAGCTCTTTGCAGGATTGCTAATCATCAGTACAGGAGTATCTGTGTTTAGGGTCTTTGCAGAGGTGCTGATAACATGTAAACAGGGGTTAGCAGAGCTCAGCACCATCTGGTTGCTTTTTTCAGTTCATTGTTTGGACATGTGTTCCATTGCAACAGTGGTTTAACTTTATGTGTACTCCAGTTCTGTAAAATGAGGTAAAACAATCGCTGTTCACCAAATCAATGGTGTTAGAAAACTCCTTAAGAGTCATGGCCAGTGACACTGAACATACTGAACACAGTCTAAATAATGCTAATATTTACTTAAAAGAGGAAACTCTTTCCAAATCTTTTAAGTGTAAGAAATCTAGTATAGGTAAAAGCATTGTTTTAGTTCTGTTAAGCTAAACTTGACATTCATCTGTCCTTGGAGTAATATCCTGCCCTTTAAGTATAATAGGTGCCCCTGTAAATGTCAGGCTAGCCTTAGGTGTCATTTTGTTTTAGACAACTGAGAAATCTGCCTTCGTTTCCCTGTCATTCAGGATCCTGCAATCCAAGGAGGAAAAGAGGTTTCAGAAAGAGGATTTACAGTTCCTTTAAGTTGATGTAAACATTATCACATCAACTGAAAAGGTCAGGGAATTTGAGATTGTCTGTAATGTTCCAGCTGTAATGCTCGCTCGGGTGAGTCAACCAGCCAATGGAAGGCTTGTGCTGACTTAGCATGTACAGCCTTGGAGCTATATAGTCAACCATTCTTGGTTAATTAATGAGCCATAGTTTCATGTTTATGTATCTTTGGACAGGTACTGCTTGAGAATTGTCAATTTGAGCACAGAGGGAGACTGGAGTCTTCTTAGTGACTTGAAAAGTCAGATATGAGTTGAGCTTTCCTCTCATCTGCTTTAGGTGGACAGGCGGGGCACATACCAGGACAGGGCAGACCACATACCTCGACTAACCTTTGTCTTCGTAAATTGTTACAAAGAGCTGACACTTCAGTTGGTCACTGTCTTAGGACCAGATGAATTTCTTCATTGGAGGACATAGCTATATGTTATGAGTTATCATGTGAAGAACTTAGTGTGCAGGACTCGGACAAACAAATAAAAAGTGCTAAATGAAGGGTGCTTCTAACCTGACATGGATTGCTTTTGTTGTCAGTATCGTAGCTGTTTTTTACTGACAAACATCTGTCAGGCAGTTTCGAATTAATGGATTACATTGGAAACCACTCCTCTGTGGTTTGTTTGAGGTTTTGCTTGTTTCTGAGGTTCTTATTTTGAGTACACTCCTAAGTCACCAATGTCACAAGCAAAATATTTCATTATTACATTAAAGGAAAAGTGTCCTTGGCCTGTGGTCACATTGACCATGATTTTATGGTGAAATTTTAAATCCTCTAGCCATAGGGATTTATAAATTGAAATGTAGATGCAACCTTGAAATGTACAGTTTCAGAATTGCCAGCTGTGATAAATATGACCCATAAAGCAAATCTGTGCTCTGAACCAGATTGGATCAAGGATTTGCCATTTTTTTGTTTCTCTTCTCAGCATCCAGTTCTACGGATCACTTTTCTCCATTTCAAGGAGGGATTTTTTTCTGAGGCTGGGGTTAAGGAATTGTCACATCCCCAGGGGAATCTTAGTTTTATTTTTTAATCTGTCTTGCTGTAGCTTTATTTCTGCAGCAAGTGGTTTTGATAATCCATACTGATGAGTTGTCTGCTCTCCTGGTAGGGTTGACAGGTAGATTTATGAACCAGCAGAAGATAATCTGCTTCCACAAGGGGTCACTGGTACCAGTGTACATAGCAACTAGTTTCTGCCATGCTTCTCAAAAGGGCAGGTGTAGACAAGCCTCTCATCAAAAGGAGTAAAGAAGAAAAAAAAGAGTTTTTACTCTTTAGAAGATACCTACAAAGAAAAGGGGCAAAGCAGTTAAACAAGAATGCTTTTAAGAAATGATTCTTCTTTTAATAGAAGGTTCCTTGCAGTAGTTAGGTAGACAGATGTAAGAAGTCCTTTGCGCCATCTCAGTCTGAGATGGGTCCGCACCATGCTCTGGCAGGGGGGAGGTTGGACTTAGATGATCTTTTGAAGTCTCTTCCAACCTGTAACATTCTGTGATTCTGTGATTCACCTCTTCCTGCTGATATGGGCTGTTTGGCTGACATAGCTACAGAGTCTGTGTTTTAATGGCCATGAGAACTGCTAGAGCAACAGAGAATTGTTAATTCATCTGTGAAGTAGAATCTGTACAAGCAATTAATATAAATTCCCCTGAAATCCATCTGCCTTCCTGCCTATTGTTAAGAGAGGTTGCCACAGGGTGTAAGTTCAGGACTCTTCTTTCCTGGTTTCTTTTGTGTGCAGACAAGCAAAGGGTTCTGGTGTCAGGGGACAAACCTCACTTTTAATTTTTCATTCTGCCTGAATATCACTTTTGGAGAGACACAACACCATTAACAGGAATTAACGGAGCCCTTTCCATAGGCAGGGCTCTGTCCAGAGTGATGGTGTTTGTAATAATCAGGACATTTCACAAGCGTGTTATTTCTGCATTCCTAGAGCTTTATTTTGAAGCTGTTTGTCTCAGGGTGCATGTAGCTCCCCAGCACACTAAAAAATACCTAAAGGTTTTTGTCTTGTTTTGGCATCCTGTCTGTGTGCAGCTCCCAGTCCCCCAAGGATAAACAGAGGAAAGCTTTTCTGTGCTATCTGGTGATAATTTTCTAAAGGTCAATGTTGTCATCCCTTTTACAGGAAATCTTACCTGTCAACGGCCTCCCAAAATGGCTAGAAGACAATTCTTTACATTTCACTTGCAGTGGGGCTTTCCACTTGCAATGCTAGCGGAACCTTTTTGTGTTCAGAAGTGCTTTGTGCTAATGTTTTTTTAAAATCATCATCTCTCTTGTTCCTTCCCTGCCATTCACAACTGTTCACAGATTCCCAGTATAATGCTTTAATTGATGATACCGGTTGTGATCTTTTTTCCCTTCTTTTGTTTTTCCTGGAATAAGAACGAAGTCCAGATTTATGCAGGGTGAAGAGATTGTAACTCCCAGCAGCATTTTTTTTATCTCTTAACATTTAGAGGTGACTTTTAGAGCTGGTCAGTGTAAAGAATGAGTTTCCCATCATAGCAAATTCTCCTTGCCATCAGTTTTGACATGTATTTACCGGGTCTCCTCCTGCATCTCATTCAGCATTGGTCAGTGAAGGTGATGGTCTTATGCCACCTGACATAGTCACAGCTGCTCAATCCTCCTCAGGCCAGATGGGAGTCTCATTCACCTCTCAGTTTGTAGAAACAAATGTTTTCCTCAAAGGAAATGAAAAAGAGATGGAAAGACACAGCAGCCATGAAAATTCCATTGTGGAAAGACCTGTTTAATCCCAGGTGGAATTTGTGGTCACAAGCATGAGTAAATGACTGCCCAGGGAACTCTGGCTAATTTGTACATAAATACTCACCACTCACCTGAGTCTTCTCTGGCAGGTTGCAGGCTTCAACAAAAGACTCTTCACAAAAATCTTCAACAATTGAAATCAGTAATTTCACCTCACTGCAGATTCCTTTGGTTCTTGTCCAATTAGCAGGCTTTTGTGTGATGTGAATACTGCTTCTTGCACAGCTCTAATCATATGCCAGTGTTGGGGCTAGAAGGAACAAAATACAGGAAAGGAACATTTTGACATGGATTAAATAAACATTTATCTCCTCAAACTGGTCAGAGAGAAATTAATTGTTTTATTCTTCTGATCTACTAATTACATGTACAGGCAAGACCATGTAAGCTTTTCCTGTGTGCTCTATCATTAAAGATTGGATTACGTCTGAATTAAATTACTGCATTTTCATCAAAGGTCTCAGTGGGTCAGAGTAGTTGGCAAGATTTATAGGCTAAAAAGAGGGAGGTCAGTGGATGTCATTGGTTAAGAAATATATTGTTCTGCTGGGGGAGTTATCCTTTCCCAAGCATCTGGATTGCTCTTTTTCTTAGCATCTCTTCCCACCCTTGTGCTGCACAGATATTAATTCTAAACTCCTGCAGTTTCTTATCGGTTCTTAACCTTTCAGCCACCAAGAAACATAGTGTTAAGTGCATGCTTTCCGAGCCCCTGCCTCGGACAAGGAAGCATAAGAGATTATTATGGCAATGCTTAATTTTCCAGGATGATATCTACTCTTAGTCCTGTTTTGTCTACAGTGGTGGGGTTTTAAATTTGCTGGCAATGACTACAGTGGCTGCTATAATAAGTGTCTTCCTCTGGCTACATAGAAAAGCAGATGAGAGTGAAAAAGTGAAAAAAAAAAAAACTTAGGCAAAAAGAATTTGTTTCTTGAAGGTAAGTTTTGCAGACAGAAAAGGCAATAGATATCACCTTTGGGTTAGCAGCCCACAGCAGTGATTTAAGAAAGGGGCTACAATTTCATTATTTTTTCAAAAAGTGGCAGAGATCTTTGGATATTGGCTGTTCTTTCACCCTATTGTAGGAGGTCTTTTCCCAACTTCTGATTTCTTAATTAGAAAATACATGTAACTATGGCACAACCATGTAAACATGGAAAATTGCAGGTGTTAGATTACTTTATCCCTTTTTCCAGGTAAAGGATGCAAAAGAAAGAAATTGCAGATACACAGAATGGCCACTTAACAAAAATTAAATACATAAATACCTAAATTTCTGCTGATTTCTAATCAACCATCTGCTGAGGCAGCATACAAAGGAAAAGCAGGAAATCATAAGCACCATTTGAGACTCGCTTCTCTGAGCCATATTAGTTGTGTTATTACCGTAATTAACACATTCTCTAATGGAACCAAATACACCAGAGATTGCTTCAGGTTCTGGGCTTTGGGACAAATGATTTCTCTGTATGAAAGCCAGCAAAAAGGCTGAAGAGTTTCTTTTGCAGTCTCAGAAGCATCAGCATTCCCAGCGAGTGGGCAAGGAGCTATTCTAGGTCTGGACCTGAGCCAAGGCTTTGTGAAAGGAGCTGCACATCCCTCCCTTGGTGCAGTCTTGACCTGTTCTTCTACCATACAACAGTCAAGGAGATGTAGAGTTGCTTTCGGTGTCAGCAGCGCAGAAGTACCAGTCGCTTAATGGGACATCCTAATAATGAAGTCGTGCGTTAAGCAAGCAAATTTTATTTGACCAAAATTCAGACCTTGAGAAGGACCAACCAGCCTCTCTCCACCTATGTAAATGTGCCCTTGAGACTCACCAATTTTCCAGCCTGGCAGTTGTGTGCAGCAAATCCCAGCGAGGCTTTGGTGGCTTGTGCACAGTTCCATCAGATTGTACTGAATAATTATTTACAGAGAGAGTGAATGAGTGAATAGCTGCCAGACAATTTGTAATGTGTGTTGCTGTAAAGCAGAAGATAAGACGGTATTTCCTATCATAATCTACTAACTCAGGCATGTGCAGTCTTGCAGTGTTTTTTCCTGGTGCATGAAGAACTTTGTGAGAGAGATGTCGGAGAACACTGTTCTGACCTTGAATTTGTAGCTACCTATTTATTTAAACTTATGTTCTTCTTCGAATGCAGTTTTTCCATGTGAGCAGTTGCTGTGACAGGGAGGGGGGAGGCAGAAAGATGCCTGTTGTCCACATCTTTGGGAACCCTGCTGGTGGGAATTCTGTTTGGATCCCAGATGTCTGCCTGCCTGGGCTGAACCTCACACAACTATCTGGAGAGGAGGAAAGAATTGTGGCTGCTGACATGTAATTTGGCTGTCCTCGAGTTCTGCAATGACTGCAGAAGTGGCCAGGAAAAAGGATGAAGCAATTCAGAAGGGAACCATGAACTTGCCTTTTAGATTTTATTGTAAAATCAGGAAGTAAGAAGTTGTATATATTCCTCTTTCAAAATTTGTGGTAATCATATAAATTTCACAGAGAAAAAAAATATATACAACGAGTCACAAAATCACAGAAAGGTAGGGGCTGGAAGCTGGACATGACCCTGTCCAGTCTAGCTACTCAAAACAGGGCTGCATTCAGTCAAACTTTGAAGATCTTCAAGGATGGAGACTCTGTACCTTCACTGAGCAATGTGTGCTGGTGTTCAGCCACCCATACAGTAAAAGGCCTGAGGTTTTATCAGGTGCAATTTCCTGCATTTTACTTTGTGCCCTTTGCCTCTTGTCCTGCTCCTGGGTGACACAGAGAAAAGTCTTGCTCTGCCTCAGGTATTTATTCGCTTGAATAAGATCTCCCTGAGCCCACTCTTTTCCAGGCTGAAAGGTCCCAGCTCTCTCAGCCTCCCCTAATAAGTCCCTTCATCATCTCTGTGGCCCTTCTCTGGACTCACTCCAGTATGTCCATGTTTCTTCTGCATTTGGCAGTCCATAATTTGACATAGAGAGATACACTAGAAGCACAGCAGTTGGACACTTCAGACATACCTATCTAAAACAATTTAAAAATATTTTCATCTTAATTCTATATGATGGAGACTTAGATTGACCTGTCCAGCCTTGTATGGAGAGCTCAAAGACTCATAATAATTGACATGGGAAGGGATCTCCTGAGGATCTAGTTTGATGTTTCAATCACAGCAGGACCATCCACTCAGTTTGTTTAAGTTCCTCATGGTGATGTTCTGTTGAACTGTGAAACTTTCCAAAGATGTAGATACCACAGCTTTCTGGGCCCTTGTGTCAGTTCTGCATCACTCTCACCAGAGAAAAAAATGTTCTGTGTCTAGCTGGAATTTCCCTTGATTTCTGATGGCTGCTTTTTGTCCTTTCACTATGGACCCCAAGAAGGGTTTGACTTTGCCCTTGCTCTAAACCTCTTGTATTGGGAGACTCAAAGCTGGATGCATCATTCCAGATGTGACCTCATGAGAGCTGAATAGAGTGGAACCAACACCTTCCTTCATCTGAGAGCTCACACTCAATGTTTAGCTATAGAACACGTGCTAGCACTTCCAATTCCTTTTTTCTGTCTCCTGCCCATTTTTCATCTGTGACATTATGGTTTACTCATCCACAGCTGGTTAGTTTCTCTATTATCTTCTTATATAACAATTCATCAGAGACACGTTGGAGGTTGGTGCATTACTGTAAGATCTCAGTCACAGGCAAGGACAAAAGGCTAGTAGGTGGTGCTCAGAGAATTAAAAGTTGGTAACCACCTGAAAGACCACATAAAGAGCTCCATTTTGAAACTAAATGTGGTCAGTATTATTCAACTTGTTCCTAGTTGCTTTGTGGAGAGGCTTCAGGTGGTGTTTCTAGAGATTTCTGATCTTATGGCATCTCCTTTCTTGTAAAATTAGCCTTAACAAAAGGATGTCACAGACAGCCACCCAGAAGGTGCTTCTGAAGAGGGCTTGAGGGCATGCAGCAAAGTAGCATTACAGTTCTGCAGAGAGTTTCTCACGAATGTAGTGAAGAATCTCAAGAGACACTACAGAGAAACGTAATTGCAGTGTTGGCAAGTGACGAGTAGAAGCAGGGACTATGAACTTTTGGGGTGTGTGAGTTGACCTTTTCCATGCTGACTAAAATGAGCAATAACGTGGAAGAGTCCTTGAAAGTGAAGGCCAGTTGTTTGTTTGACATGACAGGGAGGAGGAAGATGAGCAAAAAGAAAGCCAAGTGTGAGGCATAGGGAACAGTCTTTGCAGCAGTATGTGGATCAATACACTGTCAGGGCACAACTGAGTTTGTCAGTGGCCAGGAAAAGGATGTTGCAGTAATTGAGACATGAGGTGATGAGAGCCTTGATAAGACATTGAGCAATGACTAGGAGTTGAGAGATGCGTACAAGAGATTTTAATTGTAAGGAATCTGCAAAATCCTGAGTATGTCCACAGAGCAGTCAGAGCTCTGACTGCGGCTCATGAGGATCAGTCTGCAGGAGGCTCCCTCCAGACAACCCAACAACCAGAAGCAATGAAGGTGTGGTGAACATGGACTTTGATGTGGCTAGCTGTACCCAAGGGGCCTATTACAAATGCTGCCGCTGATGACTATCAGTACTTCTTTGCTTGTGTGCTCCACAGCTCTTTGGGGAAAAGAAAAAGGCAAGCTTCTGAAGCTCTCAGGACTTTTTTCCTTTTTATTATGTTTTTTTCCTTTGGCTCTGTGGCCCATGTGTATATGAATAGTTGGAGTTTCCAGTTCCTAGGGTTTGGCGGCTTCTGAGATCTCATTGTATCCTGCACATTCCCTTTCTTTGTCATACTGGGGCCACTAGTGTGGCGCTGGTAAATACTGAAGAAAGCTGAAAAATCAGAGAAGACAGAATGTAAGAAGACAGAATTTATCCAGTTGAAGTATCATGTGCAAGAAAATAAAAAGCAAAACCCAAACAGTCTCATCTCTCCAGGGCAAACAATAAAATCAGCCAAGAATACTGACAAAGGTGGAAAAACTGATCGCAGTTGTGTAGGATTGTAGACTGGGAGGCAGAGGAGAAGCAGAACCATATAGCATTGTCACTGTTTCCCAGTAGGTGTAATTCAGCTCTAAGTCTTCTTTCTAATTCACTTATCTCATTAAAATTTGTCACATGCCCTTTCCTGAGGCCCTTTCGTTGCATTTTTGTACGAGCAGCACAGTGCTTTTGAGGGCGGCACAAGCCCACTTGCATTGCGAGCAGGAGCTCTGCAAATGACTTAGAGTCATTTGGCTTCAAGGTGTGCAGGGTTGAGCTTTACCCACCATGCCAGCTGAAATCGTGAGCCTCTTCTAGCAGGGAAAATCTGAGCCTGTTAAGAAACAAGTACTGCCTTACAACAACAGATCGATAATAGGGTTATAGGGTTAATATTTGGGTTTTGCTTATTTTCCGTTCCTCTGCACGTATGTTATGATGGTAGAAACTTCAGACATATGAGAAAGACAGTGGATTACTCATAGGGAAAAATCACCATTTAGAAATTCCTTGTTACATCTGCCGTGGATTACTTTTCAGAGAAGTCTGAAAACTTTGACTTAACCTTGGTACTTTAAGTAGTGTTTCTAGGGAGCCATAATAAAGCTTGTGCTCTAATACCTTTCGAAATGAGCAAGCAGAAAAGAGATCGTCGAGAGCAGAGAGATGCAGCAGCATGAGAAATGTTACCCGTGACATTTAAACTCAAATTAATCTGCTGTGACACTGGTAACATTTGTTGGTGACTTAGGGAGAGGATGGTTTCAGCAGTGGGTGGAATCACAAATGTCATCTGGTTTTAAGGATAGTGGCTTGGATTTCCAGTTTCATTCTTTTTGTGATGCTGACATGGAACTTCTGCTGCAACAGAGCAATCCTGGTAATGGATATTTTGCTGGTCTGCACGCTTTAGTCCAGTGTGGGTGATGTGGTACCCATCTTGCATTACTGCTCAGCAATGTGTTAAAATCTTGTGCAGGGAAGTTCTCTCTAAAGTGAGATGATAACCAAATCTGTTGGCTCTTCAGTTCTTCAGCCATGATCATTTTCTGTGGTAAATGGTAGTGAAAACTGGATGGAGGCTGCCTAATGAATTTTCTTGTTAATCGTTACCAGTGTGCCTGTCCATCCTATAGGATACACACAATTAAAGCCATTTCTAATCCCTGAGCTATGCGTTCCACAGGGGTGATGCAATTTCAGCTGATAACATAAATGGATTATAATGAAATTCGCATGTAGCAAATGCAGCATTTTCTGCTTTAATAGCCGAGAAACCTCAGCTCTTTTTGGGGTTAGTGTTTTAGGGAGAGGACGTTTGGTGTTTCTGCTTCAGGGTGTTGTTCCTACATTTCTTTTTTAGATTTCTCTTTTGCCCTACAGATCTGAAACTTTGGCAATAGATGTGGACTTCACTCTCAACCTTGACATTTTCATTTTTTAAAGCTCAGAGTCAGCAGCATTTAGTTTTGCCCTAAGTCTTGAAAGGAAAAAAAGTAGAAAGGAAACCCAAACTCGATACAAGAGGAAGTCTGATTAATTGTTTGCAATGTGTCATTCCAAATATAGGAGTCAGATGTCACCAAGTGGGATTATTTGTCTTAAACTCTGGCAGCTTTACATGTCAAGGAAAAATTAAATTTCATTCTGCTAGACTTGTTTTACGCCGTTTCATTTAGCAAGCTAGCAAAAACAAATGTGTGTGGCTGGCCTACACACACACACACACGTTTTGACGACTGGGTTATGCAATTTATTTGCTGTGCTACTCTTGGTAAAATGTGTATTTATTGTACCACATTTTCTATTTTGTTTGGGTTTGGTATTTTGTTAACAAGAAAGAATACAAAGAGTGGGCAAAGTACAGCATCCTCCACCCATTTGGAAACTGATACGTTATCTTGGTGTCTGCTGGAACTGAGTCTAAACATGTCCTTTAAATTGCACCACTGCTTTACTTGTCCTGTGCTAGCTGGAGTCCCAGCAGGACTTGGCTTAGAGGGTCTATCTTGCATCCTGCTGCACCTCAAATACTGGTGCTGTAGGAATCTCCTCAACGCCTGCAGGGAGTTTCCTCCTAAAGGTACCTGATGATGTTGTACTAGTTGACCTAATGCCTTTATTTAGTGTAAAGATTCACAGAATCATAGAATCACTCAGGTCGGACGGAACTTCTGAAGGTCATCTGGTACAAACCCCCTGCAGTAAGCAGGGACATCCTCAACTAGATCAGGTTTCCCAGAGACTTATAGAGTCTCAAGGAGCCACAAACAGAGTAGGAATCTGATGTACATCTGTTCTGACAAAACCAGATAGTTTCTCATGTTTCTCACACCTTTTCCCCCTCCGTCCATCTCTCTTTTGGGCTCTACTGCAAGGATAGAAAGCTGACTTCTCAAAGACATTGAACTGCCTTAAAAAAAAGTGAACCCAGTGCAGATACTCTGTATAAAGGAAATGTATGTCCCTAAGCCATTTTTCAAGCTGAAGGAAGCAAGTATAAACATTAAAAGCCAAGTATGACTTAAACCAAACCAAAACAAAAAACACCTGCAAAACCCAGAAGACTGCCAGATTGCAAAGAGTTCTTATCTTTTGAGTCCAACCTCATGGCCTAGAAAAATATGATGAAATATGTTGAAGAAGAGCCCAGAAGCTTCTTATTAATAAAACCCATGGGCCTTGTGTGTTTACTTAAAATCTACTAGCATAGGTAGAATCATAATCCAGGTTTTCAACTGGTTTAGTGCATTGTTAAGCAAAGGCTGGAGACTGTACTCCTTACTTTCAAATCAGAATTGAAATGAATGGGTACAACTATAATTACTCTACCAAGGGCCCTACAATGTGTAACAAGAGACATCTATTCTCAGTTAGGCACCTTACAATCCTGTGGTACAAGGGAATAGGACTGGAAGAGTGAGACCCTTCCTCTGTGTTTAGAAATCTGTTGCGTTTTTATGTAATTATTTTGAATGAATGAAAAAAGTCAAGGATAATTGCCACAGGAAAAAAAAGAAGTTATTTGTCATCATGCCTGGGCACTAAGGGGATACCCTAAGGGTTCATGTTTGAAGAATTTGAGCTCCTATGTGCCAGACCCACCCAGGATCTGCTCACTGCATGCTTGGAGCCAGAACCATGCTGCTTGTGCTCTGATTCTTGTAGTGGCTTTTAAAAATTACACACAGCAAGCTCTGCTCCCCACTGCCGTCTCTTCTCCCAACAAAATCCTGTCAGCTTGGGCAGAGATAATATATCAATCAGTGAGACTTTCAAAGCAGGAATTGGCTATTATAGAGCTGATTGCATAGATCTTGAATGTGAATGCAGAGTCCTATCCTGCAGACAGGTTTGAATAACACAAGGTAAGACTTAGTGAAGCCTGGATCCTTGTGGTTTTACTGGCCCTTTTTCTTCAAAACGTTGACAGACAGATGAGTGTCTGAAGGTACACAAACAAATGCAGTAAGTACAAAGGTCCTAATCTGCAGAAATGACGTGGCCAGGGAAGAAAACTGAGGAAGAGCAGCATTTACCTCTTTGCTGACACAGCAGTATGGACGAGAGGGAAGGTGAATTTGATATGATTTGAGAGGAGCAAAGTGCCTTCTCTCCTCAAAATAGCTTCAGCCTGCTTGAACAACTGTGCTTCCTTCTTCAGCACATCACAGGACTGAGGCACCTTCACTGCTGATGCAAGGTACATGGTGGCAGGGATTCAGCTAATCCTAACATCTGTGGTTTCTCTTCAGTTAGGCTTCATCTGTGTTTCTCTATGCATCTTAGCAGAGCATAGGAACTGCCTGCAAGCCTCCATCTCTGTGGTCTTGCAGCGGAATGAGCCCAAAGAAGGGTGACAAGTTTGCCAAAGGGTACGGAGAACAAGCTTTTTGAGGACTGAAGGATCTGGGGTTATATAGACTGAAGAAGAGGGCACTGAGAAGAGACCTTCTTGCTGTTTATAACTATGTGAAAGGAGGTTGTAGAGAGGTAGGTGTTGGTGTCTTCTCACAAGTAACAACTGTTAGGACAAGAGGAATTGACATCAAGTTGTGCCAGAAGTTTAGGTTAGATACTAGGAAAAACTTCTTCATTGAAAGGGTCATCAGGCTGTTTAGGGAGGTGGTTGAATCACCATCCTTGGACATATCTGCCAGTTGTGTAGGTGTGGAGCTTAAGGACATGGTTTAGCAGTGGGCTTGGTACAGTTAGATCAATGCCTCTGTCCGTGTCACCAACAAAGATGTTGAACAAGATTTGTCCCAGGACTGATCCCTGAGGGACTCCACTTGTGACTGGCATTCATTTGGACATGGATCCATCGACAACCACTCTCTGGGTGCAGCCATCAAGCCAGTTCTTTACCCATCAAACCCATGTTTCACCAGCTTGGAGACCAGAATGTGGTGTGGGACAGTGTCAAAGGCTTTGCTCAGGTCC
>JAOXOE010000001.1:102170639-102221570 GCA_028565055.1 Phoeniculus purpureus | reverse complement strand
TTAGATTGGATGTTAGAAAGAAGTTCTTTACTGAGAGGGTGGTTAGATACTGGAATAGATTGCCCAGGGAGGTGGTGATGTCACCGTCCCTGGATGTGTTTAAGGAATGAGTGGAGTGACGCTTAGGGATCTGGTCTGGCAGTTAGATACTAGGACAAAGGTTGGACTTGATGACCCTGGAGGTCCTTTTCAGCCATGATGGTTCTGTGATTCTGTGATATTTCACAAGAAGCTAGACAGAAAAGGCTAGTGGTCATCTGGAAATCATGCAGAAAAATCTTCTGCTTTTGGGTCTTCAGTGTTGTATGGGCTGACAGATGAAGCTGAGTATTGAATGGAAAGCAGAAGATTGAATTTGATAAACCTACAGATTCGATGCTTTGGCAAATTGATCATTGTTCAAATATGGCTGTGATGATCACTGGAGTCACTGTACAGGTTGTTTCAGTTACTTTTCAACTCAATTTCATTCTAGAATAATTGTTTTGTCTTTGTTGTCAGGGAGGCCAGAAAGCAATAGTCTCTCCTCTCTTAAACACTAGGGAAAGAAAAGCTTCAAACTTAGTGATAAACTTCCTTTTGTGCTAACATTGCAGTCAGCATTACACAAAACGAGCAACAGAGGGAAAAATGTAAGCCTGTGTGTAGTTTCCTTTGAAGACATTTAAATTCACTAGCTCTGTTTTAAATGGATGCAGGAAGAGGGAACGTAAGTGTTCAGAGAGTGACTGTAAGCATCTGTGCAAGGAAAAATGCAGACCTTTATAATGCTCTCAGTCATGTCTCTGAGGAATGCCATAGGATGACTGTACAACAAGGAGGTGTGCTGTAAGTGCCTGAGGATAAGCATAATAGTGGCAGAAACAAATCGAAATGAGAATGTCTGAAGCAGGTTTGTCCCGATGCTGAGTTCATGTTGTTGAGGGAGAACCATCTGTGTAATTAGGAGCTGACTGGAAAAGAAGAGTATTTATGCCCTCTTCAGTTACTCTTGGATTGCATCTGAGGAAGATCTTTATTTTTGCCTCTGCCTTCTGGTCCTTGATAATGTAAGTTTATTTAAACCTGAAATGGAATGTGGTTTTTGTTTTTTAAAAAAAAAAATAACGAAAAATTTATAGAAGACGATCGCCAGAAAGTGAGTAACCTTAGGAATTTCAAGTGGAGACTTTCACTCAAACTTGCAAATCACATCAAATATTTGAGAAAAACATTAAAGGAGGACTCAGCAGCTATAGAAAATGGATGGCAAGATTAATGCTTTGATTGGAAATGAAGAACAGGAAGAAGTCTGGTATATGAGGAAATAAAATCTGCAATGCCCATAGTGACTACAGTAAATGAAGTAGGCTGAATATATTGCAAGAAATAATAACTTTAAGAAAAATTTTATGGGGGCCGGGGTGCAGAGGGGTGCTTGGGTGGGTTGAACATGGGTCTTTACCAGTTGAAGTCTTCAGGAACATGATAGGTGTAACCAAGTTGTCCTTAAGGGACGCAACTGGTCCTGTTGCATGTTTGTTTCTAGCTCTGCCTGTGATTATCACCAAGGCTTACAGTGAAGGGATGAAAGGAAATGGGACAGTCAGAAGGAGAATAGTTTCATAACCGTAACTGAAATCCAGATGTGTTATCCAGATGTGTCTTAACTCTGTTTGTGTTGGAACAGTGGAATATGTATCAGTGAAATTACAGGAGGCACTAGCAGTCAAACATAGGTGTTTAAGGCTTGGAAATACTTTTTCTCTGCCTACTTTAGTGTGTAATATTTTGCCATTTTCCGCTGTTAGGCTGAAACATTTTATAATAAATTAACTCTTTTTTCATACATGATCCCTTGCTAACCCAACTTAAGGTCCATTCCTGGCTGGTCCAAAAGCATCATAAGGGATAGAGAGAAAAGTAATTCATCTTCAAAAAACTTACATAGACATATCCCAAGTTATTAAAGTAGAGCTAAAATTAGACTGAAAGAATGATAGACCAGACTGTTTTGGAGGCTGGTGACTCAGCTACCACATTTTTGTGTATTTTAGAATTGCACGCTTTCAGTTTTGGGCCATGTTGGAGGAATCATCATGTTACAAAATTAATTTGGTAGTCTGTGGTTTCTGTTTTAGCTAGTAAAAGCTTTATGGACTTCTCATCAAACAGTGGCCATCTTCAGTTAGAGGAAGAAAGTTGCCTGAATTCTGGGAAGTATGTGTGAAAAAGGCTGAGTAATGGAGCCCAGTTTCTGCTTTTCTGTAGACACTCCACAGCAAAAGTAGCATGTAGACCAATAAAAACATAATATATTTTAAGTACCAGAATGAGAGTTGTTCTGGCAGAGAATTTTGAACTCTCCTAGGAATGAAATTGATTCTTGTGCACTACAGAGTACATATTAGTGGTGATGGAGATTGCATTCTTTTCACACGTGTAATGAATCAAATGTTCTTTTAAGATGTATGGGGCCAGATAATGATCTCTGATTTAAATTTTGAGGAATTTGGGAGATGTTCATGAGTTACACTACAATAACAGATTACATACTTTTTTCATTCTGTAGGATTTTAGTGTAATTGTAAAAGGGATATTCATCTTTATTTTCTAAAACCATAGCAAGTTACCTAATTAATCCAAGGTTGACTCCTGGAGGAGGCCGCTTAACTTGAATTTTGTTGTCGAATACCATACAGACAAGCTTGTGTGATAGTAATGTTAACTCATGATGGAGTTATCCAGATATACAGTTATGTCATTAACTTGAATTACGGTGTAACTCCAATTGTTCCACATTGCTGAAAGAAAGAAAGCACGTTATTTTTGCAGTCACTGTGTAATCAACTCATGTAACCTCTGTGCTCATCATGCTTTGTATAAGATCCAGGGTGACCAGTGTAGGTCACTTATATGAGAACAAAGACCCTGGGGCTGAGAGACAGTTTATTAAGATAATACTGTGGTGTGAAGATCAACTGTCACAGCAGCTGCTGATGAATTTGTATCTGTATTTATTCTATTTTTGCAGTAAATAAGAGTTGCCTGAGTTGGAATGTTTTGAATACTGAAGGATGGGGAAAATGATCAGGTAAATGGTAGTGGTATGAGCATGGAGCCAGCTGTACCTTGTTCCCTGCAGGGTCTCCTTCAGTGGAGATTGCTCTGTGGATTTTCAAAACAAGCCTGCATAATTGCCATTCAAACTATGGGACCTCTATTATTTTTTTCTATTTTATTTGGCCACTTATGGAAATGGAAGGGACTCTGCCCTCTTTAAGTTCTGATTGCTCTTGACTCATACCACCTAAAGTTAGTGAAGAGAAAGGAGGAAAAATAGATGAAGATGCAGGCAGAGCATCATTTAAACTTCTTTCTTAGAAAATAGGACTACAAAATATTTTCTTCAGGCATTTCTATTTCCAGATAGAAAAAAGAAAACTTGTATTGAATTCTTTCATCCATATCAAGGAGTACAAAATGTATTGTCACTTGTTCGTGCCATAGTGTATTTGTCATGGAGATGCCCATAGCAATGTGCTTACTAAGTGGTCTATGAAAAATGGACATACTGTTTAAAACAAAATAAACTTGTTGATTTTTATCTACTAAAGTGAAACAAAGCTGTTATAGTTTGAGGACTTCTTGTCACCCTTAGAGTGTGTGTAATGTCAAGTCCAGTGCGTTGCTACTGACCATAGCAATAGAAGCAATTTCTTCTTCACAACACCTCTGAAAACCTTTTCCGTATCAATTTTTTCTTTAGAAAAAAGTCTGTGATAATGTATAATTAAGATTGAAAATGTCTTGTTTCAGCTGTGCAAGAATGTAGGATTTTTCTCTTTGAAGCACAAAGAAAACTCCTGGTGTAAGATTTAGTTTTGCAAACTCTTCCTCCTTCTTCAAGATTCATATGGAAATACATCATTAACTGCAAAATTCCCTAGCAGCCTAGAAGAAGGGATCCAAAACGCAGCAGTACTAAATTCTCAAGAGATTTTGTACTGTCTATTGTTAATATTCATTATTGTTCAATAAGCAAGTTGAGAAATTCTTTTCAGGGCCTCTCCTGCTTCTTTCAACTGCAACAGTAGTTTTACTGGAATTGTGCAATATTAACTGGTGGGAAGTGGAACCTAAAGCTTCTTTCTTACCATCTCTTTCTGGAAAGCTTTCAGAATAGCCACTTTATTTCATGGTGATTCCTTTGCTAATTGCTTTAACAGCCCATAATTTTCTTTCCTGATAAATTAGCCATTGACAGCTGATATAAGAATTAGCTCTTTGTAAGAGAGTAGATGGGTTGATAACTCAGCTTAATAAAAGAACTTGTAATTTCATACACATGGTGACAGTAGTATCTGCTGCTATGTGTAGCACCGTGATAATTTTTTTTACTCTTAGTTCTTTTACCTAGTAAAGACTAGTCATCCTAAAATATCCTGAGCTTTTGCTATGGTATGCAATGTCTAGGGTGTTTAAGTGCAGAAAATCATTAAGGTGTTTCTTTAGCTCAGCCTTAATCCCATGGGAGTTCAGAAGTTCTGGCAAGAAGTCCCACTGCTTGACAAAGACAAGACTGAGACCTGAGCTGTCTGCATTGAAAGAAGCTTCAATAGCCAATGAAATGAATTTAACTGTTTTTTCTTCCAAGTCTAGTTTCTAGAGTAATTTTTGGGAGGGGTTTTAGGATTATTTTTTGTAGGGTGCTTTGTTTTATTTTAAGTTGTCCGTTATCTGTGTCTGTCTCCCTATGCTTTTTTGTCTTGCCTTCTCTCATTTTTGTCACCCTTCTTGCTCCTTCTCTTTTTGTCCATCTGTCCTGTCTTTTTACTACAACCTCTGTTTCTTTTATATTTCAGACTTGCCGTTTTCTCCTTAGTGCCCTGTGACAGAATGACAGAAATGTGCCTGTGTCAAATGAAGTAAAGAAAGGCAGTGGATGTAGCCTAGCGGTGACGTGTGGACACATTTAATTTCTTCTTATTTGATGGCGCTTAAATTCAAGCCTCTCAAAGGCTGAAGACTCAGGTAGGCTGTCCTGTCATCTGAGTTCTTTGCTCTCAAAAGTAACTTTAAAACAATAATCTTTGCACTGTTCCTTACATTGTATAAGAACAGTGTGTATATACATATTTATGAGAACAGTGTATGTATATACATATATGACAGTATATATTGTATAAGAACAATACTAGGAGAAATCATCTGTGTTTAGGATTTTTTACAATAATTGTTATGGTTTTGCTCAAAGAAATTTGCTTATTTTCTTGCTCTTATGTGGGGAGTCTTAATCTGAGACAGTTACTGTAAATGAAGGAATATTTATATCATTTGGTATCTTCACATCGTTTTTATGTGAGTAATTCACTTGAATTACATGGTTGTATATCATTAAGGTTCATAATCTTGAATGTTCTAAAATCACATGTGTCTTTAGTATCAAAATTTGAGTATGAAATAGGTAGTACTATTGGAAGGCTAAATGAGTGGTGAGTCAAAGTAATTAAGGGAAAGTAAATAATCTCTAAGGTTCTCATTCCCCATGAAACTAATTTTGTATCTTATCCTTCATGTATTTAAAAATAGTTCCCTGCTAATTCAAGATGCTTGTGTACTATGTGTGTGAAGAGCACTTCAGTCCTATTGAAAGGATGGTAGATTAGGGAGTTATTTTCAATGGGCTAATTTTTTTATTTTAAGAGAGACATTCACTTGAGCAATGCAAGTGAACAAATGTTGCAGGAAAAAACAGCTTAATGTGCATGCAAAACAGCAGGTGATCAGCCAATACTTTTGTGATTGCTCACTACTAGAAAATCTTTGTTTTTGTCTTTAATGGCATATTGATGGCAGCACTTTTTCTACAAAGATGGCTTTTTTTCGCAGTCTGGTAAGGCCTTAATTCTACATTTAAGCTTCTCTGCTTTATCTTCAAAAGTTCTGTGTTTTTATAGTGACTCAGCTGTTTGCAATGTATATTTTTAATTTTTTCTTAAATTAATGAGATACGCCTTTGAAGATGGAATAAAT
Organism: Phoeniculus purpureus; assembly: GCA_028565055.1. Lineage (NCBI taxonomy): Eukaryota > Metazoa > Chordata > Aves > Bucerotiformes > Phoeniculidae > Phoeniculus > Phoeniculus purpureus. The sequence goes on along the minus strand of JAOXOE010000001.1, from coordinate 102,215,555 downwards.
GAGAAGGACTAGTCTGCTGTGGAGCTGCAGCTCTGCCATGCAGTCGAACTGGTCTGAGAGGAGAGTGACAGGATTATGCTGTCAGCTCCTGTAGTTGGGTAGTTATCTTAAGAGGACTAATAAATGTTCGTGATATGTCTTCAGGTTTCTGTGCCTAAGAAAATAGATCGAATTTCTTTACTTCTGTGTACATCCTGCCCTTTAGGTGCTGAGGTTTTCTGTTGCCCAAAGAGACACGGTACATATCTAGATTTGTTTTCTTACTCATGGAGATGCAGGTGATGAAATGAGGCAGCAAGGCTGAAGTAGCAAAGGGATTCTGATTCATAACTACTGAGCTGAAATATGTGAAATGACTGCAGACTCACTCTGGGCGTGTAACCTAAGTGTCTGTATTAGGAATTTGCACAGTACATGGTAGTACAGCTGCCCCTTGGGCTCTGAATTGCCTGCTTCAGGTGTCTGAGGATCTGCTGAGTGTACAGGAACCCTACAATAAGAAGGTTAAGTTGTAGTGAAGTTACATGTCTAGACAGTGTGGATGTATCCCCTTTGCACCAGACGAGTATGCTATGTGTCACTTAATTTAATAAGGATGATAACCTGTTTTCTAGCACCTTTAGAGAAGCTGAAGGTGGTGCTTTTTCCCAGATCTGCAGCCTTTCAAGACAAGCTTGTAAAGCTAATTTTTTAATACAGGTTAACAGAGGCTTTCTGGTTTATTAACTGCATATCCTTGTGCAAATTCAGAAGGACTGAAAGGTAGTGCTTTTGCACTGCTGTTGACTTCATACTTCATGAATCCAGTGAGGAGTTCAGTGCAGACGATGTTAGTGCTCGACTAGAGCCCTGCAGATTTAGTGAAAGAAAATAAACCCATTGGTTAGTATTCCTGAGAGCAGGGTAAACCTGCTGTGCCCAATAAAAGTTCTTCACCCAGTGTCCCAAAAAGCCAATCCACACACTGAGTTGAGATACTTTATTCTGTAAAACAGAGGGCCAGGCAACTAACAGCAGCCAACACACCCATGGCTGCAAGGCACACACTATTTATAATAGCACGAGATGCTTGATTGGTTAGTCATGTTTCCCTAACCATCCTACAACATACATATGTATGCTATCTGATGATTAAAACATTTTGGGGAGATTCAGGGAGCTTCTCTGATTAGCATGCTCAATTTTACCTTAGGGTTGTGTATTTTAGCATTATAATTACCCAGAGTTACTCTGGGTTACACTCTTGGCTTATATTTGGTCCAGAAGTTCTATATTCTCTTATGTCTAAGTCAGCGAGGGCAATACAATAAACGTTTTGTTTCAAATCCTGTTCAAGGTTAGGTACTTTCTGTGATGCCTCAACCCTGTTTTAAGAGAAATTTCTTGATAAACTTGTAGCCTTGTTCTTTCGACATCAAACCTATTCATCATAAAAAGGGATTCTGTAACCTGTCGTCTGCAGCAAGAAAGCTGCTTTTTATTAATTGATCAAAGAAAATGTTCAAAATAATTAGAATAATGACTTGAGGGAGGGAAAAGCAGAGCTGAGGAATATTAGTAGGAGGCTGCTATTGTTTGTAAAATCTGGCTAATCTGAAGCTTTCATACGCTTTATGTAGTGTTTAGAAAAGAAAAAATATTTCTTTTTCTGTCCTGAGAGGAGGCTTGATTTTATCTCAGTAATTGAAAGTAATCTCTGAAGTTGCATCTTAACTAAACTTACATGAACCCCTTTAAAATAAGTTGCCTATCAGTTGTTGCTGCCTGTGCTTGAATGGCATGATCCTATGTAGCAAGTAAGGATGAACACATCCTATTCATGACCAGAGTACAGCATTTCTAGCGTGTTTATGGTGTCATTTGTCAGTAATACTGTAGTTAAAGGTGCTTGTTGTAGTTAAAGGTGCTGTTATGAATTGTGTGTACTTGAATGGCTTAGTTCACACTAGGTAGAACTCTGATTAGCTACCTACTTGGTCATTTCTCCTCTTCATTAAAAATCCTTAAATGAAGAAAACATTTTGAATTTTATATTGATATCTTTATGTTGATCAGTGTTATTTCTTACCAAAAAATGCTACGGTCTGTTAATTTCAAGACTTTCTTCTGTTGTGTAACATGTGTGGTTACTGTTCGATGACTCGCATCGTTCTCAGCACTCACAGAAAGCCATGCCTGTGAAAAGAGGGAAAGGAAACACAAGAACATATCTGTATCGAGCAATCTATGTGCAATGCTGTCTGTGAGCAAAGATGAATTCATTCACCTCAGTTACTGCAACTGGGCAGGATGAATTTAGGGACTTCTCACTTACTGGGGATGTTGCCAAGCAAATTCCTCACAGTTCAACACTAAGCAATCCCTCTAGACGTCACTAAGTAGTCATATCTGTCATGCTTGCATTAGTACACATAAAGTATTCTGTCATTTCCCACTGCATAATGACCAGTGCTAGATCCAACTGTATTTATTCCACATTTTTTGAATAGATGGAAAAGTCATAAATCGACCTAGCTGGACTCAAGTAGTGAATGCTACTAAAAGATTTCTCCCTCAAAAAGAAAAACAGCGCAGTGAGTTTTACAGAAACCATAGAATGGTTTGAGAATGGTTTGGGTTGGAAGAGACCTTAAAAATCTTCTAGTTCAAACTTCCCTGCTGTAGGCAGGGACACCTTCCACTATACCAGGTTGCTCAAACCCCATCCAAACTGACCTGGAACACTTACAGCAATGGAGCATCCACAGCTTCCTTGGACAACCTGTTCCAGTTGTTCACTACCCTCATGGTAAAGAACTTTCTCCTGACATCTAATCTAAATAATCTAAATCTACCCTCTTTTAGTTAAAAAGTTACTGCTCCTCATTCTGTCACTATAAGCCCCTGTAAGAAGTCTCTCCCCAGCTTTCTTGTAGGTCCCCATTGAGATACTGGAAGGCTTCCCTGTATCTGCCTTTTCTGCAGGCTGGACAGCTCCAACTCTGCCAGCCTGTCCCCATAGGTGAGGTGTTCCTGTCTTGTGATTATCTTCATGGCCCTCCTTTGGACCTACTTCAATAGCTCCATGTGCTTCTTGTGATGGTGCCTCCAGAGCTGGATGCAGGACTCCAGGTGAGGTCTCACAAGAGCAGAGTAGAGGGGTAGAGTCACCTCCCTTGACCTGCTGACCATACTTCTTTGGATGCAGCCTGGGATGTGTTTGGCTTTTTGCTTTGCGCTTGCACTTTCCTGTCTTATGCTGACCATTCAGCCAATTCCTTATTCATTGAGTCATCAATCTATCAAATCCATGTCTGTGTTTTTCCTATTTAGACACTAGATTATTGTATGAAATTCTGATAAAGATGGGGTTTTTTTAACACATTCCCTGCTTAGAGGTTTGGGGTATTTGTTTGTTTGTTTTTCTTTTTCTTAGGTAAAGGAACTCATCTTAAGCCTATTGAACTTATTGAAAGTTTTCCCAGTAACCTTCCAGTATCTAAGATTGTAGAGGGCCTGAAATTGATAATGCTGAGAGATGTAATTAGCCCTATAAATCTCAGTGGGTCATTAATTCTAAATCTCAATGATGGTAAGACCAGGATGCATGTAACCGAAGCAGAATGATGAGCGTAGTAGGAAGATTTATGCAAGTGTTGTGCTGCTTTGGTTTGCACAGTAGTATAAACTACTCATATAGTTTTGGCTTACAAGCTTGCTTTCTGCCCTAATATTAATTCATTTGCGTCACTTTTGTGCTTCTGGAAATCTGTTAATGCATCTTTCGTGGGGAGATGGCTGGGGATATTTTTGTTTATCAGCATGTAATAAGATGGCTTGAAAAAAGTCTCTGAAACATGGGTATAAAGTCTTCAACTCACACCATTTCACTGTACAAAAAGTTTTCAAAACACAACTGTACCTAATGCATTTGCACCGAAGAATGAATCTTACATTTTGTCATAGTTTAAGATGCATTCTTAATAGTGGAGGATGGTTGCTGATACAGGCCCATGACACATTTTAAAGCACATATATAAGTTTTTGTTTGGTCTTTGGAGACAGTATCCTGAAGTGTCTGTAGCTGTGATGCAAGTACACCTGAAATGGAGATGCCCGTGTCAAGGTGCGTTATGAGTCCACCATCTCTGTAGGTACTCCATGAGAACTACCAGCTAACCACACACGGAATCACAGAATGTTAGGAGTTGGAAGGGACCTTGTAAGATCATCTAGTCAATAAAAGCTTTGCCATTATTTACAGTGACAAGAAAGGGTTTTAAATGTATTTCTTGGGAAAACAGGAAAAAAAGGCTTGGCTTCGCTCAGTGACACCTTGTTTATGGTATGGGATGGGAATGAGTGTTGCTCTGTAAGTGCACAAGAAAGGTGACAAAAATCAAAAATTAACCAATGTGGTGGTGTGGCTTTTACCATGTGTCATTTGACTGCGAGCCATGTGGCCAGTCAGCCTTAAATTCCCCTTTTGCTTTCCAGAGGAACAAATTCTACCCTCCCTTGCTTCAATCCTGAGCGAGGGATTGTTCAGAGAGATGATTTTTGCACCATACTCATAAGACCAAAAAAACCTTGAATGTATTCATAGATTATCTCAGAATACAGAAAACTAGTAGCAAACAGTTAAGGTAAAAAAAATGCACAACTACACAAAGATTAAAGCCCCCAGACTTTTAACAATGAAACAGGCCATTTTCATGGGAAATCCTGAGTGTTGGTGTTTTTATGTAATCTGAAGTGAAAAGTGGAATGTTTGTTACAGCAGAATACTGTCAGATACCACTACATTCAGCTTTCTGAAACATGTATTTGTCATCATATCTGCCTCCATTTGTAGCTGAGAAGAGGAATTATAAAAGCTTATTTCTTGGTCTCTGGCCTTTCTGCACACAGACCTGTGAACTACCTTAGCAATTCTGAGAGACTTCGTTAGAGGTTATCCCTACAAATATCTGCTAGGCATTTGCCAGTGATGGGGACTCAGGTGGAAGGAAAAGAAAAGGCAGGGTTTGTGTGTGTGTGTGTGTCTTCATTCTTAAGTCAAGAATTTCAATTTCAGTTTGATCTGCAATCTTCTGTCAAATCAATGACTTCAGCTGCAACTATATTTTTTTTTTTTTGCATCCAGTGGGTGCCATCAAGACTTCTACTGTGTTTGAAATAGTTCTATAGTTTTTTAAAAATCTGTGGTCTTGCATTGAAGCCTCTAACAAGCATAGTATTGATACACAAAATAATACATGATGTATTCAATCTGTCTAAGATACAGCTGAGAATGTCCATTGTAGAGAAGTTTAGATGTGCTTTGGTTCACTTCCGGAACAAGAAAACCTAAGTCAGGACCTGGGAAGAGAAGAAAAGACATAACAAGAACTTCTCTGCTGTAGGTGAACCACCTGACCATTCTTTGTAGAGTGATCAAATTCAGAACAGCTTTGAAGCTGCTACAAGCCAACACACTGCTCCTAGAAGAGGACAAGTCCAGTGTGGTTGTTGAAATTATTGGTCTTTGAGGAGCCTTCAGCCAGTCTGAGGGTTGCACCGCATATTCTTAAATAAAAGGTTCTAAAATATTCAGTGTACTTATCTAGCTACAACAGATTTGTAGTTTTTAATATAAATAGTACTTAATTTTGTGTGATATAGTTCCTTCTGCCAATTTTGGGTGCAAGGCAATGTACAGTCCTAGGTTCTAGAATATATAGCATTTTCTTTGCAAAGAAACTTCTCTGGAGATAGCAGTGTTCTCTTTTTTTAGCCTTATTTAATTTATGGAACCTTGTTTGAAGTTTTTAATCTTTCTGTTTATGCCACAGAAACTTTTTTTTAAGCTACAAATATCATAGCATTGGAGTTAGTGTTGGAAAATGTTCTTCCTTTTCCTGCATTTGAGCTTCCATTTCAGAAATAAGGAAATTGGGATAAGAACATTCACGGGATTGACACACTCCTCTGGCCTGTCATTATGCTGACAAGAGGAAAACTACTATAGGGAAACTACTTCTGTGTGTCGTATGTGGTGTGATTCTCTTAAATTATATGAATGGGAGAATTATCCCAGTGGATGTCTGTTATGATCCTTCTGTCTAGAAAGGTCAGTGGTAATTGCTGTTTGTCATTTTTGAGGGGATTTGTTCAATATATGTTGAGTATTCATTTTCCATAGAGTTGTGTCTAGGGGATGTAAATGTGACAAGGAAAAGAATGCACGTTAGAAAATAACTGCCTCCACAGAAGTAATTTTTGGTGTCTTGTAAGTGAAAGAAGAGTGAAAGTCCCTTTTCATTGTGTTTTCTCCAATTTCAGCTCTGTAGTTCCTGACTCAAAGCTTCCACTTCTGCCCCTCTGTCTTCCCAAGTTCTAGTCAGAAATACAAGGTTCTTTCTTGTGGTGAAAGTCAGTGAAAGCTCAGCAGCATTTGTGAGAACTTTGTGGTCCCGAGGATTTTTCTCTCAGTGCAGTGTATTTTTTTTAAATTGTTGCTAGTTTGTAAATGTTTTGACTGAGTCTTCAATGTTCTTTACATCAAAAATGCTGGTGTTCCTTTTTACAGGCTCTTAGAAAAATGCATCTGAGGAGTGGAAAAAAAATGTATAGTTTGTATCTTCAGACTGCTGCTGTATTGTGATAAGAGTGTCGTTCTGATTGAGGTTTTAATTTCCAATCTCATTTGTTTGACTGAACAGACTTGTGTCAAGCACGCATCATGGAAGACTATTGTGCCTTGGTGCGGGAATGTTTCTTCCCAGAAAAAAGTGTAAATCTTACTGTAGCATCTGACAGGAATTTTAGGCCAGTTTAGAGTAAGAAGCAAAAAAAAAAAAATAGTAGCTCAAGAAGAACAGCATACTTGGCTCAATTTGTATATGTCATCATACTTCTGCATAATGCTATTGGTATTTTATGCATGAAATTTGTAGACGGAATTAGGCCTCTTGATTTGGAGGGATTTAGGGACAACTGTTCACAGGGGCATGTAATGATAGGATGAGGGGTAATGGTTTTAAGCTGGAAAAGGGTAGCTTCATGCTGGACATTAGGAAAACATTCTTTACAATGAGGGTGGTGGATCACTGGAATAAGTTGCCTAGAGAGTTGGTGGAGGCCCCATCCCTGGCAACATCCAAGGTCAGGCTTGGTCGGGCTCTGAGGGGTCTGTTTTAGTTACAGATATCAGTGTTTGTTGAAGCTGGGTTGAACTAGACAACCTTGAGAGAGATCCCTTCCAGTTCAACATATCCTGTGATTCTGTAACTGAAGGAAAAATGAACTCTGGTTGTATTTGATATCAAGGTCAGACCAGAACTTTGGAATGCAGAGTTAGACAAAAATCTTTTTCCATACTGAGGAGGAGGAGACCTAATTACTAGGTGATTGCTGCTGTTTCATCTAGGTTCTGCATTTGTTTGACCATTAACTTTCCGATACACCTTCACCTGGTATGGAAAAATTGGAGAATGAATATCCTGTTACAAGAAAGTGAGTACTTAGTTCACTCTTGTTTTGATACAATGACATGTCTTTTTTTTTTCCATTTTGGAGTTTCTGGGTTCACTGGTGGGACTTGCTTGTGTTTTTGAGAGTTGGTTTGGAAACAGTTGCGTTTGTGGAGTCCCAGTATTCAATTTATGAATTCTGATATGGTTGCTTTATCATGGGGTGCCTCAGGAAATACGCTGTTGAGGCCTGGAACAGGAGTGATAGATGACCATTAGCTTCAATGTTGCCCACTGAAGTGGGAACAACTGGTGCTGAAGACTTAGCGAAATAAGCTTCAGCCAAATTACTCTGCAGGGAAAGCAGTGGGAATGTTCAGTATATTTCCAGAAGCAGAACCAAGAATGTTTATAAATAAGACCCCGGGGAACTTGTGGAGCTTCAGGAAGTGAGCCTGACTTCTGCAGAAAGAAGTTTACTTTCCTTGAAGGGAAAGGCAGGATATATGCCATGTTGGTGATAGGGCAACATGATTTGAATCAGTAAAGGAGTCCTGTGGGGGGGAAAAAATGATTCCTATAATTCTCATAAGTTTCTGGTTTCAGTGTAAAGATTCATTAGGAAAGTGAAGCAGAGAAATGCAAGTCTAGGTAAGTAAAACTGCCTTTGTTAGCTCTGAACTATAAATCCTGAGCTATAAATACTGATTTAAGTAGAGTACTGTAGGATGTTCCCTGACGTCCATGGCTTCTCAAAGTTTATGGAGAGTGGTCTTGCAATGACATCAGCCAGCTTTCTTAGGTGGATGTTGTCAAGGCCCATGAATTTGTAGGGGCCAAGCTTCTGCAATACTAACTTTTCCTTCACTGATGATGGGTCCGTATTTTCATCATCCTGGGTTTTTGCTCCCAAGGCCTGGGGCCCAACAGTAGTGGTGAAAACAGGTGTCAAAAACTGTTGAGAACCTCTGCCTTTTCAGTGTTGTTGGTAACCAATTCACCTCTTCTGTTTAGCAGTGGGCAAGTGTTTGTTTTTTTTTTTTTCCTGTTTCTGCTAGTTGTTTACATATCTGAAGGATCTTTTCTTGTAGTTTTTGGGCATCTTTGGCTGAGCTTTTACTTTTCTAGCAGCATCTCTGTACACCCTGACAGTATTTTCATAAGTTCTCAACCGGTATTTCTCTGCTTTATCATGTCTGCTACACTTCTATGTTGGTTTGGAGCAGATTTAGATGCTTGCAAGACCTTAGCCCCAAAAAGAGGGTCTCTTGTTTCACCTAACTTAACCTTAGAGATGAACTGATTTTGTGCCTCCAGGAAGGCTTTCTCCCAGCACTCACTTTTATCCTTCGTGAAAGCTTCCTGTGGAATTTCTCAAAAATACTGTCTAGTCCTAAATACCAGCTTCACTGAGAACTACAGTATGTACTTTCTTTATGGGTAAACCAAAGCTATTCTTCTAATCAAGAAACAGATGGAAGGATAGTTTTGTTTGTCATATGCTAAATGTAAATCTGAAGCAAAGAGTCTACAGACCCTGTTAGCTACTGCTGTGTCTCAGAGATCTGGAACCCTTTCTCAAATATGCACTTGCCAACAAGTGTAAACCTCATCAATCATCTGCTTGTATATCTGCAGCATGCAGCAGAACCAACAGGGCTTGAAAAGCTAGACTGCCATTTCTGAGAGCCACTGTGTGTGAGACTGTCATCACAGCCTTAATATTCATTTCTTTTTTTAAACTGTCATGTGTGTCAGAATCTAACGTGTAGTAAACTACATGACTGTTATGTGTCATAGATATATTTGATGTCATTGATGTTGGTAAGAAGGGGGTAGTTTGGATCCTGAGAAAGAGTGGCTTTGATTAATCCCAGGCAAATTTTAAAGAATTTAACAAGACCATCTATTCTAGAGATGTATCTCACCCAACTTTCCCTAGACTGAATAGAGGCAAGTGCCTTTATAGGCCTATATCTGTAGGGTGTAGATTGTGATCTTAGTACGGCTGACATCTTCCAAATGCAACCATTTCTTTGTATTGATGAGACAGAGAGTCTGGGATGATTATGCACTCAACTCAGGTCCTTTAGCTGGGAAGAACATTTAAGAAGTTTTTCTCTGAGTCTGTGGTAGTGATGGACTGCATCTCTCTCCAGCCTTTCTTCACCAAGTATATACTATTGTGCAGTAATTTGGAAATAGATGGACTACCAATACAACTGAGAGAGCTTGTGGTCAACCTTCAGCTGTGTTGACAGTAGGAACAGGTGGGGATCTAGAAGAAATGCTGACTGTCCAAGGCCTATTGCAAGCAGAAGCACGAAAGAAAAGAGAGTGGCTGCACCTAATTCATGCTTTCTGTGACAGTCTTTGAAGGTACAAACCAGAGAAGACATCTGAGGCATGAGCAGTGAAGTGACAACTTAGTTATGAAATTGCTTGGGATACTTGGAGAGTGACTTTAAGGGCTGAAGAATTATATTCTTGTGTGCAGGTTATTTAGGTCTGCCCAACTACATTGGAAAAGATGATGGCTCCATTTTGAGGAACAGTAAAGAAAGAGGTCATGGCTTTGTTTCAGTCCAAAGACCACCTCTTAAGTTCATTCAAAGGTGCACTTTAAAGGGGAATCCAGGAAAAAAAGGGTGTGTGTGGTTAAGAATTTGAGTGTAACTCTACAGAGGGATCAGTACTGAGCATATAATTCGTACTGCAGTGAGTTGGAGTTTTAAATTGTTTTTCATTAGCAATTTTATTAAACGTTAAGCAAATTACACTTTTGATCATTTAACTACTAATATTTTATTGAAGAACATTATTCACTAACTATAAACGTACTGGGCAGTACTCATATATGATTAACAATTAATTTGTATAATCACTGCATAAAACGAAGAACAAGAGTTAGCGCAAGAAGTTTGCTGGGCATAATGCTGTTGATGTGTGATCAGAGCATATTCCTTCCATACTTCTTGCCTATCTGTCTGTTTCTCCTAATTAATATCAGATATGGGAACTGGAAATTGTTTAGTTATGTGATAGTAATATTTGTAGGACCCAGTGCCTCTGTCTGAGACCTCCCTCAGGTAGGCTTGTGTCTTTAAGTTCAGACTCTAAAGTGTCTGGACTACCTTTGTATTTTCTAGGAGGTGTTAAAGTTATTAGAGAAAAACATAATGAAGAATGTATTGATCAGAAAACAAACACTGTTGGTGCAGAACTCATTGATGAATGTAGGCAGCCAGAAGAAAAGTATAGGTTCAACTGTCTTAATTTAAGGTGCAGAGAGTTGCCTCTGGGATACATCTTACACTGATACTTATGAGAATGTCCTTTAAAGTCATTCCTGTAATTAGAAATGAGTGAGCACTTTTTCTACCTTGTGCTTGATATCTGATAGGAGTTTCTGTTGTCTTAGTCACAAGCAGAGCAGGACCTTTCTGGAAATCAGGTTAATCTTTTCTGTTGTCCCGGGAGAAGTGAAAGAGGAAGCATGGAGTTGATGCTGTCAGACTGCTCCAGTGGTAGCTCAATCTAGTGAAGTCCAGGACCCAGGAGGGATGGGCTAGTGACAAGAGCATCCTCAGATCAAAGAGCCATCAAGATCAGACTCCATCTGTGCCTTTGGGTGTAGCATCTAAACGAAGCTTCCTCTTAGCACCAAGTAGACTGATTATTGTTTAACTGTTTCATCTGTTTCTTTTCCTTTGTGGGATGATGGTCTAGTCCTGCACAGCATTTCTGCTGAGTTGTGAAGATACAGAATTGGAAAATATCTTTTTAAGAATCAATATTAAGAAATGAAATATTAAGGTCACAGAATTATTGAGGCTGGAAAAGACCTCTGAGATCAAATCCAGCCTATGACCTAACATCACCACAACCTAGACCATGGCACTGAGTGCCACATTCAGTCTTTTCTTAAATGTCTACAGGGATGATGACTCCTCTACTTCCCTGGGCAGTCCATTTCAGTGTCGAACCACTCAGACTGTTCCAAACTAAAATGACTTTGAAAGAACTTTTTCCTGTTTTCCCCCTCATACACACCTCTTGTCAAGAGGTTAAACCCCAAGATGAAATTAACCAATTAATTTACTTAATGTGTTAATGTGCTAAAAAATCATCACAACAAAAGGAGGGTGTGGAAAAAATCACTTATACATTGCAGGCAAAACTAAAACTAACTTGATTTGGGGAAAAACCAACAAGACATTTAATTCACCCCACATTATGTGGGGCAAATTCTTTATGTTGGTTTTTAAAGATATCTCACACAAAGACACATGGAGATTATGGAGATTCATGTGTTCTTACATAACTAAGCCAAACCGCAATGTTCAACCCATCAAAAGGAAGAGACTTCCAGCCATTCCTGCTTCTTGCAGAAACTGATGTCCATCAGGTTCATGCACACGCCCCTCAGTGTTGGTGGGCATTTTAAAGTTCAGTTCTGTTCTACATGCTTCCACATCAGTCCTCCATTGCCAAAATGCCACTTCCTATGGCTATGTATGAGGAGAAAACTCTCCGTTTCAGCAAACCATGGAATTCAGAAACCTTCCTTCCACTGATCCTTGTGGTGCCACTCTCTCTCTTCACCATGTTTCCAGGGCAAGGCCACCGTGTTCAGCACTCAGTGACATTTGTCCTTGCTGATCACAGATGAAAAGTGAAGGAGAAAAAGGAGGTGCTGGAAACCTGGAACTGAAGGCTCCAGGCTCCTTCTGTTCACCAAACCCTTTCTTTGTTTGCAGAGGTGCAGAAACTTGGCATGCAATTTGCAAGAAAGCATCACAAAAATCTTGAACCATGACACTTTATAAAGAACCTACTGTTTTTCAACATTGGGGGCTTACAATCTTTTAATAATTTGTGGATGGCAGAAGCTGCTTGTCTGTGATAACTAGCCAGGATGTTGACTTGTCGCATTTTTGTATTGGGTTAGTGACAGATAGAGAAAAATTAGCTTAAGGTGGGGGCTGTGTTTTGTGTGGAAAGGGTTTTTTAAGAGCAGGAATTTTATGAATGGAAAAGTAGTTCTGCAGTAGCACTACAAGGAGTATGCATTTGAGGTATTCCAGCTAGCTAACTGTATTTTGAATGTCTGTATTAGATCTGAAAACTTTAAAATGTGCTTGTTTCAGTCTGTGTACTGAGCTCACCACATCCATTATATACCATGGAGGCTATTAAAGCTTAGTTTAGCTCCTGGTATCATTCCCCATATTACAATAGTTTACTTTTTGGCTGAGGGCACTTCTGAGAGCTAATCTGTGATGTGTTTACTTTGGCTGGAGGTGTTGAAATGCTTTAAAGAAAAAAAAAAGAGCTCCCCAAATGTTCCTGCAGCTTTGCTTTCTGCTCTTATTATGCTAATCTGATTGTTTTTAATGTGAGGGCTTCTTTTGCCCTGGGTCTTATGTACTCTGCAGTGTCATAAAAAGTATACCACTTCAAAGCTAAGTAATGTTGACTGCTTCATAACTTAGGAAATCTAAGTTTCTCAGTTGGAATACTGCATTGCCTATGAATATGTCCATTTTTTCCTATTACTTTTCTGAAATACAGGAAGCCGTCACATTTAATGTCTTCCCAAGATGTCTAAGAGGCTAAGTGGGTGGAAGGTCAAGGAGCATGAAGTGTTTTACTTTTCATATCCAGTTGTTTTGGTCTTTGAAAAAGGTGTCTTATATACCCTGTTGGCTATTACCATCAATTAATTCACAGGTAAACTAGTATGCAATTATAATGCATTGTCCTGTCCTGTCTCTCTTTCGGGGATGAAGACATAAAGAAGTGGCAGTGAGACTTTTCAGTATTTGGGAAGCTGCATTTCTTCAGTGTTAGTTGAGTTCGTACCTGTGCACAGTGCAACTTTAGAGACCATTCTTGCCTATTTTGTGGACTTCTTTTAGAAAAGTTCATAGTAAAGTTCACCCTAATTCAAGGGGTAGTGCATACCAATCCTTCAATGTGCTTATACTTAGAATTATAGTTCAGAATCAGCTTTGAGAAAGGAGACTGAAGGAAGACATTATCGGGCTGTACAAATACTTAAAAGGTGGTTGGAGCTAGAAAGGGGACAGCCTCCTCTTCCCACAAAAAGTGATAGGACAGGAGAAAATCACAGAACATTAGGGATTGTAAGGGACTTCGAAAGATCATCTAGTCCAATGCCCTCAAATTGTGCCAAGGAAGATTTAGGCTGGATATTAGGAAGAATTTCTTCAATGAATGTGTAAAGTGTTATCAAACATTGGAACAGGCTGCCCAGGGCAGTGGTGGAGTCATCATTCCTGGAGGTATTTAAATTACTTGTGGATATCTGCTTAGGAAGATGGTTTAGTGCTGGGTCAAAGGTTGGACTTGATGATCTTAAAGGTCTCTTCCAACCAAAACAGTTTTATGATTCTTTCAGCTCTTCAGTTCCTTCAGATAAATACCAGTGGCTACTAATTTATCTTCAGGGTTTGTAGTGAGATTGGTTCAGGCAGGTGGGATCCTTTCCATTGCCATGTGCATTTAATGCATAAGCAAAGGTACTGAAGGAGAGGGCAGCTTGTGATTCGTTGATGCCATAGTGCTGATGATATGCAGGCCTGCTGCCTTCCTGCTGGACCCAGCTGGTAATTTCCCAAAGTTTGGCTGGGGTCTAGGCTTGGATGAAAGAGAGCTTGGCTGTAGCTTGGGCCAGATAATTTGGAGATGCTAATGGATCATTTGTTAAAACAAGGAGAAGCTTTGGCAAAGAGAAAAAGGAGTTTCTATCTTGTCTTACCCCTGCCCTCTGCTTTGTAACATTTTCTGCTACTCATCCAGAGGGTGTTCCTTTTGTGGATGCTCTGTTGGAGTCCTCATGGCATGGAGACAAGTAATGAATGACTATTTCTCCTGGGTTGTTTTTTTTTTTTTTTTCCTGACTATAAATGTTTCTGGAGAAGAAGGGTCTTGCTGTCATTGTGCGTGTTTCCATTTGGTGCAGACTGGCTTGTTGCAGTGGCTTGCCCACAAGTGTATCTTTGCAAACTGCTTGAGAGGGAGAAAGAAACGTCAGCTGTTGCAGACTGTTGACTGCCAGCTCCTGATCTGGGCTGGATGGCATGAACATGTTTGTGTCTGTGGTTAAAAATGAGCTCTAGATTTCTTTTCTCTGCTGACTTAGATTCAAGGGGCTTTACACACAGTAGTGTAGCTTTACTTGTGATTTATGGCTGGAGCTCAGACTGCAGCTTCATCACGTGCATCTGTAACAGATGAGTTCTCTCTAGACTGTGTCTTCAGCACGTTAGTCTAGACGTTCTGTACACAAGGCTGTCTTTTAGAGCCATGCTTGTTGCTCCTTGTGCGGCAACCACCATGTACCAATTGTTTCATCACACAGAAGGAAATAAGCTTTCTAATTGTGAGATTGTAGCTTCTGTTATGTCAAATATCCTATGTTGCTTCTTAAAGTAGGGAATTCTGTACTCTAATTTTCTTGCTGTCCTCAGTAGAAGTGCTCCAGCTCAACAGCTTGAGGTTAGATATTTTAAGCTGTTTTATCAGTGTGATCAACAGTGGATTTAGAGCTGTTTGAAGACAATCTCTTACAGGATGATAGTCAGAGCCTAATCTTCTACTAGTTACAGATGAATTTTATAGCATGCAACACAAAAGGTGATGTTCTTTTATACATACATATGTAATATACATATGAGATGTATATTATTTACTGACTCCTTATCGACTAGTTCCAATTTGGAGATGTACAACTGCATGTTTTACAAGCTGTAGGTTCCAATGTCAGCCATAAACAGGCAACATAGAAGTGACAGTGGGATGGATTGCTGTGTTGCTCTCTGTGTGTAAGTGGAACAGATGAAATTCTGCCAGGCAGTAATAAAGAAAAGGTGGTTCTAGCCACTATTAGCAAGTGAACTGTCCACATGTAGAGATACGAATTCAAACGTATACTAAAAGGCACAGGATCTCATTTCTCATTAAAAGTGCCTCAAACTTAGTTAAATTCTGCCAAATGACAGGTTTTACCATCTTAGATTCACCTCAGGGTGAACTCTTCAGAAGACTAGAAAATAAATAGGAAATGGATCATGAGGTAGGCTTTCAGGTTTGTATATAGTTTGTGTACAGAATATACTTACCTGATAGATTAATTGATGTTTATATTTCAAATTATATTCTAACTGCTGTTAAAATATTATTCTTTTAGTGAGGTTCTCATTTTAAATTACTAGAAACTCTGCTCTGTGAAGAAAGTGCTTTTGTTCATTTCATAGGGCTGATAAAAATCCATCTATATAACTTTGTTTAGCTGACATTGTACAAGTTAGTTTTTTCATTTGCAAAGTAAATACATCATAAACGGATGAAAATGAACTATACTAGAAATAACTTTGTTTCCAGGGCAGTTCTTTCCTCATTTATTTTTATGTGCTGTTTCATATGCCCTTAATTGAACTGTTTTGTTTTAATCGTTTGTAGCGCTTCAGCAGTGAATTTGTTCTTGCAGTATGGGCTCTGTCATTTGCCCTAGCACACTCCTTGGGAAGTCAGAACTTTAAATAAGCGTAGGAAAGATTTTGATTGTCAATTTTGATTGTCTTGAAAGCGCTACACAGTTTAAATTTATAAACATGTTTATAGATATTTTAAGCACGGAGGCAGTTCTGCTAAGCTTGATGGGTCTGTTTCAAAGTTAGAGGAATGCATAGGAGTTTCTAAGCAGAAGATGCACAGACCCCTATCTGACTCTGAATGTCACTATTTCTATCATGTACCTTACTAAAGTAAGGATGTATTTTCTTTTATCTCAACTAATAGGAAAAAGGTTAGAGTAAAGCAAGTTCTCCTGGTCTCATGAAACTGTCAGTTTGAAAGATGCTGTATGTGGTCCTTTTTACAGATGATGCCCCTTCTATCCATAGATGACAGCAGTAACAGAACAGCAAAATCTTGCTGCTTAAATGTAATATCAAATCAGCTTTTTATAAAGACTGAGGGAGCTGGGTCTCTTGAGCTTAGAAAAAAGGAGACTGAGGGGTGACCACATGAATGTTGATAAATATGGAAAGGGCGAGTGTCAGGCTCTGCTCTGGGGCGCCCAATGATAGGACAATGTGCAATGTGGGTCAGCTGGAACAGAAGAGGTTCCACATCAATGTGAGAAGGGACTTCTTCCCAGTGAGGGTGACAGAGCCCTGGAAGGGGCTGCCCAGAGAGACTGTGGAGTCTCCTTCTCTGGAGACATTTCAAACCCATCTGTCCATGTTCCTGTGTGATTTGATCCAGGGGATCCTACTGTATCAAGGGGATTGGACTGGATGATCTTCTGAGATCCATTCCAAACCCTATTGTTCTGTGATACTGTGGTTCTGTGAAATCACACTGACCAATAAGAGATTTTAATATATGATACTGTTACTGGTAGCTATCTGGTGTAATTATTATAATACTAGCTGTGGAAAGTTTTCTTCTGGAAAGGTAATTCTCCACCCCTATCTCCTCCCTAGGGAGGCTTTATTGAGTTCAATGTAGAACTCCCAGTGATGTTGTTTCCTTTTTACAAATAGGTTGGAGCTCCTTTAGTAGTCTTTTGGTGTTTCTGGAAGCAAAGACATTAAAAAATAAAGACTAGTTACATTGATCAGGGAGAAAGGAAAAGAAACTAGGTACACTGAAAATCAAGGTGAGGTATCAAGGTACAGTACTCAAGGAATAAAAGTACCCATATATGAGGTTGGGCGAAACAAAAAAAGACCATGATAACAAAACATTCTCTGTGGTGTATTGCACCACATACGAAGAGCCTGAAGTAGTGTCTGCAAAAGCAACATTTTCTACATATTGATGGAATTTGGAACGTTTTTTGCTTTTGATTGACTTTTCTCACCACTGAAAAAAAGGTTTATCTAGCATTATTTTTATTTTCTACACAGCTTCCACTCAGGAGTTCTATGTTCATGCAGAGCAAGATCTATCTCTCACAAAAAAATAGCTTTCTATGGAGAAGGGAAAATGGTGCACCTGAATTGCATACTTATGTTAGGATTATATTAGCCACTTTGAGCAGAATACTTTCTGCTAAAACTCCAAGAACTTTGGGGAGCTGGCAAGAACTTAAAAGTTGTTCTGAGTTGATGCTGGTGAATTTTAGTGTGGTGTTAGCGCTAGGAAAGCACTGAAGATGCAGTGTTCCCTAAGCAGCATCAAAGAAAAGAGGATGAGATCACTGCAAGAAGGGTGTGATGTTGCTAGAGCATATCCAAAGAAGGACGGTGAAGCTAATGAGGGATCTGGAAGACAAGTCTTATTAGAAGTGTCTCAGGGAACTGGGTTTGTTTATCCCAGAGAAGAGAAGGCTGAGGGGAGATTTCATTGCTTTCTATAACTACATGAAATGAGGTTGTAGTGAGGTGGATAGTGGTCTCTTCTTACAGATAATGAGTGATAGGACAAGAGAAAATGGTGTCAGGTTGTGCTAGGGGAAATTTCGGTTAGACATTAGGAAAAATTTCTTTATTGAAAGGGTCATCAGACATTGAAACAGGCTGTCCAGGAAAATGATGGTAATCTTCATCCCTGGAGGTATCGTTAAAACTTGTAGATATGACACCTGGGGACATGGTTTAGTGGGCATGGTGGTGTTTGGTTTATGGTTGGACTTGATGATCCTAGAGGTCTTTGCCAATCTTCATGACTCTCTAATTCTATGATCTTTGTGTCATGGAAAAGCCACTTTGGGGAATAGATGGATCCTGATACCAATCAGGAATACAATACACCAGCACACTAAAGGGCACTTTAGTGAGTAAAGCCCTTATACATGATGAGTAGAACTACAAAATTTTGTAATAATAAGTATCATAAAATATCCAGAGACAGCTGAGGGGTTTTTTTTGCTTGTTTTTCTCTGGAGCCCTTCTACTTTTCCCACCCTTTGTGTTCTCCCAGTGACATATCTGTGTCAGGCAATTTCAGCACAGTCACAACTGTTTATTTACAAATTTCAGTTCCTCTCCATGAAAGAATCTTTGCAACTTCCTCTTTTAATCTCATTTTGCTTCCCAGCCCTCTCCCTGCTGAGAAACCTGTCCCTCCTGTTTCACAAGGTCAGATTAGTGGTACCACAGTTGCCTACTTGTTCTTTGAAAGGAGTATGATTCTGTTCAAAATTATATTAAAAAACATGGTTTGGAGTGATCAAAAGAGGAGAAAAAGCACAGCAAATCTGATCATCTGATTTTAAGATATTGTGGGGAACATTTTGCTGAATTAGATGTTTTAAAAAAATATTGAGGTAATAAGACACATTAGTAACAAGCAGTAATTATACTCCTGGCATAAATCCAGCAAGGTGCAGTAGCTTTCTCCAAGCAACCTGTGTTCTGACATCAATGTTTTCTTAATCTCTGAGGAAGTAAATCAACAGATAATGTGTCTGATCTCTGTGGTAAATTCTTTGAACAATGACTTTGTTTCTTGGTGGCATGAACTGCCTAAGGACCGCCATAAAAGTATGCGAGATATTTGCCTACCTGCCTGTCACTAAGAACCTGGGATTAAAATGGATTATAAAGGAAGGCCATATTTTAGAATGATCTGCAAGGCTTTGCAACTTGGTGAACAAAGTGATGAGTCTTTCGGCATTGTTTAGAAATGGAGTGCTTTGTCATTGCTGCACAAAGACTGACACCAGCACAGCAGCTGTTTGCCCTTTTCTTCAGCCTTTACTCTTAATGTCCAAAGCACACAGGGAAGAGTGCATTATCAGCTGTAAAATGTGTGACATATCTCTGGGACAACTGGAGGAAGCTCCATCAATTACATATTTAGTGGGACTACTGGAGGAGTTGTCTTGGCCTGTAAACTCCTTTGTAAAGACAGAGCAAAGTTGTACTCAGATGTCCATCTGACCTCCCTCTCACTCCCTCTTCTCACTGGGGAGAAAATAAGATGCAAAAAAACCTGGGTTGGGATAAAGGCTCTAAAGAATCAAAACAAAGACTGCTTTTGGAAGAAAAATGAAAAGATGTGTTCTCTGCTTCTCGTCAGTAGGTGATGTTCAGCCCCTTTGGGGGGAAGTGGAACCCCAGCTACACATAGCATCTGCTTTAGAAGTCAATGCTTTAGTAATGTAATGCCCCCACTCCTTTTTATTGCTGAGCATGATGATGTATGACATGGGATCTCCCTTTAGTTAGTTGGGTCAGATGTCCTAGCTGCGTACCCTCCTAGCCTCTTGTCCAACCCTAGCCTTTGGGCTCTTGGAGGCTCTTGCAGAGACAGCTGTGGTGCTGTGTGAGTGCTGCTCAACCACAGCCAACATGTGGGTGTATTACCAACACCCTCCTAGCCACAGACTGGCACTATGAGGGCAGCCATAGGGAGAGCCATCTTCAACACGGCCAGACCCAGTACAGAAAGGAAAGAAATCCTTGTAAGAAGAGGCAAAAGGACAGAGAAACTATCCTTGGAGAGATGAAAAATAGCAGGAATAGTACTGAAGAAGCATCAGTGTGCATAAGCAGTTTCTGGAGCTTCTAGACAAGGACAGTGCTAGTAGTAAGAGTGCAATTCAGCACTAGCCATGTCCTGCAGTCTCCACAAAGCAATTTTTATATGTGAAGTCAGTGACCAAGATTTTCAGCAGTTGTGCAATACATTCAACATTTGATGTGTGGAGATAGTAACAATTGTAGAAGACATGAACTTCTGCAGTTAATGATGGTGAACAGCACTGTTCAGCAACCTAAGGAAAAGACATCAATCAAAAATTCTATGCTGAGAGATACTTGCGATCAAACATCACAGTCATAAGCAACATTTAGAATGTGACACTGTGTATATGTGGAATTAAGTTTATTCTGTGGTGTGGTTAGTTATGACAGGAAAAATCTGCACGTTTGTTTGTGTGGTCAGTGGCTGTATCACTCATGCTGTTTCTCCAGTGAGTTATTGTTGACTAGTGTCAGAGTTTCACATAATGACCCATCAGTCTATAACAAAATGCCCTTTTAGTAAGTTACTGTTAAAGGATGTACACAGAAGATAATGAAATCTAGCAGGCTTCATAATACAAGTTTTCATTTCTGTTCTTTCAGTCTGTTGCAAAGTTTTTAGACAGGGCATCCATAACAGGACCCTAATAATTTGCTTAGGAAGCTGCCTCCGCTGTATTTACCTTTTATTTTTTTTTTTCCTCCTCAGTATCGCATATTTCTATATCCTGCTTCATTAATGAGATTGAAAAATACTGCTATAGCAAATTAGTTATGGGTCAGCAGCTGCTAATTTTACAAGGCTGCACCATTTCCTTCTGAGCTTTGCAGTAATGCTTATATGTCATTTTGTGTCTGCCCAGGGTAGATGTGAGTAGCAAGCAGAATCTGGGGTAATGTTTTTATGTTGTATCCTAAAGCCTAGCCAATGGTTCCACTAAAATTTGGAAAGGTAAGTATTGTGAAAGTTAGAGGTTTTATGTGTAGCTGTCCTGATAAGAGGTTAAACAGTTGTGGGTATTTTTGTTTTTTTGTTGGGATAGAAATCCTAGCACTCATAAGTATCTCCAGCCTGTGCAAATATGAGAGAACCTGGTGTGATAAACATGCTGTTGGCAAACAACTTCTGTTTATAAACAGTGATTTGTGGTGTTAGCCAAAAGAACCATCTCATGGTATGTCCATGATCTCAGGAGAATAAGAGATGGGGTCTGCACAGTTGTCTAAAGGTGGTTACTTTTCATTCTGTCTGTTTTCTCCTTTATTTACCACCTGGCTTTCCAAATTCCTTCTGGCCTTCATAAAAATCTGCCAAGGGACAAGTGAAAATGCAAACTATGGTGTTTTCCAACACTTGGGTTATGTTTCCTAAACCTGGAACCATGAGTCGCATGAATGAGGTGCAAGGGAAAGTTCCTCTCATGCTCTTTGTGCTACTTTGTCTAGCTAAGAAACTTTGTGGCTTCTGCCACTGCTGCATGGCAGAATGTGTTATGGTCTGATGGGGAGGTGAGAGCATAATTCCTCCACATTAGTTGGTGGAAGTTTTAAAGCACTGCTCTGATGCATAAAGTAAAAACCCTAAAACTGCCCATGAAATGTTAGGAAAGAATCTGGGGAATTATCTGCTTTGACCAATGTGGTTCATAGCTGTGAGTTTAGTGGGAAGCTGGTGAAAGCCAAATGTGTGAATCCACTTATTTAGAAATAAAGCTAGAGCATGAAAAGGAGAGAAAAGAGAAGAGCAAGCCCAGCAGACTTTGGCTATAGACAAGCCTAGGAATCCCTCCAAATTCTCACTTGTTTGTTTCCTGAATCTGAGATTCTCCAGACTTGTCTACGTATTGCCTTACAAAAGATACCTCATGCCCTTGCCTACAGTCTTTGTAATGAAGTGCCAGGAGTAAATTTATTTATGTAAACAGTGGATTAAGATTTACTTTGTTTTTCAGTTTTTGGTTGTTTTTTTGGGAAGACCAAAGCTCAAACCTGCTTTTGCGAGAAGTTCAAAGGACTACTAAGGTCATATTTCTTCTTTTACTTATGGGCTTAGTATGATTTGGAAACATACAAATGTATGTAAACACGTAGATGTATTGCGGTTCTAGACACTGTCACTGATGTGCCTCAGTTTGCAAACTACCTCAAACACCATCTTTTGTTCTGAATGAACGTCACATGAAGTAGTACTTTAGAAAGGTTTCCAGTCAGCAGCTGACTATTTTTATGATGCCTCAGAGATGTCAGTTGATGAAAAACCTTGATTAGAGCAACCTGATGCTTCTGTAGTTCAGCTGGTGGTAGTGTGGGCAAAAGAAATAGGCACAGGCAGATCCAGCCTTTAACACAAATATTTCTTCTTGCTTAGGATGGTGTTTCCTCAGTCCTTGCTGGTAGGCTTTCTGTCCCTTTGACAGTAAGTGGCACTCTGTACATAAATAATCCTTTGCTTAAGGTACAGAATCAGGCATCATGAAAATTGCAGAACAAAATAATTTGGTCCCAGATAACTACTGAATTTGATCTGAATGTCTTCCAGAAACCTGCTTCAAAATATATCCATCTTTGCATGTCATTCTCTTTTCTGTACATCTAATATAAATATGCTCAATGCTCATTAGAAGTCCATAAACCCACAGCTGATTCCAACAGAACACTAACTTTTTTTAATGCATATAGTATTTTTTTAAAATTTTACTCTGTTCTCAAAAAAAAAATGTGGCCACTAAACAATTATAACCAGCATTACAGCCTTGGCTAAACTCAGAAAAGCAAAGAAGGAGTTAAAGTTGAAAATTGAGTCCTGTAATTATTATTCAGCTTATTTTGGTTTCAATGATTGCATTAGTGTCCAAGAAAATATGTGATCATATATATTCTGAATGCTGTAGTCCTTAGGCATAATAGGGTTAGTTGAGGACAGTGTCAGCTGTAGTATTTGTCATTACCTTTCATTTTCTTAGTTGCATGCTGTCATGGATTTGTGTTGAACTATTAATACTTTGAATGTAGATTTTTCTCTGCTTTAGTGACTTTTTTTTTTTAAAAAAAACAACCCTCTTCTTAGCATTCTTTAGTTCCCTGTCATTTTCAGTAGCAGAAATGTTCCCTGTTAAATGCACTTTGTTCTCTTTAAAGAAAACAGCATGTTTAAGCGAATGGTACAAACTTGACTGTTTGCTTCTCTTCTGTAAATGCTGGTAATGTGTGTTATTAATTACATTGCTCTTGTATGGTAGAAGATACTTTTTTTTTCCGTTCAGTGGCTCTACCTTCTGTTGTGTAACCGTTCCATAAAGGTCATCTTTTTACCACACAATAATCTTAAATGTCATACTTTCCAGCATGTTTAACCACTTCGTATCTAGTTATATACTTGGTGGATCAGAGCATGTTGCTAAACGAATTTTGGAGATTGACAATGTAATTGAATTCATAATAAATTGAACAACTTCTTGTGCCCGTATCTTGCTACTTTGGAATCATCAGCCAATTTTAAGTATACGTGTAGTTAGTCTGTGTTTTCTGTTTATAAATGTGGCTGTTGTACTTCATATCGAAAAGAAGTTCTTAACACAATGCCAGTGATTTAACCAAAATAAGCATTTTATGCCTGAGAGCCGTTTGCCTTCTGGTGTTCCCTTGAGAGTCCAGTAAAACACAGGGAAGTGAAATAACTACCTGCATGTTTGAGTAAGTCTGTAAATGCTGAGGATGCATGTGTCTGACCAGAGGCACTTATACGCGGTGGTTATGTATTTTTGGAGCAGTGGTTTGAATATTTCATAGTAGTTCATTTCGGCATACATGTGTTATGTGTGGGCATGCTGTGCACACTGTGCAGAAAGTGACCTGTAACCTCTACAACATTAAAGGCTTTTAGTGCTGGATGCATTTAAAATAGTCTTGCTCTGTGCTGGATGTTCTTCAGGGAGAACATAAACCTGTCAGCATTTTGTTTCTATTCTCTCTCTTTTAATTTCTCTTATTGTTGCAGACTGTATTTCCCTTAGACACTTGCTGTTTTGTCACCTTCTTCCCCCTTCTCTTACATGTAGAATAATGCTTTAGAAACAAAGGGAGATGGGAAGACTACCTAGCACACAGAAGGAGAATTTACTTAATGAAGCAGAGAGTTAAACTGTCTTACACAGCCAATTAAGTGTATGCTGTCTTTTACTCTGCATGCATGCCCTTGTGCAGTTAAATGTAATTTATGTTGGTAGCATATGACGTTCTTACTTAGTGACCTGGGCTCAGAATGTGACACGTTTTGTGCAGCCTCACAGTGAGGGAAGAAGACCTAGAGGTATATAGAGGTGTAATACAAGATTGTTAAAACTGAGATAGTAAGGTGGAGTTAAAGATCATACTGTCTACTTGTCATTCACAAGCAGACAAAAATCAGGTCCAATAATTCTTGCAAGGTCCTTGACCAGTCTTTAAACTACTTGTCTTAAGAAAGAACTGCCAAGCTGGCAATTAATGAGACTTAATCTGGTTAATAACATTTTAAAATTAGCCGTGTATGAAATTGTGGTATAAATCTTTTTAATCTCCCTACAATTTCTGCTGGTTCAGAAGTGGTGAATCACTGCTGGTCTATACTTGATCTGGAACTGATCTTACCGGAAATGATACTAAAAGTAGAGATGATTTTGCTATTTCTGAGATTTGGAAATGTGTTTCCATCTTTAAAAGATACATGCTGAAATGTAAAGCAGGTTTCGTTTTTCTGAGATTAGATGTAGTTACTATATATGTGTGTGTGTGTGTTTCTATGTGGGTACGTGTGTCCAGTGTATTTATTTTAGAATATACTTTGCATGTAGAGTATAGCTGTCATACATCTCTATTTATTGCTTTGTCTGAATTTAAGGGATGTGTTTCTTTTTATGTCACCACAAAACCTACTTGGTAGGCTTTGAGAGGACCATCAACAAAACCAGTCTTTTGGACAACATTATCATCTGGTTGTTTCTTGGTGTCTCAAATGCAGTAATCCTCATTTTCTTCTTCCTATGATTAAATCTGATAGATTACCAGTAGTATTAATTCGCCTTAGTATCTAGGAACCTGAATCAAAACTGAGGACCCTCTTTATGTGGACACAGATCAGTGATGTGCGTAGTCCTTTTAGGAAAGCAACCAAAGGAGTGTGAGGTAAGAGGTAACAGATGGCTATGGACAGACTGAAGTAAAACAAGAGAGTGATGAGACAGAATTGTCCAGCAAGGCAAGCAATAGTTTTCAGCACGTTGAGAAAAAATAGTGTTTTGGAGGTGTCTTGACAAAGCATATTTTAGTGAACTCTGCTTGGAAATGTTTAGCTAACAGACAGTGGAATAAAAAGTGAGAAAATACATCAGGTGTGAGATGCGCAGTAAAGAGCCTTAAAAGTGAAAACAAATTACACTGGATGCGCCAAAGGCAAAGAGGAGTGTTGCGGTTACAGTGAACGACAAAGGAAAACAACTTTTGCAGCATGCAAGATTGTGCGTGTCAAGTATAGAGAAGAGGATGCTTGTAATGATGGATTTGATGAGAGCTTTGGCCAGGAACATAAGCTGTGTGAATGGATAGGAAAAGCTATATTGTGGAGAAGTTACATAGAACAAATCTGCTGAACTGACACATAATTGGGATGTGAGAGACTATCTGATTAGAAAATGTCATCCATGTTGTGATTTGCATGACAGGCAAGACAGTGATATTGTCCAGAGTGATTAGAGAAGGGTATGAAGAAATGAGATAAAGCATGTAATGCCTTTCATTTTACTATTTCTGGTCTGAAGTATGACATTTCATGAGGAAGAGACAGGGAGAAAAACTACGAGAGGGATGTTAACACTGGAGAAAGCGGTTTTAACAGGGACAGTAGGAGGCAAGCCGAGAGAAGAAATTGTAGATATATGGATTGTTCATAGTGAAATTTCTGTTTGCTGATGTTATGCAGAGATAAGGAACAGATAGAAGGACATTAAGGGCAGAGCTGCTTTGAGTTCCCGTAGGAAGCTTGTGGAGATGGAGGAGTCCACATGAAATTTGGTGGTTGTTGGTTTAAGATGGACTTTCAGAATAAAATATTCATAAAGGCTTCACATTTCATAAATTTTTTTTATGCTGTATCTACAACACAAGACCCTAGGATGTAGTATGTTTGGAGATAATTGTCAAAGATGGCTGACTTTATCACCGGAAACATTTGCATTGGGGAACTTTTTAAAATTGCTGAAAACTCAGTTGGTGAAGCATGTGCTTTAGGGAACAGTGATGACTCAGTCTTGTAGTTATAAACTTGTTAGGGTGCTGTATTTTGGATGAGAAAAAGTTCCAACTTTTTGAGGAAAACCATGAGAACAAAAAAGAGAATTACATTCACTCCATATCATCTTGTGCTGCAAACAACCACAGATCAGAACGTTTTTGTAAAACATATTGGTAACTAAGTAAATGTGTATATATTTTGTTTAAGAGGTGGTGAGCACTTGTTCTTTTCCTGTGTTGAACCATGATTTCTGCAAAGCAAACTTCAAAGAACAGGGAAGAGAGCAGCCTCCCCTGAGATTTCAACTGTGGTCAGGAAGACAAGAAGTACATAAACAGTCATATAATTTGTTTTTTTTTTTAGATTTCACAAATTTCTAGAATCTAGATTGTCAGTTTATGTAATGAAGAATGCAGAAGACCTGACAACATACCATTAAAAGGGGCATTTGAAACAGAATTTATGTTAATAAAATACATTGGGTTTGTGTGGTAGAGTTTTGGTACCAGTTTGAATTGATTCTTAGAGGCTGTTTTGCCCGCAACCATAAAGGATGATTCCTGCCCGTCCTTGTCTTGACCACTGAGCATTTTATTATATTTTCTCCTTCCCATTCCATCAGCATAAGCAAGTGAATGACTGGCCATGTGGTGCTTTGTTGCCAAATGGACCTAAGCCACTGCAAAAAGCAGTCTAGCTTCAGTTGTGCAAAGAATTTGTCTTGCTGTGTGAGAGTTAAATCTGAGAGATGTTTTTGCATGTGTGTTGAAGATTCCAAGTGACATCTGAAAACAAGTGCACAGAGTAATAACTTGGGGCATAACTTTAGTCAGTTGTTGTAGTCCCAGACCCAACTGTGGATAGACTAAGGAAGTAAATTCTGTTCAGTACTCTAATTTGTAAAACTGCAGTTAGGTATGTTGATAAAATCCTAAGATATTTCCAATTATGCTAGAGAATTTTTGTCAGTAAGTGAGAATCAAAGCCTAAAGCCTTGGAAAAAAATCCAACCTCATACGCAAAACTTACGTTTTGCCAAATCTTAGTATTTTGTGGAAAATAAGGTAACCTTTTTTGAAGTGAGTGGGGAAAAAAACCCATCTTTGATGAAGAATGTAAGATTCCATGTTCTCTATGCAGCTTTTTTATAACTTGTTATGAGAAACTCTGCTTCAAGAGTACACTGGTGAGTGTCCTGTAATTTTTTAATTAAGAAAAGTCAAATAACTGGAGTCTTTGAGTCAAAAGGTTTATTTGTTATACTAGGCATTTTGAATTATTAGTGAATGCTGTGTGAGTCTGTACACTGGTCAGTCATAGACTCACAGAATGGTTTAGGTTGGAAGGGACCGTAACGGTCATCTAGGTCCATCCCCCTTGCAACAGGCAGAGACACCAATATTGCAGTACAGTATGAAAGGGTCCTTTGAATATGGTCTGAAAGATGAGCTAAACACCTTGCGATCTGATGGGACCATCAGTGAGCTAAAGCTGGCATTTCTGGCTTCCTGCCAGACCTTTCCCTCTGACTAACCTCAGGATTGGCCAAAGAGGGATCTCCAGGTGGCTTAGCATCCTGTTCTTTCTTCTCTCAGCATTACTGCCTGAACATATCTGATGTACAGCCTCAAAGAATCAATCCTACATTCAGGAGTGGTGCAATACATAGAAATAAGGAAACAGAGGAAAAAAAGAACCTAAAAAGAAGAAAGTTTAAAACCCATGGATTTTGCTGGTAAAACCAATAGATAGTGTTTCCATGAACTTATGGAGAAACTATCTGTAGGGAGACTCTGGAGGTTTATAGTTAAATTTCTTGCTCAAAGCAAGTCTATTACTAACACTGTTTCGGCTCAGCCAGGCTTTCATTGTACATTGAAATGGTTTCATACACCAGAGCACTGTGCAGTCAAGGAACTTTTTAAATGGAAAACACAACTTCCTCTTCTTTCCATCTCTGCCTTTCCTTCTCAAACAGCTTGCAACTGTAACCATACTCTGGTCATGTTTCTTGCCCAGATTTGTGATTCTGATCATGCCATAACTCTTCAATCACTGACAGGCTTCCAGCTTTGTCTGTTTATTGCTCAAGCTCTGTGCAGTGGTATAGAGCTGTTTGAGAAATCTGAATGCCCTCTGTTTCACAGCTTCTTGCAACATATACTTCCCCTCTATCTGAAGTGCTTCCTCGCTTCTGTTTTTAGATGCCAGCCCCATATGAGCCTAGCTAGCTAAAAGTTTTCTCCTCTTGGTAGTGAACATGTTTGCAAAGTTGTTCTTTCTCTATAACATAGAAGTCTATAGCCTCCTGATTCGTAGGACTTTATCAGGACCTTAGTATGAGATCATCCTGCATGTACTGTCTGGAAACATGGGACTGAGGAAGGAAGAATAAACTACACCAGAAAGTTGGTTGATATTGATAAGTTACTTTACATTTTCATGGCCAAACCTCACTGTTATGATAAGGCAGTGAAATTCACATGAGCATAGTGAACTCCTGCTGTGTCCTTAGTGCAGAAGTTCCATCAAACTGGCTAAGCAAGGACTTGTGTGGCTTGCAGGGGCTTCTGTGAGGTATTGAGAAGTTAATGAACTGAATTAATTCTAAGAAAACTGAAAATAAAGTCTCAACTATATATAGATAGAGAGATTTGTGTAGATACATATATAGCTGTTGGAGATCTCATTTCTGGGGGGGGAAAAGAGTTAATGAGGTGTTTCAATGTCTTTGTATGAAGCTGTATAAATTTTAGCGACTTAACTTTAGCAGAAATATCCTGGAGTGTTTGAAGAGTGGTGAATAATTTGGAATAAATTCAGATCAATGCAAAAGACCCTTTATGCCAATCTAAAATGTAAATTTTGAAGACCCTTTAAAATCCTTGCTCTTAAAAAAAAAAAAAAAGTAAATTATTAGGTCCTGCATTTTATAAACAGTTAGGATGAAGGCAAGTTCAGTTATCTCAGCACTGTGTTTGATGTAGATCTTTCAGCATGTGGTTATCTGTCTTTGTGTGAAGATTTAACTAATTTTTTTTGAGTAATATTCTTGAAAGTGCATCCAAGAGGGTTTATGAAGACCAGATGAGGGTTGTTAGGATGGTTTCCCCAGAAGCAGTCTATATAAAATATGACATCTTTTAAAAAGATTATTAAAACTGTTATTTCCTGTTCCAGCACTGTGCTTGGATTTAGGAATAGGTAAAATTTTTGTGGTGACATTTGCATTCTCTACTATTAAATAGGTGATTTCGTTCTTTGGGGCAGGTATTTGGCAAATAAAACAACTCTGATTTATTTGACTGCATTCCTTTCTGAAATTTTTAATGGCTGTGCAAGCATAATGTGGACACCTGCAGCAAAATGTAAAGTACAGGTAGTGGTTACCAAATAAACCTTAATTTGCCTTTTAATTTTTTTGTAAGTGTACTGTTAATCATAAAATCACTCAGACAAACGTCATCTGACAGCTTTTGCTCATCAATAAGGTATGATAACTGTGAGAACTCAAAGGGTTTTCTCACTTGTCTCACCTAGAACACTTGATTGCAGTAGACAAAGATAATGAACTATGAAAATCATGGCAGTGTGTAATCTTCCTTGGTGCAATGTTTGTGTTAGATTTGATACTTCGGTTTTTCTTGTGTGTATCTGGTAGAGGCAACCACTACCACTGAATTACTAACAATCTTTGCCTTAAAATAAGGGGAGCTAGCTTATCCAGTTACAGTAGCTTTAGTGAAGAAAGTGAACTGTACCTGCAAGGTAGTTGGGTCATGATCTCTGTGACTTCTTATAGTCCCACTTCAGAGTCACTCATGAGTAAGACATGGCAATGATTTTGACCAATACTCTTCTCATTTCTCCTGTAATCTTGCAAATAGGCAGTGGAGCACCGTCCATCAACTTTACTAACATTGCTGGATGTCTGTGTTGGAATACTAAGGGGGCATAGTGTGTGGAGACATGCAGTGTCTGCCACAACTTCTAACCCTTGCAAATTGCTGGGAGAAAAAAATCAGATAATCTGACAGATGTTCATCTGTGAACTTCACTTTTTGCAGTTTGAACACATTACTTATGACCCTGTCTTCCATGGATGTCTCCTATTTTCAGCAGCCATAGTATATGAAAGCTTAAAGAATGTCTTCTTTGTGTCCTTTATCACACGTTAAACGGCCCTTACTTTCTTTGTGTTTGGTACTCAAAAGTTTTATGTGTTGTTGGAGTGCGAGGCCCCAAACTGAATGTTAGACAGCTCTTCTATAGAGAGGATTACTTCACGTGCTATTAGCTAATGATGACATAATTCTATTATGGTGGTTCAGATTTATGCAACAGTAAGACAGATGTTATTTACTTGAAATCCTTTCCTACAGAAATGCAAATCAAAAAGTGGTTTCTCCTCTTGTGTTTATAAAGTTCATTGTTTATATAGTTCAATATACAGTTAATTATCAAGCTATCTAAATATCTTCATGTGTTGCTACTAACTGACTCCTGTGTTGCTTTCAAACTGTAGATTTGATCCAGCTTCAAGTTATAAACATTTGAATGTAGGTGCCTAAATGTACATTGTATGTTAGCTCTGTCACTAGATATTCAACATAGTCAGTGAAGCGTGGCCGATTGGACACATCCTACTGAGGGTCAACTGAAGAGTCTCATTAGTGTCCCCCAAACACCAATGCCTATGTTGACTTACCTTCCATTAACTGTGGAAATAATTTGTTTACAATCTGTACCTGAATCCCATTCCGTCTCTCCAATTTACCCATGAAATTTTGAATTCTAATCCTGCCTTCACAAACACTTGCAGTATCCTCTCAGTATCATCTGTACATTTCATAAACATACCTTCTATTCCACTGTTGAAGCCATTGACATAAATATTGAATGTCATTGGACCTAAAACACAACGTTTGTGATTCCAGTGATTGTTTTCTGAGCGTTTCTTCAACAATACAGCACCCCTGTTAGTACTTTAATAACTTATTTAAGCCTGCTGAAAAATGCTTTGCTGTTTTGTACATTTGCATCCTCAGGATTGTTAACTCTTACTTCACAGTGGCATTAGAAGAGCTATCCCAATCCCCTCATCTCTTTAGTAGCTTCTCTCTTCACCTTCTACATTAAAAAAACCTGACTTCAGTTTATTCCGAGTCTTTGCTGAATAAAATGTCCCAGTGTATTTCTTTCTCAACTACTCCAAGATGTGGGATAGTTAAAATACACAGTATTCCAGTCCTGTATTAAAGAATGATTCTGACAGATGGTTTGTAAGCTCCTTTCTCCTTAATTTCTCTGTCTTGGTGGGTTGCAATAGATCCTCGCCATGGGAGAGTTGCTGCTTTTTTCATCTCTAGCTTTGTAATCATTATGTGGAGG
This sequence comes from Phoeniculus purpureus, assembly GCA_028565055.1. Classification (NCBI taxonomy): domain Eukaryota; kingdom Metazoa; phylum Chordata; class Aves; order Bucerotiformes; family Phoeniculidae; genus Phoeniculus; species Phoeniculus purpureus. Next base: position 102,183,960 of record JAOXOE010000001.1, on the reverse strand, counting down.
TTTCTTGAAGATCCAAATTTCCTCATGACCTGGAACTGCATCAATTATATACGTTCTTGATGCACACTGCAGTAGCCTTTTTCCACTGCCAATCCTTTGGAAAGAACAGTATATCTTACAGTTGAATTTTAGACACACAGGTTATCCAAGTCTCTGTTACTCCAATTAAATAATAGTTTCTTTAAACTATTCTTCAGTTTGTTCAGCTTCTCCAGTTTGTTTTCAGTACTACACTGAAGCCACATATAACTTCAGTGTGCCCCCACTTTTTTTCTTCATATATTCTTAATTATTTCAAGTAGGTTTTAGACCTCTCTCAAAGTCTTTCCTGTTCATATATCCTGTAGGATTTTTTTTTAATTTCTTTCTGCCCTACAATAGAAAAACTATTTTTCAGGTAATGTTGTAAATTGGTGTGTAAAGGTGCTTTTCTCCTTTTCATGAGAAAAGCTCCACTTCCACTCATATGCTTACACATCACTGTCCCTTTGCTAAGGGAGAAAAATTCCTCGGCATCTTTGAAGTCTGAAATAGAATAATGTCTTATCAGAGCTAGGAAGGGTTAAAGATCTAGCAAGTTCTTTACTGTTGCAATCAATAGTGGTGGCACTGACCCTGCTAGTAACAGTAAGTTGGCATCATACACAGTGTTTCTCTTCCTCAGTGCTCCTGAGCTGGAGCCTGTTTGTGTTGAAGATGAGACTTCCCAGACGCTTTGTGTCTTTCAGTTTTTGCTGTAAAAGGGTGCTCTTTGATCTCCCACTTCCATTTCAACATGACTGCGCGAATAAGAGCCCTGCAACTCTTAACCCAGGCTCCGTGTGCTCAAACTGGTTTCCTCATCAAAGGTTCAGAAATCAGCTGCGCTTTGATGTGGCAGGTTGAGAATTGATGCTCATTTTAGAGCTTTATGATACCAGGCTTTTATAATATAAGGTTATCCCTAGCATACTTGATCTTTCAGTATTTATTTTCCGTTTGAATAAATTGATTTTACGTTGTTCTGATGAGGTCACCATGCTAGACTTGAGGTTTGCTTGACCTTAGGAGAAAAGAGTGTTAGCCTAAAGGAACTATGCTGCACAAGGAGAGTTTAAACTTTGTGATTTTGACAACTGTGACTCTTGGCTTGATGGCAGATGTGGAAAACACCACCATGTCTGTTGTGCACAGTGATGAAATAAATGACTGTGCTGATATGTGGAACACCTGGAGTTATTTCTGTGGTGTTACCATCTAAAGACAGTGGAGTAGGACATTGCTATCATGGAGGTTCATGCTCAGAGTAGGACCACAGACAGACTGCAGTGTTCAGGCCCTGTGTACAAGGTCAAGTTACTTTAGGTGGAGGATATTTCTTGGAAGCTGGGTAAAGCAGAAGTACAATTGTAATCTACCGGCAAATATCTAATTGAACTTATTTTCTGTACCTAATAATGAAATAATTTAAAACTGCTTTTTTCATCTTTCTTTACAAAGTCCTGCCCTTTAGCTCATTTGTAACATACCAGCTTTTACCTCAAAAAAGTCCATCTTAGTCTTGGCTGCTGGTCATCAGTTGAGAGTCTTAAGTTATGAAATTATGTGTTTGTATCTTTGAATCCTTACTTCACCAGCACTGGGAAGAGATGTGCAAAGTGAAGGCTTTCCTCTTTTCATGGCTCATAGGGCCTGCATACCCTTATGACATCAAGTCATCAATTATGACTTGTCTAATCAAATGGAATTAGTGGGAGGATGCACAGTGTGGTTTTGATTCATATTAGTAACAGCCTGAAGGATGACTTTCCTGCATGTTCTCTGGTGTCCACTATATTATTTAAACACCTAATGTTCTGTCATGTATAATTTGTGTGATAGAGGTGTGTTTCTGTTATCTTAGATGTAGAAGGAGATTAGCAGCGGTAAACTGCTGTATTTTTACATTATTTTTTTTTCCAGTGATAAAAAGCATTATCACAAAAGATCTGGCTCTTTGAACAGCCTTTTTCCTACAAGTTTGTTTGTTCTGCTTACAGACTCATAGAACTATTTTAGGCTGGAATAGATCTCTGGAGGCCATGTAGTCCAACTTCTGCTCCAAAGAAGGACCAACTAGGCAAGTTGCTCAGAACATTGTGCATTTGAGTTTTTAAGCATATCCAGGGATGGAGATCCAAAATTCTGTGGATACGTGTTCCATTGTATGACCACAGTGGACATGGGCAATGTCTCACCCCACCCCTTATATTCAATGAGAATGTCCCTTATTGCAAATTGTGTTTGGTGTCTTTTGTGTGATCACTCTGCATCCTTGGGAAGAGCTTGGCTTTGTCCTCTCTATACCTTACTGCTAGGTAGGTATTATACACAGGAGTAAAATCTCTACTTATCATTCTCTTCTTAAAGTTGTTTCCTCAACCTTATCATGTGTGTAATTTTCTGCAGAAATTCATTTGTTTCTGAGGCAAAAGTACAATCTAATGCACATTAAATACTTTAAAAATCACGAAAGAAATTATTAAATGTAACACATGTGCTTTGATGGTTAATCCTTTGTGAAATACTTTGAGAATTGTTGTTCACTGTTGAGTGCATTTGGCTTTTTGTACTGCATATGTGTTATTTCACACAGCACTCTGCTGGAGAAGCTGGCAGCTCATGGTGTAGACAGATGGACTGACTATTTGCTGGGTTAAAAACTGTCTGAATGGCCAAGCCCAGAGAGTTGTGGTGAATGGGGTTAAATCCAGGTGGTGACTGGTCACAAGCAGTATTCCTCAGGGCTCAGTTTTGGGACCAGTCTTGTTTAACATCTTTATTAATGACCTGGATGAGGGGGTTGAGTGCACTCTCAGTAAATTTGCAGATGACATGAAATTAAGCGGCGATGTTGATCTGCTTGAGGGTAGAGAGGCGCTGCAGAGGGATTCAGACAGGCTGGAGTGATAGGCTGAGACCTATGGGATGAGGCTTAACAAAGCCAAGTGCCAGGTCATGCACTTTGGTAACAACAAACCCTGACAGCTCTACGTGCTTGGGAAAGTGACTGGAGAGCTTACTTTGACAGCAGTTGAAGCAAAAGATCTCAGCAGTTTGCTTTGTAACCCGAAGGACAGGCATGTTGGGAATTGGACATGGGAGTACAACAACTGAGTGTAGCAGAGTTGAGCTATTGGAAGAGAGGGACTTCTGAAGTGGCCTCTTTGCTTACTGAAGAGCCTTGTTGTGGTGACCTGCCTGAGAGTTGACAAGCAGTAGGGAGGAAAGAAGTTGAAACTGCAGTTGATGATCTCTAAACTGTTTTTGTTTGCTCTGCTTTTCATGCCTACAATTCAGTTGTAAAGCAGTAATTAACCAAGCCTTTTAATTTATCCCAGTTGGTTTTGCATTAACTCTGTTGTCATGTTGTGTGGTGCAATCCTCCAGGCATCTGTGGGGTACAGTGCAATTTAAATTGTTTATGTCTGCATGAGTGTTTGCTGTTTGGCTAGTATTTATTTTATTTTTATCATAAAATTCATTATTTTGGGGATTTTCCTGTTTACTGTAACAGTGGGCCTTCCTGTGTCTTAGATACTGCATGCACAGAGAGTACAAAGCAAAATCTTGTCTCTATTGGTGCTACAAGGAAGTCCAAAGCTCTTCAGCAGTATTCCAAATGTGAAATAAAATGTGGCTAATTAGTTTGAGGAAATTTCCGATAAAATCCCATTGCTAGCAGAGCTTTGCTTCTTCAACAGAATGTTGGTTATTTAGATGTGTAATTTGAAGTTGTTTTAGATACAGGCACTTTTTTCAAGGAAGGAAAGTTTTGGTTATCTTGTAAACAGCATTCATTAAATAATCTGTAATAGGAAAGACTCAAGGAGAAGACAGGGCCTTTATTTCAGCCAGTTACATCTTTTGCATAGGGTCTCATAAATCTCGTATTAGTATCAAAACAATGTGACAAATGCGAGGTTTAAATTCTCTTTTTTTAATCATAAGTTTTCCTTGTGCTTTATTTAATGGAGAGTCTAAAACTGCTGTTTTATTAGTGTTGTGCAGTAATATGGTCCATAACTATAGAGCGTATTAAACACTTCATAAAGCTTTTAGGGTAACTTCTTTCAAATGTTGCACTGTGTTTTTAGAAGTTGTAACTCCCTAGAAATTGGAAGTTATCAGTTTTCCATCAAAGTAAGTGCTCCAGGAGAATAGAGGATGACCTGGTATGGTCTAGATTGAAAGCATCAGTGAAACTTGATGATTATCTTTTTTTTTATATTGTATATGTTAACAGGAGATTCTTGTCAAAACATATGTACCTAGAAATTAAGGTTGCTGCTTGCATCACTGTAATAATAATAATTTTAAAAGTGAACCTGTAACACACTTACTTATTTGTGAATTGAGTGGCAGAAACTCCATTACAGAACAAGATAATATGGATACGTGAACTTTAAATATTCAGAACATGAGCTCGCTTCTTTGCATTTGTAAAATGATGGTATGAAAATCTAGTAGCGTACAAGAACTAATCTAGCAGTGTGCCAAAGTAATTAAAGCAAAGTAAATAATCTCCAGTGTTCTTATTCCCCACAGAAGTTGTTTAATATCTTATCTTTCCAAACTAGTTTTCTTGCTAATTTGTGATGTCTTTGTAAGACTCTGCTTATTTAGCTAGTGCTGTTTTTCATGGTATGGGAATATTTCCCCTCCTGCCCTTTGGGGTGGGGAGGAAGCACATATCAGGTTCTGTCCACATACTGAAAATAGATATTTCTGCTACACAGTGGAAGTGCCAAGCACGAAGCTTAACAGCTGTAATCCTGTCTGGTCGGTTATTGTTTCCTTAGCGGAAAGACTTCAATGGCCTCAAGTGTATGAGGAATATGACTTTCTAACTTTGGTGATGTGGGACATTTTCTTGCTGGAAACCAGGGACTTAATGCTGTTCTTGTTTTGGTACACATTAGAAGAAGCTCTGTTGAAGCAGGTGAAGCATAAGGCTGTTGTAAGGCAGATCAGATTGTCTGCCTTTGAGTTGTCTCTAAATATTAGACCCTGATGACCTGTGGCATGTAAAAGTCCCTGTTACTGCAGACAATAAGCAGAAAAGATTAAGACATAAATTATGTTAAAATTATCCACTATTTTTACATAGGAGAGCATATTTCCTTACATATAGGAGTATCCTGAGTTACAGCTTTAACTGAGAAAAGCAAGGAAAGTACAAGCCGATGCTGTGATGTGGTGGTGTTACAAGAAAATTTTCTCTTTAATTTCCTGTTTGGTGCTCATTAAAGGAATGTGCCGTTGTGTATGGGCAAGGTAAATGACACAAGGCTGCAAGAGCAGATGCTAGGTAATTAACATCCTTTTTGGAAAAAAAAAAAAAAAGAATTAAAAATCATTTGGTTGTTTCTAAACAGAAGGTCCTTCAGAGACTGCCATTTTTCAGTCTAGGCTTTTGTCATCAGTTCATCCTGTTGATCAGATCTGAGGCAAGATTAACCAATTAATTTAGTCAATATGCTAACGGACCAAAACAAAAAACCCAAAAGTTCAAAAACCTCTTACAAAGTTGTATGAAAAACCAAAGACTTGCTTGATTTGGGGGGAAAAAACAACAAGACATATTTAATTAATACAGCATAAAAACCCCAACACAGACATACAGAGATTAATCATATGCTCTTGCATAACTTGGTGGAGCTGCTACCTCCATACCCTAAAATGCCCTTCCACTGTACCCCACAGTGTGCTCCATAGCACCATGGGGTGACCAAAGTAGCCTCTCCCATGAACTCCTGTTGATGGGTGACCCATCAAGGCCTTCAAGGCTGAGGCTTTCTAGGGGAACTGGTTTGGGACTTGGGTGTTGCAGGGATTACTGGGACTTCCCCAGCTACTTTGTGCCTCCGGACTCCCTGTGTGCTGCAGATGGGTTATCTTCAGCAGTGGGCTTGGGGAAAGCAGGATTTGGGCCCCACCCACCACTGATCCCCTCTGTCTCTTTGGATGCGCGCAGAGTGGTATTTGATCACAAATCCTAACACCAGGTAGTTTAGAGCAAGTTCAGTGGAGCAGCTTCTTTTTAATGTTTCGTGACATTAACAGCTCCATTTCTCAATTAGAATGGAAAATAAAATTGATTATGTGTGTCCGCAGGGTGACACTGTACTTTTAACCAGTAACTGGAAAGTAAATGGAAAAGGTCACCACAAATAGCATTTTAGTTTAATTATCCCTAGAAGACCACAGTGACTTGGTACATGGTTTTTTGTTGTTACTGTTCCTACAGCTATCAAACAATGTTTACAGACCTGTCCTACATATTTATAAAGGGATAGATTTGGATGACATGGCTCTGGCTCTTTCAACTATGCCTTCTGTAAATATGGAGAAGTTGCTGTGCGTGTTTCCTTAGCAGCATCTCCACGGTCTTATTTTCGTTTTGGTAAATACTGCAAGTTTGAGGCTATGAAACAGCTTTTGTCTTTGCACACAGTCTCTGACAGAAACTGCATTCTGTGTTGAGATCTTCAAGTGAACAAAATTGCAAATTTTCTTATATAATATTGATGCTTTAATAAGATTGTTAATTCTGGCAGATAGCTATTAACAAACTTATTGAGAGGGTGCAAAGCAGAAGTGTTCAATGTTAACTTTACTTTTGCTAGTTAGTCCACATTAGTTTCCTCCACGGAAAACAGGACTGATTATTTCTGCTAATTAGAAACACATCAGTGGTGTGAATCACATATGTAGTTAGTAGTAAGATTTTGAGAAGATGTTGGAGATTGTTTTTGGAGTATGATTTACGTTGATCATATACTAGACGTACAGACGTAAGTCTACCTACAGATTTCACGGCCAAAAGAAACAACTGGTTGCTTCTCACAGAAACCAGTTAAAGGTGCTGCTTCATAGGTTGACATTGCTATTCCTTCTGCTCAGGTCCGAATTTCTTCTTTCTGGACAGCTTGAGTTTGTCACCGGAAAGCAAGTGGGGTTGGGAAATCAGAAAATAAACTCAGAGCTTTACTCCTGTCATCTACTCAGCCAGGTAATTCACTCAGTGGAGGTGTTGATGAAAATAGCACTCCTTAGATTTGCTCAGTTGGTTTCTGAGACAAATAGAGAAAAAAGAGCTGAAGGAAGGGAATGATTTGGAAGGGAGGCTTGCAGCAAAGCAAGCTTGGAAGATGGAAGAGCTGGTTGGAATGGCTCTTGTTCCCCTGCTGCGTCCAAATTGAACCACTGAATAGGTGCAAATGTAGATGGCAGGATAAAAGTGGAAACTATTCAAACAAAAAGCAATTAACTTGTATACAGATGGCTTTCTGGCATTCACAGCTGCATAGATTTTGGTTGTGTACTTTTTTAGATGTGCCACGGAAGGTTAAAGCCTATGTATGTCCATCTCCAGCTGTTCATGCACAAAAACAGATAAGGAAATGAAGCCAAGTGAGCATTGTGCATCGCGTCAGACTTGCTTGCAGAGATAGGCATCTCAAACACTAGTGCAGCATCCTGTCCTGTCAAATGGCCCTTGTATCAGCCTTTTATGAGAAGAAATTACATATTTTACATCAAAGGAGTCACTCCAATTTCATAAAAATGAAATATGGGGAACTGCTAAGTATATGTCATATCTCTAGGATAAAGCCTAGAGTTGAGAATCCTGCATAGGAGTGGAGGATTGTTGAAAATATGAAACATGTTAGCTCTTGAAGCAGCTTCGGTATATCCTGGTGACTGTTTCTGGAAAGTCTAAAATTTAAGCTGTTTCACACAGAATAAATCATGCTGTTTGTGTACTCTGATCCTTTATACCACAATGCAAGCAGCTGAATTTTACACAAACATGTTAAGCTATGCTTTAAAGATAAATTTGAGTTAACATGCAAGCTACATTGATTCAAATTTTTGTGTATAAAATCGTGGCTTGTATCTGTAAGTGGTGGCCAGCAGGAGTAGGGAAGTGATTGTCCCCCTGTACTCAGAACCTGGTGTAACATGTTCATTTTTGGGCACCTCACTACAAGAAAGATATCGAGGTGCTGGAGTGGGTCCAAAGAAGAGCAGCAAAGTTGGCAAAGGGTCTGGAGAAGAAGCCTTATGAGGAGCATCTGAGAGAGCTGGGACCAGTTAGTCTGAAGAAAAGGAGGCTGAGAGGAGACCTTATTATTGTTTACAACTACCTGAAAGGAGGTTGTAAAGAGGTGGGTGTTGGTCTCTTCTCACAAGTAACAAGTGATAGAACAAGAGGAGATGGCCTCAATGTGTCCCAGGGGAAGTTTAAGTTAGACATTAGGAAAAAGTTCTTTACTGAAAGGTCATGGAACAGGCACTGGAACAGGCTGCCCAGGAAGGTGGTTGAATTGCCATCTCTGTGTATGTTATAAAGTTGTGTAAACATGGATCTTAGGGACATGGTTTAGCGGTGGGCTTGACAGAGTTAGGTGAATGGTTGGACTCAATGATCTTGAAGGTCTTTTCCAGCCTTAATGATTCTATGGTTCTATAAAAAATACTGGTTTGTGCCAAAGGAAACCTGTACTTCTGTCTTGCAATTCTTCACCTTTCAAAAAAATTAATTACAAAAATAAAGTGTTTGAAATATCTTGTTAAGATGGTAAAAATATTTAGTCTGACCACTTCAAAACTGGTGTAGGAATGTCTCTGGATATTTCAAGTTGGTACAAGACCACTGTTTGTTCATTGTTCTTTAGTCCATTTCAATTTTGGTCCAACTTCTTGCAGGGGAGCATTGTGGCTGCCACGTAGTGAAGCCCAGTTAGCATGCAGACCTGTTGGAGTGCCTCTCAGAGACCCCTGGTCTTTCCTTCCTTACTATGTCATGCACAGTATGGATCTGTAAGTGGATTGCTTTTCATCTCTGCCTGCTCCTGCTGTGTTTGTGCAGTGGTGAGCCTGCAACTGTAGGAGCCATGTGCTTTCTCTTTCTATTTATCTCTTGTGGAGCTCCCCTTTGGCAAGTAGATACTTGGGAAGTGAAGTTAAGGCTCCAGCATGTGTTGTGTTCTGAAAGATGAAACATAGAATTTCAGAGAGGAGTTTTATACGGGAAATGAAGGGGTCCATCCCACCATTTCTAGAGCAATGTTGCACCTGTTTACTGGTCACTAATAAGACTTCTCTATTTAATGTTCTCTGGGGTATGTGTTTCTCCCTTGATCCACTTGAAGTGCTTTCTCATGGTTAATGATCTGAATTTGCCAAGCACACTGACTCATTTCAATGCTGTTTTTCATTATGTAAGCTATTAACGGGTCACTGCTCAGATGCTGGAAAATCTGTTTCAGGCTAATAGCTAGGTGCACAAGTGCCTCTCCATGGTATATTTGCTACCTGTGCACACGTGTTCTGGCTTGGTAGTTGGTAGAAAATCCCATGACAATACGAGAGGCAGCATCTGTGCCATTAGCAGTCAATCCCCAAGCAGCCTTTCATTAACATGTACAATACTTCACCTTTTCTAGGATTTTTGCACAATTTGATCGAAAGAGAGTGAGAGGAAGCACATGGATGTACAGAGGAAGGTGTTGATAAGTAAGGAAATAAAATTCTTCCCAGGAGAAAAACATGTTCTTACAGTAGAGGAGGTAATAATGCAGGACGAGGAAATCTCTTGGAGACGCTTTTAAAAATCTGGCATAGAGTACTTTTCCTGAAAGTCAGTAGCAATACTTTGTAGGAATCGTAATTTATGAAGGCACTTCAGAAGACAAGTAGTTGGACACAGGAAAGCCTTGAACAACACGGGAGTTATTTCAGGTCTCAGTTTTTGACAACTACTCTGTTACATCAGACAATCCTATTGCCTCTTAGTTGTTAGACTTGGATAGTGTACCTTTGCTTACAGATGGTTTTCTTCACATGTATACAGAGATTTTTAGTGTTTCCTTTGGTGTACAGACAAATTGTTTGAGAAAGGGTGAATGAAAATTAGAAATGGGTCCAAGCCAATCTTGGATATTATTTCTGAACTTCACCCATTTTCTGGGGGGAGAAAGGAGTTTCACATTTCCTGGATGTGGCAGAACTTCTAGAAGAAAACGTTTCGAAGTTTTCTTTTTATACCCTGTTTCTATGGCTAAAAGCCATTTTTGGTCTTTTCTTCTCTTTATATAAGTATCTGAAATTCAATTTGGAAACCAAACAGGGGAGCAGGAAAAAACCCATAACACCCCAACATTCACTCCTCATTCATTTTGGGAAAAGGTCTAGGTTTGGCTTCTCCTAAGAAGGACAGTGCTAGGAGAAGCTTTCATTCCTGCAAAGGTTCACAGCCTAATAGGTACAGCAGAAGATCTTCGATGTCAGTGCCTTTCCTTACCAGGAAGAAAATTAAAAAGACAAACTTTGATTGTGCTTGCACAGAAAATAATATCACAGTCAACATGTGTGTTGATGTTCTGAAAACTCTTTTCAGCATAAAGCAGTGCAGAGCAGTTTCCCAACAATGAAAAATGGACAACTGAAGGATTAGTTGTGTTGTAGCATTTATTACATAAGAGGTATTTGCATGGTAAAGAGGAATGCAGATTTGATTGAGATTAAATAGAATTTTATTTATTTTATTCATTCTGTCCTCTTACAGAGAACAGAATGAATGATGTTAATGAAAAGCTGACTGATGGAAGCAGGAGTTGGTGTACCATGCCACTTGTATTTTCTGAACCCCAGCAATCATTTTATGGGCATCTAAGTTAAATGATGGGTACTTAAAACTGTTGGCATGCTAAATTTATATAGAGCATCTGCTGTGTCAAGATGGAAGTATGATGACTCCAGATCTGATCCTACAGATGTTAGTTAGGTGTCTGTTCTCCCCATAGAGCTGAGAGAGCATTTTCACAGAGTGACTCAGCCCAACTATGTTTTGCATTGCATTTTGGCACTACTCATCTCTCCCCGTATTCTATGGAAATGTGATATAGCAATGACCTGGATTTACTTGATTCACCTCTAAGTCCCTAACCAGTCATCTCAGTCAGTCCAGTTACAATAAGCTCCTTGTTTTGCTCTACTGCATGGAGGCAGGGAGCTAGACAAGGGGTGGATGATAGTTTAGATGCCTCTCTCTTTTTCGTGAAATACAGGAAACCTCACGATTAATCAGTGATACTCCTGACAACTGGGGTTGTTCTGTTTATTTTAGTTCTTGTTCTAAGAATAAGACTGATTGAATATCTGTGTTAATAAATATGATCCCAAGCAGAGGTGCATGTTTCACAGACTTTTTACTGTTATCTGATTCGGCCTCTTCACATCCTTATTTTATGACTAAGTAAAACCCACAGTCTGCTGAGTGTCTGCCAGGATAAGAACCCACCTGCCAGACTCAATGCCATTAATCATTTGCTTATTTTTTTTATTTCAGTTAACATCTCTAAACCTCATAGATGCTAGAGCAGGTGCTGACAAGAGCTTCAGTGATTCAGTGTCCCGATTACAGTTTGACACGTACTAGTATTGTTTTGGTGGCCATAATCAGTAGGACACAGCATCCCAATAAGTTCTCTGTGGTATTGCCACAGCTTGAGGTTGCTTTGAGCCCCTTTTTGTAGCAGATACAAATTTCTTACAAGAATTTAACTCTGCAGGGATCTAGGGCTTGTAAACTACAAATTCAGAGTGATATCTTGAACTCAGGGACTGTGAAACTCCAGGATTATGTGCCCCCACTTGAAGCCTAGCAATCAAGCCTACAGCGTAGAGATTGCCTCATGATACAGTATTATCAATTAACCACCTGTTAGGGATTTTCTGTGACTCAAAGAGGTAATGGCTAGCTGGCTGCTGCTTGCTAGATAGTCACTCATAATATGGTGCCATGTCCTCTGAATTAGGTAAAATCTAATCCTTGATGCTGCAAATGTTTTATGTTTGGTCTGGCAGAGGGGCTGGACTTAGATGACCTTTCGAGGCCCTTTCCAACCTGTAACATTCTGTAATTCTTATCATATGATGCGTGTTTGTGAGATGAGTCAGGCATGCAACTCATCATGACCAAGACAGCTGAAATTAGCCCATGCTACAGAACGTACTGATGTAGTCACTGTTATTGTTTTCGCTAATATATGGGAAGTCAACCATATGTTAATTATTTTTCTTCAGAACAATCCCATTAAAATTTTAACTGGTTTTATTAGCAGCTAGAAATTCTCTTTCAGTCACGTGAAAGTGCTCTGTAACTGGCAGACCTCACAGTTCTGTGCTTGGCATATAAATCCTTCAAAAGCTGGTGTGCCAAAATGTGCCCTTCTTTCATAAGTGAAAGATGGGGCTCTGCAGTCTTCCATATTTGTGACTAGTCTTGATTAGCTTCACCCGTTTTAACTTTCACATTTTGGGACAACTGTTTCCCTTTACCTGAACCCACAGAGGGATCTAATGCAGGAAGACAGTAATAGGCTATTGCCTATTGAAGTGGGGATGATTAAAGAAGCTAGGCAGTTGTTTTTGCTGAAGTTGTGCGATATCTGCCTCTAAACCCCTATTTTCTGAATTATACACTGCTTTCAGCATTTAGTCCTCTGTGTTTTAGAAAGGCTTAAGATAAAAAATCCAACCCACCAGGGGACCTAAAGAAAACCTGGGAAGATTTTTTTTTTTTAAGTGTTGAATGAGTTATTGTGCAGGAACGAGTATTATCTAACTGATAGGGATAATTTTAAAATATGATATGCCTACACAGCATGAATAAATTTGACAATTTGAGGCTTAATTGGGTAACGCAATTGCGCTCACAAACACTTCAACATTGTGGCAACAATTAATGCATGTAAACTTGCTGGATTTTTGTGTGTAGTTATGGTATTTAAAAAACTGATTTCTAATTAATTGGTCTCATTTTCTTCTAATTTAGAATGCCAAGCAAATTTTGATATCTTTTTGCGTCTGTAGTTTTAGAAGCCCTGTAATTGTTACATTTGCTAAGCGTAACTTTATGCAGTGGAGGGGGAACTCGTGAGCATATCAGCTTTGCAAAGATCTGAGTATTTCACCTGCTAGACATTAAAAGCCTTGGACCCTAAAATCTGCTGGGGCACACTGCAGGAATGTATGAATACCTTTAAAAGACCATAATCTCCTTCTACTCCCTTTTGTTGTCCTCTTTCCGAAAGTCAAACCCATTGAAACTAAACCTTCCAAGAGTCCTCAGGACTCAATAGCTTCAAATATTTGTCTCAAAGCAAAACCAGAGAGGTATCACTGATAGTAGTCTAAGCTTAAAAGTCAAGACTCAGATCTCCAAATTTGAAGATTTTAAGACTCAGGACGGCTTGGGGGGGGGGGGGGGGGGGGGGGGGGGGGGGGGGGG
>JAOXOE010000001.1:102106130-102170099 GCA_028565055.1 Phoeniculus purpureus | reverse complement strand
AGCCCTTTGGGTGGGAGCCCGGGCGCAGCGAGGTGGTGGTCCCCGGAGTCACCTGTCCGAGAAGCAGGCGAGGGGTGCGGTTAGAGGCAGCCCGAGTGCCGGAGCGGGGTGGCCGGACGTTGCCGCGGCGAGGAGCGCTGCCGGCTGTGGGTCGGGACGTGGGAGCGTTTGAAAAGCCAAGGCAAGATGAGAAGGAGAGAGGTGGCGGTGGGGGGACGTGACCCAGGGGGGAAGGGAGACAGGAGTGCTTGCGCTGGTCTGTGTCGAGAGGACAAAAGGGCAGCCGAGTGACCGCAGAGCGGCAGCCCCCCTGCAGGTCCCAGTTGCCGTGTGTCGGGAACGTCCCGCCTGAGACTCGGGATAATGAGGTTAAACCGAGCGCTTGGTTGTTTTTCTTGGGGCTTTGCCTTCTTATCCCTAGTTTACTTGTGGTGGAGCAACTGAATCTGAGCAAGTGCTGGTAGATCTGTGCTAAAACTGCCGTCGTTAGCTTGTGGCTTCCATTTCCTCTGGGGAGGGCTATATGGGTTGGGAGAAAATCGGTGGGGATCACATAGTTTCCTTGTGTCGACCCTACCCCATCATTCTCCAAATGCGTTCTGGTTTTCAATATCGATTCTTCTACCTCCTCACCCTTCTCCTTTGTAAAAGTAGAGCTTTTGCTGGGCCAGTCTTAGTTTCCTAGAAACTTCTTTTGACCTGTTCCAGCTGGCTGTTGAACACCTCTCACTTCCAGGCTGCCAGCGCTTTACCTTGGCGGCGATCTTCTGCTGTGCGTTAACTTAGCGACCCACTCAGGGATGTGAATCCAAGAGACTAGTTGCTTGTTTTGCTCTTTGAGCATCATTGAAGTGTTTGCCATGTGCTGAGTATTTTTTCTGTGAGATAACCCTACAGCTGTGGGTATCGGTAGATGTTTTAGTTGGGTCCTGATTGCTCTGAATGACTTCACATGACAATGGAAGAAGATTTTCCTCTTTTATCAACTCTTGAATTCTCTGCTCTTTCCTTGTTTTCCCTTTGGCCCTTTATTTTTGTCATTGGAGCTTTGAGAAAACTTTTAGGACAAGAAATAGGCTGAACATGCAACTGCCTGTATTGTGCAGGCACAGAGAGAGAGAGGAGGGAAGGTTATAGGAAAAGTTATAAGGGAATACTTGTCTTCTACACAATTGAGTTGATTTCGGTAACAAACTTAACATTTGGGGTTGTTTAGGGGATTTTTTTGTGTGGTTTGTTGGTTTTTTTTGTTTTCCAACCCCTCTTTGTAGGAAGAAACAGAAATGTAAAGAGGGGTTTGAGAAGAAGAATCTGAACTTTTGGTTGATAGAAATTGGGGGGGAAAAAAGGGGTACCTGCAGGTTTGTGACAGAAATTGTTAATTTGCTGTAGTAACTACAGTTTGGGAGTGAATGGACAGGGTGTTTGACTGGGGACAATGAACAGAAACAAGAAAAGGCAGTAACAAAAAAATCCTGCTGCGTAATTTACTGGCCCATCCTAAAGAGAGGGGAAGCAGGGGTTTAATATACTCCTGTCTCCAGGCTAAGCTGGACTCTTTGGTGACTTATTACTCGTGAAGCTTTAGATGAAATTGGAGGGCAGAATCTTACTGACTTTAGCGAGCTCTTGGGTGGAAAAAAGAGAAGCTAGCAACACATTTAAGTGTAGAAGTGGCCCAAGAAAAGCAGACTTTGAGCAATTATCCTGGTGTCTGTCATAAGTTATTTGAGACGCTGTCTGTGACTGATAGGTCTTTGCCAGCAGAAGGTTGGTCTTGCTATCGTATTACAAAACATAGTGCTGCTGTCGCTGCTGTGCCATATGCCCCTGTTCCTCTACACCCATACTGACACTGAAGATGCTTTGGGGGCTTATCTGATGCCCGATGCACACACAGTGATAGAGGGAGACTCATCTTTCTGTCACTAATGTGAATAGCGCTACTTACCTGGCTTGCAGCAGTCATGGCTACACAGCAAGTTACCTCTCTGACACTGTTTCTTCTCCACTGCTCTAGGAAGGGTCGTTCCTGAGCTCCCAGATAACAATTAAAAATAAACCTTTACAGGAGCTTTGAAAATGCGCTCATTTAACTCCTCCTCTATTTTAGCATGGGAAGATGGGGTTTACCAAGTGTTGTAGTGTAGCAAGTGTTTTTGCTTAGCCCCAGGGCACTGGTAATGAAGCTGGCATCGCTCACCACATCGCTCTGCTCAGGCCCCCTTATTCCCTACACTCCCAACCGGGGTGTTTCTGTGGGAACCAGTCTTCAACAATGTCAGCTTTGCTTCGATATTTACAACCTCTTGCCGATCGTGTATCGAGAGCATTTTCATCCAGAGGATTCGTTTCAGGACTTTAATTGAGGAAATCCCTTTGTTTCAAGCGTCTATAATAAACCATTCAGAACGCTGCCTTTGAACGAACTAGGTCACTGTAACGCGTGCACACACACGCAGCGATTCTCATCTGCTTAGGGTAGGCTGCATTTGGTTGAGCCATATCCCTGGTGAGCTTGTCCCTGATTTATCCTTCTTGGACTGGCTCGTTCGCAGGGAGCTTATGCTGAAAACTCACTGCTGGAGGTCATTCTCCATTCTTGGCATCTCTGGCAGCCTTAAGCGTAAATTGCAGCCTCATTTTCTATCCAATCAATACCACGCTTATGTCGCTGAGTTTCCATGGTGCCCCCAATCTTCTGTCTACATATTGATGTCTGACAGCAGGAATAGCATTCTGTGTCACTATATGGACTTACTGAACCTGTCAAAACTACTTAGGCTCTGTCGTACTAATTTATATCCATATCCTGATATTATTTGTAACTGTCGAGCTTTGACTCGCGGGGATCGCTGCACTAAGGACTGGGCCCCAACAATGCGCTCCAGGGATGGTTCAAGGGAGGGATGCTTAGAGAAAGGGGGAAAAAGACTCTCTTCTAGAGCAGCTGGGGTAGTCTAGAATCTCCTTTGAGCACAATAGAGCTGTTCTGAAAACATCCAAGTCTCAATGGATTCGAGTTAATGCTTTGGAAATCCTTCTCCATTGTGCTGCTCTGAATGCACAGAGGGTCCTCTCTGGAGCTCGGGAGAGGAAAAAGGAGGAGTGGGCACTGTCAAGTGCTCAATGTGTGTTTGAGGAGAGTTGGGGTGAACTTGAGTCGGTTGTCTCCTATCAGTTCCTTCAGCAGAAGGAAGCACTGTGGAAAAATGGAATTGCAGAAGGCATCGCTCGCTCCTTTAGTGTGGATGTTTGAGTTTTCCTATGGTAACCCACAGGGCACTGTAGCTGGGTAAGAGGTGGTGGTATGGCGGTGTCTCTGGGGGCTGACACAGCAGCCACTGAACAAGATGAGGAAAGAATCGAAAGATAAGGAAAGAGTCTCTGAGAGGCTGATGCCTGTTACTGGTGTAAACAGGCACTGAATTAAGGCCAGTAGGTAGATATTGGATTATATTTTTGGAACCCCCCCAAACTGTGCTCTGCAAACCATTCATCTTGTATCAAAGAGAAGTGGTCATCAGCTGGAGAAGCTCTTAAATCCCACTACCTTTAAATCTTGATCCAGCTCATGAAATAAGAGTTGGCAGTCAGCGTGGAATTTGCTGCTTAAAACAGTTTGCTCTGCGATGCCAGAAGTGATTTTTGTGATGCCAAGTGCATTAATACTTTTCAGACCCTCTTCAGCTTCCTGCAGTGTTTTCACTAGTGAAAAGTAAGGACTTTGAAGACTTCAGAATGTCCCTGTTGCATGTGGTGTTTCCTGTAGTGATATTAAAGTAGTTCAAGTTTTCAGCGATAATTTACCTTGTCCCCCTAGAAAGGGGTCAGTGGGACTTTGCCGAAGTAGATGCTCTCTTGGACGGTGCCTCACCTTATTTTATTCCAAGGAACAGAATCACTGAACTGTTTGACATGTCTGGCTCTGCCTCCTGCAGTGGCACCACAATGATCATCTTTTTTTAAACATTTTTCATTTCCTCCTTTGCTCACATATGTGGGAGTGACTTTGTAAAAACTGGAATCATCTCGTGGGCTGCTTTTTTAATGTCCTTCAGACCAAAGGTTGAGAGAACACAGCTGAAGGCTGTTTTATGGGAGATGAAAAGGGGGAATGTGAATATAATAAAGAGCTAGACGTGCAGCCAGGTGACTTCCACTCTCTCTGTCTCCCCACTCCAAAAGCTTCTACCCTTCTCCTCCCCCTCTACTCTGTCCTAGTGAGATGACATCTGGGCCTCTCAGTCCCAGAAGGACACAGAACTGCTGGTGAGAGTCCAGCATGGAGCCTGATGAGGAAAGGCTGAGGCAGCTAGGTCTCTCTAGCCTGGAAAAAAGGAGACTGAGGGGTGACCTCATTAATGCTTCTAAATATGTGAAAGGTGGGTGTCAGGAGGATGGAGCCAGGCTCTGCTCAGTGGCATCTGATGATAGGACAAGGGGCAATGGGTGTCAGCTGGAACATAGGTGGTTCCACATCAATATGATAAGGAACCTCTTCCTAGTGGGGGTGACAGAGCACTGGAAGGGGCTGCCCATGGGGGTTGTGGAGTCTCCTTGTCTGGATGTGTTCCTGTGTAACTTGATCTAGGTGATCCTGCTGTGGCAGAGGGATTGGACTGGATCTTTTGAGGTCCCTTCCAATCCCTAATGCTCTGTGATTCTGCCTACCCTTCTCAAAATAGCAGACTGTGGTTTCAATGTGAATAACCTCTAGAAGTGAGCAGTAGAGCTGATTATGTTTGAGGCAAAGCCAAGGTTTGTTATATTAAAATAAATACATGAATTCATTAATTTGAGCTGTAGAAGCATTTTGCTTGGCAAGTGCCACGGATTACGTCGCAGCTGCAGCAGAGGGGTGAAGGCTTTAAGCAGAAGAACCTTTCAGAAGACTGAGATTTTGTGATAGTCTCTAAAATTAAAAAGTGCTTGGGGCTCCAGTCTATTGCTGTTTACTAAACTGCAAAGTTCAATCTTAAGCTGGACTTGTCTCCTCTGAGACCTGCCAGCACTATTTCAGAGCTCATTAAATGTTTCATGAGAGTGTTGGAAAAGTCTTCCTTCCTCATGAGGTTCTGCAGAGTGGTTCTGCAGAGTTCCAGTGTAGCTTGTACCTGGTAAATATCCCCTGTTTGTTTGTAGATGGTATCACTGTCAACTGCCTGTGGGCAGGGGAGAGAAAGAGGAGGAATCACAGAATCATAGAATCATTAGGGATTGGAAGGGACCTCAAAAGATCATCCAGTCCCATCCCCCTGCCACAGCACGATCACGCAGACCAAGTCGCACAGGAACATGTCCAGGTGGGTTTTATTATCTGGTACCTCAGTCCAAATGTTTGTTTTAATGCTGGTCCCCAGACAACTGATGGCATAAAGAAAATAAACGTTTCCCATCTTCAAACAGTGGTTTTGGAGCAGCTCGCTATGGGAGTGGGTGTAGAGGAGGCCACAAAACTTATCAAAAGACTGGGGCACCTCTGCTGTGAGGGGACAGGCTGAGAGAGTTAGGGCTGCTAGGGTGGAGAAGGGTCTGCGGAGACCTTATTGCAGCCTTTGAATACTTGAGGGGCACCTGTAAGGAAGATGGGGACAGCAAAGCCTGTTGTCACAGAGATCAAGGGTGATGGTTTTAAATTGGAAGAGGGGATACTTAGACTGGGTGTGAGGGAGAACTTTTGTAAAATGGGGGTGGTGGTGTGCTGAAACAGGTTGCCCAGGGAGGTGATGGAGGTCTCATTCCTGGAAACATTCAAGGTCAGGCTGGATGTGGCTCTGAACAACCTGATCTCATTAGAGATGTCTGTTTGCTGCAGGGGGGTTGGACTAGATGACCTTCAAAAGGTCTCTTCCAATTCTGTGGTTTATTCTATGACCTGTACAAACTCTTTCTCCAGGAGTATAACCAGACAAAGCCACTCTGAGGGGAGAGGAGGCTGGATGAGCTTTTTTCATCAGCAAGCCTCTCTGTGCCCACCTGAGATGATGCTCTGTCTTAGAGGGAGTGGTCCAGGTGGCAGTAGAGGCAGACACTAGTGATCCTCTCAGTGAGGTGCCCATTTCTCAAGCTTGAATGCGAAGGTGGTTGTGATCATCCGAGCTCATTAGGGAAGACAGACCACTCTGATGTGTTTTCACCATCAGGCTTTGCAGCCTGCATCCACCCATCACCTTACCCTGTCCCTAAGGATTAGAATGGTGACACACAGATGCTCTGTGGGTATATAAGAAGGGAGTTCCCTGTGTACTGATGCAAGTAGTAAATATATAGATATTTCTGGAAGTCAGAGCGTTCCAGTCTGATTCTAAGCAACAAAACTGACTGAACTGGCTTCTCAGACTCAGTTCCATTGGCTATCAGGCACAAAACCTGTTTTGTTGTTGGTTGTGGGGTGGTTTTTATTCCTCAGAGCCATGTGAACAAAGGCATTGGTTTCATAACCAGCTAAAGATGGTCTGAGCGTTGCAGTGAAGGCTTCCTTGTTTCGACTGCGTCACTAGTACAACAGATTTATTTATGTATTTGTTTTTTTAGCTATACTTCTCACACATCGTGTATCTCAAAGTGCAAAAGAGCCCTAGTAGTGCGATGCAAATGTATGCGCCCATCTGTAGCCAGCAACAGAAGGCTCACAGTCTGGAGCATCTTCTGCTTCCTCGACAGGAATATCCAAAATGAGCTCACTGCTCTGGGTGTGTAGTTCTCATACCAAAGACTTGGTATCTAAAGAGCTATTTTACAGGTGTGTTTCATGTATTTTTTGGCAGGCTTACAGTGGGAAGAGTGACATTGGCCCAAAAGGCTCGTTTCAACATGTCTGTGACACTCCTCTAGGTTCTCTGTTAGACAGTAATGGGTGCATCTCTCCTAAGAAAGATCTACTGGTTTACAACCCCAGGTACCACTATAGGCTGGGGACTGAGCTGTTGGAGAGCAGCATAGGAGAAAGATATGGTTGTCCTGGTGGCCAGCAGGATGACCATGAGCCAGCTGTGGGCCCTTGTGGCTAAGAAGGCCAATGACATCCTGGGGTGGATCAGAATGGGGGTGGTTAGTAGATCGAGAGAGGTTCTCCTCCCCCTCTACTCTGCCCTGCTGAGACCACATCTGGAATATCGTGTCCAGTTCTGGGGTCCTCAGTCCCAGAAGGATGCAGAGCTGCTGGAGACAGTCCGGTGCAGAGCCACCAAGATGATGGAGTGGAACACCTCTCTGATGAGGAAAGGCTGAGGGAGCTGGGTCTCTTTAGCTTGGAGAAAAGGAGACTGAGGGGTGAGACTGAGGATGACCTCATTAATGTTTATAAATATGTGAAGGTTGGGTGTCAGGAGGATGGAGCCAGGCTCTGCTCAATAGGGGCAATGAGTGTGAGCTAGAACATAGGAGGTTCCACATCAATATGAGAAGGAGCGTCTTCCTGGCGAGGGTGGCAGATCCCTGGAAGGGGCTGCCCAGGGGGGTTGTGGATTCTCCTTCTCTGGAGATGTTTGAAACCCACCTGGACAAGTTCCTGTGTGACCTGATGTAGGTGGTACTGCTATGATGGGGGAATTGGACTAGGTGGTCTTCTGAGGTCCCCAATGGTCTGTGATTCTTAAGTGGTATAGGCAGGGACTTGGAAATAGCCTTCATAGGAAGATGATACCTCTCGTATGGAGCAGTGTCCACAGTGTTACAGCACTATGAGGTCACCTTTAGGTTTTGGACAGCTAAACTTCCATTTCCGTATTGAGGTCTTTCTCAACTCACTAAGGATCAGGTTCATTCTCTCAAGCAGGGATTAATACTAAACCAGGCGGACATCCTCCAGCCATTAGTCAGGCAAAGCTGATTCTTCAACAAGAACTTAATCAGAACAAGAGTTACAGACTTTTTAGGATATCAGGTAGCGACAGGACTAGGGGCAATGGAGCAAAGCTGGAGCTGGGTGGATTTAGATTGGATGTGAGGAGGAAGTTCTTCACCCTGAGAGTGGTGGGAGCCTGGAATGGGTTGCCCAGGGAGGTGGTTGAAGCCCCGTCCCTGGAGGTGTTTAAGGCCAGGCTGGATGAGGCTCTGGCCAGCCTGATCTATGGTGGGATGTCCCTGCCCATGGTGGGGGGATTGGAATTTCGAGGTCCCTTCCAATCCCTGATGATTCTATGATTCTATAGAAATGTATAGAACAGTAAAGAGAAAAAGGAAGAGAAAAGAGAAGAAGGGAAAGAAGAAGGGAAAGGACATAGAACATCTACAGCTTGGGGTTCCAATGAAATCCAACGGTGGTTTTGAATGTGAGATGGAAGAGTATACTACCTAATCTCCACACAGGTGCTGTGCCATTTTCTAGAAGATCCTTAAAATGAGTTGTAGGTGAGAGGGGAGCCTCTGGTGGTTGGGTAAAATTATAACATGAATTTGTCTTCACTTGAGTATTTAAACAGCCTCAGTGACAACTCTTGTGGTTAAGAACAAAAGAGAGAGGTAGTTGTAAACACTATACACACATGATAAAACAGGATACCTTGCAGAAAGGCAAACATTTGTTTAAAGGGCCCTGGCTTTTTGAGACAATCTTATTTCTTACTGTCTTATTTCACACTATCTTGGAAGAGCTTTTAACTGGATCACAACATCTGTTCTGGCTCAGAAAGGTGCTAATAAACACCACATCTTAATTAAAACTATGTTTATTACAGTTGTGGGAGTCATGCCAGAACCTCCTAGAAAGTAAGGATCTTAATGGCTTTGCTTCTAGGTGCTGACAAGAAGTGCTGTTACTCTCGTTGCCTTGGTGAATGTTGAGTTACTCTTAGTCCTCACAGTAAGAGAGTTCTGGATCCTAATTGCCAAAATATCTTTTCAGGAGATAAAATGGGTGCTAGTCATCTTAGTCGTGTGCCATGTAGATCCCCACACCTGAATCAATCAGGTGGCTTAAATGTCTTTTGTAGCCAATGGAAAGAAACAGACCCTTCTATGCACAAATTGTCAGACCATAGCTTAGGATGAAAGGGAGTAGCATCTAGCTTCTCTCTGCTGACTATAAAGGAGTCTTGATTGATTAAATTGGATGGAAATATCAATATTTCATATGTCTGAAGTCAAGAAGGCATAGAATGGCTTAGACTGGTCTGGTGCTTCAAAGCTCTGCTCGGAGCACAACTGACTTCCCATTTAAATGAGGTTGCCAAGGTCTTTGTCCAGCTGAGTTTTGAAATATCCTGGTTAGAGATATAACTGCCTGTCTGAGCAACACCCTCTCTGGGAATAAAATAAAAATCCTTACATATAATTGGAATTTCCTTTAATATAACTGTTAACTGCTGTCCCTTGTTCCTTTACTATGCAGTATGTGATCCTCTCATTCAGTGTTAGTCTGGCTCTGTCTTTCTCCATAATCTTTGCTTAGGGAGGGGTATAAAAGCACGAGTAAATCCCATCCTCAGTTCCCTGGCCAGGGAACAATAATCTTTGAAAACTCAGTGAACTTCAGGATGTTTCAGATTAAGTATTGCGTGCACAGATGTTGGGATTTCTCCATCAGAAAATTTATAGCCAGCACTAGTGCTGAAGTGGAAAGATTTACTCTAGACCACTAATTTATTTCCTAATTTGAGTTTATCCTTCCTTTGATACTGAGCTGGATTTACGCCTCTCGGTATAATCTGAGGTTGGTATAAGCATGTGTTTTTCTTGTTGCAGGCATAGCTGTCCCACAATCCAGGATATAACTTGTTCCTTGAGGTCTTTCAGTCTCTGTAAAGCACAGCATAACTGATTGCAATGCAGATAGAAAGATCACATAGGTCACAAACGCAAGGCTGTGGCTGTGTAATGAATAGCATGAAGGTACTTAGGTTTTAGGCTACAGCTTGGTTTGATTAGTTCCATTCCTTTTATTCTTCTAGTAGTATTGTCATCCACTTGTTGTTTTAAAGAAAATTAACAAACCAATAAAAACAATGCAAAACTCATCCTATTTTATTCCTGTTTCTGTTATGTAACAGTATGATAATACAGTAGTTCAGCTCTGTAAAAGCTGGTTTGCATCAATTTTTGTTTTGTTATGGACATTGCTGACAGAAATGCTGACCATAACTAAAAGTTCATTCTGGAGCCATTGCGCCTCTGCTGAAGGCAAATGAATGGTAGCATGTCCTCACACTCAGAAAAGTCCAGAACTGCAAAAATGAAATCCGTAGGATTAATGAAAAATTTAGAAGCTCAGTGATTTGTGTTCTTGTGAAAGCCAAGGTAGATCATTTTATAGGGTTTTATTCTAAAAAGAAAATAGAAGCTGCATAAATATGTAAATGAGACATCCAAGAATGAGCAAGCAGGAGGAATATTACTGCTATTTGTCTGTCTTGTTTGATGGATATATATACACACATATATAAAACAAGCTCGGAGTTGTACATGGCTCTTGTGTGCATTTTTAAACACAGATGCACAGCTGAAAAAGTGCACCTATGCATGTAAATAAGTTATAAAAATATAAATGGAAGCATATAAATTCAAATGAGTTGGCACCTCTATTCGAAGAGCAGAGAAATCTGTACGTTCCATGATTTCCTTAAATCCAAGCATCTTTCTTCCTGGACTTATCTGCATATTTTCAAGAGCAAAACTAACTTCTCCAAAATACTGGAGACCTTCAACTTTGTTACTATTTTTCACATTTTCTGCCAGGAATGTTATGCTTCCTCTCAAAATATTTCCCATGTGAGACTTCTACACGCTGATCTCACTGCCATATTCTTCCACAACAGTCCTCATGGTTGTTTTCATTCAGGATTAATTACTTGTAATAAGAAACTCTGGTAATCAGTATGGAGTAGAGCTGGGCCTCTTGAAGACATCCCCCCCTAGACTAATGAAATTACAGATTTTCCAGATGAAGCTCTCAGAGCACCCTTGAATTGTGCCATTAGCATAACCAGTGAAAACCAATATCACCACAGTTTAGTGCAGATATGCTGAAAAAGAATAATTAAGACTAGATAATGGAGAATGAAGCCTGCAATGCACATCACTAAAGAAAGAAATAATGAGAGAGAGGCTATGGGAGATTTTTTTGTGATTATTTGCCAGGAAAAAAGTGAGGGCGTTGAAAATGCAGAGGTAATGTAGCAAAGTGATGTGGTAGAGTTTCTGGCAAGAAAAAAATCAAAAACACTGGAAAAGCTGAACTGTGAATAAAATAGTGTGACTGTCAGTTCTACAAGGCAAAATGTGAAAACAAGCATACGGGGACACTGAAGGACTAACTGGTCTGATTTGTCTTAAGAGATAAGAATACTGAGCACGCTGTAAAATGAAAATGGAAGAAATATCAGAGTACTTTACTGTCAGACAAAGAAGTACATTGAATTAGAAGCCAAATATTGATCTGAACATGCAGTGTATAGGAAGCAAAGGAAGGTTCTTTCATTAAATTAACAGTATGAAGCAATTTCCAAAGTAGTTCCAGTGCAGTAGTCCTGCAGTAAATCTGATAAATCAGGGGAAGCTTTCATCAGAATCTCATCTCTAATAGTCATCTCTGCGAATTCTCCTGGACAGAAAAGAATGTTTGAAAGCTTTCTTATTTTTCAAGAGTCCAAGTCTTCTCCTTCCACTGTAGTCACTAGCCAACTCAGGAGGATAGTGTCCAGAGGGTGGCTACAATCTTTTAATCCACACGTCACTTTGCAGCTTCCTTCACAGCCATCAGTCTAATGAAGTCTCCCATAGGAAGTGATGAACTCCAATTTTCAGTCAGTGAGTCTCTGTGTTTCCTGTACAAGGAGGGAGTACTGGGCAAATTTGGGTACATTGTGATAGTGTATGCTCTCCAAGTTTGACTACAATATATTTTATCCCCAACACTTTTGGGTTCAAATGTGCTACTAATGCTGTCTTCCTCACTGTGCATTAAGATGGAGATTTGCATGAAGGGAGAAAGGAAATGGTCATTTGCATCCTTCAGTCTTTGCGCTTTTTGCAAACCCATACAGGAACAAGGCACAGCACTGCCCTTCTCTGAGATCCTCAGGTCACTGTTAGGATTTTGGCTAACAATACTCCATCCTCATGGTTTTATGGGAGGTGTTACAATCTCTATAAACAAAGTGAATTTTCCACTTCAAATTACCTGGGATTACTCACTTAAATGTCTAGACACACTCTCCTTGGTAATGCTTTTACTCTTTACTCCTGTTTTCACGAGTTTTTGTTCATTTTTTGTTCACACTTACTCACCTGTCAAGAGTATTTTGAACTTGTGTCTATAACTGCACTTTCAGTTTCCAAGCAGCTTGTGCACAGGGAAAAGTAATTGACACTTCCCCAGTCAAAAGTCTAATACGATCAATCACAGTTGGTCAGTAAACTTAAAATAAAATGACCTCCACAAAACATTTGCTTGTGCATATGAGTTGAAAATCTTAAATACTCTCCAACTCAAAACACACCTGTGAAAACTGCAATCTGCAAACAGGAGAAAATACGTGACAACAATTTCAAATTGTTTCCTCTGCTCATTTCATAAATAAGTAAATGAGAACAAAAATGTTCTTCCCACAGTAGATAAGGCAGGAAGCAGAAAACAGTCAAAATTTTCTGAGACGGTCTGTAGAAACGGCATACCCAGAGAGAATCTGAGAACAAAATGGTCAAAGTTAGGGTTTGTTTTGTTAATTAAACCAAATAATTGTGAAAATGGTGTCTCAGAATGTAATTATTCCATTATTGCAACAACTGTGATTTTTATTGAAATCTTCCAGCCTTATCTATGTCTGAAAGTTTTGACTGCTTACAGAGGAATTTTTTTATAGTGTGCTTTTTGCTAGAACAAAAATGTATCCTGACATTCCTACTTCTTAAAAAAAAGTATGCACTTCACTCAGTGGGCCTTCTAACAGCAGCTGGAACTGGTCTAAAAATGTGAAAGGGCGCTACAGTGTTCAAGGACAGACCTCTACAACTTCAGAGAGAAGTAAGTGTCACAAGATCCTGCAGCACAGCTCCTAAAACAGCTTTGTGTCCCATGATTTATAAGAAGGGACTGGGTTTTCATTGTAGTTTCAGTGCTTTGGAGATGCTCTACAATGGATTCAAACTCAACTGCAGACACCACTCAAAAGCATCTTAGGCAAAACCATGGGAATTGCATTTGAGTGTCCCCTAGATGCCTGCCCCTTTCCTCCCTCAGCTTAAGAACATCTGGCATACATCTCACAGCTCTGAAGTTTTGAGATGGTGCTTTGGCAAACCCTACAAACCTGTCAATAGATTTTATATATATAGAAGAGAATCCCTTCAGATCTTAGTGCTATGTCTGCAGAGTTGCCCATCTTGTGAACTATCCCAATGGCATTACTGTCTGTCAGCGGCATTATCCACAAAGAATAAAAACTTTGTAAATTCAGAGATTCGGAGGTTCTCCTTTGTGCTTTCTTATGAGAAGTGTGGTAATAGGATAGACCATTCTAAATCTTGAAGGATCTACTAATACCAATGCCTGAGCCTCTCCCCAAGAGCTAGGTAGGATCAAGGATACCAGAAATTTCTATTTCTCAGAAAGAAGTAGTGTTACAAGCTGTTCAGTAACTTCCCATTGGGTAGATTGGAGCAAAGCATACAGTAAATAATCTGTTTTGACCTGTACCATGTGTTTCTAGCAGAAACCAAGATAACAGGTTCACTCCTCCTCAGGATCTGCCCATTTTCAGCACTGTGGCCTTGACCAGAGTCTTAAGTGGCCACCATATAAACAAGTAGCAGTCTTGTCGTATTTAGCATCCCTATCCTATCTCTTAGGGTTGCCATGTCCACTGTGAAATTACTTCTGACATAGTAATTCATGCCGCTGAAAATAGAAATATTGATGGTGAGTATTCACACAGGAGGGCACTTCTCCCTTTTAGGCAATACGTTCTGACGGGGCCCCATACCAGCAGGGAGCCTGTACTTCCAAGCAAAAATTTGGGATTAGCTCCATAACAAACAAGAAAAGTTTTTTCAATAATTTTAAACTCTCAGCTCTTGAGCCAAATGTACCTCATGCCATTTATTCTCACAGCTAACTTCAGAGAAATATTATGATAGAAAATCTTCCAAGTCTGCACAACTGGGATGTTAGCCAAGCCAAGTGAAATTTCTAAAAGCAGCTTCTCTTCTATAGTCTCAGTTCAGAAATACAGTTGCGGTGGATGAGGGCAGATTTCCCCTTCATTGCAATTTTTCAGGGCTCAGAGAGGTCCCAGAGTCCTGCACATGGATATTATATGCAGTGGTCATTATCTGCCTCCTACATTATAGCTGTGGTCTGTCCAGCATTTGCATGGTGTATGATATGCCTATAGCAGTATTTAAATTGAGAATGAAGAGAGAGGAGGAGAACTGGGACATATCATAACCATTCAATAGTCCAACATTTTCAGGTTCTGGAGAAAAATTCTGACCACACAGAGAAGCTTTGATAGCTGTAGCAATTGTGCAAATAACAACACGTGAAAAGATGCTTGGCAGCACTCCTCTCTGCTTGCACAATATGGTAAGGGGCCACATTTTCACATGGATAAACTCTTCTTGGACTAAATGTTTAATGAGCAGGTGTAGAAATATCTTCATCATCATGACTCTGCCTTTTTCTGCCTCTTCTGTCCAACAGTGTCTCACCACGGGTATCTGTTTCAGGCTAGATGCCTCCCAAAGGAGATTTCTGTTCCCTGCTTCTATTTGCTTATAAGAGCCTCTAAGGCTGCTACAGAGCCAAAGAATGACTGGCTGTTTTTTCAGTCTCAGATATTTGCTTGGTAGAAAGTTGTTCATCATTAGCCTGAGCACTCTTGAACTCACTTGCTAAAAAGAATGATGCTGCATCCCTCTTTTTCTGATACAATTCATTACAGTGGGCAAAAACCCTTCACCGTTTTCTTCCAGTTTCAGCCCAGTTTACTGGGGATAAATCAGTACATGAAAAGGCATCCACTCCTAATCTGAATATAATTCAACAGCCGACTTCTCATATTCATACTTTGTTAAATTCCCATACCCCCCCTTCAAAAACTACACAATTATTTCTGTATTTTAGTTCCCTTATGTCAGCTTTCCAACATTAGGTTTTTAAAAAGCTTTTGCTTCAGATAAAATGTTTTCTTACCATAAATCCTGTGTCAGCCTCAAAAATACCAACCATTTTTCACATTCGGAGTTGAGCCTCCTTCATGAAGATTGCAGATAGGATTTCTAAAATAAATCCTAACTGAAGTGCAATAGACTTTTTTGAAAAAGAGGGAATAGAGGGATACCAAGGTTATTAAATTAAGGCTACTTCCCTTTTTGTACCAAGAACCACAATTTTGCAAGCCTACAAGAAAAAACAGTCACTCTACAAGGTTCAGATGTCACTGTCCTAAAAGACTGGTAAGTGAAAACTTATTTTCACCTAATTGACAATAATAGGGCAGAGTTTAGAGAAATAGCAGCTTGCTTAGGAAAGACTAATGGAGCTAACTATCACATGTAAAACTTAGCTAAACATTTACCAAAGGGAACGTAACAATCTGCAGTCTATTAAGGAAATATTTACTGAAGAAATAAGAGGATTGGCTCGTGCAGATAGAGAGACATAAATAGTAAGATGAGCTCTGGGGAAGACAGACTCTTTTTCTTCAGCATGAATTGAGATTTCAGTGTTTGTTTAAATTTGCAATGGAACTTCTTCAGTTTTAAATGGTTTATTACAGTTTGAGAACAGGAAATGAGGAGCTGTTTCGAAAGACAGATTGAAAAGTGTCAGATGAAGACGTTGAAATTAGCCATTAGCTTAGTCTGAATTCTATCCTTTCTCAAAGAACATGACTGTTTTCCCCATTTTGTAGCACCTTTACTTTCTTACAGAAGACTTTTATACTAAACAGTAATAGAAACTAATGAAGAGAAGGCAGATTAATTTTGCATGCCCTGGACAATGTATATGCAGGCAGACTTTTCTTAAAAGGGCATTTTAAAGCAAATTACAGAAATATAATTGTACACTGGACAAGTTTCTAAAACCCAAACTCTGATGAAGCCATGCACCAGATAAGGAAAGCAAAGTTCTCTTTAACTTGGTCTTGTGAAAAGCAAGGTATTGCTACTGGATTGCAACCCCTAAAATCTCAAGTAAATGCAGGGATGCTCAGGAGATTTTTCTCAGAAACCTCTCACTGCTGTTGCATAACATTTTTATTACAATGTCATGCCAGCTAGGCTGAATAAAAGCTGCCATGTAAAAATCACTATCATGTCTACATCTGTGTTTCTGCCACCACTAGGATGCAGTTACATGAGCTGAGATGTTTCAGTGCTAAGGGAACTTGAAGATCAAAGTTGCAGGGTAATTGAGGAAACTGAGGAAGATCTAAGCATCAAATATAGCAGCAAACATCCACGAGTCTAAAGGAGCCTCTGTAACAAGCTTTTGCCTCTGCTCACCTTTCCTGTACTGGCAGCTTTTTATGGAGATGTTATAAAGAAGGAAACAGAGAGAATATGATTGTCTGCATAACCATTTTTTATCTATTACTAATTTTACACAACCAACTTAAATTGTTTGAGCCACCTGTGATGACTTTGTTTTTACAAATGAGATTTTTGTGATTCATTCCTGTACAAGAAAAACAAGCTCACAGCTTTCAAACAAAGAAAACCAAAGCAGAACAGAATGTTTTCCTTTAGCAGCAACTTTGATTTGAATATTCCTTTCGGTTACAGCTCAGTGTCTTAAAGAGAAATGCAAAGATATTTATTTGGATAGGTAGGGCTTTCTATAGTAGCCATAGGTAAAACCAACTTTGAGTGGAAAGATCCAGCCAGAACAACAAATCATTGCTTAAAAACATTGCATTTCAGGAAAAAAAAAGTGAAATTATACATCTTGAAATGCAAACCTAGATTTCAGCCTCCCTTATAAAATGCCTATTCAGTTTTACAGTAGGAACATGCCAAATTTTTATGTTGTAACCTGCTTCAGATGTTGAGGCCTTTGCTATGGGTAGAAGAGGCAATAGGGAAAAACAAGGAGAGTAGTTACAAAGCTGTGAATTACATTTGCACAGGAAGAGAGGAAATGATCCTTTCAATAACATTAACTGTGAAAATGAACTCCCATAGTTTAGTCACATTGATTTTTTCCTCCAATCTCTTTTCTGTTGCAGGAACCAAATGGAAATCCATGCCGTGTCCTTGCTCCCATAACTGTCAGAATTCAGGTTGCCCTGGAGACATGATGCCACGGGAAGAGAGAGACCTCAGCCCTGCTGTCCTCTGGGGACCACACTCCCGAAATTCTTCTGTGGGCCTCCTTTGACCCCCGAGAGCTCATAGACAAAGAGAACCAGCCAAGTATTCGTAATGTGAGATGCTACTGGAAATTAAATGCTTACTAATGAAAGATCAGAGAGATCACTTAAAAGAGCCAGCTTCCTAGTTTTCTGCATGCCTTTGGGAAATACATAATCACACTCTTTAGCAGCACAGCCACAGGCACTGTGTATGTAAAGGAAGCAGAGCAGCAAAATCTCTCAGTCTTATAAAAAGCTTTGACACTGGGTAACAATTAGTAACATCCTGGATATAAGACTGTACCGGATTAAGACTGTGCTTAAATCCACATACAGTTTTATCTGAATCATTCGTCCGTAAACACTGGACAGTATCTGCTGGAAACAGAAAGTAGAACAAGCTAGCCTTACAGGCTGAGCTGGCTGTCAGTTTTCCAGGGTATGTAAATCCCTCAGCAGGTCAGTACATTATTTCCTCTGTCACATATAGGATTTACTGCTCTCATCAGTGCACCGCCCTGTTATATTGTTGCACAACAGGCTGGAGTTCAGGGAGGACTTTAGTGCTCAGAGAACAAAAGCCTCGCAAATATGACATCAAGGCAAGCATACACCAAGTGTACACGCACACCCCCTCAGAGCCTCGGGACAAATGAGTGCAGCTCATCTCCCTCTTTGCATCACCCAGCAGCAAATTGAGCATGGAGTGGAAATGAGGACAGCAGCGAGGAAATGAAAGAATGTTGACTTCTTTGCCATGTAGGCTTGCAGTTGAGATCTACAGAAACCTGTGAAGTGAGCATGGGTTAGAGGATACTGACAAAGATCCTGTGATGAGGAAAGAAGTTTGACTTGCTAAAAGGAGAAAAAAAGGTATATGCACACAAAACAAAGCAACATTGCTGCTACTGTGTGCAGAACGGCAGCTGTTCCCTCCAACAGCCTGCAACTGGATTCACAAGCCTTGTAAGCACTTGCAAGCAGTGCTGGACAGAAAGTTCTCAAGATACAAGCATGAGGAAAATATGACGGAAGGCAGACCACCACTTTGCAAACTATGTTACTGCTCAGGAAAGGAGACACCTTCCTGCAACTGAATGCTTTAACTGGGGAGGAATGATGTGTTTTCTGTGAGTCAAGGTACGCACAAATGCTTTACTGAAGGCCCAGGTCCATATGTGGATAAACATTTCACTCATTCTCTCTTGCTTTGATCCATGCCTCTGCAGCTGCACACTGCTTCCCCAGGCACAGGAACCAGCAGAGTGTGTTAGAGCTGCCCTGGTTTATTGGTATAGTGAATAAAGCCTTCCTCAGACATGTTTTGGTACACTCCATTCCACCGTATAAACATAAATGAAGAGACCCATATTCAGAATCTACCACAGCAACAAGGATTAATTGCACAGGAATAGCTATCAAAACCAATGTTCGTTGTGACAATATATCATGCTCACCTCAGGGCAAACCACAATTATAATTAATAATTTTTTTTAAATAACAATAGAGCAGATGCAGCTTATACATTCATGTGCAATTTTAATAAATGGGATCTGGTCATTAGATGAAGAATTTATGAAACATTTTAAGAACACCCCCAGAAGTGGTGAAAAAGGCTAGTTTACTTGGCTCCTTTGGTAAGCAACAGGAATTGAAAGTAAATAAATTGATATGTGAAACAATCACCTTTTTATCATGACCTTCTACTAAACTTTACTTTTAACACCAGAATTAAATTGTCTTTGTAGCAAGGACTTTTGAAAGAAAGTCTACAGAGTCTAGCATGTATGGAGAATTAACTACTATTTTGCTCTTGGTCATGGGCAATGAGGCTTGTGAATGGTCTGGAGCACAAATCCTGTGAGAAGTAGCTGAAAGAACAGGGGTTGTCGAGCTTAGAGAAAAGAAGTGTAAAGGGAGACCTTATTGCTCTCTACAACTGTCTGAAAGTAGGTTGGAGCAAGGAGGGTGACAACCTGTTCTTCCTGGTGGCAAGCAATAGGACTAGAGGAAATGATTGCGAGTTGAGCCAGGGGAGGTTTAGGCTGGATATGAGGAAGAATTTCTTCAATGAAGGGATCATTGGGCATTGGAATAGTCTGCCTATGGTAGTGGTGAATGACTATTCCTGGAAGTGTGGTGTGATATGTGGACCTGGTGCTTACGGACATGATTTAGCAATGAGCTGGTCTTAAAGGTCTCTTGCAACCAGAAAGATTGTGTAATTCTGTGGAGTTCTCCATCTCAGCAAAAGGCTACTTCCTGTCTTTACAGGTTTACATTCTAGGTAATGTAGTTTAAAAGAAATAATGAACACTGATTGTGGTAATGATTTGTCTTCTAGAAGGTAAAGACTTTGGCATTTCTGCTTATTCTTGCAGGTTCTCCAGCTTGCACAGTGACCTGTAAATGGTACTTTTCTAAACAGAAAATGCCTGTAGTCATTCTTGAGCAGATATGAACAACTCAGGACTTACTGTCAGTGTCACATTACTGTGACTTAACATACTGTTGAGCATTTGAACTCTGGTAAGTAGTATGGTTACATCTTTCTACTTACTGTGGAGTGAAACGCGATAGTTTAATACCATCTTTGAGGTGAGATAGCTAACAGCAGCCACATGCACATCTGTGATGCTTCAGTTGTTAAGCGGCACCTTGCAAGACTGAATAACTCAGCTGTTTTGACAGCATGCTCTTAATCCACGGGGGAAGAGGGCACCAGCAGTGAAGGGCACCAGCAGACAAACTTTGGCTGAGCTTCAGGTTCAGAGACTGAACACTACTGGGCGCTACTGCCCCCAGAGCAGAAACAGCAGAAGGAAAGACACTTTACTCATTCAACTGCTGCGTCAATCAGCACCCACAGAAAGGATTACAATTAGGCAAAGAGATAGAACTAAAAGGGGAAGGTAGCATGTTGAGTACTTTTTAACCTAGTATAGCAAGATAAGCCTGTCATTGTCCACGTAATTATAGCATCCTGTATTTGGGATAAGTCAAATACATATACTTTCATATACATACATACTATTCACACCATCACCAGTATATGGTAACATTGCTTGACAGCATTAACTTGAATACCATGACTGTTGTCCTCTGTTGGATCCTGAACTTCAAGTTTGAACTCATCTGTGAACACCACTGCAGCAACGTTACAAAAGAAACTGAGGATGATGAAGGTAACAGAGACGTTTTTTAACAGTAACTGAAAATACAAGTTTTTATTGTCAAGTACCACAGGCCACAACATAAAAGGAATAATATAAGTAGAAGAGCTGGAAGAAGTAATTTTCTGCTAAACGGTTAGTCGCAGGTAACGTGCTCAGAAACAGGCTCTTCTCTGAACAATGCCATTCACAGGTAAAAGAAAGACTTTTTACAAATTCTGTTCTTTCAGAGGGCAATGTAAGTTCTAATTTGATTAGCTCTGAATCACAGCCCAGCAAAATGACAATCAGATGAAGCAGGGATACCAGAATAACTTGGTAGATGATTACATAAGCCAAAGTGGCAGCGTGTACGATACAGTGCTTTGCAGAATGCGTGATTTGAAAATCCCCGTGTGCAAAGCACCAGGGGTTGGAGTGCAGAGTGAGCGAGCACTGACCTCTAGTGGGCACAAGAGTCCACGATTGGTAAAGATCGTTGCTTTCAAAACAGAAAATACGTCATGCGGACAGTTATCCCAGCGCTTGTGCTTTGGTAACTGTCAGCTGCAGTCAGCACAGTTTTAGTGAAAGGAGTCTCTCACTGTCTACGTGTCAGAATCTATCATGTCTATTGTAAGGCCTGAAGGGATTTTATTTTGCAACCTAAACAAAAGAGTGCACACTTAGAATTGGTTGGTAAAATAACAGACGCTAAATTCACTCTCCTTTTAAGATATTTATTTAGCAACTTGTTACTGTTGAGACCATTTCAGCAAACATGAGCAGAGCATCAACAGTTAAAGAAATAAATCCTAAGGAAACATGTACGTGTTATAGTATCAAGTATCTTAGCTTACTTTTCCTACAATCAAAAAATAAAAAGCTATGAGAGTTCATATATTTTCATTGTCTTCCCTGTAGGAGCTTTTTTGATTCTCACTGTCAAGTTATTTTCCATGGGGAAAAAACATCTAACTGTTTCGGAGCTTTTCTTTAAGTTTATCCAAAGTAGAAAGATCAAAGGCATGTAATACCATAACACTAACCTCCAGGTGAAATTACCAACCTAGATGTTCTCAAAGATTTAATGTGCAATACAGGCTTCTCTTCCTATATCAGTAATGTTGTACTTAACTAGAGATGCTAATGAGGACTGGATTTTCTGTGCTTTCACCATCTTAGAACAATGAGGTTTCGGGCAAATATTTTTGGTCAAGAAGGCTCCAAAAATTTTTGAGTTTGCATCTGGCCTTGCAGAAGGGATCTGCCAGTGGTGTGGGCTGTCCACTGTTTCCTTTGCACCCTGTCTCACACAAGAATTGTTAGCCCCACAGCCTAGACATTATTCTTGTCTGAGAACAGCAGGGAAGAAGCTGGAGAATCTCAAGGTCTGTGAATTCCCTATTTTATTCTGTAAAATGAAAGAAGAATAAATTCTGTAAGGAGTAAGAGATACTGTCTCATTCTTTGATTGATATGAAGCCAATTTGTGTCCCAAAGTTATTACCATCACGAAAGTGAGAGTAAAATTTATCAGGGTGGCATGCAGTACAGAAAGTGATATTTTGGTTATGGTCTGTCACAGAATCATCTTGGATATTCTCAGGAAGAATCCCACCACTCTCAAGAAGAATCCTTAAAGAAAGAATGAGAAAGTTATATCTTTGCGCATCCTCACATTCCTGAAGGCAGTTAAGCCCTTCAAGTACCATTTGAACAAACTGTTCCAATAATGTGACTGGGTCTTTCATTTGCTTTTCTTTTCTCTTTCTTCCAGTATTACACTAAAACAAGTGCTTTTGCTGCAACCAGCAAACCCACATTTACAATCTGAATATTTGTCCATAATCTGTAAACTAATAGTACAATAGGAAAACAATAGTCAGAACTCATCACAGGTGAGCAGTTATCATTTATTCCAAGGTATCATGTGTTGATCCATGAAGTACAAAGTACCTAGTGAGTACCTCACCATAATAGCACTGGATAATACAACATGAAAATAATTACTGAGAATGAATGTGGACTTAGCCTGTGGTTCACTCAGTAAGCTTACCGTGTTGCTTTTCTAATATCAATATAAGGATTTGCAGAGTCAAATAGTCTCACACACTTAGGATCGATTCTGTAGAATTCTTTTGCTGATTCATGAGGAAGTGTATAGCAGCAAGGTCCTACAGATGGGCCCAGCACCACAAGGATATCTTTTACGTTACAGCCATATTCAGATACCATAGCATTGACTGTGGCCATAGAAACTCCCAACAACGTGCCTTTCCATCCTGTGAGAAAGTAGACATTGAAAAAAACACAAGTATAAAATACCTTTTTAATTTATAGTAGCTAAAATATGTTATTATTAAAGATAAAAATTAATATATATATTTACATAATCTGTAATAAAAATAATTATTGGAAATAACCTGCAACACAGTAATGGGCTTGGTAAAAAAATTCTTGTATTTTTTCACTCTTGTTCAGTGCTCCTTAGGTTACTAATCTGTAACTCTTAGTCCAAAATGCCCTTTCCAGTGGTCTCCTGGTTATTTTGATCTCCACGATTTAAAATTCCTACCAGAATGAGCAGCACCACAGGCTTTTCTGACAGGATCTGCAAAAAGCACGGGTATGCAATCAGCACCTGGAGCTGCTATCGTAACACCTTTCTGATTCGTAACGATTCCATCATAGCTGTTGGGCTCTGTCTTTCCCATAATATACACAGCATTAGCATGATCAACCTGTGAAAACAAAAACAACATGGACAATGATATGGCAGGAAAAAAATTACAACCAGCTCTGACTAATGGAAGGATTTTTCTTTGGCATGAAACACTCCTCTGCACCAATTGATTATGGGTGGAAATCAGACACTCCCTTGTTCAAGTGCTATGTGGATGTATTGGTAGAAAGCTACCCAGAAGTGATGATGCATTTTGCTTTTAAGAGAAACTGCTCTGATAATTTATCTGATTTTTCCATTCTGTAGTAAGTTAATGTTAGATTATACTTGAAAGAAACAGTGCTGCTTCTCCATATAGTGCGAAATGGCTGATAGCTTGGATTGTGAGTCCCACAGTCAAACTGCCAGCATAAATGTTTTGATTGTCCTGCTTCTCACAAGTTTTTGCTGAGAAAGATAATAATGCTTACAGTTTTAGCCATTTACACAGGAAGGAAGATCTTATCTGATTTACTAAATCCACTGTTTGATAACATACCTTGACTCTGTGAAAAGTCTCTGGGTTAAATCCTGCAGCTTTAGCTAACCGGCGGAGATTTTCTTTAACAACCACTTGTGGGTCTCTCCGCTTGGAACTGCTGAAGAGATTGCAGGAGCTTAATGTTGGTATGTAGGAGATCCCACCTGTCCTTGTTGTGAACCCATGTAGGAAGATGTCATCTGTGCAGGCCAAAAAAGACAATAAATAATTGCTTTCAATGCAAGGCCAGTACAGATACTGCATGGCTTTATACTGAAGAGACCTGGAAGCAGCCAATCAAGTTGATTTTTGCTTTGCCTCTTATTTAGCTGTGTCATTTAAATTTAAAGATTCAAAGCTTCCTTCTTGCTCATAATCATAATTCTCTGAGGCCAAGGCAGAGAGGCTTGAACAAATCCTGGCAGATGTAGCCTGACTTCTTGTAGAGTATAATGCAAACCCTAAAGAAGGCGGCTTAACTCACAGAGGAAAGCAAGAGTAGATTTTTAAACAAATACTCTAAGGTGGCATCTCCCAAGGTGCCATTTTTGGGTACTTAATGACATAATCAGAGCTGAGATTCAAAATCTCTTTTATGTAATGTAATTCTTTCAAAGTCACATTCAAACTATTGAAGCATAATGAAGGCAAAGATTCATGTTCCTTTCAGGTTCTAGATATATTTTTAGGGAAAGAGAGATCCTAATTTTTGCAGTAGCAAACCCTTTTGCTTTCCTCTGAATCCTCTAAATCGTAAGACTCCATAATCATACCACTTGAGAGATGTGCTGCAGTAAACTAGGTCATGCCATGTCAGGGGCACTGAGACATCAGTCTGGATAACCAGGCATGCCTGAGGCTGCAGACCAGGAGAAACTCTTGTCCAAATTATGGTAGATCGCAAAATATATAATTCCTGTTCACAAGGCAGAAAATTTTTCTCTCTGCAGTAATGCTCTCACTAAATCAGGGCTTCTCTTTCCTCTGATCATGCCCCAGGCCTGAAACACACCTGCCAGTCTTTTAGTGTATATCTCTTGATACTTCCCACCATCATAGACTCGATACACTACTGCAACACCATACAGTTATTTGCTGCCTTAAAATCTTACTCATTTTGCAATTCCTTGAAAACTTATGCCTGGGAACATTATAAAATCTCTTTGCTGGGATTACGTTTACCTGGGATCAGGAAAGATCTGAGGATGGTGAGCTCCCCTTTCAGGCTCGGCAGGCTTTCCAAGTACATCTGAATGTCACTTTGAATGATTGCCATGTCCTGCACAGGAAGTGTTTGCTCCTCACTCCAAGGTTCACCTATCTGTAGGCTTTCACAGTCAGACGCTACCTGTAAATCCTCAAATTCAAACTGGTAGACTGCTGTAAAGAGATAGTCTACATATACTTTCATTACCTCTTTTCTTAAGTTAGGAAGAATAACTTTAATGATGCTTAAGTCTTTTTCATCCAGTCTTTGTTTGACGGTGTACAAGGCAGCAGCTGTTGTCAGACCACACACCACCTCCATTCTTTTCTTCAAACTCTGAAAACCACCCAGAGCTGGAAGCAAGACCTCTTGTTCACCACTCATTTCACATTCCTGCCTCTGGCAACACATGATGTATACAAATGGAGCAGGGATGGAAGAAGAGCATTTCTCAACAGTTTTCAGTGTAGTACATAGTAATCCTTGGATGTTGTTCAGCAAGTTGGCTGGTAGGTCGAACAGATCTATAAGAACTGCTTCTACCATATTCCAGGATATTTCAAGACTCCTGTGACTGCCAAGTAGTCAGTAACTAAACAAGAAAAACAAATGAAAAAAACAGCATCAGTAGTTTTGTTATACAGAGTATTGTTTTAAGGCAATGCACTCAGCGATGCTGTGCAAAGAAGGTGACATAGCAGTAACTGCAGTAATTACTGTCTTAGGGTTTCCTCATTTTATCATAAGAAATCACA
This sequence comes from Phoeniculus purpureus, assembly GCA_028565055.1. Lineage (NCBI taxonomy): Eukaryota > Metazoa > Chordata > Aves > Bucerotiformes > Phoeniculidae > Phoeniculus > Phoeniculus purpureus. The sequence goes on along the minus strand of JAOXOE010000001.1, from coordinate 102,144,482 downwards.
GCAGAAGTCAAGTGCTAGGAATGGGAATTGCAGTGTAATTACTTAAGTATTTAGGTATTTCCCTACCAACCTGCCTACCTCCTCAGGTTTATCCCAGGTCAGGGATAATAAAAGGTTGACATTACTATTATAAAAGGTATAAATAAAATCTTAACATTAATAATACTAATAACATTAGATTTATGAATCAATTAACTAATTTCAACCTAAAGGATCTTCCTGACATCTGGCTTTTCTCTAGCTCTCACGAGGACAACCAAATACAGACATCCCTCAGCTTGCTGTGATGGAGGAATTTCTGCAACAACTGTCATGGGAGGCATTTTATATGCCTACTGCTAAGGTGGAGCTCATGAGGAAAATCTTTTTTACTGAGAGTCATCAGGCACTAAAACAGGCTGCCAAGGGAAATGGTTGAATCACCATCCCTGAATGTGCTTAAAAGTTGTGTAGATATGGAGCTTAAGGACATGCATTAGCAGTGAGTTTGGTACAGTTAGGTTACTGGTTGACTCAATGATCTTCAAGGTGTTTTGTAAGTGATTCTGTGATTCCAAGATTTTATGTCTGCTACTCTGCCTGGCCGCAGGAGTGCTGGGCTCTGAGCACAATGGCACCTTTCTCACGGGCTTTAACAAGACTTCTCTCTTTCGCATTACCAAAAGTATTGACTTTCTAATTTCTGACTTCTCTTTGAAGGGACATATGACCAGTATAGTTCTCCTTTTCAACAGGCACAGGAGTTCAGCAAAGGTTACAGAAACTCCACTTACTAGTGCAAGAGGTACACAGAACTAAATGAAAATAGTGTAATACTGTGCACAACCTTCTGCTTCAGCTTTTTTGCTGTGCTAGCTGCACTTGTTGCTCTGAAATCAAGACACATTAAGCTTATCCAAAATCACTCTGCAGTTCACAGCTTGTCTTGTGGCCCCTGCTGTAATTCCAGATTTGATGTTTGGGCTTTTTTTTTTTTCTTTTCTGGCCTTTGTTGATCTAAGCCCAGTGAGGCTGCCTACTTGTCTCTTCCTCCACCTATTGCTGTAAAGCCTATTTTACGTATCATCTAGGAAGGGTATTCTTTATTTTTCTCTGCCTCTCATGAATTGTCAATTTCCATTGCAAGCTTCCAGAGATCTGGAACAAAAGATTAGCTCCCTCTGCTTTGGGAACCTTGATCAGATAGCTGTTCAGATTTCACAACGAAGCGTGATGTAAGAGGAATACATGTAGTTTTATTACCAGTTGTAAGACCCCATAATCACATAGAGTACTCCTTTAACAAATCATGCAGGAATATTAATTCCTTTGCAGTATAATTAGTATCTTTGCAGGAGCAGAGGACTTGAGAATCTTCTAAGTCTTTGAAATAAATGTTCTGATAGCAGAGCTAACTGCATTGGATAATGCTTAGCACTATATTCCTGCTCACACGCTTATTCTGTACAAATACTGCTTCTGTGTGTACGTGAAGCCTACACTATGATGAGCTTGGTGTTCTCCTTGGCATTTTATGGTTGACAATGGATTCCCAGAGTTTCTACACTCAAATGAGCAATCAGAGACCCTTCTGGTTTTAATGGATTCCTTATTCAGAGTAGGTTTTGCACAAAACATTCTGAATTTTCTTTGTTATTCTTTCCCCTAGACTGGAAGAAAAATAATCCTGACAGAAAATGCTGTTTCCCTTTCTGCAAGTTGGATGTTTACAAAGTTCAGTTAGTGACTACCAAAACAATTGCAGTCAAAGTATCAAAATGTGACAGCCCATAATAGCCTTTGCCAAGGAATTTATGACTCTTGGTTTTGTTCAAAGTATTATTTACACACAGCTGAAAGAGAAAATAGCCTGCTAAGAAAACAATGTTCAAACAAACTCATGTCAAAGACCATGTCTTAGGAAATGGCAGTATTTTCTTCCTTATGCTGACACTCTCTGTGGGGGGTCTGTGAAAGTGTGACATGATCTTGATATAGGTATAGCTAACAGCCCCAGCAAAGACAGTACAACAGAGGGCTGTAGTGGAAAAACAGACGATTGCTCCACTTCAGTTACGTCAACAGTAGAAGTAGAGTTCATCGCTGTCGTTGTACCTCCCCAGAAAAATAACACCAAGTGTGGAATGAAAGTGTTTGCAGAGGGAGAGGTAACTGCTATTAAGTTGTATGTGCATTACACAAAGTCTAAAGGGGAAATTATTGGGATGTACATAAAGTAACAATGGGTCTGATTCGCCTTGTGTTCTTCCAGTGTTGCATCACAGAGTCCTACTGAGATTTGCCTACAGACATAATAAAATTTTTTTGTCTGATTTCTAAGTCCCTCAAACAAAACTCTTCTCAAAATATGGGATTGCCAAGTACAGCAATGCTTCAGCTTGTGAAAAATGCATTCATGGCTACTCAAGTTTTAAGTAACATGCTCTACAGTCCGAGTGTTCCCTGGAAAGTCTCACTGCACGTAACTGCAGCAGGAAATATTTAAATGCATTGGTTAAATAGTTGCTCATTTCAGTACACAATGAAAGGCAAATGCCTGCACAAACTTGAAGCCAAGGCCACCCACTAGCTGTTACACTCGCTGTCTGAAACTATGCCACAGTATACTTGGAGGGTAAAAAGACTGCACAGATCTCAAGAAAATCAAAGAAAATGATAGATGAGAAGAGAGGAGAGGTGAGTAGGTTAACGGAGTGAAAAGGAGACAGGTGAAGTTAATACAAATAAGGAAAGAATGAAATAAAACCAGACTGCAGAAAAAGAACAGCTCGGGGTGGGAAAAAGCCACTTTCCAAAACCCCAGAAATCTAAGATTCTCACTGTTGGCCATTAAAAGATTGCTGTAATCTCCTTCACACTTGAATGCTACTGGTCACCTTATCTTCTTACAGAAACTCAGAGAATGGATATTGTTTTGAGAAATTTTAAAAGACAAGACATAATTTTAGATCTGCCAGAGAGAGGTGCCCAGAGAAAGATAACAGGCCAGTGAAGCAGCCCAAATGAACACACATAAGACTATATTTGTAATAAAATTTCAATAAGAACAAAGAAAGAAAACAATGGGAGGGAAAAATACACAAACTCCTCAAACTGGATTAAAATAAAACACTCTTAATTTAGGAGTCTTTAGATAAGCTTGAAGAAACCAAAATCAGTGCTGAGAGTGAAAATTTTAAAGTACATACATTTTTCATAAACAGTTTAAAACACAAGAACTTACTTACATGGGTAGACAATCCTTCTAAACTCTTGAGATATATCATTTGATACAAACACACATTGCCAGCTTTATATACCTCACTTCTCTCTGTCAGTCTTGCAGCTGATTTGTACAAGATGGAAATTCCTATTCTAGGTAAGAATAAAGTGGGAACTTGTTTTTCTTCTTTATGCTGAGACCCTGGTTTGTCCTGTCAGTAACCACAGGAAGTAACAAACTGTACTGAAAGGCACCAACATGATTAAGTGCCTGGGTAGCCTTAAACCCGGAAGCAGCATTAACCCTGATATTTAACTTGCTGCTGCAATCGTATGTTCTAATGCATCAGCTTTGCACAATCTCAAACCGATTTCAGCGTACAGCTTAGGAAAACACCAAGAAGTTGAAGGAAAACTAGCACAGACCGAAAGAATTCTCATTTCTGAGCTGTAACTGCATGTTCCAGGGAGTAATCTGGCAGTCAGTCAGGAAAAACTATGTTCACAAGGACCCGGATAGAGAGGTTACGAGAGGCTAAACTTGAGGGTCACAGATCTGAGATGAGGATGCCGGTTTGCTTCTGGAGGAGAAAGAAATTTTGCAGAGCTCTTGATGTTTTGACAAGAAAATACAAAGGTAAAAAGGCAAGTGGTGGAATTAGGGATTTGTATCAGGCTATGTCCAAAAGCACTATGATAATAAATACATTTTTTCAACTGTAGTACAATCAGTTATGCCAGATAAGTGCATGACAAAAAAAGGACAAGACAATATTTTTTAATTAACAGAGAAATTAAAACAATCCAACTTCCTGTTAATTGCTCTCCTATGTCTGCTGTTCCACCCTTCCCTTTACCTGAAGTAAAACCCCATTTCTGACACGTCCAAAACACACTTTGGAAGTCCCCTACCATTCCCCTTCCTGTTTTTCCTTCCAGCATATGCTGGGTAGTGGGATAAGAGCTGAATCCCCTTAGCTCTCCCTCCTGACGGAAACCAATGTGGGTATCTCCTCTCTCCACTAGGCACTAATTTGCATCTGCAAAAGTCAATTACCCCCTGAGACTTCCTGTCCCACTATCAAATGTTCCTGACCTAGATCAATATAATTTAATGGGGTAACTGAAGGTGAAAAACCAACACAACTAATTTTTTTCCTAAGGAAGAAAAAAGAATTACTTGCATTATTTTTTTGTGGAATGACAACAAAACGTCTAGGACACAAAAATATGTTGAAAAATGATAAACTGACGTTAGGACTCTGGCTGAAGTTTCATATTCAGCTTATGCCATTTCCAAAAGAGATTAAATAAACAGACCATAAACAGAAATCACAGAATTGTAAGAAACATTTTGACTAGAAGAAAACTTTAGGATCATCAAGTCCAGCCATTAACTGGTTAATGCACATAATCTAAAGTGGTTTATACATTCATGCAGAAGTCCTATCTTCATGCTCAGGAACACAAAGACAAGCAGAGGGTTGCTGCATATCTTCCATGAAGACAAGCTGAGGGATTTGGGATTGTGCACCCTGGACAAGACTCTGGGGTAACTTCATAGGAGCCTTCCAGTGTCTGAGTGGGGCCTATGGAAAAGATGGAGAGCGACATTTTACAGGGGCTTTTAATGATAGGACGTGGGGTAATGGCTTTACACTAAAAAGAGGGTAGAAATAGATTAGATCTTAGGTAGAAATTCCTCACTATGAGGATGGTGAGGCTCTGGAAGAGGTTTCCCAGGGAGATTGTGGATGTCCCCACCCTCAAAGTGTTCAAGGCCAGGTTGGATGGGGCTCTGGGCAACCTGGTCTAGTGAGAGATGTCTCTGGCCATAGCAGGGGGATTGAAACTATATTGTCTCTGAGGTCCCTTCCAACCTAAGCCATTTTATGATTCTAAGTCCTTAACTCAGCTCCCTCTGAGTCTTAAATTCTGGAAAAATGCATTAGAGAGAGAAGACCAGTCTGAGGTGTCTAACCCACTACTCTTTCGAGAAAAATTCTGAGTGTAGCATCATAGATCTAAACCAATCATGGTTTTAAAAATTAAATTATACGAGCCGTGGAACTTAGGGCTAAAATTCCTTAACGCGAGTTTTAAGAAAAACAAAACTGCTCCGAGGCCGCCGCCTACGGCTGCGCTGCCATTCGCCGACGCTCCCTAAGGCCCGCACGCCGCGCCGTCGGGGCGGCCCTTGCTCGACTCTCCCTGGCGGTTTGGGCGGGAACCGGGGCGGGGCGGCCGTTGTAGGCCGGTTCCCTGAGGGTGTTCTGGCGTAGGAAGAGTGGAGTTTGGCTTCCGTGTACCCGCTAGAGCAGGGTCGCCCAGAGCAGATCCCTCAAGAACACGTGCAGGCGAGTTTTGATTGTCTCCAGAGTTGGAGACTCCACAGCCTCTCCGTGCAGCCTGTTCCCAGTGCTCTGTTATCTGCACCGTAGAAGAGCTTTTCTTTACGCTCAGTTTGAACCTCCTGTGTTGCAGTTTGTGCCCACTGCTGCTCGACCTGCTTCTGGGCACCAGAAGTGCCTGGTCCCGTCATTCTGACACTTGCCTTTTATACACGTAAGAGATCTCAGTCAACCCTCTCCAGGCTAAACACCCTCAGCGTTCTCAGCCTCTCCTCATAAGGCAGGTATTCCAGCCTTATGATACAGATAGTCCAGCCTTCTACTCTGTTCAGTGATTTTCTGCCTGTATTTAGCTGGGCAGCCCAGAACCAGATGCAGTATTCCTGATGCAGCCTAACCAGGGCAGAGCAGAGGGGCAGGAGAACCTCATTTGGCAAGCTGGCCACACTCTTCTTGAGGCATCCCAGCACGCCATTGGCCTTGGCCACAAGGGCACATTGCTAGCTGATGGTCAGCCTGTGGTCCACCAGCATCCCTAGATCCTTTTACCAGAAGGCTGCTCTCCAGTGGATCAGTCCCCAACCTGTGTTTAAACATTGTTTATCTTACGATAAGGATAGCTTAGGCAGCTGCAGTACATTATCTTCAATAACATAAATATTCAGGCTAAATATGACAGCACACTCTTATGAATTTAAGATGCTTTTAAGATCTATGATTATATTCACAAACTGAGGATCTGGCCTGTGGAGAAGCCGGAATAACATGTAATAATTTATGTTATAAAACTGCACGAAAAGGTTGTAATTCTCAATCTTTTGCTTTGAACACCAACCCATCAGTAACCCATTCTTGCTAATAAAAAATGAACCAAATGAAATAAATTATGATTTCCTGTGATCCCATACCAAAGACCTTAATATTGTTATCTTTCAATAAGGGTTAGGAAATAAACAGAATGGTGATGTCAAAAAATCAGTTCTTTTTTTTCTTCTTCTTATAGTTCTGCACTTTTGCCTAAAATGGCCAAAGAAAATTCTCCATCATTAACTGAAGTTCTAAAACAAGTTGCAGAGCAGCAGCATTCACAAGCATCAGAGATAGAAAAAAGCAAAACAGTTCTTTTCCAACTGCAGGTAATAAGCCTTGTTTGGAGTAGTTTAATTTTTTTTTTTATTAGATGAGTAAGTATTCCTGTGAACAAAATAAGATGACGGTGAACAAAATAAAATGATGGCACTTCATTCTTATCTGGGTGTTTGCATTTAAGTGTAAGGCAGCAGTTCTGTGTCTGTGTGTGGGTCTTACATTTACCCAAAACTGTGAATGTGTATTGTTATTTGTAAGTCTGCAACATAGCTAAGACTTCATTAGAGCAGGTTATAGCAGAAGCTTTTATTTTTTTATTTGGAAAAAAACTCCAACCTCCTAAAACTGCAGCAATAGCAAACCCACAATACAAAGTTAGAGTTCTTTCAACTTTTCAGTGATTTACTGATAAATTAATGGGGAAAAGGAATTTTAAAAACATCCCTTTTGTCAGTTTTTCACCAGACTCTATACCTATTTTTTAGCGTATTTTTCATACAAAATACTTCTTTCTGTGTCATTTAATACTGTTTTAATTTAGTAATATATTTTATAACATTGGACTAATGCAGTGCATTTAGAGCCATTGGTAGTTCAATTAGCTCATTTATTTTTTCTCTCTTCCATGTCTTTTATTTTACATTCAAGAAATCCCAAACCCTTGCAAATTCCTCACAAACATAACTGTTATCAGAACAGCAAAGTTAAATAATTAGGGACTTAAAGTCAGAATGGAGAGCTGCTTTTTTGTCCTTATGTCTATTGCCATGTGTGCATATCACAGAGCACAGGTAATACAGTAATTTACTTCCCCAAATTGAAGATCTTTGCCATTGAGAGAGTTTGCTTTCCTGTCCTCAGTAAATGGTGGCTAGCAGTGATACAAATTCTGCTAAAGCTGTAGTGTAACATTTCCAAATTCAAAGTTATTCAGATACTTTTTCTTCATAACATTTAATAAGGTCTTAATCTGTTCAAGACATTGAGTAAGATATTTCATAGCACTCCTAAAGCTTCCATTAGGGAAAAGATAATAGGTGGCATAAATCAAGATGCTAATTCAGTGCACTGCCAGTGATTGTTGTTTGAGTGGGTTTCATCATAGGTTGCTCACATCACCTACAACTTAGATATTAAGCCTGGATTAGTCATCCACACTCCCTCAGTAGTCATCAAAGAGAGAGAAACATTTCTGAGGAAGCAATTTCACACGCTTGTCTTAGACCTAGTGCTTAGGTACATGGGTTAGTGGCAGATTTGGTAGTGTTAAGTTTCTGGTTGGACTTGGCTTATGGGTCTTTTCCAATCCAAATTATTCTATGACTCCATGATTTCTTGTGGTAGGTTGAAGTCCTGGAGTTGTTCACTTCTCATTGGTGAGATGTAGAGGACTTTTTTAGGAATAAATGCTTATTTCTTTGGGGATTAAATATAGCTAGGGTTAAGACTCCTCTCAAATACTACTGTGATGAAGACAAGATTAAAACCTTCAGTAGAATAGGCTTTTTAAGCTCCATCACCCACAAAAACTGTATGTGTGTTTGTGTGGGTTTGTAAGGGATTTTTTGCATCATTAATTTTTTTAATTCTTATTAGGACTTGCACATTTTGAGCTCTAAGCAAATATTAGGATTGGCTTTGATCTGACATATCATTGTCTTGCAAATACGAGGCATTTAATGTTATTTAAAGGACACTTTCCTTCGTATTTTAGACTCAGTCTACAGGGATAAGTCTATGATAGTATTCTTGCACTGTGCCTCTGAGGTGATGATTTTAGAATGTGGATTTCTAATTAACTTCAATTCAAGCCACATTAAGCAATTACAAAGGAAGACTTTCTTGAGTAAATATAAATTGCAGTGTTTTTGTAGATAACCAACGTCCTCTTAAAAAAATGTTCTTAAGTGAGCACTGAAATATTTTCCAGGCAGAGTTTCAGGAACTAGAAAAAGATATGAATTCTGTTCAGTCCGAAATGAAGACGATAGAAAGGGAACTATATCTGCAAGACAATGCCATAGAAGTGACAAAACACCACTGTGAAAACCTGGAAGCCCAAGTCAGAGGCCTGTATTCAGAAAATTTAAAACTCATCCATGACAAAGAAACAGTAGAAGAAGAGTTTGAGATGATACTTGCAAGAAATAATGAATATCAGGAAAAAATAAAAGCTCACAAACATCTCTTCTGGGAGATGGAAAATAAAATGCCAGTTATTATTGAGCGTGACAAAAAGAAAGCTGTTGTTCAAGAATTACGGACAAAGAAAGAGGAGTTAATGAATGATCTCCAGAATCCAGAAGGATCTTGTATAAAACAGGTGCAGGTACTATATTTTCCCTTCTGATTCTTTTCTTTTTGTGTGAAATAATTTTGGCATAGTTACATAATGTGATTATTTTGTCTAATATATTTATGGTTCATGATGAAGTGACTATGGAGAATACTGATAATTTATAATGGTACATTAATTGAAGACTTCAATATGCAATAAACACCCATCAGCTATTGTTATCTGTATGTTATTGTAAAAGTTAGGTTCATTCTGTGTTATCAAATATGGCCTCAATTTGCATCAGGGGAGGTTTAGATTGGATGTTAGGAAGAAATTCTTTACTGAGAGAGTGTTTGGGCACATCAATATTAGAAGGAACTTCTTCACAGTGAGGGTGACAGAACACTAGAACGGTCTGCCCAGTGGGGTTGTGGAGTTTCCTTCTCTGGAGATGTTTAAAACCTGCCTGGATATGTTCCTGTGCGACTTGGTCTAGGTGATCCTGCTGTGGGAGGGGGATTGGACTAGATGATCTTTTGAGGTCCCTTCCAATCCCTAATGTTCTGTGATTCTGTGAAACTATTTGTGGGGTTCTTTGGGTTGTTGGATAAACTTCCATGGACACTACAGAATTCTGTGAAATATTGCCACAGTCTACTTTTGGAGAGAGTTCTGGAAAAGAAAGAAAACCCCACAGCCTTGGTGCCATGCAGACACTGCTCATCAAAAAACTGGTGTTATCAACACCCTTCCAGCTACCACTACAAAATAGAGCACTATGAAAGTTGATGTGGGGGGAATGAACTCCATTTCAGCTAAACCAAATACCCCTTCTCAAGCAAATCTTAACATACTGATTAATAGACTCATAAACATTGTATTTCCTTATGAGAAAGGAAAAATATTTCTCAAATAATATGTAAAATATTCTTTGGTTTTGCAATAAATGCCAAAAATAAGTAAATTAAAGACCAACAAAACAAGTGCAAATTCCTGTTGTGTTGCAGCTGTTTGCATATTTCTGGTCAGGATATCTTAAGTATATAAAGCCACATTATAAATTACTTCAGATACTAATTACAATTGTTAAATTATGATTAGGTATTATGAATTATGTGAAACTGTTTATTATAGATTTGTATCTCTATTAATTTAGTGAGACTGTTAAAATGTACCATGTTTAATAAGTTTAATATATGTACTGTGAAGCTTTTTAGGGAGGGGATTTATGTATCTTCCTTATATTTGCAGGAAGAAATCACAATTTTAAAAAGCAAAATCACAACATTGAAAGTGTTCTTCACTAAAAAAAGAGATTTGCTGGAAGAAGAGTTAAAAATGCATGCTAAGCTTAGAAAAGAAATTGAGGTGAGTTGTTTTAAGACAACAGAATTACAATTCTCCTGACAGAATGTAGGTGGTGCAAATGCTGGTCATACATTATTCAAGTATATACAGTAACTGTGCTGTCTTAAATTCTTGATATTGGTAGTCTTTCTAAAATTCAGAACTTAATTGCTATCATGAGAGAAATTGAAGCCAAGAACATTTTTTCTTATATCTTTTGAGAAGGTGCTCAGCTGTGAACTTTTAGAATGATGTTCTGAAAGAAAGAGGTCACTAAATGGTAGTAGAGCAAACTATAGGTTTTATTTCTGTACTGCTTTTGAGATACTTTAAATGTCACTGCTGACTTGATTATTCATGACTTGTCTCATTGTTCCTGATAACTCATCAATGGGAGAACCAATTGTGCCAGGAAAATGGACTTCCCATGAATCTCCCTAATTTGAGCTGACATTAAATTAGAGATAACACAGAAGTTCCTAATTAGCTGCCAAGGTAAAATCCTGATAAATAGCTAAACCCATCTCTTTTTAAATAATTGAACTATATTTTACATTTTGTTCTTTACTAAGATACTTTTTGTCCAGATAGGATTTAGTTTGGAAGTTTCACATCGTTTATCTTGTTAGTTCAAATAAATGCCACAAAATTTAATGAGTAAAGCTTGATAATAAAAAGATTAACTGATCTAAGGTTAGCTCTATTGCCCACTGAATAATATAGGTGACAAGAAGAATAATTTTTCATGTGATAAGGAACAGCAGAGAATTTTTGAACTAAAAAGCTCAACACAGTCACTTTAGAATAGGTCTGTACTATTCAGCATGTGAGAATATCTTTTATTACTAAGGCAACTTCTTCCTAAGGATAGCTGTCTAAATCCAAAGTGAAATTAGGCAGCCTAAAAATAATGCTTTATTCTCAAAATCAATTAATTAAATATACAAGGTTAACCTGTTTTTTAATTCTTTGTATTATATGATCTTTTTATCTCAGAAGGAAGCAGGTTTAAGAATGGAATCTTTCAGGGTATTATATTCTATTAAGAGCTCACGGAAAAACAGTCTGATTTTTAATATAAACACTGAAGATGGGTGGGCAGAAATGTTAATATTCAGACCAACTCAAGAAAGAATATTCAAGCTAAGGATAGGAATAAAGTGAGACACAGAAAAATTATTGGGGTTCAAATGAGCTGGGACACTGTCAGCTGCAGACTGCCACCACCTAAATGTCATTGCCTGAATGCAGGTGACAACACATCAGTCATTTTCCCCTTATGATCATGGGAGTTGCAGTCAGTGCAGTATGTGGTCTAGAGATCAGTTCCATTGGCAATATGTAGGCATTTACTGTACAGAGATGGTGTGCAATCTGGTCTTTCTGGATGTTATAGTTGCGGATGCTCCCTCCCTGGAGATGTTCAAGGCCTGGTTAGATGAAGCCTTCAGTAAACAAGTCTGGTTGAGAGGAGTCTCTGACCATGGCAGAGAGGTTAGAGTAGGTGATCTCTAAGATCCCTTCCAACCTTAGCCATTCTTTGATGATTCTATACTATGCATTGGCTAGATTCTTACTAATCTAAACAGGAATGTAGACAGGTAGGTCACCCGTTGTCCTCTAAATCTAAGCTAGGTGTCTTCAGACTGACCCCATCTCAAGACTTCAGCACTTGTAGGACTTTGAAGTATTGCATGGATTCTCAGTGTCCAGCACTGCATAGGCCAAAAGTAACTGGCTTTCTTACAACCTCATGAAGTTCAACAAGGCCAGGTGCAAGGTCTTCAAGCTGTGTTGGGGCAACCCTCAACATCAGTACAGACTGGGTGATAAACTGATTGAAAGCATTCCTGTAAAGCATGATTTGGGGATATTAGTAGATTAAAAATTGGACATGAGCTGGTATTGTGGGCTTGCAGCCCAGAAAGACAGTCGTATCCTGAATTGCCTCAAAGACATGTGGCCAGCAGGTTGAGGTAGGTGAATCTCCCCCTTTAATCCCCTCTGGTGAGATCCCACTTGTAGCACTACATCCAGCTCTGGAGTGTACAGCACAAGAAAGACATGAACAGTTAGGTTAGGGTTAGGCTTAGGAGCAGGTCCAGAGGAGGGCCATGAAATTGGTCAAAGGAGTGGGATACCTCTCCTATGAGGAACGGCTGAGACCATTCAGATTGTTCATGGAGAAGAGAAGGATCCCTGTGAAGCGTGTTCCAATGATTGACGACCGTTTTAGTAAAAAAGTTTTTCCTAATGTCTAAACTAAACTTGCCATGGCACAACTTGAGGTCTTTCTGTTGTCTTATCCCTTGTTACCTGTGAGAAGAGAACAACACTCACCTCTCTACAGCCTCCTTTCAGGTAGTTGCAGTGATAAGGTCTCTGCTCAGTCTCCTTTTCTTCAGACCAATTAGTCACAGCTTTCTCAGCCACTCCCTATAGGGCTTGTTCTTCAGACCCTTTGCCAAACTTGTTGCCCTTGTTAGTACCTGCTGCAGCTCCTCAATGTCTTTCTTGTATGGAAGTGCCCTAAACTGAACACAGTACTCAAGGTGTGAAGACAGTACTTGAGAAAGACAACCCATCACCAGTAAAGAAGGCAATGTAATTTATAAAACACTAGTGAGGGACGGTGTTAGTTATATGTGAAATTTAGACAGCAAGACACAGAGGAAGCCACTGGCAATGCTGTAGTTCTAGTGCAGCTATACACCATCACATATACATTAAATGCAGTGTGATAATATTTCGATAAGCAGACAAAAGGATAATTATACACTACCAGTGTGTAATTCCATTCAAACTAGGGTAAGTAAGCCCAAATTTTCATTACGTGAATATCCGTTATTTCCTTTTTTATTATAATGAGTGTTTCATGCTTTTACACTTAAGAGTGCAAATCTTTAGAGGGTCATCTTCAGTAGCCATAAGGCAGCAACAGGCCAAAATTGACACAAAACCACATTGCAACAGTATTGCCTTGCTGAGAGAAAAATACCTTTTTAAGTGCAATGCAACCGTGAACTACTATAGCTCTCTGGGTTACCTTTAGTGTGTACCCAAACACACACAGAATTGCAGAATATCTTTGGTTGGAAGAGACCTTTAAGATCATCGGGTCCAGCTTTTGACCCAGCACTGCCCTGTCATGACTAAACCATGTCCCTAAACACCAGGTACACACATTGTTTAAATACTCCCAGTGACTCCATTCTGGAGCCTGAAATCTTCCCTCGACAGTGTTGCCAGAGCTATCAGGTGATGACTCTTTGGATGGGATTTGTTTGCTAAATTTTAGACATTTACAGAGTAGGTACCCACACTGAGCTTCTCACTTCATCTCTTAGAAGGACAGAGCTTTGCTTTTCCTTTGTGGAAAGACTGTCCTAGAGCAGATACCTGAAATAAGCCAGATTAATTGCTTCCTATATGTTTGTATCTCTTCAGTAGCTATAAAGCAAACATGGCATGACTTGGTCAAAAGTCAGCTTTATATTTAGAGTTAAGGGAGCTGTAAATTACCTCTGTAAATAGTTTTACTTGAAAGAAATGTTGAAGTGAATTTTATTCTCCTTAATCAGGTACAGAATAAAAGATACGAAGCTATTCTAAAACGTTTGCATTGCCAGCTGAACAAAGCCTATTCAAATAAAAGACAATGTCACTGGAACATTCAGCAGCTAGAGAAGAAAGCTGCAGAATTAAGGAAGTGTCTCGAAGAAGTGGAGTATCAAAGTAGCATATAAAGCGATCCTAAAAAAGCTATGTTGCCAGACAGAGGAGCTTTATTTTTGGGAATTACTACTAGTAGTAAATAGTCCAATATCTGAGCCAGGTCTCAGTGATTTCTTTCTCTTTAAAGATTTTCACCCTTTCATTCTGTGGCCTAAACTAAGCTGTACTCCATCTTTGTAATTCTTTGGAATAAGCTTTTTTTTTGTTGTTTGTTGTACTGTAGCCAGAGGCAGTTCAGGAAGAAAGTTACTAACTTTTCCAGGTGTTTTAAAAATACATGGCAATTTTATCTAAAAAGTCATTTCAAGTCAACCAAATAAGATTTGAGAAGTTCCTTTTTATGTAACTAGAGCTCTGAAGATTGAGATCTACTTTGTTTTTCCAACAAAGAAACTGGTATCACAGTACACTTCCATTCCTGAGACACCAACATTTACGACATTTTATCCACTTCCCATATTACTGCAACCTACTAAGGAATTCTGAAAGCCCTGTTGGCCAGTATTTTGCTGTGTGTGATATTCATATAGCTGATTTTACAGCTGGTTTGCCTTCATGCCTGCCAGGCTATACTAGGAGAAAGAGGACATAGGCTGTCCAGCTGTAAAAGGCTTAGAAAGAAGTACGCTCAGAACTAGGCTTCAAATAATCTAACGTCAGCTGGTCTCATGTATGTTAGCCAAGAGGAATGAGTAGGTAGAGAGGATCACATCTGGACAGCTTTGGAGATGGAACAACTCACCTCCTAGAAACAGGAACATGTTATAGATGGTTGATAATAGAGACACTTACTATGTAGATAATCTTAACTAACTAGCACTACTCATCTAATTGTCTAAAGTTCAGTATGGTAATTCTTAACATAAATGACCACATAGTGAAAGGTATTGTTGACTTAGTAGTGAACAGTAAACCTTTTTATTTGCCTTCTTTTTATTTGTTTTTACTCCTGAATATAAGATTAATATTTCAGCAAATTGAGAATTTAGTGTGGAAAATGTTAAACTGTTTCTATGTTGTCAGCTTAGGAAAACAAAGTTTAAAATGCAGTACTGTGATTAACTACAACATGCATATGTTAATGTATATTTACATATCCCCTGACATGTTATTTCACTTCAGATAAAGTTATTTTAAGCAATATCCTGATTCATGAAATCTGTCGCTCTCAACATTGTTAGATTCTCAGGATTGTTCAGCTTGCTTTTTTTCCTTTTGCAATATACCAGTCAAGTTACTTTCTTGCAAACAATAATGTAGTGATGAAAACCTCAATATCCTATGCTGTAGTAACAGTAATGTTATACGAATAATTTGCTGGGTTAAAAATTTTATAATTCCATTTATTTTAAAAAAAGACAGACATCTTAAAACCAATCCCTAGTCTCAACTACCCTTCTGTTCTGAAATGACTGACACTGTTCAAGAGGGACAGACATCTATTTGAGGGAGTTCAACAGAGAGCTATGAGGATGATTAAGAGACTGGAACACCTGCCTTGTGAGGAAAGGCTTTTTAGTCTGGAGAGGGGAAGAGTGAGAGGGGATCTAATTAATGTCTATAAATACATGAGGCCTGGGCGTCAAGAAGGCAGGTACAACCTCTTTTCACTTGGGCCCTGTCATAGGATGAGGGGCAGTGGATTGAAGCATGAGCACAGGATGTTCCACCTCAACACGAGGAAGAACTTCTTTACTGCTTCTTTACAGAGCACTGGAACAGGCTCCCCAGAGAGGTTGTGGAGTCTCCTTCTCTGGAAACTTTCAGGACCTGTCTGGATACATTTCTGAGTGATCTGTCCTAGTTTTGGTCCTGCTCTGGCAGGGGGGTTTGGACTTAATGATCTTCAGAGGTCCCTTCCAACGCCTAACATTCTATGACTTGGTGATTCTGTGACACATTCATTGCTGACAAGTCCAGAAAGCACCAGAGGAATGTTGAGTCTTGTCATGTATTGTAGTACATTATCATTACATGTGTTTATTCCCACATACAGCAAATCAGCTTTCTTTTGGTTAATATATATTTTCTAGAAAGGGATCCATCCTTGACAAAATGGAGTATTTGTTCCCTTACTGGTAGTTTCAGTGATTAAGTAATATTTTTTTTTGTTTGTTTTACATAATTTCTATTTAAAATTTTTTCATCCATTTAGTGAAATGAGTGTACTTTATACTCCATAAAAACACTGATGCATTGTCTTCTTGCTGAATTAATTAGTTCCAGCCTTCCAAAGTTACTGGCTGTCAGATCTGACCAAAAACTTCAGCTTAATGTATCTCCCCTTGAAGTAGTACATCATCCCAAATTGTCACAATATTAAGACTGCATGCCATTAAATGAGACTTTTATGTGTGCATTGCCTCATTTTCATATTTAGTTTGTAATTATTTCTGACATTCAATGCAGCAAGATGTGTTCCTTATCAGCAAGACAATTTACTTCAACCAAATGAATTTCAATAGTATAACCATGGTAATAATACCACAGTTTAAACTTGGAGATTTTTGCCAGCTGAAAGCAACTCCACAAAAGAATCCAAACCTTCTAATTTAACAGAAATTCACTTTAGTCAGTGAAGCTGTTCATTATTACTTCTCTAGGTATTAGAGCAGTTTCAACCTATCAACACAAATACAGCTTGATTCATATTAAGTAAAATGTTAGAGCTACATTTTCCTTGTTCCTTTTCATAAATCTCAGTAAACTTTAGTGTCTCGCATTACTTTAATCGTCCTTCTGTACATGTTTTAGATTTATTTAGCATAATTTCACACAGGTGAATATGAGAACTGTAGGTAATGCTCCCATTACTGCTGCATGCAGAGGATATGTTGCCTTCTACACTGAGATTTCCTGTTGTCCAAGGACTCAGTTATCTACACTCCATTTTGCTCTGCACTCTCTCTGCAAGAGATCTTATGTTCTTGTCTACTTGGGCCTTGAGCTCTTCAAGGGATCTTAGCTATCAAAGGTGTATTCCTCCTTTTTCCTTGATTGCATTTTCAGCGTACCTATTCAAATGGGATAAGCTTATCTCAATTATGTCGCAAATACTCTGGTAACTACAGAGGTTACCCCTACATCTGGTAATAGGTGAACTGACCTGACCACTTGTGATTCCCTCTAACTGATATCCTGTTTCTCCCAAGAAGAGGTTCAGCTGTGCAGGCAAGAAGAGATCTGCAGCATGGCTTAGTTGTATCCCCAAAAGAACAGTGGAAGCTTGGAAATTAAAGTATATCTCAGCTTCCCAGCTTTCCTGTTACAAAATGAAGCTATAGTTCAATTATGCAATTTACTCTCTGTGTGAACTAAGTTTAATTCCATATAAAATTAGAATGCTAGTCCTGGCCTTAACCTGTGGAGTTCCATTGTAAGTACCCTCTTCATAGGTTGGAGCTTCTTTACTAATTATCTGTGGAGATGACTTAGCCAGTCCTTAATCCATTTTGTTTATGCTTTGCTGACTATATAGGTATGAACTTTTTAATACAATTGTTGAGGAAAAAGTCCTCCATGTTGCAGAAGCATGATTTGTTTATGAAATTGTTTGTTATAAGAACTCTGATTGTTATTGTCATCCTGCAACGCTGTCCTAGTTAAAAGCCACAATTATAATCTCTCTTCCCACATAAACATTTATGTGTTTAACTCCACTGCCTTGATACCTGGGTTGATTTAGCTATAATCTTTGAAGATTTGATTGCCCTCAGTCTCCATCAAAACTGCAGAAGTTTAGTCACTAACCACACCTAAAACCTGCACTTGGCTGATCATGTGCTAAACATCACATTTTATGGTATCAAACACATTGTACACACCTCTGATTAAACAGGGCTTTGTGTCATACACTAATTAAACATATTTCCATGCACATCATTTCAAATTTAGCATTTAATATTTAACATACAATAAATATAAGAAAGGTATAAATATTTAACTGGTTAATTGAATCGGGAAAAAGTGAAGCTGAAACAACAAAATATAAATTACTGCCTTCTCTAAGCTTTTAGCATTCTGACCAATATGTGAAAAAAGAAGTGCATATAGCTTTTGTTAAAATGTGTAATTCCAGCAACTCCTGGCAACCTGCTGAGGTAGATCTCTCTTGGTGCAATGTTGAACAGTAGTAGGTTGATCTTTTGGTATCTTTTTTCTCTTTGGAAGTGAGCACAGACTGGAGGAGAATGATTTGTGGTTTTCTTAATGAATTTATCATTTAACTCATTGAATGCACTTTATGTTCTGTATATGAGGCTCTCGCAGCTCCTGGTGGAGAATTGTGCTGAAAAAACAGTATCAGTCTTTTCTAAGGATGGGTGTGGGGCTAAAGAAAGAACTTTGGGCTTCAGCTCTCTGCAGGCAACTGGAAGAGGAGTGACTGCCTGCTCTGAACAGCAAAACAGACAGAAAGCAGCAGCAGGCTTGTAAATCATAGAATCATAAAGTCATTTATGTTGGAAAAGACCTTCAAGATCACTGACTCAAACCATCAACCCAACTCTACCAAGTCCAGTGCTAATCCATGTGCCTAAGATCCATATCTACACAACTTTTAAACGCGTCTAGGGATGGTGATCCACACACTTCCCTGGTCAGCTTCTTCCAATGCCTGATGACCCTTTCAATGAAGAGGTTTTTTTCTGATGCTGAACCTGACCCTCCACACAAAACCCTTTCACATGACCCAACAGACTCACATATCAAATCAGAGAAAGTGTGTCAGGTAATACAGACATACCTGCTAAGATATTAACTCTAAAGGCTACAGAAGACAGAAGGTAGATGAGGGATAGATGCCAGTGTTGCACTGCTTTGCCTCTGTTGCAAAATTTGCTTCAGCTTTCAGAAGAGTCACCTGCAGAGGCATGTTCGTAAGTGGGACAGTAAGTAGTGCATGCTATTCTGCTGTGGTTCATATATGATGCTTCAGTGGAAAAAGAAATCGTGGTCACAGCATGTGTTCCTGAGGATGAAAAGAACCACTTCTAGAACTTTTACCCAATTTTCTGAAATATATGACTATATAATTATCAAAGCAATTATTAAATCCTTCATGAAAATGCAGCTGCAGCAGATAGATCTGAGTCGTGTTGAGGCAGTGACTTCTTAAGGAATTCCAAGCAGTACTAAAATATTTTTCTTTGAATTGTCTGCTTTGCAGGAGGCAAACATTTTTCCAGGGGCAAGGTTAAGGCAGTGTAAAGAACTGCCTCAGGAACATGGATCAAGCAAAGATAATTCACAACCAGCTTACAGTACCACACACAGTTTTCCACTTGGCTTTTTTCTGGTATTTAGAAGAAGCAACATACAGTGATCTCACAAAATGAATTCAGAGAAAATAATCCACAAACTGCAAAGGATAAAGCAAGAGAAACAAGCAAAACCAATCTCTTCCCATCCTACTCCCCAAAAGAAAGATAATCGCACATTTCCCATGTGGATGACAGCGGACAGAGGAGACAAATGTATCATGTGACTAATGTAACTCTGTTTGAAAATGAGCAAACAGACAGTGCTCTGTGTTGAACAAACATGTAACCTATTAGAAAGTTACATGAGTTTTCTATATCGATCAGTATCTTTTTCATTTTGGATAGTCTAGTTTTATATAATTCAGTAAAATTCTCTACTTCTTTCTAAAAGGAGCAACCTTATCAATTTTTCATTTTGATAGTTCTTATTTTGATATCATATAATGGAATCACAGATCGTTTTTGTTGGAAAAGCTCTTCAAGATCGAGTCCGAACCATTAACTGTACCAAGCCCCCTGCGAAACCACATCCCTAAGCTCCATATCCGTGTGACTTGTAAACACGTCCAGGGATGGTGATTCAACCACCGCCCTGAACAGCCTATTCTAATGGTTCATGACCCTTTCTATGAAGAATTTTTAACTAGTGTCCAAACTAAACCTTCCCACATTCAATAATTACTGACTATATATATAAAATCAAAGTATTAAGTAACGTATCATGTCACTTGCAGTGTTCTCAACAAAGTGATGAAGTCTTTTCTGGAGTGGAACTAGCACTGACGTCTTTTTTTCCCCCCTCGTGACAATAAAGTCTAATAGTTCCCTCTAGTGGTGAAAAATCTTTTTACATGGTGAAGGCATGTTTCGGTCAGTTCTTACTGCGAGAATACTTAACATTTCTACAGATCACGATGCTGCTAAAAGCTATATTATTCTAAAAAAGCATGCTGACTATTCTAGGTTTTACAACTATGAACAACTATTGGAGGATTTAATTTGTTTTTTCTTAATTACTGATCTTTTTTAAAAAGAGTAAGAGTCTGACAAATTTCCTCAGATCTTCTGTTCTAATGCAACTTACAATGCAAAGTCTACTACAAATAGAGGCTGGATCCAGCTCTGAAGCAATTGGTATGTCCTCACAAGAAGGACATACAGCTTTTGGAGCAGGTCCAAAGGAGGACCATGAAGATGGTCAAAGGAGTGGGACACCTCTCTAATGAAGAAAGGCTGAGACAATGAGGATTGTCCAGCCTGAAGAAAAGATGGCTCCTGGGACACCTGACTGTGGCCTTTCATATCTAAAGAGGGCCTACAGGAAACCTGGGGACAGATTTCTTACAGGGGCTTGTAGTGATAAGAGTGGCTTTTAACTCAAATATAGTAGATTTAGATGAGATGCATGGAGGGAGTTTTTCACGGTGAAGGTGGTGAGACACTGGAACAGGTTGCCCAAGGAAGCTGTGGATGCTTCATCAGTGGGTGTGTTGAAGGCCAGGTTGGATGGGGCTTTGAGCCATCTGATCTAGTGGGAGATGTCCCTGGCCATGGCAGGGGAGATTGGCATTAAATGATCTCTGAAGTCACTTCCAAACCAAATCATTCTATGATTCCTTAATTTAATATTCTTTATTAAAATTTTTTTTTAAAAATTGGTTTTGTCAACTAAAATCAGTCTTCTACACACTTTGCCTTAGGTCATTTTTAATTTAGTGAAAATGATTATGTTTAAGATCATTTGCTTCTTGCTGTTTGCTGAAAAATACATTTCAGAAAGATTAGGTCAGGCTTACACCTGACTAAAATGGATGATAGCTGGTAGTTATGGATTTGCAACATATTATATAAGACTGTGTTTCCAGACTTCTTAAATAACCCTGCCTGGACTGAATCTTCTTGCCTGAGACTGCAGTTCTGTCTCAAGGTCAGTGTTCTGGAAAGCTTAAACATAAGGTATGAATGTCATCCCTTGAGGCACTCAATATACTCAGCAAGAGAAAGGCTTCCTGCAGCTGATTCAGTTCTTCCATGCCCTGTGGCAAAGCCTGGCTCCTTTTGATCACTACAAAGGAATCCTAGAGCAACTAACCTTTATTTATAAGACAGAAATAAATGCACAGGGACAATCTGTTTTTTTTACCCATATTTTAAAGGTTTCTTTTATGGTGACATATATTCTGGGACTTAGGAGGGGAGAGGGATGACGGTTTCAGGCTGAACATCATGTAATTACCTACCTTTGTCACCTTTATCTTTTTCTGTATTGGCACAGAATCTTAATCTATTGAATCCTGACTTTATAACGTTCATCTAAAATTTATATCAGTAGACAGCGGCCTTGGTTGGATAAACCTGGATAAAAGTTGTGATTAAAATTTTACCCTGAGGTTTCTTCATACCTGTCACAGTCACTAAAAGGACTGGAATGCCCTTCTCTGATGCAGTACAACTATGCTATCTACCTTTTCAGTATCTCTACTAAAGTTATGAGTTCATATTGTTCTCAACACTTCTTTAATTGCTATTACATTTGTAATGGGTTAACCGACAGAGTAGGAAAAACAAGGTAACATTTCTGGCACAGGAGAGCCAGGTGTCTCAAGGTCTTTTTCACACTTCTATCTGTTCATTCATCCTTTATAATCACAGAAGGAGAAAACTCTCCTAGGACGTGTTTCACTTGAACTGCTTTATATAGTTAGGATGACAGGAATTCTGCCCTAAAAAGTCATATTTCTTTCAATTGGCTGTAAAGGGAGTGAAGGGTCACTAGCTCAGCTGTAAATAACTACATTCTGATGACTAAATTTGGGAAAGCCCTATATCCTGAGGTCATCACAGGCACAACAATGCTACTAGTAAATAGCATTTTTTTTCCACTTCCGTTGTCTGGCCAGATTTTTTTTTTAAATTTCTCTAGCTTTCCCTATTGATTTTCTGGGCTGTAAGCTTCTTACTTCTATATTACATTTGATGCCATGTTTTCCATATGTTACACTGGGGAGCAGTGGGAAGCTGATTTTAACAGCTATTTCCATTTGCCACTGAAACAGGGTAGGCTTTTAGCTACAGATTTCCTCTTCCTTGGTGGAGTACTCTGCTTTTTTAAGCATCTTTTTAGTTTCAGTCATAGAGCTCCCATTTGTCATTTGCTTTTTTCTACTTGCATCTCCACAGCCAACTTCACTCACAATTTTCATCAGCTATGGGAAATTAGTCATGTAACAGCATCAGCTCCTATACAGGTGATCTATCTTGCCTGTCTTGAATAACTTGTTTAGAATTTAGTAACTCACATTCTGGTGGTGCCTTGCCTTTTGCATTGACTGTGGAGGCGATCTGGATGGAAAGAAATCTTCCTTTTGGATAACTGAAGTGAGGTGAGATGAAACAAACTAAGACACTAAGGCAGGAGGTGTGACTTGCCATCTAGCAGTGCCTATTTCCCTCTATTCCTTGAAGAAGGAGTCAGAGACAACTAGTTCTAAACTCATGGTAAATGATTAAAATTACCCAACATAAATCCCATCTATCATCTACAGTTATCCCTCACCGACTCCAGGCCAGGAATTAATACAGCTCTATCCATCATAGTAAGACAAAAAATTGAGTTACTCTGTATTGAGAGCAGTAATACTTTCTGAATTAAAGGATCACAAGGCATAATTTTAGAAACTCTAATAAGTAGTGTGACCTCCATGCTACATTTCTGAAATTGAATTCTCCCATGGCAAGACAATTGCTCCCATGCAGTCTGCCCCTCTCTGCAGACAAGTCATAAGAAATAATTCTGGTATGATTTCACGGTCTATAAAGACTCTCCGTCCTTCCCACTCTGTTCTATTCTCTTCTTGTCTTTTGTAGTTTAGCACATTGACAATTAGTTTCTGAATTATCAGGATATACAAACCAGCTAGCAGTGGCTTTATTGTGCTACCACTACATCAGTCACTGCTTCCACCTCTTCCCCTAAACCAATTTTATGTAAAGATCTTTAGCTTTCTAGCCATATGAACTATTTCCCCAGTTGCCAATAATACTTGTATCAATGAAGATTTCCTGTCTCTTCTTTATAACATAGATTTTGAAATTAGTATCTAATGGCTAGAAAAATACTGACCAGCCTCATGCAAAGGAAGATGGAGTAGGAAACAGAGGTAATAAACTTAGAGAAGAATACAGGTGAATATGAATGGGAGAAAGACACAGGCTGCAATGAGTGGAAGAGAAATAAGGGAAGAGAAAAAAATAGTACATGAGCCTTTGTTCATTTTATACTGTAGAGCCTGTAACAGAATGTGAAGTTCCTAAGTCTGAAAAATCCTTCACAGTCAGCATAAACTCATCTTGCTCCAGTGACTGGGAAATCACAGTCTGCACTACTGTCAGTGTCCATTAACTCATGTGGCAGAGACCTTTGCAAAAGTTCTACTGTACTGATCCTGATGCTGACTCTATGAGTATCACCAGAATCTCACAAGTTTACTTACTTTTAACTCATCTGATGAACTAAGCTATGAAATTTGTATGATGCTCTGTTTCTCTGTAACCTCTTTGTTTTCCTCAAGGCACCTCCAGTGCTCCTCACAGGGTGCAGTAACTGCTTAAAATTTTTAAAGCAGTGAGTAGAGCAGCAGAAAACGTAGCACCTAGATCCTGTTGCAGGACTACACTGCAGCTATTCCTTCACTGTGTGTTCTAATGGCTCAGGTATATTCAATTATCATGGGACCCAACATTTTGCTGTCTTGTGCACTAGAAAAGAAATGGCTTGAAAGTCCAGAGTTTTCTCACTGACATTCTGTTATTCAAAGGGCTCTTCAGTGTTATTTGGTAGTTTCTACACCTCTAACACACTTGAGTTCTATTTTAACATGCAGAATTTGAGTTTTGGTGAGTTACCCATAACAAATGAATTCTATGATTGGACTTCGATTCATATTAGGATTAAGAATTCTCACAGCAACATGTGAAGCAAAGCAGGCCAGTACAGTTGTCATTTCCTAGTCCACTTCTGAGAGAAGTTGTGTATACTTGGTGACTCAAGCTTCCAGGTAGGAAAAGAATAGTTTTTAGCAGACTGTTTGCATAACTGTACACAATCTCTTCCTGAATTGCTGGAAAATCTCATTACTATAGCCTAACTCCTAATGAATTTTGCCTTTGTAATTATTCAATTATCCATCCTGCAGCTCAAGAAAACTGGCATAACAATGATTTAACACAGCACTGCAGCAATTAGCACTCACAAAACAACAAAGGAACACTTCGGTACTCAAAGAAGGATCAAAGTATGAAATCAAAAGTGACTCATTACAATCATCATAACAGCACTTCAGTTCTTACAGTAGCAATCACAATGCTTTGGTCGTTTTGACTCTTTTCCTTTTATACCTAAAAAGAAGCTGCAGAGCATGCTTATTTCATTTTCAGAAATATAGTAATTAAAAATTTCAAAGACTTTTTAGTTTTCTGTTGAAAAGTAGGAGCTAATAGATCAATGGCTGATTTGCTGCAGCTTTTGTCTAGTCTAACTCCACTCACATCAATAAAGCTGGAATTGAAAAAAGAACCGCACTTTGGCGGTTACTCCTGTAGATAGTTCAGTGGTCTCTCTTAAAAATCAGTCTAACTCACTTTGCCTTCATATTGACCAGGCAGTTGCAGATGGCTTTCTTTCCATTTCAATGACTTTGCAGTGTTTGTAGTTTTAACTTAGTGCTTTGGGGTTTTTTTATTGGTGTTGCATTATATTACTCTCTGACGGCACATGGGATTTTGACTACTTTTTAGGTTACTGGCACCAGAGACATTTTTAACTATGCTTATTAGATCTTCAAGAGCACTCATTTTCTCATACAAAGCAAGCGTTGAACTTTCATTGATGTATTTCCCAAATGCTTTAATTTTCTGATACCATTTAGTGTAATTATGTTCGCTTTTAATACGTAAGTGTGGCAAAAGCTGTCATAAAACCATAAAAGAGCAGCTGATAAGAAAAACAGCAATACAACATTGTTTTTAAGAAGCAATGGAACATGAGAAGAGCTGACATATTGTGATGCTAAAAACGTTAATTAATGATGTATAGAAGGTCAAGTATAAATGAGAAAGAGAGGATCTGGCAATAGAAAGCATGCGCTTGTATCCTAAAATTAGAAGTTTAGAAGTGTGCAGTATAAAAGCAAATAATTCTGATGAAATCGTTGATTTGAAATACATTCAATGAGGTTTTTTTTTTCTCTCTCCTGAATGGAGAATGAAGCATACTTGTTAGAGATAACAAAAGGGAGATTTTGGCTATTGAGTCCAAATTACCAGAGTGAAATACACATCTACTTTATTTCTTCCTCATTTGTATAAGACAATCATCTTTAGAGCAGAGTCCAGGGCATATTTGTTTAACCTAACAGTGAGTTGAGAGTAAGAGTACCTTTTCAAGTGGGGATTTAGTGGTCATGAAAGTGAATGGCCTGTTTCAGAGCTGCTAATTCTCTTACTTCTGCAGATGCCTCAAATAAACTCCAGCTAGGAATTATGTTCCTTAGCAGATACCCTAGCACAGTTCTTCAGAGTTTGAGTTCCAAGCAAATCTGTCTGCAGAACATCTCCTTCCACAGCCTGCACTTGGGTATTAGCTGTTCAGGCCACTCTCCAGCATGGCAAAGAGTCTTTTAATAGCATGACCAGCAAGACAGAATAACATATGCAGCAAAGCTTGCTGAATCTGTGTGGGAACCTTCCTTCCTGACCATAGCCAAACCAAGCATGGAAAGGGATAAGCTATGTTTCCTATGTGAAAGAAAGGTACTTTAAAAAGGTGATTCACACAATCTTCATGTAAGTGTTTTTTGGGAAAATAATTACTCCAAGAAATCACAATTGCTCTGTGTGTCCTTCACTAGAGATGCTCCATTTGGCTGTGTAGGAATTTGTCTTTAATACTTGGCCATTTAAGCATTAGCTAATGGAAATTAATCATTTAGGCTTCTTGGACTGAGAAGCACACCCAGTGCGCATGCTGAAATAGATGCCCATAAGAGGTAGCATGAATCACCCTGTGTGACTCGTTTTTTCCATGTGCTACAAAAGGAACCAACACAAACTAACTTCAGCTGGATTTAGGACTCTTTCAACTGAAATACAGCATAGATGCAACATGCTTGCTTTTAGCCCTGTAAAGTTTGGGTGTCTGGTTTAAACAAGGACACTGTTTTCACTTAGCCTATCTTTATCACTTATTTTAGGTACCTGTTGGTTGCTTAATGTTAAAAAAAACTAGAGCATACAGTCTTTCTTTCTGTGTTTGTCTGGGTAGAGGCAATGACATTCAGAAAAGTCAAGGCAAAATAGCTGCTTTTAAGTTTCAAGGCAAAATAGCTGCTTTTAAGTTTCAAATTACCTTCTGTGTTCAGGTAATCTACTGATGATTCTTCCATTTCCTTCTACTATCTTCTATATTTAGAAATACAAAACTCCACCAACAATGAAAGCATACAACATGACCCTCTAGAGGGTGACATTTTCCTGTATTTTTCTGTGCAAGATAATTAAACTGATCCACATGGACAGAAAAATTCCTTCTTTGTAGACATTTGTAGTTTCAGAAAATATTTCATACCCTTTCCATTCAAGAACATTTTGTTTGTTTTATTGCATTACAAGTGGCTGACCTGTAATGTGTGTAGCAGTTTAATTTTTGTTCATTTTAAAGACAAACAGAAAAAAAATCCTTAACTACAGACAATGTAGCAACTCTGCTCAAAAGTAAAAGGTAAACAATCTCTGATACTGTGTCTCTTCCCAAGGGCAAACAATCTCTGATACTGTGTTTCTTCCCAAGGGCAAACAATCTCTGATACTGTGTTTCTTCCCAAGGGCAAACAATCTCTGATACTGTGTCTCTTCCCAAGGGCAAACAATCTCTGATACTGTATCTCTTCCCAAGCAGTATAATAACAGTCATTTACTGTCCCAGAGCATGTAAAATATGGCAGGGACATTACGGAAGACAAAGACACAACTGCACTGCAAAAATACTAAGATTTGTAGCCAGCAATCTCTGGAGAAGACAAAAGCGTGAAAGTTGAAGTTTTATGTAGCATGAAGATTGTAGTGTGCTGCCACTCTTTAAACTGGGACAATTCGATGGTACAGCTCCCAAAATTTTCCACAGTTTCCAGCATGATCCTGAATTCTCTTCCAGTTGCAACTGCACTCTTTTATTCCTGCCTCTGGTGGTGGCTCCTGATTTGCAACACAGTTTCTGTTGCACTCATGATCCTTATTGAATTCTGATCTCTTGTTGATGACCCGCTTCTCTCATGGTTGTTTTCACCCAGCATTTGAGGTTTTTTGCACATATGGCAGGCCATGCTGCTTTGCTTGTTTTCATAAAGATCACAAGGCTTTTAAAGAAAGCACAAAATGCATTAGGAATGTTGGCACTCACATAACGTCATTGGTACTTGACACTGTAAGAACAACAAATTGCATCTTTCAGCCCGCAAAGAGTTCTGCAGAATCTGAGCTGCCTCACAGTGTTCTGCAGCAAATTTGTTTAGCAAAGCTGAGGAAGAACGATTGCCTGCACTGAAGTGATTGCTGTGTTCACTTTCTTTGATATCATTCCTATATCTGCAGCTCTTTGACATGGCAAATCACTGCTAAGAGAGAAGTGCAAGTTGTCTGTCAATGGATGGCCCAGCATCAAAATAGGCCAATTAGCAACATCCCCATCTGCTGCCTAGACTCATGCTTGCTCTCTGCCCATTCCTGAAGCCAAGAATCTAGTTGAAGTTGTGGGTTTCATATGCAGCAGTGGTAGCCAATCTCTTCAGTGCTACATACTGTACACAGAACTTCTCATAAGAGCTGGAGAAAGTATTGTCAGCTCGTTTCTTACAGGAAATAGACCTCTTCTCTTAAATGAATGTTGTTCAAGAGATCACTGTAGGCTAATTTGAGGTCCATTTAAGACAAAGGTTAGAGCTGGTGACAAAAGAAGAGCACCCATACAGGAATATTAACTGAGACAGAAGCTGCCCTGACCGGTGGAAAGAATCAATATGCTGAAATACCCCCTTAACTAAGTTAAAATCTTACACTGATCTGAGACTTACAAAAATTGTAAAGGGAAATTAATGAAAGCCTGTTACGAAACTGATTCTGTTTCTAACAGGATACAAAATCTACAGCTTCAGGCTTATGATAACATGCAAGACTAAAGAAAGGAGAAGAAAACATGTGAACACACTGACATAGAAATAGAGTCTGTAAGGCTGGATCTGTGTGCTAGTCACAAAATGTGTTATCATAATCTTCTTCGTGACCCTCAGACACCCCCTTTGGAAAGTCCTGATTACATGTGTAGTAATAGGGTTCTCAACCTGTGCTCTGTAATTTTACTTTCCAGAAGCCTTACATGTTAATGGTTTCTTAAAAGGGTTTCCACAGAAACTCCAGTATTCCCAGTTCTTTCCAGCACAACTCTAAATGGAATTGTATTGCCTGAAATTCCTGTGTTTGGCTGCTGCCAATATTCACACTTCCTGAGGGCTGTAGCAAAACCTTAACTTGGGGCCCCTCTTTGCACTTCTGATTTAGGCATGGAGAAATCTACACCTGTGTCAAGAAACAGCTTCAATAACCTCTTGTAACTTTAAATCTAAAAGCACTGCATGAGCAAAGATAAACATGATCTTCAATGATAGAAGGTGAAGCTGAAGCCCAAGAAACTGTAACTTGCTCTGATACAGGTTCCATTTGTAGCAATAAAAGCCCTGATAAACTGCATTTCCATCCTGTCCTGCTTATCTATTTCTTATCTGGTGAAGACTGTCTAAATAAATACACATTTTACAAGAAGCCAAACTGAAAAAGAGAACCTTCCTATGGATTTGCATCTGGTGGGTTGTCTGGTGTCCAAGAGGAGCTTACACTCATGCCTTTTCCTCCAAAGGAGCACTAAGCATCAGTCTGCCTTTTTTTTGTGAAGCACTTGACAAAATTGTGTATATTTGAGATTGTTTCCTCTTTGCCAGATGCTGTGATTGCACTCCTCTCTTTCTCTTAGGAAATCAGACTAAAATAGATTTACAGCTGATTCTGCTTTTTCAAGCAAATTATTCAGATTCATTAAAAGCAACAACAACAGCAAAATATTCTGTAGCAGTTCCTTTACTCAGGGAGACCAGTTTGGCCCCAGAAGAAGTACCAAGATTGCTTAGTGTACCTAGCTGTGGAACAAATACAACTGATGTATTTTAATATGGCCTAAAGTCAGAGAGTCAAATCTTCCTCCTGGTGTAAAACAAGAAAAATACTGAGCTCTGAGAAATAAATTGACCCATAACTTTTCTGTCTATTTGTGTATTTCTTCTGTCAGGGCTGTTTAAATTTTCTTCTTTGTTTAACAGCAGGAACTGAAGTGGGTGGAAGGGGAATAAACACCATGATTGGCTATTCTTTTACAAACAGAAAGTTAATTGGGAGGGATTGGAGAAGCTCTCCTCTTTTCTCTGAGGAGTGTCATCACTTATTTGTCCTATGGGATAGCTGCATCTGGTTCAGCTTAGCTGTATCTTTCTTCAGGATTGACCCTTCATCCAGTTTCACATATCTGCTGGAACTCTGCCTTTTCCCCCTGGCTTGCATCTTGCCATTTTTCTTTCTCCTAATACTCTTATTTCATTTTCTGCTTGTTTGCTTTATGGAAACCCTTGTAAATCATTTCAAGATTCATTGTCAGGAAGTATGCTAGCTATAGTCATGTTGGCTTTATTTCTTTGGTGGTTTAGTGCTACTTATAGTGGCTACACTGCACAAGCCGACCCTGACTCTGATCAAAAGCAGAGGGGAGCCAGTAGATGGCACCATTTATTATATTATAGAAGATTCATCACCAAAGCCTGAAGGGTTTTTTCCCCTTAAACCTGACTGTCAGTAAACTATAAATCAGCCCTCCAGTTTTAGAGATGTTACTTACAGTCTTAGTAGAGACCTCACTTTATATCCTTTCCCAGGGTTTCTTAGGAAGGATTCAGTAGCAATGACTTAAATGGAAAAACATTTTAGAAACAATAAAGGAATGAGAGGTCAATAGGATACAGCCCAGGGGAACTTTCTTCTGTTTTGCTGTTAAAACATACCCTGTCACTGCTTTACTTTCTTCGTTCTATTAGATAACAGATATGCTTTAAGACATATCTCCAAGCCCAATAACTTTGGAAAAGGCAATGGTCAATTACAAACATGGTTCAGTTCTTCTGTAATAATGAATAGTACAATTTTCTTACAAGGTATAGCAGCTGTTATCTAGGGCTTTCAGTGTGCTTCAGAACACTAATGAAGTATGCCTCGCAACACCTTTGTCAGATAGGGAATATTAATTCCCCAGGAGTCTTGCTGACCTCAGTGGGTGCCTTATACTTAGGTGAATAAAGACTATAGAATCAGGACTAAACAGTGTAATATATTTCATGCTATTTCCAGCACTTATTTTCCCCAAAGTGAAAAAAAGTAGTTTTGCCTTTCAGGAATTAGTATTTTTGTTAACTCCTATTAGTTTCAGCAGTTTTGGTAGCGGAATGGACTACTTGCTTGTAGGTTAGGTACAAGTGTGCAATTGATAGTACATGCACTTTGTGTGTTTCAAAGACAGATTTAGTGACTTCAGCATCATTTACTATTAAAGGTTAAAAGCAGTTGCTCTTTATAATCTCTAGCTGCACAGTCAATGTAATTTTAATACTGCGTGCTGTAGAAAAGGAAAGAAATGCAATGCTGAAACATTTAACAGGCTATATTTTTCCATCTTTATTTTAAGTTACAAAAACTGTCTCTAAAAAGCTAGTAAGTGTTTCCAGTCAATGATAGTTTCCTGGCATCAAAAGATTTAGAAAATGAAATGAAATATCCAGCAGGGAGAAAAATCCCACAAAGCACCGAGAGAAGACAAAGAAAAAAAGAATAACTTGGATTTTCTATATTTATCTCTGTGTTATGTGTATCCGCTTCACTGGGCTGTCAATTTTAATTGGACTGTAACCCACTGTAGTTGGGTTCACACTGGTTCAATTAAAAAATCCTGTTGTTACTCTTTTTCCATATTGCCCATAAATAGGAGTATTGTAGGAGTAATAATGTTAACCCCAGTGTCTTGGCAGAGTGCCAGATCAGGTAATTATATTCTGCCTGTGGAAATTTCAGTCACCATTTCATGTGAATTCATCAGTCATTATTTTCCATTCCCAATCACCATGTTGTACAGCATTGCTGTGTACTGCTGAAAGGCCACCCCAGATACAGCTGCATTTTTGTCATCACTCAACTAAGCAGGAAAAAATCCGAATCTTTCCTTCTAGTACAATTCTAGATTAAGTACAACATTGAAGTGCAATGGCAGTGGTGAGAGTGGTGGAATTGAGGATTGCTTGACAGAACTATGCACAGAAAGTATGCATGGACTGTATAGACAGTTATAAAGGTTTGTGGAGACTTTGTGTGGTGATGTGGTTATGACAAAGAGCAGTGGCAGGATTTTGTAGATTCAAGAAGTTCTTCACCAGGAAGGTAAGTCAGGCTGAGTCTTTGACTTAAAGAGTGGCATAGCCTGTGGAGAACAATCCTTTGACAGCCTGTCTGATAGCTTTGCACAACTACTTATCACCTATAGTGAGAGAAGGAGGGACAGTTGTTGAAAGAACAGTGACAGTGGCCTTCAGAGAAGAGTGTCTGGAATCATACAGTCATAGAATGGTAGAAGCTGGAAGGGATTTCTGAAAATCCAAGCCCCCTGCCAAAGAACGATTCCTTAGAGATCACACAGGAGCATTTCTAGATGGGTTTGGGAGGTTCCATAATATCTCTGGGCAGCCTGTCCCAGTGATTTTGTACATTACTTTCTGTATATCTGTCAATATGAATGGTTTCATGCGCGGCCACCCACCTCTCAAAAAAACTCACAA
This sequence comes from Phoeniculus purpureus, assembly GCA_028565055.1. Taxonomy (NCBI): domain Eukaryota; kingdom Metazoa; phylum Chordata; class Aves; order Bucerotiformes; family Phoeniculidae; genus Phoeniculus; species Phoeniculus purpureus. The sequence goes on along the minus strand of JAOXOE010000001.1, from coordinate 102,112,249 downwards.
ATCAAACAACAAATAGGACTAACCTACCGGAATGGGTTCTTCCAGAATGTTTACTTTTGTCTGTTTTGAAAATTGCCCATGTTGTAAAAAAAAACCAAGAAATTGTCTACCAAATTATGAGTAGTAGCTCAACTCAGCATTTATTGATATTAACATGAGAAAGCACTCTGTTCTTTTGATGCACTCTCCCCCAACCCCTCCAAAAAAGGGGCAGCAGTATCTAGATAGCTCATATAAGTTTTAAGAGCAAAGTTTATGCTTGTTTTGGATGATTTCTAGACAAAAATGAAACTTGTGTTGCAAAATTAGCAGAAATGGAATAAAGGACAATCAATGGGCATTCAGGAACTCGGCAGCACAGGGACAGTGTAAAGGTCAAAACACCAGTTTTGTCTTTGAAAAGATCTCTGACGCCAAGGAGGTGTGTGCTGACTTGAATGCCAGAGAGGTATCCAATTCTCACAGACTTTTGATGATGATTTGGCACCTACCTGTCACTTGTGCTTTGGGGACATTTCCAGCTATAAACATTCTTAGCTTTTGTTTCATTAACTTGAAAACTGAAATTGAATTTTAGATTTTGTCAGTCTTTTATTTATCTATTCCAGCTGTGTTTGCTGAGCATACATAGTATTGTCTTGTACACTACCTTTTTTTTTTTTAATCCTTTTGGATCATAAATATGTTGGCCAGCAGACTTTTCATCTAGGTAAAAGTGATTATTTTGAAGAACCTGCTTGAGTTAGCTGGAGTTAACTGGACCAAGTGGCAGAGAATCACCTATGTGACTAAGGATACAAAGTTTGGCCCAAATCTTTGATATCTGATGGTTTTAAATTCTCTCAAATTTTCTCTTTCAGATTTAGGGGTGGGGAACACAGTTGTTTTCATTTTCTGATGATGATTGGAAGATGAAAGATGAGCTTCAGGGCTAGTGACAATTCTCGGGACTGACAGCATTAGCTCACATATCCAATCATATAGTGACAGTGCAATCCGTTAGCATCCAGCACAGGGAGCTGTCAGGTCTGTAGCAATCCAATTAAGTTACATGGTTTCTAAAGCTAGATGATTTGAGGAAGCTTAAACAGAGTTAAACTGTGCTAGCTCAATGGCTGTGTCAATTATCTAGTTGGATGTGCTTGTAGCTCTGGCTGCTGAAACATGTGGGTTTTTTTTTTTCATCTTCAAGCAAGATAGGAGTGAAAACTTTTAAGAGTTAATTATTACCTAGCTTTCTTATTATGTATTAAATTAAAATATTTATATGTACTTGCAAGAGATGGTCATATCACTCGGGGAAAAAAAATCTCAATAGAACAATGTTCTTTTGCAATGTTTTTTCTTTAATTTGCAAAAGCTTTATTTTCAGGCTTTTTTTCTGAAACTGAAATGAATACTAAAGTTCCTTTATAGTAGCTGAAATTGTAACAATTTATGTGGAAGTCACCATCTGGCCTTTGCTGAGGAAAGCTTATGTGGTTCTTGAAAAAACCTTTACCTTCTAACCTTTGTATCTGGCATGCAGGATATAGAGAAGGAAAGCAGCTCTGCAGCACAGTTTCTCATTTCTTTATTTCTTTCTTTATTTGCAACTTTTGTATTTGTGGCAAATTAATCAAAGAGGCCTGTGTAAGTCTCATCTGAACTCAGCCCTCTATTCTTCCAAGGTGTCCAAGGACTTGCAGTCAGGTGACCCCTCCATGCTCTTACTGCAGGCTCCTCATGGGTGCATGTGCTTCACTCTTTGCTTAGGAAGTTGTGCAAGGAGCTCTCTGAAATGCTGTTTGGAAAACACAGGCCAGAGTACCTTACTTCTCAGAACTCTGCTTCTTTTTAATCACTAGGGTTGCCCACCCACCCAAAATAATGCAGATCCCACTTGACAAAAACCTGAGGAAAGAGAAATGTGTTGTTCATTGTACGCTAGCAGCATCCCCTCTTTTTCATCTAACCTGGAAATTGCGGTAAATGTCCAGTCCTCAAAAAATACTCTGGTGCCAGTCCAGAGAAACAAAAATCACACGAGTGACAAAATTGATAAGAAAATTAGTACTGATTTCAGTGGGGACACAATTACAGCCCAGATGACATAGATCTAAGAAAATACCAGCTTGATCTCATCTGCCACTTCAGAGGAGGAAGCATGAGTGTTAGCTGCATCCATACAGAAATGAAGACAATGCAGCTTGCCAGATGTTATGCTTCAGGAAAGGTGAATTGCAAGAGTGAAGGAAAATTTACAAAATAAAACCAAGGAGGCAGGAAGAGTTTGGTTGCACATCTGCTTTGGAGATCCCTAAATGCAGCCCAGCTCTGTTAAAGTTCCTCAGAAACAACTACCACAGTTGATTGAACCATGCAATTTTTATACCCTGTAATGGTGTGGAACACATCTTATTCTTATATGTGATATGGGGCTCTGGTGTAAAATGAAACCATCAGCTCAAGTCTTGCAGAAAACATCCTATGTTCAGCAGTTAGCCAAGTCTGGCCTTCTGGCCTTCTGTGACGCATATGCCAGTACTGGTGCTGATGTTGATGGCTGGTTTTTGCAGTGGCTTTTAAAGAGTTGAACCATAGATGGCTCCTTGTTAATTTGCCCCATCCACCTTTTTGATGTCAAGATACTTATCAATACATATAGATATATTTCTTCCTAGCATTATGCTTGCAGGCCAGCAAAGCTGACCCAGGAAGACTGACATGCGCACAACTTCCAGTACCAGCAATTGCATTCTCAGAACAAATTCAAGCCTTCTGCCATAAGTTTGAGCACACCATTGTATGTAGAAGGCAGGGTTTGAAAAAGAAATGGACAAAAACAGCCCATCTGTAGTCACTGGCAAAAATCCCAAGACAAGGCAGGAAGAAGAAAGGGAATCAGGAGAAATTTTAACTGCACAATTTCCTCCTTTATCATGTTTCTAATCCCATTTTCTTGGCTTCTTTTTGTCTTGCTTTGTTGTTGTTTGTCTCTAGCATGTACATTCTGAAGGTTTTTATAATGCTTCATCTTAGGGGGGGAATGTGAAGAGTGTATTTTGCCTGCTAACGAATAACCTGATTTTTTTTCATCACTGAAACCAATCAGAGGTGGGAGATTAGAGGCGACGGAGGACTGAGATTTGCATATTAACAGCACAGTTATTGAAGAATAGCTGTCTTGTATTTAGACCAAACTGTGCCCTCCGATTCGCCAATACTGGCTGCCAGCCAATGCAGATGAGGGATTCAAAGGTCAGATGAGGTTTGTCGGTTTGATGGGTTTTTTTTTTTTTCTTTTAAGACAGAACCATGCAGTGAGAGATGAGATAGTGAAACCCGTGTGCAGGAAGCAGAGCAAATGGGGCAAACCTGCTTGGCTCCAGCTCTGTAGCGGCACAGCCACTCTGCCCTCTTGTTGGCTCCGATAAGTCTATTCCTGCGTAATGTATCATATTGTGTATATTAACGTTTCGGCTTTACAGTTCTATTTCCATTAGGAGAGAAGATTGCCTGTGAGCCTCTTAGTGGATAAATAGGAATTTACAGCTTTCAAAAATTCTTTTTAAGCTTCCAGGGTCCACAGAAGAAGGAATTACATACAACTATTTTTTAAGCTTTAAAAGGTCCAGAGGGCCTAATTGTGCTCTCAGATATGTCTGTGCATCTCCAATTGAAGTCCCAGGATATAATGAATGCTTATGCGACAGCTAAAATGAGTCCCTTTTCAAATGAAAAAAAAATTTCATTCAGTCATTAAAAAATTAGACTGTAAAGTCTTCAGGGTCAAGCCAGTAACTTACCAAGAGCTATTCAGAAGGTAACAAAATGAGGTCTTAGATGCAAGTAGGTGCTGAATCTTCCTGCGAATAAATGTTGAAAGTGTTAGTGAAAATCATGCAACGAACGTAACACCTTCTTGTGTGCACACACTTGTCCAGACTGTTCTATGGCAGGGAAGAGGAGAGTAACCTTACATTGCCACTAGAGAACCACCTTATCCAGCATTCTCATGCTTTAGTCAGTTACATTAAACGAGACCAACATTGGCAAGAGGTATTTTCTTTTACCTCTGTTTTATATCAACCGAGGAGTGTGATTAAAATGCCTGCATTTTATCCATGTGTGTGTTCCTCAGTACAACTGCATTCAGTGTTAGGAGAAAGAAATGAAGACACACATTTAACACAAAAGCAACAAACTTAAGAAATACAGAGAGACACTGGAGCGTGTGTGAATGTTTTTTCAACTAGTCCTTGATTTTATGAGCTAGTTTACGCTACAGGTGAAGTGTGCATTGTGCAGGAACCTCCCCACCAGTTGTCTGTGCTTTTTACATGGTGTTTGCTTAAGAATGACCAGGCATAAGGCCTGTCCTTTAAAGAATGAAAAGTTGTGTTTTACTGAAAATAATACAGAGGGCCAAGAGCAGCTTCTGCTCCTCTGCAGAGGTCCTTAACACTTATCTAAACCAGTACGTTAATTTCTCTGTTTCATCCTCCACGTGTCCTTATGTTGCTCAGTGTAATTTGTGTCAGTTTTATTTGTTGTCATTTCTTAGACTGAAGCTGTGACACTAACCCTGCCAGCCAAGGGGAAAAAAAAGCCACGCGCAGAGGCAACACAAGCCAGCGTTGTTTAAATCAGATGAGCCCAGTGGTGTGGAAATTGCTTCTGTTGCATAAGTGCGCTTGCTGGTAAAGCCGAACTGATGGACTGGTGAGCGAACATTAACTAGCCCAATACCTGTGGATGTAGTTTAGTACTGCTTTGGCGAAAGAAGTCTTGTGGGAAAAGAAAGGCAGGTGATTTTTCTATCAGATTTTTCTTCCTGTCACTAGAAATCATTGCTGCCGCATGCAATATTTAATATCTGATGTTAGTTTCCACCTTTCAGCCACAGCCACTTTTCGCTTACCAACGAATCATCACCTAGAAGCGTGCTGAAATGGATTATACATGGGCAGACAAAGGCTTTCTCAGGCACTAAATCACAACCATCTCTACAGAGGAAAGGGACCATTTACCGCAGCCCCGCATGGCAGTTCAGCTCAGGCTTTTCCCAGCCAAGTAGCACGAAGAGTTCAGATTAACAATCACCTTCTGTGAGGTGTTGCTGAGAGGCTCCTACAAATCCTTTCCTTAACTCGGAGGAGGTGTTCGGTGACATCTATAGGAGCAGTGTTGTGCGTTGGGAACGCACTTGTTGCCGTCAGCACCCCTGGGCCTGACGCTTTGTTCTAGTCCTTCGGCCCCAGGGCTTCCTGGATGAAAGGTGAGTACAGGTCCTCACCCCGAGGGGTCTCTCCTGCCTGGGAGAGGAATAATCAAAACCTTCAGACCCTATAGCCAGGCTTTCCTGGAGGGGCGCTGGTTTTAAGCTACTACTAACTCGGAGCCTCAGCAGACGTGCCATTACTCCTTAACAGAGTATTTCAGAGGAAGCACGAGTCTTATGGGATGGGGTGCAGCTCCCAAACCTGCGCAAGGTGCTGTGAATAGTAGTCAGGGGTGTTTGAGGGAAAACTTGGGGCAGGACCCCTGAAGCACTCCTGGCTTATACGGAGGCCTCCCCTCCCGTAGCTCTGCAGGGGCTACTCACAGGTCTCACTACCCACCCTTCATCCCTCGGGAAGCCAGGCAGCCTCCCCGCTTCCTTCTACTTCTTGCGGCTCTCGCGCCCACCCCAGGGGCCGCTCCGGGACCTCCCTCCTCCGCGAGGCCGCTGCCCCCAGGCCGCCGCCCCCGCCGTGGGGTTGTGCGCTTCCCGCCCTCCTCGCCGCCCCTCTCCCCCGTCCTCCGCCTCCTCCTCCGGGAGCCTTCCCTCCCCTGCACACCTGCCTTGCCATTTGTCGGCGGCTTTGCTAGGAGGGGAGAATTTTCCCTCGGTCCCTTGCAGCATCCTTCCCTGGCACACTCACACACAGACCCGCACACGCACACCCGCACGGACAGAGGCACCGCATCGCTGGCTGCCGCCTCTCCGGCCCCCCACACCGCCTGGCCCCGCGTTCCCTTGCCGCCGCGGGGCGTCCTCCGCCTGCTGCAGCGCCGCTGGGCCCGGCAGCCTGAACGTCCCACAGCAAAATGCTCCTGGATGTCTTTGCTCAGGCACTAGGTTTGGTTGAGGAGGG
>JAOXOE010000001.1:102086627-102106030 GCA_028565055.1 Phoeniculus purpureus | reverse complement strand
TGTCCACCAGGACCCCCAGGTCCCTTTCTCCTACACTGCTCTCCAACAGGTCATTCCCCAACCTATACTGGTACCTGAGGTTGTTCTTGCCCAGATGCAAGACTCTGCACTTACCCTTTTTATACTTCAGTAAATTTCTCTCTGCCCAGCTCTCCAGCCTGTCCAGGTCCCACTGAATGGCCACACAGTCTGCTGGGGTGTCGGCCACTCCTTCCAGCTTTGTGTCATCTGTAAACTTGCTGACTGCACAAAGCATAAAAATAGACACGGTAAGGGAATGGAGACAACATTTGCTACCTTCCAAAGAACTGACTGGTAAAACGCCCAGTTGTGTGTCAGGGGAACTCATCTTTTAATTTATGAGAGTTCTGTGGCTTTTTTCCTGTATTACATTTTCCCTTGGAGGCTTGAAGCAAGCTTGGAAGTCACTGTGTTGGATGCTGTATGGCTAGAAGACTCTAATCATCTAAACAGCAAAAATTCATTGAAGTTTGTCAACTTTATTTCATAAATGGGGACTTCAATATCTGAGACACATTAAGCGACACATCAGAGTCACAGACAATCACAGTTCCAGGGTCCAAGGTAATATCTAGGGTCCTATTATAGCACTATGAACTGTTTGGGCAGAAACACATCTCTGTATTCAAAAACTAGAATAATGTGAACTTTGGGAATAAAAAATACTTTAATAAACACCATCTTAAAGTTTCTGGAGCAAAGAGCTGCTGCTACCTCTGGTGTGTTGCTCGGGAGATTAGCAAGGTTTTTACTGCCTTTTGCGTTCATGATCTGGCTCCAATGTCCTCATTTGTAATGTCAGACCTGGGTAATTTCATTGCTCCGCATCAACCATGAAGAAAGGAACACACCACAAAACAGGGATGGCAGTCAGAGTGGTTGTACACACTGAGGTAACCGCCTGGGAAGTGGTAATTGCTGCTCTAGCCAATTAGAAGTATTAGACCAAGCCTCTACTTAAGACACAGAGATGGTTTGTTAACTGGCCAAGTTTTGGAGTTTTGGGGCTGGTTTTCCCTCCGCTGTCTCATACTAACAGCTTGCCAGGAACTAGGCAGCCACAAGCTCGCAGAGAAGTTTTGCATCTCCTTCCTGTGAACACAGAGTATTTGGCAAACCGCAGGAGTAAATCCAGAAAGCTGGCTTCTAGCTCCTGTATGGCTAAGCCCCTGTTTATATCCCGGCTCAGCAGGACAGACTTTCTTCCCCTTTTCAGGCCAAACTGAGTCTTGCGTGCCAGAGCTGCAAGCAGCATAGAATCATAGAATGCTTTGGGTTTAAAGGAACTTTAAAGATCATCTAGCTCAATCCCCCTGCAGCAACCAGGTTGCTTAAAGCCCTGTCCTGCTTGATCTGGGATGTTTCCAGCAATTGGGCTGTAGAATTACCTTCTGGGGAGCTTATTTTTTCCTTCTATCCCATCTAATTCTGCACTCTTTCAGTTCACCACCATTACCCCTTCTTCTGTCACAAGATGCTTTGCTAAAAAAGCCTGTCCCCATCATTCTTGTAGGCAACTGGAAGGTTGCAATAAGGTCTTTCCAGACTCTTTTCTCTCCAGGCTGAAGAACTGCCATTCCCTCAGCCTGTCCCAGCAGGAGAGATGTCCTAGTCCTCTGATCATCTTTGTGACCCAATTTTGGACCAGTTCTTGGTCTTTTCCAGCTTAAGTAATTCTGTGATTCTATGACTGTTTTATGGTTCTGCCATGGGCACTTGATGATTGGAGAACATCCACTCTTTCCTGGTGCTCCCATGGTCCCAAAGAAGGATCACTCATGAGTGGCAAGGGAAGTCCTGCTGCTGGCCACAGCCAAGAAAATGCAAGAAGAGGCATCAGCTGTCTCTAAGGTGCTACTTCAGTGCATGCTGCTACGAAAGTAAGGAATCAATTCTGACGATGAAATGCAAAACTATTTTTACCTTGCAGGAAATGCAAGAGAAAGACATTTGAAGAAGAAAACAGCCCCACTGTCCCCACATCCAAAACTAATTTGCCAACCTGTCTGCACCGTGCTTTGTGAAAACTATGTGGCCTGTGTCGCCCAGCACTGCTCTGTGTGCATTTCCGACCTCCTTAAGAGAACAGCTACCTCATTTCTGGATAATTAAGCCTAAACAAACATCTTCTAACAAGGAAAGTTATTGTGTAGCCTTTCAGGACACAGTTTTATGTAGTATGCAATGGCTCTAATGCCTATTAATTATTTCTAAATGGTTTAAGCATTGTCTGCCTTCGGGTAAATTCTTTTTCTATAGTGTAATCTGACCCGTGGGAGGGGAAGGAATTAAAACCAACAGTGTTTTGTAGTGTCACCTCCCCAAGCGTTACAGATTCTTCTTTTAATCATTATTACCCTCGCCATCACATGTCAAGATTAAGGGCTGGGAAAAGGTTAGCCGGATAGTTTCCTGAACTCTATCCTCCATGTCACTGACTCACTGGTTTTAAAGAACTGTATGTGTGTGGGTCTTCTGGGTGTCACCTCTCCTGCCATCAGCAGCAAGGGGGTGGCATGCCTACTCTACCTTTACAATGATTTAAGTGTTAGCAGTATCTCCAAAGTGTTATCAAGAGCTAAAGAGTTTGGTGAGATTTTACTTTGCAAAGCTACCAAAAAATCCTCACGAACAGACAGCCTGGAAACACAAACTCAGTCATTCCATTTTGATTTAAAGAAGAAAAATAGTGCTGTGATGTGGAAGTGTGTACGGCTCACTCAGGCTCCTTCCCATGTTCTGTAGTGTCAAGCTCAGACCCAGAATTTCATAATCAAGTGTCCTTCCATTAGCTGAATTGTGCCTTATCACTGCTGAAAGAGAGTGTTAGAAGCATCATTAAAATAAAATAATTGGGGAAGATGTTTCCCCTCTATTAGTACATCGTACTACTCCCACAGACTCACAGGAGATGCCATTCCTCTTGGCAGAACAGAGTGATGGGAGAATGCAATGCAGAAGACCAAAGAAAAACTGCAACTCACAAATGGGCTTCAGAACAAGAAGCTAAAATCTTCTTGCCATTGCACAGATAAAAACAAGCCACCGTTGATTTCTATGTACCCAGCACCTTTGCATTCTTCAGACAAAGCTAAGGCAGATAGAATCAGTGTAACAAACGTTACCCAGCTGATTGCAGAGGGGACAGTCCCTGGCTACTCCCGTCAGTGTTTATCGGCACTTTGCTGTGTAGTGAAGCCTAAGTCAGCATTTCAGAAACCAGAAGAGTGTCTTTCAGACTCCTTAAACCAAAAGGACTTCCACCTTTTCATGGGAGTTTTCTTTTGAAACGGTGCAGCCACAAGCGCTCCCTTATGTGACCATAAAGCACCAAGCGTTGCTGTCAGCACTCAATAAATCCGAATTAGTAATAGGTCTTCAAAGAGCTACATATGGCTTCCAAGATACCTCAACATGTGGGCGAGAGCGTGGTCTTCCCACAACTAATGAAGCATGTTCTTGCTTAATGGGATACTTACAAATGAAGCTGTTTCCTCCTATGAATGACTGGATTTACAGTTTATTATGTTCATCCAGCAGGCAAGTTTGTCCAGAAAAAAAATGCCCTTGTGCTTTTTTTATGGTTTACAGCAAGGCTAGAAGTCACACAGAAAAAAATACAAACAGGCTTCATACTTTGCCTCTTCTACCCAGTACCACTTGAGCAAGGAGGGCTGCAGAGACCTGAGACATCTCTGACTCATCCTTTGGGTCCTGAGAGGGGATTCACCCCCAGCAGCAATCCACGTACGTTGTGTGGGCACACTCTCCTGCCTGGGAAGGGCAGCCGCTTGGGGAGTTGTCCTGTGGTTGCCCAGGAAATATTGCATTGATTCACCACCTCACCTGACTTGACTGTCTTAGCCAACTCCCTAGTTAGTCCTCTCATTCCACCTCTCCTGAGGCTATTTCTCATCCCTTTCTCAGAAGGCTTGATGCTGCCAGTCCTGGCAGGACCGATGGGATTGTGCATCATTATGGTAGCACTTCAGCCTGACCAAGTCCATGAGTTTAGGCTAAGCTAGGCTTTGCTCTGCACATGGCAAGTACACATCCCATTTCTGCTTCTCTAGCTTCAGATCTCCATGCAGGAGATGATACTCAAGAAGATAGGATGTGAAGGAATGTGTCCCTGAGATCCTTACAGCTCACTACCCTAAGAGCTTGTGTGAATTGTTTAATGTGGGCAAGTTTGACTGAAGCCATTCAAGGATGTTCCTGTCCTAAGGCATAAGGACTAAACAGTGGCCCAGCCTAGGACATGCCTTCCTCCCCTTTCTTCCAGCCAGTCCCAAGGCTTTATTTCACAAAGGGCAATGGCTTCCTCTTCACAGTGTGCTTACTGCAGGATGAAAACACACACACTATTTCCATGTCACCCTCTGAGCCTGAGGAGGCAGCTGCATGGTGCAGTCAGTGTGGGCTGAGCCACGCAACTCACCAAAGCCCTGCAGAATCAGCTGTGGCATGTGGCAGTCTGACTCTCTGTCCAGTCAAGCACTAACATCATGTGATGGACATCACACATCATTCCCCACACATGAGTAACACAACTTTGCCTCCAGAGAAGACACTATTTGTGAACAGTGCCAGGCTCTTACCCCTTGTAGAAGTGGACAGGCCAGACTGGACCTTACAACAGCACGAAGTTATATGAAGGGGTTACATGCCTAAAGAGTAAAATGTAGTAACATAATCATCTGATGGTGTTACAGTGTGGCAGAGGAAGAGTAGACCCTACTGAAGCATTCTTGTTGGGTCAGTATCCTTGCGTGTTTCTCAGCTCATGTTTCCAGGTGTGCCCCCTGGCCAAATCCCAGCTCATCACAAGGATGTGACTCAGCAAAGGTGTTTCCATGGAAAGAAGCTGAGCACACACTAGAAGGGTGTTAGGACATGTTCAGAAAGGTGTCCTGTCTTGGTGACGGGGGGGACCAGAGATGTAAGATGTCTCTTATGTGCTTGCCTTAGAGGTCCCTGAGGAAAATAAGAATGAAAAAGATTTCTTCACATCATCAGGTTCCTATTGTCACAGAAAAAAAAAGCTAAATGATCACTGGGGTGGCACACAGACACCTGATGAGTGTTGGGTGGTGACAGTACAAGACTATCTATGTATGGCTGTAGCAGAAGAATCATAGAATCCTTTGGGTCTGAAGTGACACTTAAATGAATGTTACCTATTCCACCCTCCTGAAGTGAGCAGGGACACTAGGTCAGGTTGCTCAGAGCCTGACATTGAATGTTTCCAGAGCTGGAATTTCCACCACCTCTCCAGGCAACCTGCTCCAGTGTTTCACCATCTTCCTCACTGCAAAAAAATTTCTTCCTTACATCCAGTCTGATTCTGCCCTCTTTCAGTTCACAACCACTACCCCTTACTCTGTTGCAACAGGCCTTGCTAAGAAGCCTGCCCCTTGAAAGTGCTGGAAGAAGGCAGTAAGGTCTTTCCAGACTACTCTCTTCAGGCTGAAGAACCCAAACTTTCTCAGCCTGTCCTGTTACGAGAGGTGTTCCAACCCTCTGATCACTTATGCCAGCCTCCTCTGGACCCTCTCCATCAGGCTAATGTCCTTCTTGTGCTGAGGGCTCCAGAGCCAGACACAGTACTCCAGGTGAAGTCTGACCAAAGATGAGTAGGGAGGCAGAATCATCTCCCTTGACCTGCTGGCTACTCTTCTTTTGAAGCAGTGTTGGTTTTCTGCCCTGCAAGTATACATTGCTGTCTCATGCCAAGCTTTTCATCAACCAGTACTCTCAAGTCCCTCTCTTCAGGGCAGTTCTCGACGTCATCCCCCAATCTGTAGAGATACTGAGGATTGCTTTAACCCAGGTGCAGGATCTCGCATTTGATCTTGGGAGAATGCAATGCAGAAGACCACATGGGTGGTTCACGTGGGTCCACTTCTCCAGCTTGTCCAGCTCCCTCTGGATAACATCCCATCCCTCTGGTGTTGACTGCATCAGGGTGTTGACAGAATTTGATCCTACCTTGGAATTTGCATGAGGTTGAGGAAACAGGAAAAGGATGAGAAGAGCTGCTGTTTGCAGTAATTCCTGGGTTGGAAGGGGGAAATAAAGCTGTGAGACAGCGCTCATCTTCCAGCTGTCTCTCCAGGGAACCACTCTGCCTCCGTGCAGTTAGCTTACTGCAGTTCTGGTAGCGTCTCACCTTCTTAGCTTAACTTAAACCTGGATTTTGCAGGTCAAGCAAGATACTCCTTCAGTCTACCTGCAAACATGTTCAAAAGGTGGCACTTTGGCACATAGGAATGGGATGCAACCCATAAGTCTACAAATGCTTAGAAACCTCTGCGCTCCAAGTGAGAAAACCACCTGGCAGATTAATATTTCCAACTGTCTCTTGGTGCAGTAAAAAGGATTAACAAATGCATCTGATTTTTTTGTTTCACCCGCCAACTCCAAACTTCAATGATTGATAACCCCGGCAAGTTTTCTCTGTGCACGCTGCAGAATTAAGCAACTGCATTAAAAATGAAACAGGGCCATGACCCCAGCAACAACCTACAAAACTACATCACCAAATGCTAACCTTCCCTTCTGCCCCTGTCTTGCCCCAGGATGAGCTGGGATTCCTGCTCTGTGATTCATCACATTTGGATACTTATCTACTTGTGGGAAACAGGTTATGGACAGTCATTTAACCCATCACTCTGCTCTGCAGCTGTAGGGTGACACGTCTCTCAAGCTTGATCTTAAAATCATCTGTAGCAGACTGTCTGCCATCTAGCTAACGTATTCCAGACCACAATATCTTCTGCTGCAACTTCAGTACTTTTTTTCTCATCCTACATTTGGTGGTCACAGAGAGCAGTTTATTCCCCCATTTAGGCAGAAGTCATTCACCTAATGATCATCACAATACAGTTCTTGTGTCTCCTTTACATCTTCCCTCTATCTTCTGCTGTGTACAAAGCAATGACTTCTAAGTTTTAGAGAGGCAAACACTATTTCTTCTTCAGGATCCTGCACCTCTATCCAGTGAGGAACAGGTGACACATGAGTGAGAGGAGGTCTTCCCTTGGCCACGCCAGCTGTACACCACAGGACTGAGCAAACGCTGCTCAGGGTGGGTCCACTGCAGCTTCAGTATTTTACAGAACAGGTGTGCTCTGAGCTGTTTTAAGAATCAGGATGTTTGTCAAAGCCTAACTGGAGGAATGCTCTGCATATAGGGAGTGGCACGGAAGAAGTCACAAAGTCCAGCCACGAATCAAAAATGGACTGAAAAACAAGGGGAAATTAAAGTATTGAAGCTGGAGCTGTTAAGCCTCTGTGCCTGCAGCCCTGGTGAGAAGTGAAGGCAGGGCACACCAAGGCATGTTGGCAGCATCTGTGTCACCTGTCATCGTATGTCTACAACTCAGCTATTTATAGCTAGGTAATCCCTCCTGGATCTGAGCTGAGTCAATGCAAAGGAATATACGGCACATTTGAAGCATCTGCCTAGCGATGAGGAGTACCACACTTAGTTGTACTTGTTGTTCCTACTGAGGCTGGGATGCCTAGGATGATTAGATGTAGATGTCTGTCTTTCCTTCCGAAGAATCCGACCCAGAGAGATTGCCTTTGGGTGGGAAAATTTGCATGTCGCTCTTAAAATGCTCCTCTGTGTGCCTTCCTTGTTCTCTATGGAAAAGGAGGAGCTTTACCCTGCACCTTTCCTCATACCAAGCTCCCAGGTGCCCATGTCTCATGGGATCGACCTTTTCATGGATGTCTGGAAACATTCAACAGAAAACTGGAAACTTGGAGCTGTGTTGTCCATGAGCACAGGTCCAGATACGCACAGTGAGGAGGTTATGAGCATGCTGCGCCAGTTTGTCTCATTCATCCCACGATGGCAGGGACCTCCTCCAAAAGCCCAGCCCCGTTTTCTCTCATGAAATCCTTAAGCTGAGTTGTGTCCATCTTCTGAACTGTACGCGATGAAGGGCTGTGAGAACCAGTATCATCAAGTGATGATGATGTGAGTGACCTCAATTCTTCTTGTGTCTTGTGATAACCCAGACCATTGTCACACTGTCAAGCTTCCTGGAAAGAGAACAAGCACAGAGAGTTGTTTAAGAGGGACTTTACAGGGGAGGGTAAGAAGGGGGTAAAGCCAGCAGCAGAAGGATGGAAAGGAAAATGGGAGAAGGACAAGAGCTGGAGCAATAAGAGGAGCTGGAGGGACTGGCCACCACACGCACATTATCTACTTCAAGAGATGGCTTCACAGGTGACTTTTAAGAGATTGTAGGCCACCTGTCCTCTTTCCATCATATAGCTGGAGAGTTGCAGCAAGCAGCACACTTTCCAGAGCTTTGTCCAGGCGCTTGTTTACTGCTCATCCTCTGAGACACCCTCCATCTTCCTTCGGAGGCTTAGTCAGCAGTTCTAGCAGCTTCTGGGCAATTAAGCTGTAAGTTTCCTTTGTTCCACCTTATGTCGTTACTTCAAGTCACTCCTATTGCCCCGTCCTCAGCAACCGTCTCCTGACCTGGTGTTTTTTTCTCTACTAACTCCTCGGCTATCGTTACTGCAACCCTTGCAAGCACTGGGGATTTGTTTTAAAAACAGTTCCGCGGGACCTCAAAGGTGTTTACTCTCTTCTGCTGAAAAGCAGACTTGTGGAGAGTGTGACGCATCACTTGCACAGTTCAGAGGCAGGGCATTTCCCACATTATACAACCGTGGACCGCAGCCACAGGAGTTCAAACGTCACTTAGGCACGCCGCTCTTTGGGAGGGAGCATTGCTCATCGCTGTTAAAATGCACAAAACCAGCGTTACTCAAAAAGACAGGAATAAAATCCCCTGGCAGTGCGTACACGTTTCAAAATGCTGATGGTTTTTAAACCCTGGGATCTCTTTGCCAAACTAAGATCCAGTAGTAAAAACAAGCAGACAATAAAATAAACACTGTGATGACAAAAAAAAGGAGGAATTGTTGCAACGATGTTCTTTTCCAGGAAAACCAACCATAACAACAACGCTGGTGAATCACTGGAGTTCTCTGAACCGAAGCTACTCCTGCTTATATACAGGATTTTGAAATCTTACAGTGTTGTCATTTCCACAGTAGCACTGGCAGAAGCTGCGTAAAGGTTTTCTGGCACAAGAAGAAATTTGTCCTAAAAACCCTGACTGGGTTTTTTTTTAATGCTTCCTAGAGAATTAAACGAGTGGGAATTAGCTGGCTAAATAATTCACACATCTTTTAAAGTCTTCTTCCAGCTTCATCATGTGCAAACATTTGTAAGCAATGAAGCTGTCCTGGAGAAATACGGAGGATAAACACTCTTGTGAGGAGGGAACAGACTCATAACTCAGCTCTCTGTTGGTGAAGAGGGAATCCCTCTGCCGGGTGTATTGCCTTTCAGTATCAAACCATGAAATAAAGGAGGTTTAGGTCTAGCTGTTTTTCCCACACATCTTCCTATACCCCAGTTCTGGTGGACTTTATGGTTTTAAATCTCAGAGTAGGCTGGGTGATCTGTTTTAACCCCGTCAGGAAACTACCACCAAACCATGATGCTGCCCAGAAGGAAGCTATGCAGCAGACATCAGAGCAGAGACTCTGACAGCTGTTGGGTGAATAAGGATGGAGATTTGCCACAAGTTACGCCATCTGAACACGACATCTGACAACAATGCACATCCATGCTGGGCTGATGTCAACTGCAGGGTCACAGAATCACATAATCACTTAGACTGGAAAAGACCTTTAAGATACTGGAGTGCAGCCCTTATCCTAGCACTACCAAGTGGATGTTACCATCACAGTGCAGTAGCTTTTATGGATGGAATTGTGGTGATCTGAGATCCCATGGCTCAGGTTTTGCCTGCACACACTGCCACAGGTGGTGAAAGGAAGCATTCCTGCAGGAAATTACAGCAGAAAAGATGGGATAGACATGAAGGATTAACTGTTCTCGCTTGGCATTGGACATGTTCCCTCTGGATCACAGCTTTTGGCACATCTGTTCCTCCAGGAACAGTGATGAAAGTACTCTGCTGATGTGATATCCACCAGGACCCACTCCTGTGATCACAGTCACACATAAACACAAGCACATTCACCAATTAAGAATGAGATCCTCCGTAAACGTGTCTCCAGTGGGGTCTCAAGGGCCACATTACCAGTACATTAAAAATCCTTGCATTAGCTACTGTGTGGAGCATGTTACCACGTGAGTGTTTCACAGACCTCCACTGTTTACTCACAAGGGCTCACACCTCAGCTAATCTTTTTCAGCATTCCTGGATTGGAGATTCTTCCCTACACAAAGATTTTTTTACTTCAGTGTCCGCTGCATCTCTGAGGCTAAAAGTATGAATAGTTCAGATTAGTCTAAGAATACAGGCCATAGAAACCTTCAGATTCTTATCACCAAGATATTTGTGATCATTGTGCTACTCCTATTTGCCTAGAGAGGTTGCCTAGACAGCTGGTAGAGGCCCCATCCCTGGAGTCATTCAAAGTCAGCCTTGATGGGGCTCTGAGCAATCTGTTCTAGTTAGAGATGTCTGTGCTTGTTGCAGGGTGGTTGGGCTGGATGACCCTTATGGATCCCTTCCAACCCAATACATTCTATGTTTCTATGACTCTAATTCATTCATTATTTTTGCTTTTTAAATTTTAATTTTGAAAAAGCAAAAATGTACTTCTTTGAGTTGGACACAGTTCCAGGGTCATTCAGGTGCTTACTGTAGATACTCCTTGGCTTAGTGATCTGATTCAGTGGAATTGCTGTGAATCTGCGAGGGTCATATTAAAACAGCACAATTCCTGGTAATGGAGTAAAGGAATGACACCACTTTTTCCCCTTAACTCAGTAAGAAATCCGAAGATGGAAGTGGGTAAGTCGAGAAAACATCCTGCTTTGTCAGTAAAGACAAGCAGAATATGGGAACGGCTTGGGCGCTGAGCTGGCCAGACCGGCATGGGAAGAGAAAGGCATTTTTCCAATAGCTCTTGGTGTTCTTGGAAAATGAAAGCCCTGGGGAACTTTAGAGTTGAGAACTCCACAGAGTAAATAATTCTTTCTTCAGGAGGAAGCTCTGTCACTCTTTCTGGAATAGCACGTTTGCCTTGAAATTTGCCAGATTAACATTCTTCATCAACCATTTGACATCCGTGTGAGGAAAATAGGAGGACATCAGGCTCAACATCAGGCTCAACATCACCAAATGGCCTTGAGCAGTCTGGAACAGAAAACTAGCAAAGATGTGGGAGACAGCTTGGCTGTCATCCTCAAACTTGACAGAGGGATACAGAGTAAGTGTTGAGTAGGCGATCCACAGGAATCACAGTATGACATTATCACAGTGCCATAGTATGACAGGCATTGGAAGAGATCTCTGGAGATCATCCAGTCAAAGCTCACTGGCAGAGTAGATTCTCCCAGAGCAGATCGTGCAGGAACATATCCGGGTGGGTTTTGAATGTCTTCAGAAGTGGAGCCTCCACAACCTCTCTGGGTAGCCTACTCCAGTGCTCTGCCATCCTCAAAGTAAAGAAGTATCTCCTTATGTTTTTGTGGGATCTCCTCACTAATGAATGTATCTGACGCTTCAAGGAGTCTAGAAAAGAAAAGAGACTGGAGTTGCAATTGCCTTGTCAGGTACATTAGCTGTACAAACCCTCCATGTGGCCAAACACAGAAGAGTCACAGCAAGAGTAATTCATATACAATATCAAAGAGGACCAGCAGCAGAGTGCATCGATTCCCAGCTAAGTTATAAAGAAACTGTGCCTGCCAGCAGTAAGAAGTGTGGGTGAGGGATGGATGTCTCTCTGCATTGAGTGCAAAGGGACCTACTGAATTAATTTTGATTGTACAGTGACAGCTAGAGCTGAATAAGTTGAATCCCACCTGTGCATGCTTACATGGACAAAATAAATATGAAAATGGAGTCTTTAACATAGCTGATAAAAATATAATGAGATCAAGTGATTGGAAGTGGAAGCTGGGCGGATTCAGACTAGAAGTCAGGAGTGGTTTTGAACCACAGAGATAATTAACCATCGGAAACTTCTATCCAGGCTTGTGGTTGATTCTTCTATCACTGGCAATTTCCAAATCAAGATTGGACTGTTTTTTTGGAAAGAAATGTTATTTGCTTCAAGCAACAGTGAATGCAGGAAGTTATCTCGCTCATGCCTGATAACAGCTTACGCTAGAATTTACTACCAGCTAGGTAGAACAGCCCTGGAGGCGAGGGTAGGTGAAGTGTCTGTGTTACAGAGAGACTCCTTTTCTGCACACGTTACTGGCATCACACCTTTGCAATGCTAGAAGTCAGCGCTACTGTACATCCCTGTGTATAGATCCAGACAAAACTCACTCAGGGCAATTTCCTTCAGGGCTTGCGTCAGAACATTGCTGAGATATATTAGCTGGAGCTTCAGTTTCTAATAGCAGCTTAAATGCTCCCAAACACCAGCTTAGTTTCACCTTAATTGTATAATGATGATCTCCTTACCAACATGCTTTGCAATGATTTTCTTGCATAACGGAGGAGCATAGTGGTGTCTGATGGCCCAGACTCAGTGTCTTCTTTCTGTTCCTGTACTGCAGGAAGATTCTAGGGGGACCTGCAGGTGGGAATGTGTTCAGATTTCATTTTAGTATTTCTTAGTATCTCATTAAGAATATCAAAGAATTCCTGAGAACAAAGTCAGCAGAATAGCTCTCTCTATGTACAGCTGATGGGTTTTAACACCATCATTCACAGATGTGTGATGAAAGGTGTTGCAAAGAAATAAGCAGCTGCCATAATAAGACTTGTTTTAGCTGGTATCAGTAAGGGAAGAGGAGACTCAAATCTGGCTCAATCAGTAACTGCTGTTACTGGTAGGCATTAGTTCATTATGAGACACTCTTTGTGTTAGCTAATATTTCACTTACTCTGGGATCCACGTTCCAGTTCAAGATTTAAACTGACTCCAGAGTTTACAACACAAAATAAAGTCCATTACTCTAGCTGTGATCATCCAAAAAGGTAGATGAACCATATTTATAGAGTGGTCACCTCTTTTGTTAAGACGATTTCCATTTGGAAACACTTCTTTGGCTCAGAACGCCTGTTTTGGTCTGAAAAAGAAGTAGATTTCATTACTTGGAGGGTACCTAGCCTGAGTACTGTAAGGGACGAATTTGGGTCATACCTTATTGAGTCCGTCATCTGCACACAAGAAAGCAAGGGTCATGTTTATGCATTTTCTCCTACTGCCACAGTTGTGGAAGTATCAGCCAGTAAAATGGAACTCATGAGCCTGCAATCACCACATAAACCCTGTCGCTTCTTGAATGACAAAGTGGCCTCGAAAAGTCAGTCAAAGCTCAGAGCCCATTTGGCTGGAAACTACTCGCTACTCTACACTTCATGAAGCAGAGAGCTGCTCTTCTCAGAAGCACCTGAAAAATCCCCAGTTTTTAAAGTAAATAAATGAAAACAGAAACAGCTGTATCATTAAGTGGAGTTAATTATTGAAGCCAAGTAGCACCAGAGAGCTTAGACAATAGCAGTTACTGAAGGAAGAGAGGCTTTGCCATGCTTGGATGGACAGTCTATAAGCAGCAGGACATCTAAGAACGGATCTGCGTTGTGTTTCACTCTGTCTCCACAATCTCTAGACTTCTTTACGGGGTTCATTGTTTATATGGCTCTACGTCATACTACAGTCATCTAAGCATTTCCAGTATCACAGCTAAGATCTAGCTCCTGAAAACGACTAAACATACGTGTCAATGTTTGCTGCAAGACTCATTGACCTGGAACTGCAGAATGAGCATCCAATCTGTTCTGCTAGAAACGACGCTGTGTCCTGTCAGTGCTCCCAGGCTGCACACAGCAGTTGTTTGTGGCGCATTTAACCAGCTTCCCACTTCTCCTCATGGTTTTGTACTGCTGTATCACAACACATTTAGCTGAAGCTTGGATCAATTGAGGTCTAGGGAAAGTATTCCAGAAACAATATTACTCTTCTCCTGCTGTGGGCAAATCCTGAGAACAAAGCAGTTGGAAAGACTGAAACCTCAGGCATGAAGAGATTAGTCAGGGATTGGTGCTGCAACCAGGACAAGTGTTTAGTCATCCTAATGCAGGCCCACTGAGCCCTTGACCAGTAAGTTCCAGCCTTGCTTGTTGTCCTCACTGAGGAGGAAAGACGTGTATGAGAAACTTAAGCTCTGTGGTGGACGTCTGAGTCAAGCACTTACTTCACGGCTGTCACACCCACTGCTGTTTGGTTTACTCAAACTTAATAACTCTTTGGTATATTACGTGGGTTACGGAAACGGTGTAACGTCAGACGGGCTGGCAGCACAGCACACAGCTGCAAAGCTCTGGACTGTAATCCTTGCCGTGGGCATGGTGGTCTCTTCATCTGTCCCTTCGTACTGTAGGTTTGCGGATTTCTGTCCACAGACATTGTTCTGACCAAATATGAGGTTGTCCCTGACTGGGTCTATATAATATTTTCCTTTCTCATCAGAAAGACTGACTAGCAATGGATTGACTTTCTACTGAAACTAACCGTTCTGGTTTTCCTCTTTCTCCAAGGCATGGGAAAATCTGTCGGGGTTTTACAGGGCTATTACGTTATTTACCAAACTGCCAAGCCTTTTTTACCTGAAAACTTTGAAATGTGAGTGCCATGAAGCTGCATCCCCTTGGGAGATCAGTCTGACTTGGCTTTGTTGGGACTTCCAGCAACGCGCATCTTCAGCCCACACCTCTCCCTGCACACCTGCCTTTGTTACAACCAATTACAACCAGTGCAGATATGGCTTAACAGTAGTCAGGAAGCTCCATGACCACTATTCTGTAAAGGCTACAAATTCAGAACTTTCATTTAAGAAAAGACAGGAATAAGTCATTCTTGGTGCCCCTAACTGGGATATCTCAAGGGAAAAAACCCTGTATTTTGATTTCTAGTCTTTGTTGTCTGTATGTGTGCATGCATGTATGTAAGTTCATGATAATCTATTTGTCTAATATATCATAAGTGGGATACATAATATAAGCACGTATTTTTATTATATTACATATTTTAATATATGCACATATATACTGTACATGTTATATATTTAAATTGTATTAGTTATATTATAGTAAACTATCTTATATGAATTACATACACAAATGTTATGTATTCTGTAACCCTGAGTCAAAGCACATGCTCTGCAGAAACTACAACATAAAAAACTGGAGAAACAGAAAGGAGAAGCATCGTTGCCTCTACTGAAATAAAACATTAAAAGATTTCCTGCTTGTTTCCAAGCCAAGAACGTAGATGCCTCAGTGGTTGCAATGCTTAAGCACAAAAAGGGAATGAGTGTCTAAGCACACAGGGAGCCCACTCCCTGCTTGTCATACTGCCAGTGGAGACAAGTAGCAGGGCGTATAAGCAACAGGAAGTGTAACTTGCCAAAACAAGAATGAAGAAATGAACATTGATTTCTGTGTCTTTACCGAAAACCTGACTATACCCTTGGAGGTCATGTTTCTGTGGCTGGTGAGTCTGTGAGCTTGGCAGAGGAAGGAAAACAAAAAGCAAGTCAAGCGATCTGACAGTGGCATGCTGCCAGGGAAGAGTCATGTGCATGGGTGGGAGATCTTTAATACAGATATCAACATATGAGCAAATTGCTGCCAGGTTCCTCCAGCCTGACAGAGTGGTTATAGCCAAAGAAGAGCTGATCAGAAAGGAGAATAGAGAGACCTCTGGACTGCCAGTCGCTGGCAGCCTCACTAGCAGTGTCTTACGAAGGGCCACAAAGACAGTGAAGGGACCAAAGCAGATTTCATACAAGGAGAGGCTGAGAGATCAGGGACTGCTCAGCTCAGAGAAGGCTGAGGGGAGTCTTGGCCATATGTGTAAATACCTGGTGGTGAAGAAAAGGAAACAGGACCAGGCTGTCCTCAGCAGTATCCGTGACAGGACAAGAGGCAATGAGCACCACCTTTGGGTGGTACAGCAAAGCCTTATGGATAATAAATGTTTTTACTATGAAGGTGGTTGAACAGCTTGCCAAGAGGTTGTGAGTTCTCCAGCTTTGGAAATACTCAAATCCTGACTTGATGCAGTCCTGAGAAAACTGCTGATCCTGCTCTGAGCAGGGGTCCCTGCCAATCTCAGCTGTTATTCTGTGAACCTATGAAAAGAAGCCAGAGTCTGGCTTGTGCACCTCACACTTTGCTGTTGTCCCTCTGCAGAGAGGACGCTCTCCCTTTCCACGGGAGTCAGCAGAGCACAGCCATGCTGCGGGTACTTGCCAAGTGGTCTGCCTGCTTCCCTATCTCCCACAGGGCAGAAGCCCAGTTTGCTCTCCAGGCTGCCTGTGCTACGTAGTGGCCACAGCGTGTTTCCTGCTATGTTATCTCGCTCATAAGCTACACAAACAAGCAAATGAACCAGCTGCTCAGCTGGCAGAGCTGAAGATTTCCCCCACAGCAGCATTGCCTAAGGAGACTGGAGGTGGAAAGGGCTCACCCACCCCTTCTTGCTGTGCTTTCAAACACAAGAGCAGGTGAAAGGAGGCATTACAGAGTGCAGTAGCAATGTCATGGCTTCACTCCTGCTTAGAGCACTGCCACTGTTTCCTTTTATTAGCTCCTCAGAAATGCAAACAATCTGAATAAGGCAGGAAGAAGGGTCAGTGCCTTCACTCAGCTAATTAATGATGTTCTGGATGCAGTGGTGACTCTATGGAAAAGCAGTGGCGACACAGGAGGGAGGGAGGCAGGAAGGAAGTGCCCTTCCACAGGAGTTACAAATGGCTCTGCAGACACACAAATACGTGCACTTTGGACTTGTAAAATGCAGTCCATTAGGAACAACTGTTTGGCAACGGGATCATGCTGCAAAAAGTGTTTTGTGTAGGTTTTCCTGAAGCATTGCTTTGGTGCAACCTTCTGGCTTTCCTGCCTTGCGGTTTTACGTTCTGCGTCTTGTTTAGCTGGGGGGGATTACTGGGAGCTGCCTGTCTGGCAGAGCCTCATGAGGAAGCTGTGGAGATCAGTAAACAGAGCTGAAAGTGTGGGTGGCCACGAGCTGCCTTATTTTCCCCCTTCATGTCTGAAGGAAGCAAGAAGTGCAGGGATGATACTGTACAGCAAAGGACAGATGTCTTCAGGCTCGTATTTCTGTTACAGAAAACCATGCCCAGGTGTCTTGAAAAATGGATGCTTTAGGCTAATTTGTCTCATTCTTTTTGGTGCACTGGAGTACACCTCATGGAAAAAGCATAAAGCACAGGCTGTAAAAGCACAGACTTTTTTTGCTTGCATGATTATAGATGCTCTTTATTTTGGACGGCCATGGATGATAGAAAGTTCAAGGTCTCTGAAAAAACAGGTATGGGATTTCTCTTCGGTGGCAGGCAGTTACCAGCATGAAGGTGTCCCTTAAGGTTGGACATTATGATAAAGTTCTTTAATCTGAGGATGGTGGATCACTGGAACAAGTTGCCTAGAGAGGCTGTGGAGGTCCCATCCCTGGAGACATTCAAGGTCAGGCTTGATGGGACTGAACAATCTGTTCAACCTGCCTGGATATGTTCCTGTGTGACTTGATCTAGACGATCCTGCTTGGCAGGGGGATTGGACTAGATGATCTTGCGAGGTCCCTTCCAATCCCTAACAATTCTATGAAGTTAGAGATGTCTCTGCTTGGACTAAATGACCTTTGGAGGTCTCTTCCAACACAATACATCTGTGTTTCTGTGATGTAAAGCAATAGAGTCTGTGAAGGACTGCAGTGTTACAGTGATGGCTTTCACTAGCACAGCAAATGTCTGCTCAGTGTCATTCTCATGTTCCCCATCCTGTAGCTGCGGATAAAGGCTCAGGAGCATCTTCTGCTGTGCCTCACCAGAACTTTCATGGAGGGATGATATGGCAGCAAATCTATTGCTGGTGGCACTTGGGACAAGCTGCAAATTGGCAAAATAGATGGGAAGAGAGTGTTATCACAGCTTGTCTGCTCCATACAGCTGAAAGCTTTCTGGGAGGCTGACAGCACCAGTAGACTGAGGAAGAGGAGCTCTGTGTCTTCGAGGACATTATGACTCCAGAGGCAACCATGTTGTTAAAGAAGACTTTCTGTTGTGGGTAATGTATGTCAGAACAAGACTCATGTCTGTGGTGAGCAAGAGGAGTCCATCGTCTGACTTGCAATCAGTGGCTGTAGCATGGGGGCCACCCCGAGTGGCTGACCTCTCCTTGCTGAGTTGTCACACATCTGAGGACAGTCAGGAGCAGGTGTGCGTTACTGTGAATATTGGAATGGTCATTTGTCCACCCATAATCTTCATGTCTTCCTGGTGACTGGTCACACATAGCCCCAGTGGCAGATGTAGTGACATAGCCCAGGAAGATCTGTTTGTGGTGGTCCAACTCTGCCAACATTCCAGCCCTGACACTCATATAGGCCTGCTCTTGCCATCTCAGAAGTCATCATACAGAACCGAGGGTGGTAAGCCTAAATAGATCATGCCACGTGATGATAGTCAGGACATCCCAGCTACTGCAGACTAGATAATGCCTAATGTTCAAACCCATAGCAGATCCAGGAGCTGACCGCCTCAGAGATCTAGGAGCATCTGCTGGCAATCACAGAATGGCTTATGTTGGAAGGAACTTGGACACACAACCCACTCCTGCGTGAACTGCTGGTTCATCACTCTTTCACTTGCCTCTGAGTGTAGGATCAATCCACCACCACCTGTCTGCCTATTCATAAATGGTGCTTTCTTTGTGGTTGATTTAAGTCATCACATATGAGTTATGTATCTTGCTGATGGTTGTATTGCTTTTTTTAAAAAGATAATAATTTAATTCATGGATTTTATCAAATTATGTGGGAATCCACAATTTCAATTATGACTCCCTTGATTTTCAGGATATTTGGTTTAGTCCTTTCACACACTTCTTTTCTTGCCTTAGGGCAGTAAGTTTGCGGATGATACCAAGCTGGGGGGTACAGCTGGTATGCCTGAGGGATGGAATGCTATCCAGAGGGACCTGGATAGACTGGAGAGGTGGACCCAGATGAACATTATGAGGTTCAACAAGTCCAAGTGCAGAGCCCTACACGTGAACTGGGGTAACCTGCATGATCAGTAC
The DNA here is from genome assembly GCA_028565055.1 of Phoeniculus purpureus. Lineage (NCBI taxonomy): Eukaryota > Metazoa > Chordata > Aves > Bucerotiformes > Phoeniculidae > Phoeniculus > Phoeniculus purpureus. The sequence continues at coordinate 102,086,870 of JAOXOE010000001.1, read as the reverse complement.
TGGCTGGGAAAGGATCTACTGGAGAACAATCCCATGGAAAAGGCCTTGGGGGTGCTGGTGAATGAAAAACTGGACATGAGCGACCAGTGTGCAATGGTAGCCCAGAAGACCAATCACGTTCTGGGCTGTATCAAAAGAACTGTGACCAACAGATCAAAAAAGGTGATTCTGGCCCTCTACTCTGCCCTGGCAAGACCTCACCTCGAGTATTGTGTCCAGTGTTGGAGCCCCCAGCACAAGAAG
>JAOXOE010000001.1:102054710-102085130 GCA_028565055.1 Phoeniculus purpureus | reverse complement strand
TACAGTTCCACTGTATAGGGTCCACTTCCCTATGTATTTAACTCTTCCACCCCCCAATAGACTTTTCACCCTAACTGACCTACTCCCACTACCTTTTTCATTCTCCTGTCTCTTCTGCATTTTGCTAGGAAGAAGTTACCCGTAGATCCATAAAGTGGAAGGATTCAACAGGGCTGTGTAAGGGTCTGTCTTGCATCATGTCTATTCAGTACTTTCCTTAACAAAAGAGATGAGGCCACACTTAAAATTCAGACATCTAAGTGATGGCAAATATTTTGAAGGAAAATGTTAACATTCAAAATTAGTTTAACAAATTGAAGAAATTATCTACAAGGACAAATCCAAGCAGCATTCAGTGGGTACAAAAGTATCACATTCGAGCTAGAATAATCGACTATGTGATTCTACAGTGGTGGAAAATTAGCTGGCAGCAGTTTTGGAGAGTTATATAGCGGTGGATTACGCGCTGACCATGGATCAGGAATAGAAGAGGGTGGCATAGTATGGAAGTCATCTGAGATGAATATAGCTTGCATGAAATAATCCTTCTGAAGCATGAAATAATCCTTCATCAGATGGAATATTTTAAGAAATCCTAGAGAAGAACACAGGGAAATACACTAGATCTTCAAACACTGATGAAAAAAGGTACAGTTGATCTTTTCTCCTCATCCATCTGGGAAAGAATGGAAAGGTTCAGCACTGGCTCTGGGAAAAACATGCGAATGAAGAGCAGGGTGAACCACCAGAAGGTCTGTGAAAGTCCTGCAGCATCTGCTGCTGGAGATTTTTGTTTAGGAATGGGTCAGTCTTGCATCTAAGAGAAATTATCCTGACAGGGTGGGTCTTGCTGCTGGCAGAGGAATAGAATCCTTTATTTCTTGAAGCCCCTTGATGTTTCCTGCCCAGACATGAACCTGCATCCTGTACTATTAGCTCTATCCTGTCTGTCTCCCACAGTCTGATCTCAGGCTGGACTCATCCATCGTTTAACAGGAGCATGTTTGCCGGCTTCTAGGAGATCACCGAAATCCACCTTAAGGGGTTTTTTTTTTTCTTTTGTCCCTTCCTCCATTTCCTTTTTCTCTTTCTTTCTTCGGGCACATTTGCTCTTCCCAGTTGTTGTGGTCCTCCATCCTGCTCCATGACCAGACACTCAGCCTTGTCTCCGTCTGCAGACAGATCAGCTAGGGGACAGTAAATACCACTTTTAATGGTAAAGCTTGCGCCAGGGAGGTGCATGAGGGGTTTCCACTCCAAGGTCTCTGCATCCTTGCTCCAGACTGTGTGCCTATCCATTCCTGCTTTGGTTACAACTTGGCAACTATGGGTTCGGTGGGTGGGCTACTCAGTGGACAAAGAACTGGCTGGATGGTCGCATCCAGAGAGTGATGGTCAATGGCTCAATATCCACGTGGAGGAGGTGACGAGTGGTGTCCCATAGGAGTCTGTGCTGGGACCAGTGTTGTTCAGTATATTCATAAATGACTCTGACAGAGGCATTGAGAGCACCGTCAGTAAGTTTGTGGATGATACCAAGCTGGGGGGTGCAGTTGATACACCTGAGGGATGGAATGCTATCCAGAGGGACCTGGATAGACTGGAGACGTGGACCCAGATTAACGTTATGAGGTTCAACAAGACCAAATGCAGAGCCCTACACGTGAGCTGGGGTAACCGGTATGATTGGTACTGACTGGGAGAGGATCTACTGGAGAGCAATTCCATGGAAAAGGCCTTGGGGGTGCTGGCAAATGAAAAACTGGACATGAGCGACCAGTGTGCAATGGCAGCCCAGAAGACCAATCACGTTCTGGGCTGTATCAAAAGAACTGTGACCAGCAGATCAAAAGAGGTGATTCTGCCCCTCTACTCTGCCCTGGCAAGACCTCACCTGGAGTATTGTGTCCAGTTTTGGAGCCCCCAGCACAAGAAGGGTGTAGACATACTGGAGTGTGTCCAGAGGAGGGCCACTAAAATGGTCAGGGGAATGGAGCATCTCTCGTATGAGGACAGACTGAGAGAGTTGGGGCTGTTCAGCCTGGAGAAAAGAAGGCTCCAGAGGACATTTTTTTGACCTTCCAGTACCTGAGGAGGTCTCACGTGAAGGCAGGGGAAAGTCTTTTCAAGAGAGTTTGCACAGATAGGACAAGGAGCAGTGGGTTCAAACTGGGAAAGGACTGATTTAGGCTGGATATTAGAAAAATGTTCTTCAGTGTGAGGGTGGTTGATGGCTGGAATGGGCTGCCTGGGGAGGTCATGGGGGCCTCATTCCTGGAGTCAGTTACGGTCAGGCTTGATGAGGCTCTGAGCAGCCTGACCAAGGTATAGTTGTCCCTAGGTAGGGATTTTGGACTAGAAGACCTCTAGAGGTCCCTTCCAGCCTAGAACATTCTATGCTTTTATGATTCTCTTTTCCCCATCTCCTGAGCACATTCATTTCCTGGGTTTTGGAGAGTTCTTTGCTTCTGCAGCCTCTGAACTCGACGACCAGGCCAGATGGTTTGAGGATTTTAACCCAATTTCTGCTCTGCTCGTCTCACCTTTCTCTTCATCTCCGTGCTTTGTTTTTTTCACAGTTCCTACACATGCCTTCAACCCAGTCCAAACACAAAAGACTTCCGTTCTAAGAAGCATTTCTGAGCACACAGTGCTGAAGGACTGGGTTTAAAATTAAGTCAAATGAGCAGAACATGTCCATAAAAGGAGAGCATAGTGGGCCAAGACCATGTGTAGACTTGCAAATCCACCCTGGGATTTCAGTTCCAGTAACAGACTCATCTGAGATTTGCCGTCACAGTTTTCACTCTCTTTGGAAAACAAGCCTATGGAGAGCAGTGATGCAGCAGTTACCATAGCAGCCAATACAAGAGGAGTCCATTAAGAGATCACAGTGCGATCTCAAAGTGAGTTACTGGGCTGCAGGTGAATTTTTGCACCTCCAAAAAGTCTCTCGGGGAAAAATATGTTGTTGCTGTTCGCGGTGTAACAAGAGAAGTCCAATCTGTTGCACTGACTTGCTGCTGCATTGTTGTCCTTGATTATAGCTGGGCTGATTTCTAAAAAGTACCACGCATGCTTTTCCTTTTTCCTGTCAGGTGGGGGTTTTTTAATTCTTCTTCTTTTTGTTTTCAAAAGTCCAGACACAGTGCCCCAGCCAATAATTACTAATGAAATGTGCTTCAGACCTCCCTGCGTTCTGCTGCAATTAGGTTGTTAGCCATCCTAGGAAAGATGCTATTACCTGTGTGGGTGTGGAAATGATCTGTCACTGTTAATCATCTCTATTATAGCAGGAAGTAGTGCTCCAAACATGTCAACAGTTCATTATGGTGGCTGCTTTTCACACCTGGTAAGTTGAAGGTCCTCTTGTGTGCTCAGATACAAGAAATACATAAATGGAGCTGGGAGGTGGAAAGGATCCTGGTGGAAACTTGAGAGCACAGGAAAACACAACTATTGCCTCACAAACACAGCTTCTTAGCTAGCCAGATGTGTGTCCTGCCAGTACGTGGTCAGGAGGAGATGGTCCTGCACACAGACTCCTCCTGATTCAGCTCCTGTTTGTGCCACAGGGCTTACTCGTAGTAGCAAGTGCTGACAGGCATGCAAGCACTTCTCCCAAGTGCAGCTTTGGATATTAACACCTTGACCCACAAAGCATGACTTTGGGCTTGCAGTAGGAGAAGATCCAGGTTAAATAGCAAAGTGGTTACTTAACCCAACCTTGATGCTCTTCCACAGAATCACTTAAAGGCTGTAAATCCCTCCACGCTGTGACTACCATAGTACCCACATGAGAAGCCATAAAAAAACTTCCCGTGAAGGAAGGCAATGAAAAAACGGTAACGTCTGGGTAAAGCAAAACAAACAAACAAAAGAACAAACTCCAGCCTTCCAGAGAACTTGAACTGAGCTTGACCTCTCTAAGGTATCATTTGCTTCCTGTTTGCTGCTGAGGGACAATGAGGTTTATATTTGGACCCCACCTTTCAGTGTCTTGCTCTAAAAATATAGCTGTGAACTTGTGACATGAAGGCTCTGTCTCCTGAAGAAGCAGAATTTAGACCTAGCTGCAAAGGAAGAATTCTCCTCTTTTTGAGGAAGAACTAATTTTGCATAGATGCTTGGCTTTTTGTTTGGTTTGGTTTGGTTTTGGTTTTTGTCTTTCTATTTTTAGGTTTCCAGACTTGGGAGGATTTCATTAGGGTTAAGCCAGACTTCTGCAGCTGTTTGCTTAAAGTGAGCAGGACTAGAACCATTTTAAAGCACTTGTCACTATGGTTACCTCGATGCTGTTCTTCAAGATGTCTAGTCCAAGACAGGGCTGAGGGGGAATGCAGGTTGCCTGAGTGGGAGCACACGGATGTCTAATCTGTAAATCTTGTTATTTCCTTGAAAGAGCCGAGTATCCACTCCGTGGATAAGAAAAGTATGTGAAGGCTTACACTTAGTCCATTCTGAAATGCCATCAAGCTGACTACTTGGTTCTTTTCAGACAGCTCTTGATTTTATATAGGAAAACTCATGAACAAGTGTGAGAAATGCTGTGGGGTGGGGGCAAAATGACATTTTTGGAGATGATTCAATGCTTAATTTTAGTTCCATCAGAAAACGTACTCTTAGACCTAATGCTGAGCTTTCATTCCTCCTGTGAAACCCACCATTCATGTGTGGTGGGAGTGAGAACGACATATTCTCAGTTTCTCAGCAACAGTTTGATTAATACTGATGTTTGCTTGACCCTGGCTTACTTGTTTCATCCTCTCCCTCCCAAGATCACTGCTTTGTTATCTTCCTGCATTTTTCCGGAGGAATTTCTGTTTCTCCCTTTACCTGTTTAATGCATTTTCTCGCTCCTGAACAGTTAGGTTCTTAGTGGTGATCAGAATAGTTGGATGTGGTGATTCAGTGGAACCCCTCAGAAAATGGGGGAATAGGCTAGTCATATTCCTATTACATTTGTCCAAGAACCAGAGCCTCTTTCAAGCCTCATCTCACTTCATGTCTCCCCTGTGAGATGCCCAAGCACAGGGCAAAGGAGTAGGTCTACAACAAAGGACTAGGTCTACAACAGCCAGCCCTCCTAGAAAGAGACCTTGGGTCATTCTCCAGACCATTGTATAAGGGCTTCTGATAGATTTCTGTCTAGGAGACACAAGGGCTGCTGTACGAAGAAGGGATCAGAAGCTTCCAAAAGGGTCATCCCATGGAAACCTAAGGACTGTTATATGTGAAAAGACACAGTCACTTACTCTATCTGTCCTTTGCCATCCAGTAGATCCATAAAACTCCCAGGGTAGCTGCTTGGCTCTACATCTTGTCTGCAACCCTTCTCAGCTCTGGAAGATTCCTGACTACAGTAATTATCGAGAGCCTAGGCTAGAGCAGCAGAGAGGTCGCATGATAGGTTTGAATAGCAAAAAGCTTGCATGGTAGGTACAACTGAAGGGTAAAGAAGATGCTCAGTATCATAGTAGAGAGGTTGTGAGAATTAGAGGAGCCAATAACAGCACCAGAGTGGCAGCAGGGAATTTTGCGTGGTGTTTATGTGCAGTAGAGCTGGTGGTGGTCACTGCTTACCCCAGCAAGTGCAAAATGTTCCCATTGCGTTAGCACATCTTACTGAGATAGAAGTTTATAGTCTCAAAATAAAATTATTCAAATTATTCTGTGAGACACAGAAGTGTGAGTTCTAGAGGCAATGGTTTTATTCAGCTCAGAACTAACTGATTCCCAGAACCAATTTCTCAGAAGGGTCTGGAGCCTTATCTAAGAGGCATGGATACTCCAGTATTTCTCAGATGGTGATGGTCAACCTGCTTCAATATGTCCCAGCATCAGTATGAAGAGCACAGTCTAAGTGACAACTTGTTTACACCCAGCCATGTCACAAGGCCTTTTTCAAGCCTCTTGAATAAATAAAGATCCTCTTTGTCCTGAAAGGCTCACAACGATGCAATAATTCCTAAATAGGTCTAGATATAATCTGAGTTAGCCCCAGTTTGCCAGTCTTTGTCTGTGTTCCAGACTGACAAAGTGGAAGGTCAGAAACCCATCAAAGGCAGAGTGCTGATGGCTTGGCGCCTCTCACCTGCCTCAAATTAGTGGTTAGGTGTGGCAAAGGAGAGTTAGCCAGCGAAGGGCAAAGGCGGTCCATGGATGAACACGCTGCAGAAGTGACTTTTCTACTCGGGACTGATGTGCACTCTGCTTTAGTTTTCTTGTGGATTTTTGAAAAACAGTGAACTCATGGTAATTCCAAAACAGATATGTTGAGCACTGGCTCGATATATCAATTTTGCTCTTTTCTGCTTCAGTCCTGCTCTGCTCCCTTTTTGAAAACACAAAAGCTCTTTTAAAACAAAATACAGTAAAATACAGTATGGTAGGGAAATGCTAGAGCACCTGGATTTGCTTGTAAGTAAAATAGCAATACAAAAATTCGGTTGGTGTTGTGTGTTTGTGTGGAGGGGTCTTGCAGCATGTTTGGACAGCTGCTGCCATTAAAATCTTTGCCAAGCAAATTTGAAAAAGCCACCTCCTACCTGCTATAAAGAGATTTACAAGGAGTTCAATGCCAAAAGTAAGCCTGCTTGGAGCTATGTTTGGAGTTACTATCGGGTAGCATGGGTGTTTTTTCCTTCTATATCTGCCTCAAAGAAATACAGACTAGAGAGAATTGGAATGTTTTATTCAATGTCATCTCCTATCAATACCCTTTCAATACCACCTGTCCTTCAATGTCTAGGTGATCCTGCTCTGGCAGGAGGATTGGACTAGATGATTTTTCGAGGTCCCTTCCAATCCTTAATGCTCTGTGATTCTGTGATCACTGTATGGTCTGACCTTGCATGTATGTGTCTCCAAGAATGTTGTGTCAGGGTCTTTTTTTATTTCTATCTCTGAGACGATATTGAATAAAATGTTTCAATTATTGGGTGATGTGGAGCTTTTTTAGAATTTCTTATAGAACTAGAAATCTCAGAACTGCAAAGACAGATGAAGAATATTTTCTGCCAAACTAGGCACAGGGTAAACTTAGCTCCCTAATAGCACCAGGTAGATTTGGGACATAGTCAGAGCTAAGAAAGACCTATTCAAGATGTGCCCCACTTGTGCAACATGAAATACAGCCTTAATTCCATTGGAAGCCCAGGGGCCTTTGCACAGGTGATGAAAGCAGAGGGTGCAGGAAGACGTACCCCCAGGGTTCCTTTCCATGGTGTCACTCAAGCTATTCCCTAAGGGAACAAAGTTGGTTCTTGCATTTTCCAAATGCTAATAATACTGCTCTTTCTGTTTTCCTTCAGCCTCTTCATCATCAGCTGGGCTGCCAGGATATAGGGCAGCAACCTGCTGTGGGAGGAGGTGAGACTGCAGCCAGGGGTATTTGAAAGCTTTAACTCTTTGCATGCTGGAGAAAAGAAGTTACAGCACTCTGGGTTTGACTCTAAATTGCAATGGAAGAGGCTGCATCTCTTTTTGTTGCAAGGATTTTTCTTCTGATTCTATCCTGAGTATTTATTAACAATAAACATATTTTTTCCCCCTAGGTACAACTATAGGCAAACAATTCCCTCTCACAGAAACATAATGTTGAAACTCTAGAAGAAAAAACACAGCAAAGAAGAGTTTGAGGTTTGTTTAACCTCACAAAGACTCCAGGAGCAGGAAGGTTGTTATGTACCATCCAGTACCCAGTACTGACATGCTATTCTCATACAGGGACGTTGCAAGATCTTGGCTGATCTGCTGCTTCGGAGCTGCTTTGTAGGTCAACACTTTGGATGACACATTTGGCTGTCAAGGAGCGTAATGTTCAAGCAGTATGTGCATGGGACTGGGTACATTGTAGTCCATGCAGGGGCCCTCTCTGGGCTCTGACAGTCATCTCCTACTCACTCAGCCTGTTTGCAGTCTACCCCGATGTCATATGGACATTGTATATGGACACTGGAATTGGTATGTGCTAAAAGCTGTCAGTCCTCTGTCGAGGGGCTGAGAAACTCCGTTCACCCTCCTATGTGGAAAACACTAGTAACAGGAGGGTGAAGGATTACACCATGTTTCTGAAAGCATAGTCAAGGTGATTTACATTTGAAGAGGGACTTCTTTTGGCACTAAATAGTCCACTTAATATATAAATAGCTATTTAGACTGAAAAATACTCTTTGTAAGTTATACCTTTCATTTGGCCTGAGTGAGAAACAAACTATGGTCTTCAGAATGGAAGAGAATAAATGAAATGTTCCCTCAATGGAGCTGACACAACCTTGGACCCAGATGGCATTTTCTGCTTTATGACCCACCAAACTAGCTCACCATGTGGTCGAAATTACGTTAAGCATTTCTACAGTCCTGGTGCGTACAGTAAGATGTTCTTCTTCCAAGGGAAGTAGCTCATCCTTTGGAGGTGTTTGTGTTGCTGTCACCATGGCAACCAGAAAAGATGAAAGTCAGCACCTGAAAAAAATACCCTGCACGTTAGCTGAGCTATGATGGGCAGTCAGATTGTAAAAACACACACGGACTTCTAAAGGAAATGACTGTTCTGTATTAAACAAACCTAGCAGAATTCCTAGTGCTGTAGCCTAAAAATAGCCCTCCTAGATTCATAATGTGCAATGGTTTCTACAACACTCTATTAAAGCAGATATGAGAAACAGAGGATTCTCCTTTTGAAGAGGGTGAGGATTCTCCATCCTGCTTCTTGGGAGATCATGCCCCATAGCACACACTGCTTCCAAGCAAGACTATTTGTTGTCTCACTTTTGACATGGCTATGAACAGCTGTGACGCTCACTGTGCCTGAGCTGGACCTTAAAATACACCTTCAAATAGACCTTAAAATCTAAGCCCTGAATACCATACTTTGGATCCTGCTCCAGTTGAGGCTCATTGTCTAACTTCCTTTGGAAGAAGCTCTTTGACCACCCAGAAATCCTGTGTCATCCCACATAGAGAGTATCTTTGCCCTTCTGTCTAACTTGGAAGAACAAATCCTCAAAATTCTTTTCAGTCAAAGGAATTAAGCCTGTGTTTTCCACAGAATAGAACAGAAGTGCTACTATTCAGAAGTAACTAGAAGAGCTACAAAATTCCTACAGCAAATTTCCACAAAGGCATGGCTTGGCCTTAGGTTTGAACTGTCAGTCCTGTCTAAAATTAAACTCTCTCTGGCCCAAAACTTTGGTTTCTTGCTTGTTGCCGGCTTCCACCACAGATTAATGGCAGCAATAGTAATTTGAAGAGAGTTCTAAGATGCAGCTGAAAACCTCAGTATAGACAAATTTTGCCTCTTTCACCATGGTATTTGAGGCAAGAAGATGTCCTTAAATCACTCTAAACCACTGAGTCGTTTCATAAAGGGAAGGCTCTATGGCTAGAGTCGGCTCCTTTACTATTGAACGGAGCAGATTTGTCAAGAGTCTTCCAGGTCTTCCTCTTTACTTATTTATCACAGTTTAAGAAGGAGAGTTCTCTTTTTTCCCTTGATGAATTTAGGGATTAGATACATGAATCTCAACACCACCGAGTTAGACAAGGTCTCACTTGTTAGACGTTAACTAGCACCCAGCCTTTTCAAGCATCTGCTCACAGATAGTTTGGTTATTCATGTTTTTTTGCACCCTATGGAAAGCAAGTGCTAGGATAAGACCCTTTGGTTTGGTTGGACCTGTCCATTGCCTTTAGCAAAGGCAGGCTGCTGGTGCCATGGTCTCACCATCTCTTACATCCCATCCTTCCTGATCGGTTGCCTTCACATCTCCATGCGCTCCTGTCTGCCACAGCTGATCATCTGTTTTGAAAATCTAAAGTACAGTTTACATTTCACTGTCTGTTCGTAGATGACATTACGGGATATTTTTTTGATGGAAATGGAGAGCAGATAGGCTCTCCAGTATTTACTCTCCCAGCAAGAAGCTCAGGTAAATCTAAGGTTCATCAGAAACTCTGTAGAGACAAAACAGAAGCTTGGCACTCCTGTGGACTCAAAGCACTATTTTCCATTGTGAGTGATGGAAGGAAAACCAGAAGGAGTAAGAGAAAGATCAAGGAACAGTGAGCCTCTAATCACACTTTCTTCACTGACAATGCCCTTTCCATCAGTTTCTCTGCCCTCCATGGATCTAGCTGTGGAGGAGATGCGGCCAAGTCACTATGCAAAACATCATCATTACAAAACCTGCAGAGTGAAGGAAGAGAGAAACCAGGGGGCAAAAGCATATGTTGCCTTGTTTACGTGGTGGTTCTTGTGGTCAGTGTTCATTCAGCTTGCCTTCTGTAAGCTGTGCTTGGCTTGCAAGGCTTGAGGAAATCTCTGGCTGGATGAAAGGGTGAGGGAAGCATGTGTCTGCACAGACAAGTGAAGATCGTCATTTACACCTTCGACCCAAGTAGCTAATAGAAATCTGCTCCAGGCTGGGGGACATTTACATACATGTTAATGTGATGGTAATCTCTCTAGGAGCACAAGCCCATCCACTCTGGATGATGGAAAGAGCCAGTGTTCAAGTATCTGAGATACATTTGTAGACACAAACTGAGATGGCACCAGCTTTTACGGACCCACTATCCTAACACCTAAGGCCAGCTTCCCCTAAACGTGCACCGGTCCAGTAACTGGTCACTGACTAAAGGCTCCATTTGAAATCCAAATCATGTCACTCTTCTGATTACTCCCCCATGGACTGTTCTTGATGTGTCTTTCCGTAGCATAGAAGCTTCGACCATAAAAACAGAGACAGTGACAGAGAAACAAACTATGTTAGATTAACTGAAAGCTTGAGGGGAGCGTAAATAAGGCAAAAGTCACTAGATTTACATTTATTTTCACTAGTTCTCAGATTTACAGGAGATCCAGCAAAATGTAATTTAATAGTAAGCTCAGCTAGTTACAGTATCCAAGGGGAGTGAAAATCCCCTCAAATTGGATGAAACTTGATGCTGCCAACATGCTGCCAAATCCCCTGCAGTATATTTCCAAATTGCATTCCTCCTTTGCTCTGCTGAATGCTGCCCAAAGAATCAACAGTAAATCAAGGAACCTGCAGCGTACTTCTTTTTTATAGTGCGTTCGTAAGTTTCATGGAACTATGGATTTCTTCATATGAAATTTAATTTGAGCCACTTGGGGAAATATTTCCATATTGAAAGGAACTCCTCTCCTGGCTTTCATTGTACTTACGCTTTGCTCTCACTGAATTGCAGCGGCTTTGATTTAGATGGACGCACCCAAGGTAAAGCCTGCCTGCGTGAAAGCCATTGGGCTCATTTCCACTTGGCAGGAAAAAACAAGCAGATGCTGACCTGAGCAATCTCATCTCTGCCAATGCTTTGGGATGGGCACAGTGAACACAGGCTTATGAGTGATGCTGCCTTTTCTGCCTCCTGGATTGCTGTGTCGTGGTGAGGACAAGGCAAGAACCTGGTCATCAATTCCAGCAAAGCTGACTCATGTAGAGATCTGCCACTGATCTCCCTCAGGTCCAAGGAACACCCAGCACCAACCTATACATTTGCATCCCTGGGTTTCTGCGAATGGGGCTTTGTGAAAATGTGCAGGTCTGAGTAAAATAATAGGTCTGTACATTGGCTAAAGCCTTCCCAGCACCAAAACTGACTGGAAATACTTTTTTTAGAAGAAAAAAGAAGACTGTGCTGTATAATTTCTGGATTCCCTGGGTCTCTTCTGTCAAGCTCCGCTCCCATGGTGTTTTCTGACAAAAGCGGTCTCAAGAGCGAATGAGTCAGATTTTTCTCGGTGTAACAGAGAAGAGGGTAGTGCAGCAGCTTCAGCTTGTGGCTCGTTAATATCACACAGTGTGCTAAATGTGGTTAGCAAATGTGACTGTGCTGCCGGTGGACTCTGGTTCACTGTGTGTAAGTGAGAAATGGCTGAGAACACGTCACAGCTGGAAAATGAGCAGGAGATACAGAGGAGAAACTGAGACTGAGGCTTGTACTTGAGAGCCACTGAAAGACAATAAACTCGTAAGAAATACCTCAGGCTTGAACATCAGTGCAGGTTCCTTTAAAGAAAGAAAAATACACTAGTACACTTAGACTCATCGACAGAAATGGTGACTAAACAGCAAAGGACACCAGAAGTTTGTAATTGGGAAGTTTCTATCTGCTTTGAACAGGAAGTTGACTTCTTGCTGTGTCTTGTCTTCACAGTGGTTGGCCCTATCCTCCACATGGATTGTATCTCTTAGGTCTTAGAGAGCCAAATCAACATGCCAGGAGTTCTCCAAAGCACCCACTAAGGCCTGTAAGTGCTGCTGTTGAGCACTCATAGCTAAGACTTCACTGAGCTTGTCAATCTGTCTGGTACCTCCTCTGCAAGCAGTGCCACTGCACAGGGGCACTGTTTCACATACTAGCGTTACTACTATGCCCACAACTAAACTGGGGGGCAGACACACTGGAAGAACAAACTGACCTGAGCTGGTTTTCAGCCCTAAGAAGCACAGACACTGAATCTAGTGGCATGAGTGAAGCAGAGCCCACAGGAACCTGAGACAAAGAAAAGGGTTGGACTCGATGGTCCCAAGGGTCTTTTCCAACCAGAGTGATTCTGTAATAGGTTTATCTCAAGAAATAGGTGAGCTGCTTTCATGAACATCCTAGAAATGGCTTTATATATTGTCAGAGGTAAATGTGATAGTCTGGGGACACCCAGCCCAGAAATGTCTTGAGATTCCTTTCCTCTGCTGCAGATCCCAGTTTCCATGAAATAATGGCATACGTCCACATAAGTGAAAGTATGTCCTGCCATATACCCGGTCTTTTTATCTTTCCAAGAAAGGTTTGAACATTTTTATTCTTTGTACTCTTTGCGTTTTCAATATTTTATTGTTACTTTCAAAAAATCTGCTTTGAAGAGGTGAAATATGGTCCCTATGAAGCAGGTATGGGATTGCCAGTATAACCTTGGTTTGGAGCAGATTAGGAAAGCAGGATCTTGCTGTTATACCTATTCCCCTACTGTTGTACATATTCCCTTAAAAAGCCCTGGAATCAAGGATATGCATTGTTTAAGGTGGAATTGATCTGTGGGTTAAATAATCATATATGTTAACTATGGTTTAAAGTGCCAAAGGTCTGAAACACGCAGGGCATCATTTATAACTGGTAAAGCTGGCTTATAGCTTGCTCTGGGACATAAATTATCCCTCTACCCACCTACCATCTGCACAGCTATTGCTTGCATGCTGCTTAAATATTATTTGAAAGTATTGAAGCATAAATAAAATTAGCAATGGGTGAAATTGAATGAATTTAAATTGGCTTCTCACTTCCAAATCCTAACAGGAATTTAAATGGATTTTAGCAAATGACTTGGTATAACCTTATTTCTCAGTCTTCTGTAGAATGCCATGTTTTCCCATAGGAATATGAATCACTGGTCATCCTCAAATGAAGGGAATCACTCATCTAGTCTTTCCACTCCTGGCTTGAGATTTATATAATCAGCAGAACAGGTGATTGGAAAATGTCTCTGTGCCAAATGCATTAATTCATATAAGGCAAATCATAGAATCATAGAATCATTAGGGATTTGAAGGGACATTGAAAGTTCATCTAGTCCAGTCCCCCTGCCGAGCAGGATCAGCTAGACCAAGTCGCCCAGGTCATGGCAGAGGAGCTGGTCCCTTCTGCAAATCACTGCTGAAGTTCCTGGGAACCTGGAGGTATGAGGAGGCTGGGATCAAACCACTAACTCCGCAGTAGTTTTCTTTCTTGCACAGAAAGTTTGCCTCTGACCTGTACGAAAGCAAATGCTGGGGCTATTTGTTACCATTCTTTTCTGCAGCACAAGTAGTTTCTGTGCACGTGTTCCTCACTGCTTTGGATGCAGAGGCATTATGAGTGTTTACTAGTGGGCTGTTTGCCTCAGCCACTTTTCCAGCATGCACGATACAACACCCAGTACAACCCTCAAATTTTCATGTTGCAATAACTTCCACTTGAAGGGGATTTCAGAGAAGTTTCTCCATTGTGCAGCTTTTCTAGGACTGCAATGGGTTCTCCCTGTGTTTAAAGAGCTGATGAGTATGAAGTGCCATTTTCTCACAGCAATGACATTATTGCCTTTCCAAAAGGCAGGTTTTAGGCTGATGTGCTTCTACCTGCACTTCCTGCGTGTAGTGATCTGCAAGCACGTTTTTGGTTAGTGCTGAAGCATGGTTGCAGATAATTTGTGACTTCTTCACTGAACACAGGCTGGTCAGTGAATCAGAGCCTCCCCTTGTAGTACATGAGTTATTGTCTCAAAGAACAGTTCAGGTCAGAATGAACCTCAGGAGATCATCAAAGCAGGGTCAGAAGTGAATTCAGACTAGAAAACAAATTACTTGATTCTTCCAGTGGTCATCCTGGAGCCTGACCCCTCTAGGACTTCCTGCCACAGGAGGGGATGGCTGTGCAAATTCTTGTGAGAAAGAGGAGGGAAGGAGATGTGATTCATTTTAGAAACAAAGATAAGAAACCTTTCAGTCAGTGGAGCCCAAAAGACCATAGAGAAGGAAGGAAGGGAGAAGAGAAATTCATCTTGGGCATTTAAGATAAAGATTGTGGTTTCAGAAAACACAATTATTATTTATTCTTTTTCTATTTATTCAGAGCCTTAAGCCTGGGAACAAAATGTGATATACAGCTTATCTTTTCTGAGGTTTTCTCTATACAGGCATTTGTACTTAGACCAATTAAATGAAGAAAAGCTCTGCTGCTGCCTATCTAGTCTTGTGCCCTTGACCAGGATAGGTACGAGTGGAACTCACACCAGGTACAAGAGAGAAAAGAGACCAGCTCGTGCCTGATTTGTTCTGCATTACACAAACCAGCCTTGAGGCACATCCTCCACACACTCAGATTAAGCTTGACTAAGGTTCAAATGCATCTTTAGGCACCACCAAAAAACCCAACAGAAAAAGTCTGCCTCTTTCGATGAGCCCCTTTTTTCAGGCAGAAATTGCTGACTACTTTGTTTGACCTCCACAGTAGAGGTGAAATCCCCTGAGTAGATTCACTCTGCTAAGGTCTGATCTGCCAGGATGCCAGCTGAGTTAATGATCGCAGGACAAGCACAAAGTCCAAAAATACGCTATTTCGAAAGGTCTGAAGTTCCCCCAGAAACACAGTTTGCCACTTGCACTACCCAGATCCAGTTTAGGGCCATTACTGAAACAATTGCAGCTCTTCGAAGACACTCCTTTATGCAAGTGTATGAGCATATAGTATGTTCAAAGGTCAAGAGCCTTTTATGGCCCACTCTCTTTGAGTGATGTATCACTAGATCTGCCTGACTCAAGTTTAGCCTCCAATGTTGATCTCACATAATGATTATGAATTGATAGTGCCGTAATTTTATGTCCCTGTAGCCTTTTGAGTTAGTAAATATGAGGAACTGATGCCAGGTGCTCATCATCTCACTAACTCCCATTTAGTCATGTTTCAGTGGGACTTATACATGTCTAAGCATCTGAACCAAGGACAGCTTTTCAAAGCTCACTGGTTCATCTCGGGTTCTCCAAATTTTTCTGCACCGGTAAGGAACTTCTAAGGGATGTAAAGTGGGATTTGGATATCTTTAAAGGTCTCCTCTGCTCCTACCATCTCTACAGAAGCTGCTGTAGAGTAGACTAGAAGAAACAAAGGCCCTTGAACTATAGCTGCTCCCATTACTTCTGTAACAAGACCATTTTCCATATGGTTTGCTGCAGTGTCTCTCCCCTTTGGTTTCCTGGATGATTACCAGCACACACAAATGAAGACATATTTTGAAAATGCAGTGACTTTTGTTCCACTGAAATAAAAATTCACAGTTGCAAACTTTACCCCGAAAGTAAGCTGCTGGTAATTTTCAACCTTCTTCATAACCATGAGGCAGATTGCCACCAGCAAATAACTATCTGTTCTGCACAATTAAGTTCTTTATAGATACTGACAAAGAGTTTTTTTGAACTACTGAAATAATAACTCCGGAGAAAATGGAAACAAGGGCATTGAAACACTTGTGCTGCATTTGGGAAGAGTCTGGCTGTGAGTTACTCTTGGGTGGATGGATGGATGGATGGATGGATGGATGGATGGAGAGATAAATCAATAGGCACACAAACAACAGAGAAGATACACTGTTCACTGAAGTTTCACTGTTCACAGTTCTCTGGAAATTGAGCCTTGCATAACAGCTCTGGGCTTGCACATAGCAGCCCACTGCATTGTTATTTCCTATGCATTAACCCTGAACACAGCAGAGTTTTGCAGCACGTGAGCCACAAATTCAGACTTTGTCGTCCTCACCAGCTTCTTCATTTAGTGGGGCAGCTGCACACCCAGTTTTTGGCAACTGTTCTCTGTTAACGTTAATCTTAAACGTTAACAATGGCAAACGCTTTCCAGATTAAATCTGGGGCATTTTCTGTTTGGAGGTGTGTGGAATCTCTCTGTAATAATTCCTCCGAGGAAGAGGACTGTTTTATAGCAAAAGCCTCAATAGACCTGTGTCCCACTCCTTGTCACCCTGTGCCAAGGGGATTGTATATTTTCCCCACTTTCTCTCTTCTTTGGCAGCCTCACTGTAAATTGACAGCCCTTCACAAGGGTTGACATGGTGATTTGCAAGACCCCAAACATTGCTTCTGTATACTTAGGTGCTTCCTCCTCCTGGTGCATCCATCTGTAATTTCCAATGTTTGTTCCACCTCAAACGTGTTTGCTAAGTTGGTATCCAGATTGATTTATATAAGATACACCAGCCATAAGAAAACAAGTAACCCTGCAAGGTCACTCAGAAAGGTTTTTACTCAATCAGAATGAAAACATTGATTTCTTGGTCTCTGTTTAAGTTGGCCAGCAGGATAACGTGGGGGATACTGTGGCATCAGATTCCTTTGGAAGTGCAGATGAGAAACTTTATCAGACCATACTAGAGCTTTTGTCCAGCCCATACAAACCCTGGGGACACCAAATCCCAGAGGGGTGGGTGGCACATGCCTGTGTCTCATTTCAACAGAGTGGGAGCACACACCTCAGAAATACTCTTGACTACCCCAGTATAAATATAGGTTGAATTCCTTACCACCATGATTCCTTCTTCCCTCATGCTCATTTCTGTCAGGAGCAAGATCCCAATCTCTAAAGGACTTTTTTTTTTCTGGTTTGATTTTCTATTAAACAAAAGATACCTTGTGGTGCTTGTCTGATTGCTACAGCTACAGACTCATGGGTTAATGTACAACCAGTATATTCCTGAAGAATTTAAATTGCTATTTCCCTTCACTTTGCCAAGGTAATGAGGTGTTTGATGAAGGGAGTTCAGCTGCAGACCTGCAAATATACATTCTGTAGGCTAGAGAGAAACCACAACAGGCTCTTGAGTTTAATATTCTGATAAATTGGGCACTTCTGCACCTTACATCAGCCAGTGACACAATGCAGCCTTGTTAATCCAAACAGAAAGTGCTCGTTCAGTAATGGAATCTAGGCCTGTTTCAGCAAAATGAGATTTGCATCACTAATTCAAAACACCATAAACGTCCAAAGGATGCTCTGGAAGTAGAGGCTGTCTGCTCATCTGTTCAGCTAAGCGAAGCATAAAGCCTCAGCAATGTGAGGAGGTAATGGAACAAGTTGATGCCAGCATACAGTGCTGGTTAGTTAGATTAAAAGAGCGTATCTGGCAATGATTGTCTGCTTGTTTTTTTCTGAGAAACATATCAAGAAGTGTATTAAAACAGCTCAGAATCACTGATAGGTTTTGTTATCTACTGCCTGGTCTCAGATTGCTGATAACTCCAAGACCGTCCTTCTTTTTCAAGACTCTGAACAATGTAATTAAGGTTTCTTGGAAGTGAATCAATACTTGGTATCACCTCTGAGTAGCATGCTGGCCAGACAATCTGCCTTCCTTATTGAGATGTGGCTAGGAGTCACTGGTGTCAGACTTTAAGCTCTCACATTTTTTTTGCCTCTGTGTTTTCATTGTAGGGGGGGAGGTTCTTGTTGCAATTCAAGCTTCAAACCTTTCTTTCACCAGCCACAGCTGCTGAACAGCAGCAACACCAACTCCACTCCAGAGGACTGTTGTGACTGACTCTGATTTCATTAACCCTTGCTGCAGGTCTGGGTAGAAGGCGAACTGTGACAGATTGACTGCATTTCTCAGATGTCACTTTCATAAACAGTTCTCCATGCTTTGCCTCTATTTCATCCTCTATTCTCCAGTACTAGACACAGAAAATGAGAATGCAAAGGACTCTCAAAGACTGAGTGGGGTGGGGAAAAGGACAGGGACTTTGCAGGCTACTAGCCTAAGGCAATTACTCGGCTGCTTTTAGATGTTTCTGGTAATACCTCTCTTTCAAGCACCAGGGTGGGCAGTCATTGTAGTAAACAAGATTCACCTTTTTAAAAAAATATGATTAATTAGGAACCCAGCAAAACTTAGGAAAATTCTCTGGAGGATTGAAACTGATTAGTCTGAATTTTAAGGGAACAAAATTGCACTTTTGAGCAGTTAGGTCATAGGTAAGTCCTAGGACCCTTTAGCTTTGAAATGAGGCTGAAATCAGATTATTTACTGAAGCCTACAAAGTTTGGAGGTTTGCTTAAGAGAAAATAAGAAACCAGCGAGGCCCTGACACTGAGTTAATTTATCTCTCTATGCTGCTTGGCCCTTTTCTCTGCAATGAAGAACAAAGCTGGCCAAAACCTTGATGTTTTCTGCTTGAAGGTTCCTTGGAAAGAACCCCCAGTAAAGCCTACCCACCGCAGAGAGACAGCACATTGTGCAGCGTGTGCAGACACAGCCCAACCCCAAGCCCCTCCAAGATTAGCTCCATCTCATGCTGACATCTCAGCCTCCAGATGCATTAGCACCTGAGGAGCTCCTGGGAGCAGCAGGAGCTTCTCTGAGCCGTCATATTCTTGATTTGGAGAAATTCCACAGAGGTTTTTCCCAATATTGGCTGATGATGCTGTTGGCAAGGGCTCCTTGTGCAGTCCTGTGGTGAGGAGATAGAGGAGGATGGTATTAGTGAGTTACATTACGCCTGCAGACACAAAGAGGAAGAATAAGTTCATTCAGATACTCAGTATCAGAGTTAAACAAGCAGTGCAATTAAGTCCTCTGGCTGCCTTTTGCCAGACCAAATCTGATCTGTTTCAGCTGGGACAGGCTGGATCTGAAGTGTGTCTTCAGGCAGAATGGGGGGAAATTATCCTCCTGAGGACTTAAAGGAGGAAACTCAGCATCACGAGCCTGGATGGTGATTGTTGCCAGACAGAAGTTACTGATAGTCTTTCTTGGCCACATCCACCGGCGTGCTGTGGTGTGTCAGTTCACTATCTCCCATGCACCCAGGAAAATATCCATATGCTTAGGATTACAGGGTCTGTCCTGTGTATGGTCCTAAGAAGACACTCTTCAAAGAAGCAAGTCTGGTGAGATTCTGGTGTAATTTATGGGATGCACTAGACTT
Source organism: Phoeniculus purpureus (assembly GCA_028565055.1). Taxonomy (NCBI): domain Eukaryota; kingdom Metazoa; phylum Chordata; class Aves; order Bucerotiformes; family Phoeniculidae; genus Phoeniculus; species Phoeniculus purpureus. Next base: position 102,065,640 of record JAOXOE010000001.1, on the reverse strand, counting down.
CTAATGCTCTTCTTGTTCTTGCATGATTTACCAACTTATTCTGAACACCTAGTTAAATTGTGTAACTTACCTCTTAAAACCACAGTGAGGAGGTACTCCCTTGTCATCTTCCACCACTGACCACAACAGGGGCTGTGGGCCACTTCACTAACCTTTCATACATGAAAAGGGGCTTGGATGGAAAAATCTGCACTTCGATGTTTCCTCATCCTCATCTTTAGCTGTGGCAGACTGTTGGTAGCTGTACCTGACTATTTTAAAGCCCTGGTGGTGAAAGACACAATGCACTCTTGCTGCTATAGCACCTAACAGTGAATGCAACAGCTCAGCACAAAGAGGTCTCTCAGCCTCCTGAAAAATATGTCTCTCGTGCGAAGGAGAGCTGAAGACCCGGTGAGTGTGAACTGGATTTTTTCTGTTAAATACAGCATGAAAGTCTTTCTTTAGAAGTTAAATGGATAAAACCAGTGCATGAAATTGAAGTTGGTAATTAGCAAGTCAGTCCCAGGGAGGAGCTCATAAGTGCTTTAACCTTCGGGCTTTTTGCAAGAGCTGAGAGGGAAGCCCATCTCCCTAGCTGTGCAGTACAGCGTGGTTTTACCTGAAGAAATGGTAATGCACCGAGTTAAACCTTGGCAAAGAATGAACCTGCAGGTCAGAGGTATTATGTAGAATAGATGTGGTCCTAAGCTGTCTGGCAGAAAATGAACGTGAAGAGCTAATTCCCTCAGAGCTGCTCACAGTCCTGTCAGCAGAGGCCCTGCATGCCACCCAGCATTTGTAAGGGCTGTTGTAGCTGGGGTGAGGTTTCCCAAGTCTTTCTCCATTGGAAACACAGCACCGATCTGTCTTCTTCCAGGTTCTGAATTTTACAACCCAAGGTATTTCTCCGAAGTATTGCTCCTTCGCTCTGTATGTCACTGCCTTGTGGTCCTTGCCCATAGCCACCAGAAAGCCTTCCAGAGGACTTGTGCTCTGTCTTCTGGTGAAGCATAAAAAGCCCGAATATAGAAACGTTTCTGCAGTGAGATTCCAAGATTCATAGAATTTAGGTTTAAGAGGAACCTTAAGGGATTAGGAGGAACCATACAGTTGGGCCATCCGTGCAGCGCTCACCGGCAGTACAGTCTGGGACCTGCACTCCTCTCAAGAGTCTCTTCCTGTCTCATGTTGCAATGAGATGGAAGCATCTTTTGACTCTGTGTAGTTGTGTAGTTTGGTGCAGTCACTTCCCAGTCCTTTCTTTGCTGAACTTTCAACCTCTCACTGCAAGTCATTTTTCCCAGCCCTCGAGTACTTTTTTTGTTACTTTTCTTTATTGTCTCCTCCCTCACGGTATTCTTGCTGAAGTGGTGACTACTAGCACCAGGTACACAGAGGTGAACCATGTTCCTTGCTCATCACCTGCCTGTTTACACAGGCACAAATTCTGTTTTTAGGTCTCCTTCCCACACACTTGTAATGGGAGTTCATCACTGCTTCTGAGAGACCGTCCTCGGTTTCTTAGGTGGGGCTTGTGCTTCTTGTAGCTAACTTTTGCCAAGTTTGGCTCTTGACTTCTGACTCTTTTCGTATTAAGAAGCGGGTTACCAGGAGAGACAGATCCCTGCAGATGAATGTCCTGTGGTTACCTTTACATCAAACCTTGTGCCAGCCACTAATTCACTCCCTATTGATTTCATATCTGTTCCATGTCTGATCTCAAGACACTCAATTTAAGGTCTAAAATCTGAAAATCTCTTTTGCCTTTTAATTCTGTGAAATCGTTAGTGAACACTGATCGCTTATTCACACTCATTGTCCTGGTAGCAAACATTTTAGCGTGGTTTTATGTCCACACATCATCGACTCAAAGAGTTTTCAAAGCCAGTTGAGGTGGATTTGTTCTTCTGCAGTGAGTGTGGTGGGTGAGTAACAGAAAAGGACAAAAACCTGAGTAGGAACCAGCCAAGCCTGCTGCTGCTATCGTGCCTCAGGTGCAGTGTAACCTGCAGCCCCCTTGCAATGCAATGTGTTGGAGGGGTGGGAATGCTTTTAAAATAGCCTTCCCTGCAGTTACAGGTATGGAGTGTTGATCCACACCTATGATTTGACATTACCCAGACAAGTCACAGTTGGCATCTGGACATAAAATCACACAGAAAGGTGTGACAAAGGTAGGGCAAAGGTGACTGTCTACTGCCAGACAGTGCTGGCAGGACTTACTGGGATGTGTCTGAAGCTGGCAGTCTGAGTCCAGTGAAGATAGCTGAGGTGACTGAAACCACTGTTGGCTGAACAAACGCATCTGATGTGCTGTAAAGCAACCTGGTCACCTGCTCTACCTAAGCCAGAAATAATGTCCTACTTGTAGCTAATCAAGATATTGCACCTAAAATTTGGTTGGTGTCTCTTACACTACCAGTTTCTTTTTAGTGTGTGTGTGTTGGACATGCTGATATTTTTCATATTGTATTATCTTTTCCATGGCTCTTTCACTTCAGGTGACTCTAGTCACTTGGCCTTTCTCTCAGCCATTTGCATCAGAAAAGCTCTCAACAGAAGTTAATGAATGCTCTGAACTGCCTTCTGAAAGCCCTCTATCCTAAGCTGAGCAGACACACAGATGTTCAGCCCAAGGCAGAGGTTATTGAGTGCCTTCAGGAGCACACACACACACACACACACACACACGCACGCACGCACACAGAGGTGGGAGCTGGGTATCAGAGCTCCTGCCATTGCTAGTGCTACAGCTCCTCGTGCTCAGTAAGACCACTGGTGGAGTCTGCTGAGCTGTGTGGAGGGCAGAGGTAGATGCCTTGCATAGATGACCTGAATGGCTCTACCTTCTTTCACACCAATCTGCATAGGCATTTGGAGACACTGAGATACCCTTGAGGGTACAATCTACTTTTGAGATGCTTTTCCAGAAAGGTGTGGCTCTCTTATACGTTCTGGGTCCTACCTGTAAGCTTAGTGCAGATGTCCTAGATGACCTCTGGCATTAAATATAATATCAGACAACTACAATTAATCTATTTAATCAAGCTCAAGCTTTCCATTAATTATATAATATAGGGAGCTCTGTCATCTTGTTCTCATGAAGGCATCTACACTCATATACCTAAATTTTTGTGTCACGAGTCTGAAGAAGATCAAACAAGAGTCATTATCCAGTTCCTTCATGGCAAGGCCACACACAGGGTTGGGCAGTCAGGAACAGTGCAGCAGTCGGGGCACTGCAATCAGCACAGGCAGGTGCTGAAGCCATCATCTCAGTTAGGAACAACACTAACTACTCGAAGAAAAGCCATGGCAACCCATAGTTCTGCACCCATCAGCTCTGATGCTGCAACCGAGCCAGGGCTGTTGTATGAACATGCAGACACCCAAATTTTGGGATGCTGGGTGTGCTTTGCTCTCACAGTGGTGTCGAACACTAGTGTTGGCAGTGGTGAGCACCCTTTGTGAAACATGCATCCAGGTGGAATTAGTGGCAATGCTCAGGGAGAAGGTGAGCAGGCTGAGGACTATTAGGACATGTGACAAGGAGGGAGATGCTTGGTGTTGCTCCCTGCCTCCCATGAAAGAAACCCTGCAGGCAGACAGAGTCCCCATCACACAGAACTCCCTGTCCTCTGAATGTGGTGACTTGGAGGGCAGAGGGCAATGCCAGGTGGTTTGTGCCCTACATTACAAGTGATGCAGGAGTATCCATCTAGTGGTTACCCCACCTTTCAAGATGCCCTTGCAGAAAAGGTAGAGTGCTCTGCAAGGGATGCTGGACAAGAAGGAGGGCAACAAATCTTCCACCTTGGAGATGTCATCAAAGTAAAGAAGAAAAGATGGGTTGTTGTCATAGGTGATTTGTGAAGGAAGCAGAAGTTCCAATCTGCAGGCTGACCTCACAACACATGGACGTCTGCTGCCTCCCTTGGGGCTGAGGTTAGGGATGTGAGAAGAAATGTCCTTCCCCCGTAGAGCCCACAAGGTTATTAAGCTCTTCTGATTTTTCAGGCTTCCAGTGAAGAGGTAGAGAGAAGCCCAAGGTCAATAAAGGGAGATTTCAGGGCCTCAGGACAACTGGTCAAGGGATTGGGAGCACAAGTTACGTTGGCCTCGATTCCTCCAGTTGCAGGGAACGACAAGGGGTTAACAGGAGGAGCCAGCAGATCAGCGCCTTGCTCTGAGCCTGGTGTTATCACAGGACTTTGGGTTCTTCGGCCATGAATTAATTTATGAACTACAAGGTCTGCTGGCAACTCCGAGGAATGAGAAGCTTATCTCATAAGGGGAAAGAACTCTAGGGCAAGAGTTAGCAGGGCTCGTTAACAGCCCTTTAAACTAGATTCACAGTGAAAGGGGGATGTAGCTGGGCTTGCCAGAGGGGTGTCTAGGGGTATTGGCTCAGCACTTGGAGGACAGAGACCTGGTGGCTTTGAGAGCCAGAGGGTCAGCGTTTTTGAGAGCCAGAAAGCGCATCACCCCTCGGGAGCAGGGACTGTGCGCTCGACTACCTCCCTAAACACCTGCACACCAGCGCAAGGGGTACGGAAAATAAACAGGCAGAATTGTTGGTCTCTGTGCTGTCACAGGGACCTGATCTTACTGCAAGCACTGAAACGTGGTGGGATGACTCTGACTGCTGGAGTAAAATGCTAAAAAATGCAGAGCGGGTATTTCAAGTACAAAGTACAATCATTCCCAGCACACACACTTGCTGGGTACTCTGCCTTCCTCCAGTTATGATCAAGAACAGAGAGATTCCCTTGTTCTTTGCCTCTTCTTTCCTGAGTTTTATCAGCGAGGAAGTTCTGTATGAACTCGTTATTAGAGTACACTAGTTAGCTCGGTACAGTCGATCGACTGAGTATCACAATGGTATAGTTAAGGTTATTCTGGCATATTAGTCAGTTCTGTGTTGGCATTTGAGAAGAGATATGGAAAGATTATCCAAGATCTGATTAAACACTTTCATGCAACCCCCAGGTGTTCTGGCCTCACCCTATGTGAAGATGTTCTGTTCTGCATCCAAGTAATGCTACAGCCTGTAGCTGGTACTGCACTTAGTCCAGGCAGCCCTGATATGATGTTCCCAGTCTATGATGAGGCAAGACTTCCCTCTGGATAGCCTGATACAGAAAAAGTGTAAGGATAAGGTTAGTGGTCTTTTTTAACTCTTCACTTACAGCTTTTGTCGCTGAATTTAGCCAAGGATGGATGCAATTTGGTAAACCTGGTTATTGTGGTAAGCGTTACAAAGATATTATCTTATGGCAAAGGCTGTAGGAAAGAACAAGTTAGGCCAGTTCATGAAACTGTATACCGTAGAATCACGGAACAGCTCAGGTTGGAAGAGACCTTTGAGATCATCTACTCCAACATCCCTGCCATGGGCAAGGACACTGCTCAACTAGATGTGGTTGCTCAAGATGTCATCCAATCTGGCCTTGAATTCCTCCAGGGAGGGAGCGTCCACAGCCTCTCCAGGCAATCTATTCCAGAGTCTCTCCACCCTTGTATTGGGGAACCTTTTCCTAAAATCTAGTCTCCTTCAGTTTAAAACCATCTCCCCTTTTCCTATCACTAGATAACATTGTGGAAAGTCCCTCTCCAACCTTCCTACGCCTTGGTTCATTCTCCCTGCCAGTAGGTTTGGGATTGCCGTAGTCCACCTGAGGAGAAAAAAAGCTCAAACACTCTCAGATGCCTTGTTAGGGAATTCTGGATACTCCAGAAAACCATATAGACTTTGCAAAATAGAGTTTGACCAGCCTAGGAAAGGGGGTGTAGGATGTGGTGGCAAATGGCTCACCTTTGACAACACAGATTTGCTTTAGGGAGCTTTTTAGAATTTCTCACATTAGTCCCCAATCTGGATGGCATGAAGGTGAAACAAAACATTTCATTTACCTGCTTTGTACAGAGATGAAACACAAAGTCTAACTAGGCAAGTAACTAGCAGTTCTGCTGGCACCTTCCCTTTCACTAACAGGAAAAAGTCATGAACAGCATCACTGACAACACGTCAGGCTACAGACCAATGTTTATTTGCTTTTTCCATTTACAGTACTCAATAAGGAATGTTAATGGAAAGTTGTTTAAGCTCAACAGGCAAAAGCTAAGCTCAGGAATAAGAGGTTTTGGAATATTTCAGTTTGAAATTTCTCCTTCTCATTCCTCTCACCCCCTCCACCCCTCCCCTTCTTTCCTATTAAACTGAAGTCAATTTCCCTAATAAATTCCAAGGCTTTTAAACCCAGTCTAATATTCATGATTGCTATCTTACCCTGAATAAACTGCTTTATACCCTGAATTGCTTTATACCTTCCTCTCGAGGCACAGACTTCTCTTATTTGCAGGGAAGAGTGGTAGCAACACTATAGAAACTGCTGTGCACACAAAGGCCAGTGAAAGCTGAAAACTGTGAGAGCTGGGCTGCTTGACCCTAATCCTTTATTAGAAACCAGGGTGATAATGAAACCCGACATACTGAGCTATTTTCCTTGGTAGGTCTGGATTGCAGGGCTGCACAAAGAGGAACCCAACAAAGGGTCCTGCAAAACCTCAGATAGCAACCAGTTGCTTCATGCAGAATCAGGCCTTTAGTGTCGCTGCCAATGACGAAGAGATAACCGGCCCAGATAGCCAGCCAGAAGCCCTGGGCAAACGCAGCAAACCTGTCCCGTGAGTAGCAGTAGGAATGTGACAGATTCAATATCCACAAAGTGCTGCTGAGGAAGACTGCTGTTCTCAGCACGTATTGCCCTGACACCAAGTGCTCCTCTAGAGATGAACCCCCTTTTCATGGGCCACTGGAAAATGTCCTAGAGGGAGGGCATGTTGCCCTGCATTGCCAGTTGGGGTAACTGGGAGACACCCCAACACTCCCTGCAGCAGTCTGTCTGACACACACGCCTGCAGCCCACTGAAGAATGCAGAAAACTGCAGGAGCACCGCTGCTCCTCATTGAAGTGTCTCCTTTGGCCTGTTAAATCAAAACACAATACAGCAAGAAAGGGCACGCACGCTGAGATGCAGGAGTTTCATGTGCCCTTGCAGCCACACGTGTTTCCAATGTGTTTTATGGCAGCCACAACAAAATGCAATTACTCGGTGCAGGCAGACAGGCTTCTGGATGGCTCAATAAAAGTTCAGACAGGGCTGTGCAGTCCAAGGCTGAGGCGAGGGCGTCTCTCCCCCTTCCCGTTTGCACAGTTGCTCCTTCTCACTGCGTGTTGTTGCTGACATGGGGCTGGTGTGGGCAGGAGGATGAAGATGGTGAGACTTGGAGGTGGTGGAGGGCAGAACACATAGCTGCTCGTTCTCCCATCTGGCAACTGTGCTAGGTTGTGGCTGCAGCCAGCTGCATCTTTGTGGCTGGCGGCAAGCTTGGAATGACCATCTGCGTGCAGCAGAAACAAGGACTGCAGTTATGTCCCTTGGGCACCAGCAACTTCTCTGACACAAACTCACCTTAGTTTTCTGGTAGACCAAGACTGTAAGCCTACTGCTCCAGACTGCTTCAGTGAAGTCTTGTATTTTTCCAGAGGGCTGGGAACAGTGATGGGCTTGAAAAAGAATCCAAGCACGGGATGTGAAACCCCTTGTCCATAGCTGAAGAAAGGAAAGGACTTCCCTTGCCTTCACCCCCTACGCATCGCTTGTCTACTTCTATGCAAAACGTAGCCTAACTCATTAAAGAGAAGGCGCTCAGCAGCAAATCTTGCAGCTAGCTACATATCAGACCACATTACAACCACAGTGCCAGACTCAGAGATCGTTACTGCATAGAATCTTGTTTTCTAGAAAAATTGGATGAAATTCCCCGTTCCTGATGACTTTCCAAACATGAGTGCAAAGCGATGAGGTGCATTCATGAGTCACAAACTACTGATTTTTTAGTCAATAAAATCCCTCACGTTTTCCTGCTAACTATGTACTGACGTCCCCCCCTAACAAGCGCCCCGCTTTGAGTGTAACCTGGTGTCACGCAGCTGCTGGGCATCTCTGCCTTTTTAAAAAGTCATTTGAGTGCATCATGCAATATCTGAGTTCCAGTTAGTTCTGGGTAGTAATAATAATAATAATTCATTTCATTGATTTCTCAACTTTCATCAAGTACTTACTCAAGGTAAATAATAAGGCAGCTCAGTGCCATGGATACAGACCAGGACTCCAGACCTAACAATGACTGAAAGCCCCTCTAGGAGTGTGGAGAAGTCAGAGACAACAGCACATCATTTATGAAGCCCTGCATTTCATCTACTGCTGGCAAAGGTAAAAGTCTGTTATCTAAAAATGAAGCAACTCTGTTCTGGTGCAGGTGGGTGAGCTGGGAGAAGAGCTGTGGAACACACAACATGAGGTTGTGATCTACAACATTAGAAGACTGAGGCTTATAAGGAGGCACTATGCAGTGTAAGCCGTCCCCCCGTATGCAAATCAGATTGCACAGCTGAAACATCTCAACCAAATCAAATGGACTACATCATGTCTTTTACTAAGTCTTTTTCTGGTTCTGACTTTGAAACCGGCAGGTGCCTAGGAACCACAGATACTTTCACACCCATTTACCTACTTCAAGGCTGTACGTGTTCAAATGATGGACTGCAGTGAACCTGAGACATGAAGACTGAGATCAGAGCTGAACTTTCTTCTTGTTTCTGTTGCCTTTTAAGAAGAAAAGGTCAGTTACTTTTTGCAGATGTGGACTTGAAACTTCATCTCCAAACTACTGTTGTGTTTAGGGTTTTACTCTCCGTGAACATCCATGAATCATAAAAGGTCTAGTGAGTTGGGCAAGCACCTGAAAATTTGGAGGTGAGGTTCATCACCTCAGACACACAGGCTGGTATCTTTCTGCGTTTGTGAGGAAACACTGTGCCAGAGAAAAACTCATCAACCATCAGTGGTTCTGCTGTAGGAATCCAAACAAGCAACGCTATGTAAGAGCAAGAAAGAACCTACACTTCTTCTGTTAGTCCTCCTAATTTTGAAGACCTGCCAGGCAGACAAGAATCTCATAAATAAGCTCCAGCTATTTATGGCAAAGAGTAAGGAGCAGCAACACCTCCAGCTTGGGATAATAGCAAAAAGGGTACACAGCACATGTCATCTGTCCCACTGAGTGAAAAGAAAAAACACCAGTAACATCACTAGGACCTTAACAGAGTCTTTAACATAGACTGTAAGTACATCTTAGAGCCTGGAACATTTCTTGTCTCCTGTGCCCAGGCAGGCTCCCTAATCACATAACAATTCTTCTGGGTGAAATAAAATCCCCCCAAAACAACCCATAACAAAATGAGAAATCTGGATTAGTTTTTCAGGTCACTGTGCTAAATACTGCACTAGCAGCACTAGATTTACACAGATTCACTTGCACTGAGTTAAAAACGGATCTCATTGTACTCTTCATATTTTTGCACAGGGGCTTTGTCATGTTTGAGAATTCCCACAGGCTCACAAGAAAGAGTCCAGAAGAAGGAATGACTTCTCACCTCACAACCCTGCATAACCAGTTACTCATACTGTTGCCTTGCAGAGAAGAAATCAGGAGGTAATACAGCTAGATGTCACTTTAGTACAATCCTATATAGAATGTCTTGCTCCAATGAACGCGGGATAGAAGTTCTTTCTCTCTCATGCATTTACTTTATTTTTAAAAGAACTGCAAGTTGGCTTTCTGAACAAGGACTGTTCCTTCCCAACCAGTCATCTGAGAACTGGACTCATCGATCAAGGATCAGTGATACCTTAGCTAGCACGGCTGGTGGCCAAGTGCCCACCCAGATGCTTTCTCACTCACACTCTCCTAAGCAGGATAAGGGGATAAAATAAGACACAAAATACTCATGTCTCAAGATAAAGACAGTCTAATGTGTCATAGTTTGAATTTGGTGGGTTTCTTGGCCTGAAGGCATTGGGAAGTTGCTATGGCAACTTGTGACATTTGTTTGACTCTGTTAACTGGTACAACTGGTTTGGAGCTTCCAGTTTCAGGTTTCTCACTCCTCCTGCCCTTTGTTTTCATCTGTTTTTTGGAAAGAAAACACACTGTTGCTGGAGGTGGGCATAGCAGCCATCTTGCCTTGTGAATATGGTGAATGGAGAGAGAGTGGAAGTTTGAACTTTTGAGATCAGCAGAAGGAAGGTTTTGTTTGAAATTCATTATGTGCTCAAGTAGAGAGAATTGTCCCCTCGTTCCTGGCTGTAGGAATTGGCATGCTGGAGATGTAGGACTGGCTTGGAAGCACATGGAATCGGGAACTGGACTTTGTAATGCTTGCTGACACTGAGGGACACGTGCATGGACTGAATGGACTCCATGTTTCCACAAGAAGCAAGCACTGTTGGAAGTCTCTTCATTTTGAGGGGGTAGAGATAGCAGCTTGGCTCAAGTATGTGAGAACATGCGATTAATCTCTGCATGTCTTTGTATGTGGGTTTTTGTGCAGAGTGAGTTAAATGTCTCTTACTGTTTTTCTCCAAGTCAAGTTAATTTTTGGTTATGCCTGCAATTTGCAACCGGTTTTTGAACCCCTCCTTGTTTTGTTTTTGTTTTGGATCACTAGCACATGAATGAATTAATTTTGTCTTGGGATAAATCCTTGACACAATGAAAAAAAGTAATGTGTGCCGAAGAAAAGCAAAAACAAGAGATGTATGCTCCACTTCCCATAAGTACTCGATGTCCAGACACTTTCTAGGAAATAAGGATCCAGTATGCACAGTAGTTGTTGCAGAAGACAATCATAGAATCATACAATCATTAGGGATTGGAAGGGACCTCGAAAGATCATCTAGTCCAGTCTCCCTGCCATGGGTAGGGACAACCCACCATAGATCAGGCTGGCCAGAGCCTCATGCAGCCTGGCCTTAAACACCTCCAGGGACGGGGCCTCAACCACCTCCCTGGGCAACCCATTCCAGGCTCTCACCACTC
>JAOXOE010000001.1:102018099-102044897 GCA_028565055.1 Phoeniculus purpureus | reverse complement strand
GCTCAAGAGACCCAGCTCCCTCAGCCTCTCCTCATAAGGGAGGTGTTCCACTTCCTTCATCATCCTCACTGCTCTACACTGGACACCCTCCAGCAGCTCTGTGTCAACAGGGTGTAAGTAAACCCATAAAACCTGACTGCCTGTTGCATTTAGTAGTGCTTAGGTCTTTGCACAGCAGATTAAATCGCTGGAGTGTTTGCTGTCATTTGGTGTAGAGCAGCTGAAATCAGAGCTTTGCTTTAACCAGCTTCTGGCACTCTCTTGGTGTTTGGTCAATGATCCCCAAGTGAATTTGCAAGAGAACAAAGGAATTAGGTGCCCACACTGACATCTTTTGGCCATTGAGTTGCCCAGGTTTACCTTATGAATGCAAACAGAAAAGTAAGCGCTGTTTTCATAGTGAAACCTATTGAAGTCTTCTGAACCAGTGGAATTGCTTCTCCTGGGATTCTTACTTGAAATCTTCCTCTGGCTTTTGGTCCATAGAACAGGCAGGAGGTGCCACTGTTGATAACACCAAAAAATACTAAAGGCAGCAGCTGCCCAGGGCCTGTTTCTTTATTGCCCTTCACTGAAAAGGTTCGTGCAAAACTATTTGCTTTCCCTGGACTGCTAGAGAAAATGTTAGACAAGCTATGGGCTCTGTGCAGAGATTTGTGCCTGTCCTAACCTCTTGCACCCACGCGATATCTGCAAATCTATTGACAAATTGTTTCCTATCTGCTTTTCACAGTTGCTAGATTCATGGGATGAGAGAGTCTTTATTTCTTTGCAGGGCAGAACTGTACTCATCGAGATTAGAAAATGTTACTTGCTGATGGATTTTCCTTTCATTTTCCCCATTTAGCCAACTGACAGAATGGGGTGCACTGAAAAAAACCCCATAAAATTCCACACCAGAGATATGATTTTTCTATTAACCTCCTCACCCCAAACTTCTTCAGAGACACTTATTTTTTCTTATGGATTTCTACAGAACGTTTCCATGAGTGACTAAATATGTGAAGGGTGCGTGTCAGGAGGATGGAGCCAGGCTCTTGCCAGTGTCATCTAGTCATAGGACAAAGGGCAATGGGTGTGAGCTGGAACATAGGAGGTTCCACATAAATATCAGAAAGAACTTCTTCACAGTGAGGGTGATGGAGCACTGGAAGGGGCTGCCCAAGGTGAGGTTGTGGAGTCTCCTTCTCTGGAGAGGTTTAAAGCCTGCCTGGATGTGTTCCTGTGTGACTTGGTCTAGGTGATCCTGCTGTGGCAGGGGAATTGGACTGGATGATATTTCAAGGTCCCTTCCAATCCCTAATGTTCTGTGATTCTGTGAAATAATCAAGCTGTGATACCAATCACTTTTAGAGAGGGAGTAAATGATGATATTGTTCAGGATCATCAAACAGTTCAACCTGTTTCCTTAAGGCAGGAATAAAGGTTGTGACCTGATTTACAAAACTGGATAAGGCGAACTGCTGCACCCTTGTAGCTGTGCGAAGAGTTGAGGAGATCATTGGGAGGGGGATAGGAGGCGCAGTGCTGCAGTTCTACTGAACCCCTCAAAACTAGGGTTTGCTTCAGAAGCAGTGGTGTTCACCCCATAAGAAGGAGGAGAGCTTTTTTAATATATAACATCAGTGACACTGATACTGCTTTGTGGTAGCAGAGCAACCAAGTCCAGTGCCCTTCACAGCCTGGTGGAATGGCCACCCTGCAGCTTTTGGTGCTTTCTCACAGCTGCCCCAATGGTCAAGGGAGGTCTAACGAATGGGAGTCCTCCAAGAACAAGTTTTCCAAAGCTCAGGTAGTGTTTTGTAATGAAGGGTCAAGAGAAAGCACTGACCTTGATTTTTTTTTCCTCTGGTAATCACTTTCTCAATCAACTAGACTGAAAATTATCAAGGAGAAAAAACCAACAAACATAAACATCATTGTAGTAATGATTCCATCCCCAGCCCTCTGCATGTGCTCTTATCTTGGCAGAACTACCTCAGGAGTGCAGCAAAGGAGAGAGAGATAATATTTTTAAAAAAACAGAAGGTAGGGATATGGTTTAGTGGTGGCCTGGCAGTGCTGGGTTAATGGTTGGCATTGATGATCTTAAAGGTCTCTTCCAACCAAAGAGATTCTGTGACCCATTCTCCCCCAGGCCTTATGAAACTATAACTGTCCATCACGAACCTGTTAGGAAATATAGTTCATCTCACCTGTGCTAAAGTGAGCGGGCAGGGAGGTTTCCAAGGGGGCAATTCCTCTGACAGCTCTATTGTACAAGCAAAACACTGCAGCCCTGTGAGTACCCATAAGGCGTTCCTCACGTTCCACCTAAGTCTGGCAACTGTTAACAAAGGTCTGGATGCCTGTATTACTGCTCCATCTGGAAGAGGGTTGTGCAGACAGCCTTGACCCACACAAATAGAGAGGCAGAACATGCAGTACGTTGTTGCCCCGGCAGATGCATTCTGACAAGGTTAAGTCAAAGGGCATTGCTGGAGCAGGTAAATGTGAAGCGTTTCCTGCTCTGTTTACTTAATGAGGAGCAAGGAGCAGCAGGAAAATAGATCAGTCCTTCTGGAGATGTCTTTGGTGCTGAGAGAGGCATGAGCATCTTACAAAAATGTATTTAAATGACACATTTGGGATCAGAAATATCAACGTATGGTACAGCTCAGCATAGGACCCTGGCAACTTACAAATTCCTTCTGCCAGCGAAGGGTGGGGTGTTTGCTGCCTGCTCTCCAGGCGGTACTGACACTCTAGTAACTGCCAAGCACAGCCGAGTGAGCTGTCAAACACTGCCATTGAAATCTATTCTGCACTTGTTCAACAGTCCCTGCTGTGCCCCATGAAGTCTGTTTATCATAGATTGGTTTGGGTTGAAAGGGACCTTGTCTAGTACTAACCACCCTGCCACAGAGGGTTATTACCCTGGTGTGTATCATCCCTACCCCCTTCACTACCTCAAATCAAAGTCCTTCATTGAGATGAAGAGGCATGGCTGATGGAGCCTCCTGCAACAGCACAGGCTCATGGTGCCATGTGGTGTTCAGCTGCTCCTGGGCATGAGGTGGTCCTCAACCTGGGCCAGAGGGGAGATATTTTTAGAGGTTTCAGACTTATTGGCAAGCCCTTGTGTATAAGCCACAGATCCATCATATTTTCAGGGAAGAGATGGGGTCTTTGGGAATTGTGGCTGTCACTGCCCAGTGGTTTCCTTCTCTCCGTGAGGGAAACTTGAGATCATGCTTGGCTCTGTGGTCAGCGGAGTTACCCAGCATCAAGAAGTAGCACCAGCTACACTGATAACTTTGTGGGGTACTAAAGCATAAAAGGTGGTGGGAAAGGCTTTGATTTTGTCCCAGAGAGGACAAATAAAGGGGAAGAGGTGCCAACTGACAACCAGTAATAATAAACAGTAAACCTGTGGAAAGCAGTTCCTCTCCTCATAGGGAAGAAAATACTGAATTCTCAGCTTTCCAGGATAAACTGACTTTGCCTTGTGCTGACGCACCCTTAACGTAATATTTCAGGGTGAAAAAAAAGGACATGAAAGCTGTGAATTTTGAGGGAGCCCTGGGGATCAAAACCCTTGACTTGTATTCCTGTAGGTTGATTTGCAATGCTCAGCACACCCCTCCAGCCTCCCAGGGTCTAAATTTCTGCCCTTTCCTCTCCATGATGATTTATTGCACGTTAAAATACTCACCGCTGGGTTTAAATGACAAATGTACCCAATCCTCCAGCTTTTAGCTCTAAACTGCCTGCATTTTAAAAGGGAACTAGATGAGGTAAGGTTTGATTTTTTCCTTGAGCTGCCTTTGCTCCTCCAGTTCTGGGAGTTCATACCTGGGACTGCTACACCCACTGACCTGCAGCATCGGAGGAGGAAAACAGACCCAAGCATGAGGTGTCCTGCACTCAGTGTCTGTTTTCACGGCACATGCTGACGCAAGACTGGTGTGCTGCAGCCAAGGCTGCACTCAGTCACGCTGCACGTGTTGACACTGAACCAGCATGGGACTTTATTTCTACAAACAACTCCCCGTGCCAACGTGCCCACAGACCAGTGCTGCCTGGGGTCTCCTGACTTGAGGTGATGTGATGCAAACCCTGCAACCCCAGACTGGTTTCAATATGTATTTTGAATGGGTGATCTGGAAAGCCAAGGCCCCTTTCTCTTGGGAGGATTGAGTGGTTTGTCTTCAACAGCATGGGAGATGGTGATCTGCACCACCACCAGCACAACAGATGTCATTGCTGCAGTAGGCTGCAGGTAAGGACGTGAGGCCAGGTTCAGGCAAACTGGAGACTAGTTATCTCCTGAGCTCAGTTTCTCATCCCATGTAATTGTAGGGATGTCATGGCATAGATGTAGGTGACTGAACTTTTAAGGGACCTGCGGAGGTCATCTGATCCAACTGGCCACTCAGAGAGGGGCTAACCAGCATCAGAGCAGGTCACTGAGGACCATGTCCAGCTGAGTTTTGGAAATCAACACGGACAAATACTGCACAGCCTCTCTGGTCAACCCCTTCGAGTTTTTGTGATGATTTTTTCCCTGATACACGATTAGACTTTCTCTGGTGCAAGTTTGTCTGGTTTATGTAACACATAAGACATATCTTTGATTCCATTATAATCACTGTAGAGAAGCAAATTCCAGGCACCAGTTTCTCACCTCATTCAGGGTGAGATAAATTGCATGTTTTGAATAAGGAATACCAGTCTTCCCCACTGGTGAACCAGACACCCTAGGCTGCTGGCCTTCTGCTACCGGTTACTCTGGGCTGCAGGTCTTGCCTCCAGCTGCCATGTCCATTGGAAGCAACTAACTCTTTCGTAGCTGTGGATGTCCACCTGTGAAGCTAGAGTAGCTTTTCTGGACAAAGCAGGAGTAGACCCACTTTCAGGGGCAGGAAGAGGGGCTGGTTGCCTTTACCTGCTCCACCTGCAAGAAAATATGCTCAGGGGTTCATGCCCAGCCCTCTTCAGTGCTTGGGTGGTTGGCATAGACGACTGTGGAAGAGCCCTTCTCTTCTCCAGCATGCAGAAGACAGAAATGGTATTCTGCATGGTTATTTTGTTTTTCCCAAGTTTGTAGCTGCAGTTATTTGTGTTACTGGAGAGCCGGGGGCTCTCCTTGGAGGCATCCTGCATCCGAGATAAAAGGCAGACATGTGTATGGAGTGGGGGGGGTGGGGGCTGTGTGTTTGAGAAACGCGGATGAAATAATCCTCCAGCAATTAGTTCATTTAGGAATGACAAAAAAGACAGCAGGAGACTTCTCTGTTCTCTGACTGAGACAATAGTATTTAGTATATTTAAAAGTCTTTCAAGAAAAAGGCTTTTCATGTTGAGTCCATCAGAATTTTTTTTCAATGGAGCATTTTGGATAGAAGGTGCAGATTGGCCGAAATGAAAAGGGTGGCAAAAAGTATTCAAAACCACTCACAGTTCTGTAGAGAAAAAGACCCAAAAGAAATGCTTTCAATTCACGAATTGTTCATTTTATAAAAATTCTGCAATTTCACACTGATAGTTTGAATGTTTCGTGTTATGTAGGAAGGGTTTTTTTAGCATTATGGCTGACATGGCATGAAATCATCACGACGCATAATAACATCTTATCATTTCTAGCTCAGAGTGTTGCCTGTTTGTTGTAATGAAAGAGTTTGGCACCTGATCAAAGTGTCTCCTTCCTATCTTGTAAAAAAATAATGTCAAACTTCGACTACAACACAGACAGGAGACGCTTTGATCTAGAAAAGAAAATATGTTAGTGTTTACTAAGTGGCAGATGGTTTTAATAGTTTTAAAATGAAACAGAATAAAAAATAGTAGGATATTCGTATATAATATGCAGCACTAATGAAATGCCATGAAATCGTGAAAAAACCCGATGTAGATTAAAAAAAATGAAGTCAAAGTAGGAAAGAGCATTTCTAGAGACTTACTTCTTTTTTTTGGCGGGGATCTTTCCTTAATCCTTTACTTTTGCACACTTTTGCTGTGGCCAGCTGGGTTTGCCAGACACTGAGTCTTTCCTGCATGGAGCAGAACTGGCAGGTCTGTGAGCTGGGAACACCTGGCTTGCTTAAAAAAAGGCAGACGAGTATGATCAGTCCAACAAGAATTCATAGAGTCGTATAATACCAGGTTGGAAGAGATCTCAAGGATGGCTCTTGTGTTGTTGCCTTTGGCTCGTTAAACATCCCAAACAGAATTCCAGATGAGCAAGAGCATGTTTTTGGTGAATACTATTCTTGAATGAAAATGAAACCAGAAAGAGCTGCCCAGTCTCGATCATCTAGTTGAGATGGTCAGCTGTGGGACCCAGGGATCTGTTCCAGGAATCAGTGTGCTGAGCATGGCATCTGACTCAAACCATCAGGCACTGGCTATTTGAAAAGTGGGTGACAATGTCACACTGCAATGCATAAACGTTCATTTGTAGTAGTAGTAGTAGTAGTAATAATAATAATAATTTGTGAAGTTTCAGTGTCAAACAATTGTGTGATTGTGTATGCACAGTGTAGGGCATCCAGGAGCACACACAGTCATCACTCACGTGCACCCGAGCGAGAGCAGAGGGAAATCAGCAGACCAGCTCCACACCTCACTAATAATGTTAAAATCACAGAAATAGAGTGTTAGGGGTTGAAAGGGACGTCTAGAGATCATTTAGTCCAGTCTCCCTTCCAGAGCAGGACCATCTAAGTCAGGCCACACAGGGCTGCATCCAGGCAGGTTTTGAAAGTCTCCAGAGAATGAGACTCCACAACCTCTCTGAGCAGCTTGTTCCAGTGCTCTGCTACTCTCACAGTAAAGAAGTTTCTCCATGTTGAGGGGGAGCTTCCTCTGTTCTAGCTTATACCATTATTGTTTCTCCTGTTACTGGGCACCACAGAAAAGAGACTGACCTCTTCCTCTTGACACCCACCCTTCAGATGTTTATAGATCTTAATAAGATCCCCTCTCAGCCTTCTATTCTCCAGACTAAACAGCCCAGCTCTCTCAGCCTTTTGTAACAGGAGTGGTGTTCAAGTCCCTTAATCATCCTCATAGCCCTGCAATGAACTGTCTCCAGCAGACCCCTGTCTCTCTTGGATTGGGGAGCCCAATACAGTATTCCAGGTGTAGTCTCACGGGGGTAGAGTAGAGGGGGAGAAAAACCTCCTACTGGACACATCATATATGAGCAAACATGGCCTTTATTGTTGCAACGCCTTGCCATTAGGTAAGGTAGAGAAAGCCCAGTGATGGTTCCTATTCCCCTTCGATCACTCATCCTGCTCTATTTTAACTGTTCTCTGATGTGAAACCACCACTGCTGAAAGAGCAGCATCTGAGCTTGTGAGTACCTGTATCCTGCAAGTGCTGGATGTGCTCAGGCAGCTGCCAATGGTTGGCTCGCTGGTAGTGGGCATCATACTGGTGCCCCAGTACAGACTCCCGGCTGCATAGGCATCTGCCAAATGGAAGAGCAGCTGACTGCTGGCCTTTCCAGATCAGACTGTGGCAAGTCCCCAAAAGATACAAGAGGCCAGAAATGTGTTTGCGTTGATGCCATCAGAACTGGGGGTGTCCAAGGCTGAGACACAGCTGCTCTAGGAGAAGGGACAGCTGCAACACAGAGTGGCTGCTCTTCCCAAATGTCTCCAAGGGCCTGATCCCACAGTCCTCCCATGTGCCAAGTCATTGGGCATCTACTTCATCAGTGGGATGCAGTGTGCAGGGAAAACATTTTGCCATGGGCTTCCTCGGGCGTTGCCTCTAGTATTAGGGAAAACCCAGAGGTAAAGGACAGTGAGGCATTGAAAGGGAACAATATTTAGCTGGGGCATCAGGCTTGTTTCTTCACTAGTGGCTTTAGACAGTTACTGTTACTCAGAGCAGGTGCTGGTTACTTCATGACAAATCCTAAAAACATGAGGAGGGCTGTGGGGTGAGGCAGACCTCATGTCCCAGCAGCTCTGACACAGGGATCATAAACACCCTTTCCTGGACAAGCCCATGGGAGAATGAGGAGCTACACAGTTGCTGTAGCCACAGCACCCTGTGTTCTTCTCTTGTGTGTCTGCATCTGCAGGGAGATGCAGCTGGTGCCTCCACTTCCTTTGGAAGTTTAAGGGAGGCATTTGGGAATGGTGGGAGCTGTAAAGGCAGCAGCTTTCCACTGTGCTCCTCATTACACACCTCCATGTGCTTGCAGATAGGAAGGCCATGGCACACAAAGGGTTACTGCAGGAAGAAGCATCAGGGAGGAGGAAAGACGGATTTCAAGCCCCAAGTCAGCCAAAAAAGCAAAATTGTAAGAAACTACACTGAAAAGAAGAAAAAGAGAAAAAGGAGATTTGAATAGATCCAGTCCTGCTGAGTGGGATAAAGGAGGAGGAAAACACTGCAGGCATGAAACTCTTCCAGTTGCTTTCCACAGACCAGCACAGCAAATTTATCACAGGAAATAAAGCAGAGAAAGGGAGCAAGAAGGATCAAACCATGGAGGGCACACGGAGTGCTGAGCTAGTGCCAGATTCTGGGTGCTCTTAGAGGCTCTTGGTGAGGACGTGGATCAGGTTGGATGGTGACATGTCTCTTGAGAACCAGCAAAAGCAATTGCTTCAGCTTTGCTCCCTGACCTGCTAAAAGTGAAGTGGAGAGAAGCTGTGAGGGGAGTAGATACCAGCTGCTTGCTCTGTCTTCTGAGGTACCTGAATAATGTGGTGCACCCTCTGTGAACATCTGCAGGAAGGATACTCTTCACCTGTGAAACAGAGTGCTGCCGGACCTATCCTTCCCTCCCTCCATCCCTTCAGGCAACAGATAAATTGTCAAAAAAACCCCAAGCATGGAAAGAGAGAAGTCATTGGGTTCCTCAGCCAGCTCCAGTTCATCGAAATGTGCTTCAGTATCCGACTGCTGTGCTGGCAGATCAGGACACCTTCAGCAGCAGTGCGAGTGCACATCCACAAGCTGCTTTTCACTCCTAGGCACTTTTCAAACCTGAGTTTAACCCTGAGGTTTTGATTGTGCACACATGACTGTGAGATAAATAGGTCACCCCACTTCCTTAATAGCCTGTGTGAAGGAGAAGACACCTCTATTCAGACCTGTTGTCTCTGGATGAGACGCAGCTCTCATGCTGACTCACAGCGGTGCCTCACTGGCACTCAGGCAGACATGCTGCGTGTTGGGATGCCTCAGCACAGGAACACCTCCTGTTCACTCATGCCATCACCACAAGTGCCATCACCAGAGGTGCTGTTTGGTCTCCCTTCCTCTCTGCCCCTTCAGTCCCCAGGTAGCCGCAGCTGAGCAACACCTTCCATGGCTGCTGGTGGTTTCTATTGGCTACACAGTACTGGTAGAAGTAAAACAACAGAGGAAAAGAATGACATCCTCAGGTCCCAGAGATATCACACCTTGCTCTGCATGGGGAATGAAGTAGGCATCAAGAATCATAGAATGCATTATGCTGGAAGGGACCTTAAAGATCATCTAGTTCCAAATTCCCTGCCTGTGGCAGGGACATCTGTCATCAGACCGGGCTGCCCATAACCCTGGCCTTGAAGGCTTCCAGGAAGAAAGCATCCACAAGTCCTTTGGGCAACCTGTTCCAGTGCCTCACCACCCTAATAGTGAGGAATTCCTTTCTAAGATCCAATCTAAATCTACCCTTTCCCAGTTTGAAGATGTGATTTCCAGTGTGGCACGGTGACATTTGTAAGGAGTCTCCTTTTGCAAGGGTTACCTGTCACAGGGTTGGAAGGCAATGCCGTTGCATGCTGCAATCATACCTCTCCACCCCCTCAGCTAGGACTAGAAATGTGAACCCAAAGCCCTGCCAAGCCCTTGGGGATGGGGATCAGTTACCAGCAAGGCAAACGTTGGGTTAAATGTGACGATGTTGCAGAGAAAAACGTTGGGAAGCGAAATGATGGCTGGTCCCATAGGAAGGAGGTTTTATCACAGAATCATAGAATGGCTTGTTTGGAAAGTACCATAGAGATCATCCCGCTTCTCCACCACGGGCAGGGACACCTCTCAGCTCAACTTCATTGCTTAAGGTCTCATCCAGCCTGGCCTTGAATACCTGCAGGGAGGGAGCATCCACAACCTCTCTGGGCAATCTATTTGGGTCTCTGCCTGAACCTTAGGATCTCCACTAGATCTTAGGAAGAAGCACTGAAGAACTTCTTCGTAAGGTCTAGTCTAATCCTGCTCTCCTTCAGTTTAAAACCATTTGCCCTTGTCCTATCGCTACATAAAAGGGGTATCACAAGACACCGTGTGTAAAAGCTAGGAAATTAATGCACAGACCAACCCGAGGTGCAGTTTGTGGTTTTAGAGCCCTGGTGTTTGGTGTTCACAGAAGGCCTGTAAACATTAACTGGACTGCATAGGAGACAGACGTGGGCCTGTGCCTGTGACTCCTGGGGTTGGTAGGGGTCTTCCTGGGAAGAAGAGAATAGGGAGAGGAACAGCTGTAACAACAGGTGTGAACTGAAATGAAATCGGGGCATTACTTGGGGAGCTGGAGGAGAAGCAGAGTTCAGGTTAGACTTTGCGATAAAGGCTGAGCATTTGAGTGAAGTCACCCGCTGAGGTGAAGTTGTCTGGGCTCACACGGAGCTTCATAAGTGATTCGGAAGCAGCTTCTGCCAGCAGGAAATGTTTGGTTAAACACAGCTCCCTCAGACATCCTATTCAAGAACAAAGCTGGAGTTTCGGAGAGCCAGACCTAAACCCAGGTCATTATCAGGATTGTGTTTGCAAGATGGGTCCCCAGATAATGAAACTAATTCTGCTTCCCAGGCCAGATTTCTGTGCAATTTGCCGGTGGCTGAGGGCAAACAACGAACACCACTTGCAGCTCAATACTACAAATGTTTGTGCTCAGAAATCAATCTGTTGATTGAAGCAATTATTTGCTGCTAGAAAAATCATGTTGTCTCCTGAATCCAGCTGGGAATTTCAGGAGGTGAAGACTACCCAGTCTGCTGTGGTCTTGATTTAGTCCCAGTCACAACACACTTCAGCTCCTGCACCCACTGCCTGCTCCTCCTAATCATCAGCTTTCCAGTGCTCCAGGTGCTCTGGGGCAGATTTTGTGCCACATGGGGCTGGTTCGATGTGATAAACATGCAGGGAGGAAGCACAGAAGGCAGCTTTTGTCTGCCCAAGGAATCCTGAAACATCTGGCTACCTTGTCAAGGCAAGGAACAGATGTTTGGAGATAATGGAAGCATATCAGATACAACGAGGGAGCTATTACTGTTATTTTACCCTCCTATCTTTTCTGTCTTAAAGTCACAGTCAGAAAACCACAGAAGCAAAAGTACAATTGTTGTTAAAAACCAGGACTAAGTACCAAACCAGTATGGCCAGACTTTGTTGGACTTGTGCAAGTCTGGTTGGCTGCAAGGAGATGATAGCCTTACAAAATTATTTGCCTTCTCATCCGTGCCCTGGTATTAAAACATCATGTTTTTGTGCATTGAGCGTTAAGCAGAACATGGGAGAAACAAATGCCTTCATGGCTTGGAAAGCTTAAGAAGGTTTAAAAGTCCTCTAGGTACCAACAGAGCACAAAGTAATGTAGGGACCAGACACTCACAGTCCCCCAGGGACCCCATTCCTGTCTGGGAAGGTGGCCCAGTTCACCTGTTAGTAGACTCTAATAAATGTATAGCCTGAAATCAAACCACAAGAGCAGATTTTGCCACCTGGGCTTATCCAAAGGTCTTCTCTTGAGGGTACACAGATATATACACAGACATACAGATCATTAGGGATTGGAAGGGACCTCCGGGGGTCATCAAGTCCAATCCCCCTGGCTCAAGCAGGATCATAAAGCCTAAGACAGATTACACAGAAATGCATCCAGATGGGTCTTAAAAGTCTCCAGAGAAGGAGACTGCACAACCTCCCCAGGCAGCCTGTTCCAGTTCTCAGTAACCCTTAAATAATTTTTTCTCGTGTTAAGGTGGAATTTCTTGTGCTCCAACTTACACGCACTGCCCCTTGTCCCATCACAGGGTGTAAGTGAAAAGAGATTGTCTCTTTCTTCTTGACACCCAGTCTTCATGTACTTTTATGCAGTGGGTGACTAAAGCTAATTTGGATGGCAGCAGTGGCAGTTCCTACCCTTCCACACCAGACACCAATGCGCAGCCCGGGAGAAAAGACCCCAACACTGTACCAAGCAAGACTCCCACCGCATTTAGTGTCCTGACACATTTGTTTTCAAGACTCGGCAGCAGTTACATGATGAACACGGACTGTTTGGGGAGAAAGGTAGCAAAACAGACCGTCTGCATTTTCCAGAGCTTTTCCCTAAGCCATAAGGACAGGACTCAGGAAGAGCCATATCAGGCTGGTGACTGCTTCCCACTTCCCAACTCAACTCCCTGACTTCCCCCGCTGCCCACCCCTCAGAAGCACATTCATACCTTGTCCATGGACAACAAAACCAAAGAGAGCCAGCAGCTGTGTTCTACAGGGTATTTCTCCTGTAACCTCAAAAACATGGGTGGAGAGAGTGGAAAAAGAAGATTTTGGTTGCTAGTGCTTTGCTCTTGTGCCCTGCTAGCTCATGTAAAAACAGGCGCAGAAAGGCAAGATAAGGAACTCTGTGGTTTCAACTTCTAACCTCAGCAGCAAACACTCCTCAGAAACAGTTTGCTGTGTGGTCACATTGCTTTGAAGAAAGGATAAGGAGCCCAACTGAAAAACAACACACGGCACAGTAACTGGAAAGTAGTGTTTAGTCTCAGGGGATCTGTAAATAAAAGAGAGGATG
Source organism: Phoeniculus purpureus (assembly GCA_028565055.1). NCBI lineage: Eukaryota > Metazoa > Chordata > Aves > Bucerotiformes > Phoeniculidae > Phoeniculus > Phoeniculus purpureus. The sequence continues at coordinate 102,032,107 of JAOXOE010000001.1, read as the reverse complement.
CTCTGAGATCTGAAAGTTTCAACAGCCCCACAGCATTTCTCTCTCGAGAGTATCCTTCTTCTTTTTCCACTGTCAAGATGCCGCAGTCACTGCTGGTACAGGCATCTCCTGTCGACCACCAGCTAAACTGCAACAACCCTCCTCCCCGCCCCTCAAATCTCACTGAAATAGATGCTTTTCAGCCTGTGCCAGGAATATCCTCATGTGAAATGTGCTAAAATGCTGCAACTTCCATTCAGTTTATTTCAGCGCAAGGCAAGGCTGGGGAAGAGCATAGAAAGAGGTTCGTTAATTGTTAGTAATTTTAGACTGCTGAGTTTCATTTTCTTGTGTGCTGCTAGCATGGTGCTCATGGAACAGGTTGAAGATTTTAAAAATAAAAATACAGACCGATAGATTAAATATAGCACTTTCAGCTTCACAGAAAAAACAGATGTTCTCTGGATGCAGATGTTGCCAGGACTGAAATAACAGCGGACGTATTCAGATAATTGCTCATGAGATGTGTTCTATGGGTAGAGTTTAGCAGCAGTGGAGTAAAGGCTCTGTAAGAGTCTGGCTCCTTCCCTCCAGCTCTGAAAAGTAACACTGGATCCTTTTTTTTCCCCCATTTTCCTTTCCATTTTTAATTTCAGTGCCATCAGTGTCTTCCAACAGTCCTCCCTTGGCTCCCTAACTCTTGTTACCTACCCTGTAGTGGCAGGTCCTGGGGCAGGTTCCTACTGGCACAGAGGGGTGGGCAATCATGGGACCCCATCCCCAAGGCAGCCACTGCAGAGAGACAGAAGTCCAAAGCAATCGACTCAAGGAGTCTCATCCGCATCAGTCCCCGTTCCACCTGGGGCAATGCCTCTGCTTGATGCTGAGTGTGACAACTGCTCTTGAAACACTATTTTTGGGGCAAAATCATAAAATCATGGAATCATAGAATTCCTTCAAGATCATGGAGTCCAACCATTAACCTAACTCTGCCAAGCCCACTGCTAGACTCTGTCCCTAAGCTCCATACACACCTTTTAAATACATCCAGGGATTCAACACCTTCCCTGGGCAGCCTGTTCCAGCGCCTGATGACCCCTTCAGTGAAGTTTTTCCTAATGTCTAACCTAAACTTCCCCTGGTACAACTTGATAAGACATTTTGTCTTGTCTGATCATATGTTACTTGTGAGAAGAGACCAACACTAACACAACACAGTCGGAGCCAAAAAGTAAGACCTGGAGCTGCTTGGGACAGAGGGCAGAGGTGGCACGGGGGCAGCAGCAGAGAATCCCAGGCAGTTTATGCTGCGAGTAGTAACTCGTGTTACTCACAGAAGTAGTGTTAAGAGAGAAAATCAGACTGATTTGATTTAATGTAAACATGAAAGAGAAAAAAATCAATCAAATGCTCACTTCTTGTTATCAGAGACGCACTGGGCTGCACAAAATCTATGCTTTGAGTTAACTTGTAGTAGTTGACTTTGAGTCATGGTTTTAGTTGTTTGGGATTTGGGGGGTTTTTTTTGAAGAAAAGCAAATTTACCAAATTCTGAAGGATTGGAGAACAAGGGCCATAATGTATTTTCTCTAAAGTTCTTCAGAGGCATGAAGGTGATGTAACAGTAAAGCTGAATTGTGGCCAAATGTAGCTGAAGTGGAGTTCTGGCCACCCCAAAACCCTAACTATGTGCCTCTGCCGTTCCCCACTTGGGACACAAGAAAATCCTTTCCTGGGGAAGCTGCACAGCTTGGATGGATGGAACAGACAGGAGTACATCCATGCTTTGCTTACCACCTGTCTCCTTTTGCTGATAAATTTGGACTAAACAAGAGCCGTAAATGAGTTTTAACTGAAGTCAGGCTAAGCTTAAATGAAAAGCTCTCCTTCGTTAGCCAGCTTTTGGCTATCATCAGCTTTAGCAGCCCAAATACTGGTGGGTGGAGTTGGTGCCTGGGTGGGCCCACCACCAGTGGAGCAGTGCTGTAGCTCAGGCACAGGCACTGTGGCCACGGAGGGGTTGATTGTGGCTCTCTTCAGCCACAATGCCACCACTCCCCTGGGACATTTGCATAGAGAGAGATGCGCACACACTCACACTTGTGGCTTTTCTGCAGGGTGGGGTCTGACATTTCCTCCACTGGTTTCACTGGGGCCAATGCCTGTTTTGCAATGAACAGGCAGGTTTTGTTCATTCCTTTTGAAGTGGATGCCAGGGAAAAAGAAAACCCTGCTCGCTCTGGAAACACACATAGGTGTCCCCCAAAGAGCGCCACTAATGCTCCCACCACTCCCCCTATCACCCTGACATCACCTTACCAGGGCTGGGCTACTTTTCCTTTCTCTATGCTTTTGGTTTTGCCATCTGGATCAACTGTTTGGCCACCATTGCTCTCTTATTTCATATGTGTGCTAATTAATTGTAAGTACATATACATGTATCGTTGTATCTGTGTTTGGTTGTCTCTAATCCTAGCATACATCACTTTTATGGAGTGGTGGTGCAGCTGGAGCTGCTACTTCCTTCTCTGGCCCCCAAAGTTTGCACATCCCCCTGTGTCCTCATGCCCACCACAGGCCATAGCACTGAGATGCATGTGGGGCTGTGGGTGAGGGAAGTCTACCCAGAGAAGCATCATGTGTCCTCTCTCAACCCCCAGTGCATCCCTACTATGAAAACACCCTGCCTCCTGCCACCTGTGTCATACCCTGCCTCGCCACACCTGCCTTTCCACTCCTACATCTTCCACATGCTCCCTGGAGCGTCCCTGCGTCCCATCATGACCTCACGTCTCACTGCCTCCCCACATGCATCTTGCTGTTCTACCAGTGTCCTGCTGTCCTGCCACACCTGTCCTGCTCTGCTTTTCTACATATCCTACCATGCTCTCATGTATCCCACCAAACCCAAAGCAACTCTCTGCATCCTCACATGTCTCCTCCCCATGTGTCACATGTGTCCCATGTGTCCTGTGTCCCTCTATAGCTTCATGAGCCATGCACGCCTCCCAAATGCTCCACATATCCCACCAAATCCCCTACACGTTCCTGATGGTCCTCAATGCATGTCCCACTACCCCTCCATGCTTGTCCTCCAAACCCTCTCTGTGTGTTCCACATCAGCTGCCTTGACGCCCCAAACCATGCTGTCCTTAGGGTAGTGGAGGCTGCTGACACTCAGTAAAAAGTGCTGCCAAACCCCGAGGGGGCAGTTTGTCATTTTGGGAGAAGCAGCTCCCACAGCAGCAAGGATGCCATTCAATGCGAAAGCAAAGATTTCCTCTTGTGATGCACCTTACCACCCTTCGATAAGCACCGCTTATTTCCAGCCCGTACAAGTGCAGCTTTTCATTTGAGGGAGAAATCTTGACCTTGAAACATGAGCGTTCGGGTGTAACTTGCCTGTTTGTGACGCCCCGGCCAACCCCCAGAAGAAGACTGCGGGTGGCTTCCTGGTTACTTCGGTCCAGGGCTTTCTCAGCTTTCAGGATCTAACATGTGCCTAGAACTTATTTCAAACTGTAGGAAGAAAAACATCTTGCAGCTGTCTGTCTGCTCGCAGAAGACTCGTGACCCAGACCTGTACCATGACAGTGCGCGTATCTGTTGCAAAAGCAAGAGGGTGCCCTGTGGCACAGTTGCATGGCCAGGTAGCTCCTGCAATAACCAGCGTAGGTTGTCATTAACAAGAGCAGTAAACCTACTGCTCCGTGGTTTTTAAGCTAGCAAACAAACAACATGACGGGCCTTCCCAAGGCTGGTGTTCTGGTGTTTGCTTTGGGTATTGACATTTCATTGTTAAAGGCTGGGAAGAGATCCAGCGATTGATCGGGACTGTGCTATCTTTGTCGAAAGGTGTGGGGGCCTTGTTTTCATATATTTGCATAACTTCTCATTTTACTAGGCATGGAGACTGGAAGGGCATGTCTGCGACATCGTGTGACGCAGGGACCTCCTGCCCTGGATACGTACCGAGGTGATATGGAGAAGGCTTGGCTGCGTGGGTTAGATCAGTTTCACATCCCAACCGTGATCCATCTCCAGCTGTGCCAGATGTTGTTGGAGGAGGAATACAGGGCTTGTGATGCTTCCCTTGACAGTCTGAGATTTCTGTTCCCTTCCTGCAGGTTCCTAGTGCTTTACTTGTTTTCTTGACTGCTGCTGAAGGCTGAAATCAAGCTTTGATGGACACTAAACTCAAGACCCCTCTCTTGACCAGCAGTGGTTTGTGCAAAGCCCATGTGAAGCCAGGACTCTCTTTTCCCCCTCAAAATACCTAGTTTTGCTGTCCTATATGTTGAGTTCCATTCGTCCTTTGACCATTCACCACAGCCACGTGTCCATGTCCTCAGATAACTTCTTATCAGAGGCAAACCCTCTCAGCTCACTCCTCACCTCTTTTCTAGGCCATTTACAAAGACACTGAGCAGCCGAGGTTGCTGTGCAGACCCCAGTGGAAGGTCACTGCTATCATACTTCCATTGAGAGAGCTGACTGGTGGCTCTTGATCTGTGTTTCCTGTTTTACAGCCTGTTATCTACCCACAGCAAGGTCCACTTCCTTATGCTTGAATGGCTGCATTTCCCAAGCAGCTTTCTGTGCAGCATCACTTCATCCTGAGCAGATCCCTGGGCTAATGGAGCCATTGTGCATGCAGGAACACGTGTGCTTGCCTGAGCCTTGGGATGGCTGTGTGTGTGTCTGAATGTCCAGAGCTATGCTACCCCTGCTCCATGTGTGCTTTGGGTTCCTTGTGTGGTCAAGGGGAGAGAAGGGCAACTCCGGTTCCTCCAAGGGGCTGATTTCTGCACTTTGTCTAGAGTAGATAAGCATCACCTCGGGAGTCTACAAGCCACTCAGCTGCTGACTCAGGGTCAAACAGCAAATAACAGTCCTTGCTCAGCAGAAGTCTCTAAGCTCATGTGGCATATTAGACGTGTGCACATGTGCTACTGGAACCAGTATGGCTTCAGAACAAACCCAGGTGATTTTGCAGCTGGGACAGAGCTCAGAGCACCTGTTTTTAGCACTACTTGTTTTTCTCATGGTGAGTCAAACCCAAGGCCCTTGTTGATTCTGTTCTTACTGTGATGGGTTCCTCCTGCTTACCATTAACTACCCAATGCACATCACGTGCAGCTGCATCAAGTTTCCCTCCACTAGCAGCACTTGAGAAGTCTATACAGTGCCCATGACGGTGTCGTGGCAGAGGGGCAAAACTCGTTTCCTTTCACTCAGTTCTGGATAACAAAAATAACGTGAAATAGCAACAATTCTGTTTATTGTTTTACTTAATGATAATTTTCTTCTCCCTCCTTTCTCTGCCCCACTGAGGGACGTCTTGGCAGTTTGCAAACATCTCCCTGTTCACATTCACTGAATGTTACTGCAGGCGTTTCTTTCATGTGACAGCTTGGAAAAGGGATATGAAAGCTTTCCTTCTTGTCTTCCTGGCCTTTCCCTCCATCATCTGACCCTCATGAATGGTCTCCAGCAAACAGTTTGCCTTTCTTGCATGGTAAGATCTGGAAATAATTGCCTGCCACAGTACTTACTTCCATCAGTGAATAAGCTTGTGTAATCACGCTGCGGTCTTTCCTGCACAGTTCATTTTCTTAACTCAGAGACGCGCTTTTATTTCTTTGCACCATTGCGTACATTCTGTTTATTCCCATGATCCGCTCTTGCCAATGAGGTAAGAAAATAAGGGGGTAATTGCCACTTACATTCTTTCGAACCAGTGCCGTGTGGGGGGAGAGAAATCCCAAACCAAGGAAGAAGCGCTAGCATCCTCGAGAGAACGCGCACTGCAAGTCCCGTAGCATGAGAACCCGCATTTTCTGATGCATCACGTTAAAATCCAAGGTTCTGACAATCTGAGGAGCCACCTTATGATTCCTTGAATTCCCAACCACAGCTTAACTGAAAGGCTGGCTCAGATCAGGGGCTCAGTCGTTACAGGTCTCGCTGATCACTTGTGCTGGGTATAGCAAGATTCGGGAGCAGCGACTGTCATAATCTTGTGCCATTGTGTAGCTCCAAGGAGATGGCTGATAAATAGCAATAATACAAACACACGTAATGAAAAGAGGCAGCAGGCAAACAGGAGAGTAATTGCTGTCTTAGTGAAGCTTATTATCTTAAATTAGGCAGAAGTAGTTTTTAGGGGTGGATGACACCTTTTTAATTTCCTGAAAAACACAAAGGCCAACGTACGTCTTTTGAAAACGTTCTCTGAGAAATGCACTTCATGTGAGAGGGAGGGAGCCGTGGGTATGTGTGGGTGTTTTTTTAAAAGATATGTCTCTTGTTTGTCCCAGAACCAGCCACAGAGAACTAAATGTGGATATCAGAGGACTAGAAGACCTGTCATATGATGAAAGACAAAGAGCTGGGTTTGTTCAGCCTTGAGAAGAGAAGGCTTAGGGGATCTTATTACAATGTACCTGTACATTGAGAGTGGCCACCAAGAAGATGGAGACTCCCTTTTCAGAAGGAATCTCACAGAAAAGACAGGGGGTAACAGATGCAGGTTGCTCCCGGGGAAATTCCAAGTGGACTCCAGAGGAAAATGTTTCACTGTGAAAGTAACTAGACATGGGAATAGTCTTCCTAGGGAGGTGGTGGATTCTGCAACTAGAGACAGTTTTGAGGCTCAGCTTGACAAAGACATCTCATTGAAAATGAATTTATTTAATTTAATGGGTTGGACTAGATGACCCTTGGGATCCCTTCCAACCTGACCTGCTGTGATACTATGAAACTGGCCCCATTCAATCCGGGTATCACCAAGACCTCTTGTGCACTCACCTTCATGAAGTGACCCAAAATCAGGTGATCTGAAGGTTTTTTTCTAAATCTGAGTGATGTTTCAGTGTCTTGGAGAGTCTATCTTCCCCCATTATCAAAGCCGGGTCTCTACTCTGCAGGTCCTGGTGCAGCCACCCCACTTTCACATCTCCAAGCAGAGCTACTCCAGGCTTTGCTAAAACCAAAGGATCTCCAAACGACAACCGACTGCCCAAACCACTTCTCTAGCTGCAGTGTTGTCCAAAAGCCAGCCTGTAATCTGTACTTGGTTGCCCATCTGTGATCTTTCTATAAAGGAATTTTTTCCAACAGAAAAGTCTGGCCAACTTTGGCTTGTTTCAACTAGATGTGCAAGCTACTTTTTGCCACTCCATGTATGCAAAGCGGCAGTAAACCCAGACTAAGTGGTTACTTGTTTAGCAGATTTAATGCTGGTTTACAGCTTGGGAGTGATCTAAAGCAGTAGGATACCAGACCCATCCTGAATACATTCACATTTCAGAGATAAAAGGTGAAATCTTTGTCGCACTGAAATTTACGAGGCTTTTCCTAGGATTTCTCTTCCACTGCCTTGGAAGTCTTGTCTGGGATTTGACATCAAGCCTCCATCTTTAGGCTCGTCTCTATGGGTGTTAGAGTTCAATTAATCATGGCTGACGTTTGTTGAGTTGACAGCTGCCAAAAGGGAGGCACTGCCAAGCAGATTTTCATCTCTGTTGGCTGGCATCGATGTGAAGTCAGCGGAGTTATTCTCAGTGCATACTGCTTTAATGAAAATGAGTCAGACCTCCAGATAGTGGAAATGAGCAAAGAGGGAAGTGTTGGGGGATTCCTTGCTGCTAAACTGTGGAGCAGTGTACTCAGTGATGGGATTCCCAGGTCCCTCTCTTGGCTGATGAGGTGCCAAGCATGGCTCCCATTGCTGCAAAGGTGGGATAATCAACTGTGGTCTGGAACTGCACTCCTGGGAAAAACAGTCCGTCATGCTACCACACCACAGCCTAAGTCTTCCCTCGCTCTGAATTAATAATAAACACAACCCAGCTAAGTGATATACGTGACAAGTTTATTACCATGTCCTTTAGAAGCAATTTCCTTTTTGCTCTGTTTTCTCGCTGACAGCGTAATTGCTGAGTTAGAGAACAGAAGGGAAAAAAAAAGAGAGAAAAAAGTTTCCAGGTTTGATCTTTCCCAGATGAAATGGCAAAATTAATGAGCCAGCGCGTTATCTTCAGAGATGTAAGGAGATACACCTTAGGGTTAACAGCTGCATTTCAGCACGTCTTCAAGTGAGGGGAAGCGGTGAAATCAGCTCCATATAGGTACAGCGAAGCAACAGGAGGTTTTTAAATGCTTATACCCAAGTGTGTGCGTGGAAAGCATGACATTCCCAGCTGTGCTTTGCAAAACAAACCCAGCTACTGTTCCTCACATAACAGATTGCTCAGTTCTGTACAGAAAAAATAATTGGATGCAAAATATAGAATCAGAGGATCATGGAATGGTTTGAGTTGGAAGGACCTTTAAAGGTCATCTAGTCCAACTGCTTGCAGTGAGCAGGGACATCACTGAATCGATCAGGTCACTCAGAGCCACATCCTACCTTGAATATTCCAGGGATGGGGCATCTACCACCCCTGTGGGCAATCTGTGCCAATGTCTCACCACCCTTATAATAAAAGGTGCCTTCTATCCTGAATTTACCTTATTTTAGTTTCAAACAATTACCCCTTGACCTATTGAAACAGGCCCTGCCGAAAAGTCTGTCTCCGTCTTTCTTAGAAGCCCCTTTTGAAGCAGGTGACCGTGACATTGTCTAGGATAAGGCGTGCTGTTTTGTCTTGGGTTGCACGGTGCAGGCATTTGGTGCTGCATGTTCTTCCCATCTGCTTTGTAACCCCATTCCCAGGGAACCTGTTTAACTGGAGACCAGAAAATAATCCTTCTATTGTAAATTGCTCACCAGCAGGTACCCTAAACTGTCTCCTAATAGCTGCATAAAAGAGAAGGCTGAGAGGAATGGGAGTGAGGGTGTGTAGGCTGACAAACACAGGGGAAAAAAGGCTGTTGAATTTCTCTGTGCCAGTGTGCCCAGTGAGAAATAGTTTCCATGCATGCTTTCAACCTCTTCTGCTTGGAAAGAAAGGACACAGCCCTAAGGCATGATCACGACAATGGGCTCTGTGTAAGATGCTGCAGTGAGCGCAGGGCAGTGTGGCAATGTGTCCTCGTTCAGCAGCACTTCCCACGGGCGATGGATCATGCTGGGAACTGGGCGGTCTTGACTCAGGCAGGCTGCAGGCACAGAGGGGCAATCTGAGGTGCTCTGAAGTCCCAAAAGATTTGGCTTCTGACATCCTCAGAGGGCCTGTATGAATCTCTATGCTGACGGGCCATCGTGAGCAGGTGTCCTATCTAGGTGGCAGGACCTGGGGGTTAAATCATCCCCTTGAAGGTGCTCAGTGCTTTGCTGTAGGTTCAAGGCTTGGAAACTTTCAGGGCGTGCTGTAGAACCCACAATTATGCATGAGTCTGTCCATCCCATGCTGGCTTTCAAGAAAGGTAATTCAGTGGCAGAAAACCAAGGAAGCAAAGACACCCAGCAGAAAGGTAACTTGGACAGACCAGTGACAGACAAAACTGTCGTGTTACATCATAGACAAGACCCCCACATTCACCTTTTTCCAACATCACCAGACCAAGGGCACCCTGAGGGCATTTCCAGACCAAGCACAAGAGGGACCTCTTGGGAGGGTCAAATCGCTCAGAGAGAGAACTCCATGGGAAGTGTTGGGTTTTGGAGGCTGCTGTCCAGTGGGGCTGGGTCTGAAAGTGCCCAGGAGCACTGTGCAGCCCCAAAAGCCCTGGTGTGTGCCACTCACAGCCAAACCAATCAGCCCAACAGGCCTGGTGCCACAGCACAGTCTCTGATTTCTGCCAGGTGTCTGTTGTGCGTTTGGCTTGAGTGGGGATGTTTACTGTGGCTGAGGGGAGCAATGGGTACCCTCGGGTTGGTGATGCGGGGATATCCCTGTGCTGTGGGTTGAACATAAAGAAGTAATTAAGTTTAATCCTTCCGGGACAGAAATTGTGGGTCAGATTTCAGCTGGCATAAATCAACACAGCACTGCTGGGGTTGATGGAACAAACCTCACTTGTGCCAGCACAAACCCTGGACCGGTGCCCGTCATTGTGTGCAGTCACAAACACTGCTGAGCACCATGAAATTAGAATGAAAGATTAATAAAATCATATTCTGCATTGTCCTCAGCCCAGAGGGGCCATTTGGAACAGCGCAGCAGCCACGTATCGCTGGTGGCTCTGACCTACGTTGTTTTCAAAACTCACTGGCGTGTATGGGCATTAATATGGCTACATGGTGAAAAGTATTATTCTCTGCATTATCTGGTAATTTAGCCTTATGGGCAAATAATTCACTTCATTTAGCCTCATAGTTGGCTGGGGTCTTGTTTTTTTTAAAAATCACACACAGCACTTCCAACTGCTTCATAAGCTGCGCTGTTCTCTAGACCTTACTCCTGGGAACTTTGGAGCTGGTGCCCCACAGAAGTTTTCTCATATGCTGCCCTAATACCAGTTGTAGCCAGGTCTGTCAGAGAACTCATGTCAGTTCTTCATCTTCTCCTCCAGTTCCTCTGGAATTCCTCTTTAGCCACGTTTAAGATCCACCTGGATATGTTCCTGTGCGACTTGGTCTAGGTGATCCTGCTGTGGCAGGGAGATTGGACTGGATGACCTTTCGAGGTCCCTTCCAATCCCTAATGATTCTATGATAATATAATATATGGAATAGAATATAGATGAGCCATCTTTGCTCATCCCCTGTAGAACAACACTGGTCACTGGGCTGGGGGAAGAGGAAGGGTAGTGGGCAGCCTGTGGTCTTCCTCTGCTGCAGCATTGCTGTCTAACTTGGGAGTCTTCTAAGCCAACTGGACACCCATAAGTCTATGGGATCGGATGAGATCCACTCGAGAGCTGAGCGAGCTGGTGGAGGAACTTGCCAAGCCCCTCTCCATCATTTATCGGCAGTCCTGGTTAAAAGGGATGACTGGAAACTTGACAGTGTGACACCCATTCTACAAGAAGGGCAGAAGGGAGGACTCAGGGAACTATAGGCCTGTAAGCCTGACCTTGGTATGGGGGAAGATGATGGAACAGTTCATCATGTGGCAAGTGCAGGACAACAGGGGGATCAAGGGCAAGTCCTGTTTAACCAACCTGATCTCCTTCTATGATCAGATGGTCAGCCTAGTGGATGAAGGTAAAGCAGTGGATGTTGTCTACTTGGACTTCAGGGAAGCATTTGACAGTTTCCCCACAGCATTCTGCTGGAGAAGCGGTAGCTCATGGCTTAGGCAGGTGAACTCTTTGCTGGGTTAAAAACTGGCTGGATGGCCAAGCCCAAAGAGTTGTGGTGAATGGGATTAAATACAGTTGGCAACTGGTCACAAGTGGTGTTCCCCAGGGCTCAGTTTTAGGTTCAGTCTTTAATATCTTTATTAATGACTTGGGTGAGGGGGTCTAGTGCACCCTCAGTAAATCTGCAGGTGACACGAAACTATGTGGCAGTGTCAATCTGCTTGAGGGTAGGGAGGCTCTGCAGAGGGATTTGGAGAGGATGGAGCGATGGGCTAAGGCCAATGGTATGAATCATAGAATCATAGAATCATTCAGGTTGAAAAAGACCCTTGGGATCATCGAGTCTAGCCATTAATCCTACTCTACAAGTTCACCCCTAAACCAGATCCCCCAGCACTACATCTAAGCGTCTTTTAAACTCACCCAGGGATGATGCCTCAACCACCACCCTGGGCAGCCCATTCCAGTGCCTGCCTACTCTCTCCATGAAGAATTTTTTCCTGATGTCCAATCTAAACCTCCCCTGTTGGAGGTCAAAACCATTCCCTCTGGTTCTGTCGCTAATTACCTGTGAGAAGAGACCAGCATCAACATCTCTACAATGTCCTTTCAGATAGTTGTAGAGAGTGATGAGGTCTCCCCTAAGCCTCCAGAAGGCCAGCAGCATCCTGGCCTGTATCAGGAACGGGATAACCATCAGGAATAGGGAGGTAGTGGTGCCCCGGCACTTTGCACTTGTGAGACTGCACCTTGAGTACTATGTCCAGTTTTGGGCACCACAGTATAAGAAGGACACTGAGGTGCTGGAGCAGGTCCAGAGAAGGTCAACGAGGTTCATGAGAGGTCTGGAGAACAGGTCCTATGAGAAGCGGCTGAGGGAACTAGGGTTTATTTAGTCTAGAGAAGAGGAGGCTGAGAGGAGCCCTTAGTGCTCTGTACAACTACCTCAAAGGAGGTTGTACTGAGGCTGGTGCTAGTCTCTTCTCTGAAATTACTAATGGTAGGACGAGGAGAAATGGCCTCAGGTTGCTTCTGCATTTGGAAGAAGTTCTTTACTGAGAGACTGGTTAGTCACTGGAACAGGCTGTCCAGGGACGTGGTGGAGTCACCATCCCTGGAGATTAAAAACTAGTAGTCTAGTGCTTGAGGACATGGTCTGGGGGTTAGGAAGATGTTGGGATGAGGGCTGGACCTGACGATTCTGGAGATCGTTTCCAGCTATGATGAGTCTTATTAGTCTATGATTCAATCTTTTCATCTGCTTTGATCCATGAATGGTGTCCAGTGGAGCAGTTGTAAAACCCTTCACTGTCACAGCTGGGCTGCTGTTTGCAAACATTTCTGACTATTCTTACACTATCCTGCTTGGTTTCTCTCCTGTCTTCATCTAAATCCCCCTTGAAGACTCACTCCTTCCAAGAGGCCGATAAATGCTAACCTGTGTCAAGATAATGTCATTATCACTACCATCAGTGGAGTAACTCATCAAGTGCTGAAATAAATCACTTTCCCAGGGGATTACTGCCTAAAAGCCAAATGTAATCAGTAAAGCTTGGGTTTGACAAGGCTGTCACAGATTCATTTACTAATGAGTTGCAGCCTAAAGTCCATGCTGGTAATGTGTCTGTGGTTTTAAATGAAACATTACAGAGACCGTCTTCTTCACATTTGGTGCTTGTTAGATATGCTTGCTTGTCAGACACAGCTTCCCAGTGGATGGGAAAGGTTTTGTCTTCCTCTTTCCCCAGGTCTCTGAGCACTGTGCTGCCAAACGCTGGTTTTGCTCCTTTGGAGTAACGTGCATCTTCAGCCCGACCAACATGTGATCTGTACTGTCAGAAGGATACTGAATTTAGCAGCAGGTTTTGTGAAATAGTTCCTCCTGACAACTGTGGAGAGAAAACTAAAACTGCTATTGGTACACTGCGCTACCAGGAGAAAACTTGAATCCTCGATAAGGATGGTTTCTAAGCAACTGAATGCAGACTACAACCCTAATAACAGCACTTTGAAAGTAAATCACTTTGCCTGGTACATGCACAGTTCCCACTCTCCAATTAATGGCAAATATACATCAACTGCTTTGTCTGGCAGATATTAATGGGACTGAAGTAGTTCCAAACACTTGAAGTAGTAGACCAGAACTCAGACGTTGGGGCTGATTGTTTTCAAGAGGTTTTGCCAAAAATGTCCTGAAGGTTTTAATAGAAGAGAACAAGTCCTACCTTTTCTACTCTCCAGGATATTCTAGTGAAAAGTGGCCCAGTTCAAGGATGACTCCTAAGAGCTACAGAAATGATATTGATTGCCACAGGGTTTTAAAAGTATTTTTTTCCTGACTCTCCCTATAGAAAAATGACCAAAGTACAGTCAAGTGTTTATTTGCAGAGCAGCTTCTTTGTGATGAAATCTTGCTCTTTGTAGAACCATCTACTGCACCATTGTCTGTTACACTGAAATGTAAAAAAGGTCAAAATATGATTAAAAATTATCTTTTTGTCAGGCAATATGGAAATCTATAGGAAAAAATCTTTCCCTGTTTCAGTCTGCTGCATAAATCTCTCACTGCTCAGCTGTACTCCCTGCCATGCGTCTTCCTTTCTTGCCTGCTCCTCTTCTCTGTCTTACTACTGAGGGAGATGCTGCCTGAGGGGTAGCCCCTGGTGAGCTGGTTCCAGAGGTGGTCCTGCCTGCAGATAGTGGCCCTTCTCCTCTCCCCATGGGAAGAGATGCAGCTCCCAATTTCTTTTAGTTGAGGAATAGAATCATAGAATCATAACGGATTGGAAGGGACCTCAAAAGATCATCTAGTCCAATCCGCCTGCAACAGCAGGAT
>JAOXOE010000001.1:101960917-102017999 GCA_028565055.1 Phoeniculus purpureus | reverse complement strand
GGGGTGGGTCGTGTGTGGTGTCTCTGTGCCCTGCTGGGAGCGTAAAGCTAACTATGTACGTGTGTGTGTGTGTGTCTGTCTGTCTCTCTCCATACTGGGGGATTGCACTCTTAATATGCACCCGATACAATGCACCAGCCTGACTCAACCGCAGACATTAGTGCTAGGAAGATGGCGCACCCGGCGATGTTTCCTAGAAGGGGCAGCAGCAGTAGCAGCGGCAGCAGCTGCGTTACTGCTCCCACTGCACCAGGTACCAGCGTTGGGAACGCTACCCTCTCCACCGAGGATTATCAACCGCCTTTGCTGGTCCAGCCGGCATCTCCATCACCTGCAGCATCTTCATCAGTGGGTCCACAGCCGACACCCCCTCCTCCACAAAGCCTGAACCTTCTCTCGCAGTCTCAGCTCCAGCCACAGCCTCTTGCACAGACTGGAGCTCAAATGAAAAAGAAAAGTGGCTTCCAAATCACGAGTGTGACCCCTGCTCAAATATCAGCGAGTATGAGCTCTAATAACAGCATAGCTGAGGATACAGAAAGCTACGATGACCTGGATGAATCCCACACTGAAGACCTGTCATCTTCAGAAATCTTGGATGTTTCATTATCCAGGGCCACTGACTTGGGAGAACCTGAGAGGAGCTCCTCTGAAGAGACTTTAAATAACTTCCAAGAGGCAGAGACTCCTGGGGCTGTTTCTCCAAACCAGCCTCATCTTCCTCAGCAGCATGCTCCTCTGCCTCATCACCCACAGCAGAGCGTTGTGATTAATGGAAGTGTTCACCCCCATCACGTTCACCACCACCATCATCTTCACCACCACCATCATGGACACCATCACCCTTCGCATGGTGGGATGGGGAGTGCCCCAGTTTCTGGAGGACCACCACCCAGTCCGTCATTTAGAAAACTATCAACAACTGGCAGCTCTGACGTTACATCAACTGCACCAGTTTCTGCTGCATCATCCACTGGTTCCCCGGCATCTGTCGTGTCTAATATCCGCACTACAAGTACTCCTGGCAGTTTAGGTGTAAGCCCTGCTACTGGAACTAGTACCTTAAATAATATGGGTGGCAGTAGTTCTAGTGTGGCAAGTGGCGTGCTTGGTACTATAAATTTAAGCAACATCACAAGTACTGGTAATGTAAATGCTTTGCCTGGAACTAGCAGCAATGTAAATGTGAATATCTTGAGTGGTGGTGGGAATGGTACGAGTGCTTCCTCTAGTGTCATTAACAATGTTACTAACCCAACTGCAGGAATGGCAGTGGGATCGGGCCAGCAGCAGCCTGCATCTGGCACCTCAAGGTTTAGGGTTGTAAAATTAGATTCTAGTTCTGAACCTTTCAAAAAAGGTAGATGGACATGCACTGAATTCTATGATAAAGAAAATGTTGCAGTTTCAGAAGGAGTAGCAGTAAACAAAGCAGTAGAGACGATAAAACAAAACCCACTTGAAGTGACTTCTGAAAGGGAGAGCACCAGTGGGAGTTCTGTTAGCAGCAATGTAAGCACACTGAGTCACTATACAGAAAGTGTGGGAAGTGGAGAAATGGGAGCACCTACTGTGGTACAGCAGCAAGCGTTTCAAGGTGTGGGTCCACAGCAGATGGATTTTAGCAGTGCTGCTCCTCCGGCAATTCCAACATCTAGTATACCACAAAGTGTTTCTCAATCACAGCTTGCACAAGTCCAGCTGCATTCTCAAGAAGTAAACTATCCACAGCAGAAGCCAGGGGTCCAGCCTCCTGCACAGGCCAGTCTAAGCACTGTTACTGGGGTTCAGCCAGCCCCAGTTAATATACTAGGTGTATCTCCATCTCTGGGCCACCAGCAACCTGCCATTCAGAGCATGGCTCAACAGCAGCTACCGTACTCTCAGCCGGCACAACCTGTGCAGACTTTGCCAGTTGTACAGCAGCAGCAGTTGCAGTATGGACAACAGCAACAACAGCAGCAGCAACAGACGGTTCCTACGCAGATGGCTACAGGTCATGTTAAGACGGTGAACCAAAACTCTGTAACGGGGGCTATGCCAGACTACATTCAACATCAGCAGATGCTGCAGACTCCAGGCCCTGCCATGCAGCCTAGCTCTACAGGAGTGGGAGTAGGGCAGCCAGTTCCCGTTGCCCAGGCACAGAGCCTGCAGCCTTCAGTACAAGCACATCCAACCACTACCCCAGCCCAGCCTGTTGCACACGCTCCAACAGCAATACCAGGTGTAGGTACCAGTGGTCAGATGCTCAGTGTTGGGCAGCAAGGAAATGTAACTGCTGTGGTGCAACCACCATCTGCTGCAAACCAAATTCCACCTCCAGTTATGCCATCGACGGCTGCTCCTCCACCCTCACAAGTAGTGCAGACAGGAGTAATGCAGCAGGGATTACAGGCTGGCACTTCAGGCCTTCCTCAGCAAATGGTCATTGCTCAGCAAAACACCTTGTTACCTGTACAGCCACAGGCACAAGGAGTGGAATCTGTAGTCCAAGGAATGACCGGCCAGCAGCTGCCTGCAGTTAGCCCTATACCCTCTGCTAGTACTGTTCCTGCACAAAGTCAGGCTGGTTCAGCTGTGCCTCCTGGCATACCTTCTGCTTCTGTAGGTTTGGGACAGCCGCAGAACATAGCACAGGCTTCAGCTGTGCAGAATGGGAATTTGGCTCAAAGTGTTAGTCAGCCTCCCTTGATATCAACAAGTATAGGTATGCCGGTGGCACAGAGTGTGCCACAGCAGATGCCACTAAGCTCTACCCAGTTCCCTGCACAATCACTAGCTCAGTCAATTGTAAGCCAAATTGAAGACAGCAGACGCCCTACAGAACCTTCCCTAGTGGGTTTACCTCAAGCTGCCAGTGCTGAGAGTGGTGTTGGAGCATCAACTGTTTCAGATGGCGGTAGCAGCAACGTGCCATCTTCTGCTTCCCTCTTTCCGCTGAAGGTGCTGCCCTTGACAACGCCTCTTGTAGATGGTGAGGATGAGAGGTAAGACTCCCTGTAACTTTACTAAAAGACTGTCTGATGCTTGGATTTGCACTAACTTGCAGGTCTCATTCCAGCCATTCTGTGAAAAGAAGCCGTGTGACATTTTTGTCTGATTAGAAATGTTGTTTCTCAGGTTCCAGCACATGTAGGTATTAAAATGCTTCTTTTTCCTCTTGAAGGGGTGGGTTGTATTGATTATGCTCTGAAACTATTGCGTGGGTAAGTTGTGCTTAACAATCTGTGACTGTGTGTGTATTCCCATTGTATAGAGGAAGACAAAAGAGTACTGCGGAATTGTGGGTACGCTAGTGGTGATTGTAGTTTAGATTATTTATTGTACTGATTATACTGAAATAATATTTGTTCTTAGGGTTTTTTTTATTCGCAAGCCTAGACTTCATCTTGCCACAGCTTCTCTTCTTCAGGTATTGACTTTACTCAGGCTGAACCAGTTGTGAGTGTGGTGTAGAAGTCTTCTCTTTGACAGCCAAGAGATGCTTCAGGCAAATGAGTATGGTGGGAAAAGAGAGGTTTAGCAATACCATTGTGGCTCTTTAAATTGAACTTGGGGCATTTTTGGTCTTGGTGGTTTGACTTCAAAGCATGAATCCATTGTGAGAGCTGCTCAAGCCTGTGGAGGTGTGGTGAGCCCTTGAATCTGATGCACTGATTCTGTGCAGTCTGAGTAAGAATGTTCTTCCACCTTGACCTTCTCAGATAAGTGACCACTGGCTGGTCTTAATAGTATATGTATGTGACTGTTCTTTGACTGTGTGCAGTGAAGCCGTATGAATTGTGAAGGGTTCTTGCGTGTGCAGCTGAAGTAATCTGAGCATCAGTTTTACAGTGCAGTTGTTTGATACTAATTGTGCATGGAAATTCCTCACCATATTGGAGACCTTGTGATGCATATTTATGAATGGACAGGAAGGCTGGTGGTTCTTCCAAAGAACTTCTTGTCTAAGAGGAAGGTACATTAATAGGAGAAGTAACTTTATGATAAGTAATTTTTAGACTAAATAGTCTCAAAAATGTTGGAGAGGACAGAAAAGGCCACTAGAAAAGAAAAACAGACAAAACAAAGCACTAAACACTAACAAGGTGGAAAAAAATACCGCAACAATGGGAGATGAAGTATTTTTTGAGTAACTTCTCGGTGCCATAACGTAAATCAGCAAAAAGTTCAGTGGCCAAGGTTTATTAAAAAAAAAAAAAATGGATTGCTGGGAGAGGCTGGATTCTTAATATTGAAAATACTAACTTCTATCAGCAGTCTCTGATTATGCTGATCATGAGGTGTTGACTGCCTTAGTGGCTTTCATCATGTCTTTCTAAGATGCGAGAGCTATAATGAGTAGCAGCTTGTTTTCTGTGAGTGCTAGAAGACAAGTCACAACACTGCTTCATTCTGATTGTGTTTTTCAGTCAGTAAGTACAGGAAGGTGGTAGAAGATAGAGTGAGATGTTAAAACCCACAGTGTCACCATTATACTACTACCAGTCAATTTTCTCCCAAATGTTTTTTATTTTTTCTTCTGTCCTTCTCTTCATGGGTCCTGTTTGTGTTTGATGGCCTGTTTTTGTGGTTTTTGGTTTGTTTTTTCATTTTGGTGTTTGTTTTTTCCTTTTGACCAACCAAAAAATCCCTCTCAGCTTTCTGGGGATCCTAGCTGAATAAGAGAATCATAAATCCATTGATAACCAGTGTTTTGGAAAGTGACATCTAGCATATGACTGTATCCTGATTTTAAGAGCATATGTTAGCTGTTTGTCATGATTGGTAGTTTTTTCAGAATATTTAAATTCCTCTGCCTAACAATAGCCAGAAATACCTTCTTCCTCTGTTACTTAGTTAGCCAAAGATCATATCCTTTCTTCTCCCGTGCACGTTGTGTCTTTGTTCAATCTGTCATCTCCAGGTACACTACACTTTTGTTTTAGCTGCAGTTGGAAAATCATTTAGATTCTCTACACAGATCAGGATATGACTCTATTAAATGGAGACCAAAAATAATTGTGCTTTTTTTCGCATGTTGTTAGTGGTCAGGTCACTGTTGTATATGATTAGATAAACTTAACAGCATCTCTTCTTCCTATATATCTGTCTGTAACATTAAAAACTTAGTGAGATTCCTTCTATTTTGCTTCCAGGGGGTCTCGGAGCAAGGCGTTATTTGTCTTGTCATATTGATTGGAATAGTAGCTTAGACTCGCTAAAGGTTGTGTAAGATACACTGTTATCCTGTTTGGCTCTTTGCTGTTGATCATCAGATGTCTATAACTAGAGCTCTCTCTCTCGAGTTTTTTTTGTTTGTTACACTATTCCTTCTTTAACAGGAGGGAAAGGGTGGTGTATCAAGAAAGCACATAAACATTTAAGGTATGCTATATGTGTGAATATAAAATCCCCATTTCTCTGTCTCATGAGCATGCACATGCTTATCACTGAAGATGTATATTGATACATCCCAAGTGATTCTAAACCTGGCAAGGGAAAAGGTAGGAGAAAGAAGTAAGTGATGACATAATTGGGCCAGTGAAGAAGCTGTAAAATTCCATTTAGCATCCTTTGAAAAAACGTCTGACCCATGTAATACCTTGTTTAGATTAACTCCGAGCTTTCGTTAAACCTCTGTATAGTTGTGTGTAAAGACACGCCAGTATTTTTAAGTCTTTAACCCTGTTCAGTTTTTATAACGCCATTTGCAGCTCTTTCTATGATGAGGGCATGGCCTTTTAAATGTAGTGTGTAGCGTATCTGCTTTGAAAACAGCAAATTTTATTTTTCTTGTATGAACAATTTTTTGATTTACTCTTTGCTTTGATTTAAAAAAAGAGATACTAAAAATAAAGTACTTGGCAGAATGCTATATGGAAAATTACTTTAAAATATTTATTAGAGAGGATACGAATAATGCCATTGTACTTTCTGTATTAAAAACCCCCTCAACAGAAAAAGGTTGTTGTTCTAACTAGTCTTTCTTCTGCCTGATGAGTATGCTGTGGGTGTTTGTATGATTGTAGATTCATCAGCTCTTCTAGTGTTTCAGTGACAAAAAATGCAGGCTGGTTTTTTTTTTTTTGATGTTAAGTATCTTTTTCTTAGCTTTAATCATGTGCTTGTTTTACGGCATGATACTCAAGTAGTTTCTTAGATTTGCAGCATTTTTAAAAATTTTATTCAGTTATTAAATCCAGTAAATTTTAGATATGGTCTTTTGCGCTTATTTTTTTTGTCTCTAGAATTGTAGAAGATTTAACTTATTTTTATGCTTTTGAAACTTAAATATGGAAAAAATATATTTGTTTTTAGAGGAATTATTTTGTGTGGCAAAGTGAGTTTCACGTGTTTCTAGGCAATGCTTTGTTATGCTACAGATGCTTGCAATAAGATTTTTACAGACTTGTATAATTCTTAAGCTATCTGTAAACTGAAAACTTGCTGCAAAATACACTTATTTTTTTCATGTATAAACGCTCCTGTAAGTGAATTTAAAAATAACTTAATCCGAAACATGGTTGAAAAGCAGATTTTGTGAATGAAGGAC
Source organism: Phoeniculus purpureus (assembly GCA_028565055.1). Classification (NCBI taxonomy): domain Eukaryota; kingdom Metazoa; phylum Chordata; class Aves; order Bucerotiformes; family Phoeniculidae; genus Phoeniculus; species Phoeniculus purpureus. The sequence goes on along the minus strand of JAOXOE010000001.1, from coordinate 102,011,461 downwards.
AAGAGAACTAATTGTCTCCTTGTTCTTGACAGCATTTCCTGTAGAGTTGCTTTCATTCTTAAGTCTGATGCAAGTTGTTTTCATGGGTTTGTGCATTTCATCCAACGGTGAAGCAAAAGACAAAGAGAGAAAAGTAAACACGTAAAACTGGCATAGAGTTGTGAAGTATTCCTTATTATCTGACAACCTCTGTTTTCTTTTTGAATAGTAATTAAAAAATCCCTTTACAGCTGGACAAAGCAAAAAAAAAAATGGAGGAACTGTTGTCTGTATAGGATGTATGCTTTGGCTGGTTATTAAGGCTGTGGAGAGGCTGAAGGATTAAAACTGCACGTGAGAGCTGGAAGACTTGTGAACAGCTTTTTAGAATCTCTAGTAGCAGTAATTAGCACTAGCTTGTAAAGAAAGAGTACTGTCAGGAAACTGGATGAGTTTTTCTCTTGTGTGTAAGTATATAGTAAGAAGGCTGATCAGGTACAAAAGAGATATTTACAGATGTATTTGGATATGTGTTGAACATGTAGTAGGTGAACGTGTTAAATTAGAACTGGGAGTTTCAATGAAATGTTATTTTTGATGTGGTAACACTTGACTGCTGCTTTTGATTTTGCAAGCTATTTTAACATTCATACGAACTTTTATTTGTTGTAGGTTTTGGTTTTGTGTATTTGGTGGAAAAGGCAGAAGGTGCTTTTAGCAGGTACTTCACAACGAAGGATTTATGGTGGCTTAGCATAGATGTATAATGGTTTGGGTTTTTTGGTACAGTTCTATACTAAGGGCAGTTCTGTTATCTTCCATTTTTCAGAGTTTTTCAGACTTCCTTCAAAATCTGGCTACCAGTTTGAAAATTGTGTAATTTGAGCTCTTAAGATACTGTCTTTTTAAAAAAGTAACTTCATTTCGTCAATTTGGCTATTTATGGAGTCTTATAGTTAGCCTCAGTAATGGCAAGTCACATCAGTGAAGAGAGAGAGTTGGCAAAAAAATATGGTAGCTGTTGTGTGAGCTTGACAAATCCAGCTTATGTCATCTGATGAAAATAAAATACCATTGACTTGGTTAGCTCTCTGCTCTGATGAAAGAATAGCAAGAAATTTAGGATCTGTGTGTTGCATGCCTGCTTGTCAGCTATAGGTAGCAGTGCCTCTTTGGATGGACCTTTTTCTGATGTCTTCTGTAGCTGCATTGTCTGTGTAACTTGATAATGCTTTGTACTAAGGATTGCTGCAGTGCTTGGTATTGCACTGTCTTTAAAGGCAGGAAGAACCAACAGATTTCAGGGGGTTGTAGAAGCAGTAATTTAGCAGTTAAAATATGGCAGATTGTTTGAGATGCCGAGAAATGTATCCAACTGATAACATGACCCAGAAAATGTTCCTTAGCACTACAGTTTTGGCTGCTCTTTGGAAGTAAGTCTGTTTGTAAGCAGACTAAGTCATCAGTATAGGTATATGTAAAAACAAAAGACTTAAAGGTATTTAATGTTGAAAAGCAATCTTTGTTGCTATTACATTAAGGCTAATATGGAAATTAGAAATTGCCTGACAGTCTGTATATTGGTAGTGAAGTGTTTCAGCCTTTCCGAGATAATGTCACCTAGACAATGCTACAACAGAGAGGAAAATAATTAACACCATCCCCCACTCACCCAAATGAAAAAACAAAAAACTCAGACAGCTCAAAACAATTGATGTGTCTTGAGAAGACGTAAAGGGCACGCAGCACACCTATGCTGCAAGAAACCTGCTGTAATGATGCTGTTCACTTTAGAGCGGGCAATAAAGTAAATAAGACTTTTCAGAGCCATCTCTGTAACAGCTTTGGAAGTAGATCAGCTTGTAAAAGGTAGTAATGCTAGTGTAGTCTTTTATGAGAAGAAACTATATGTGGCTGATTAGCAACATATTAACAGCAAGTATTTGCTGTATGAGATTTTGGGGAACAATTTGTGATGTGGATGTGTGGTTTGGTGTTGTAGTGAAATGTAAAAAAAGTAGAGAAGAATAGTCTTCTAATTGATTTAATGTACTGGTTCTTTTGATTAGTTTATGAGACTAAAATGTGCTCTGTGTAATATGTATTATACTTTAACAAATGATTGAAGACTTATTTTTTAAGAGGATCTATACCTTTCATTTACTGTAGTTGGGCCACCAAAGGCAATGCTATTAAGCAAAACCATGCTTTAACAGCATACTGAGCAAGGACTAAGGGTAAGATTATTCGGTAAATTATTTAATGGTAATGACCACCATAAATAAGGAACTAGTTTATTCTCGATGTCATTGTACAAGAAACCATAACCTAAAGCTAAGATGGAAACAGCTCGAGTGATTGGAGCTCCCACTTTATTTTAGTCTGTTTGGAAGCATTCACAGAGTTAAGAAATTGCATGATGGAAGTGCAGCTTAATTATGGTATCAAATTGGAGCACCTGATCATTCTTCTAGCTTTAATGTCTTGCAATACTTTAATTCTTGGTCTGCCTTTGGAATTTGCTAACAAAGATCGTAATTGTGCTACAGTCAGTGGTAGTGTAGGAACCCTTATCAGTTCATTTTATGCAAGCCTCCAAACACCTATTATACAGTATCAGTGTTTGAAGCAGGATCTGGTTTGTGGCTACAGTTATATGCAAAAGTTTGCATTGTCCACTGAAGCTGGATAGACTTCCTTGAGAGAGATTTAGAGGTTTTAAATGTTTGGCAGGCAGGTGCTATGCAAAGAGTAAAGTGTTGCTCAAGATAGTTAAGCTATTTTATCTTATAGACTAAATGACTTGTTAGTACTTAATAAACAAGGACTTCTGACTACTGTACAGAGATGAAAAAAGATACTCATAGGTCAGATGCCACATTGCATTTTAATAACTGAACTTGTTCACTTTTGTGATTTTTGTTTTTTTACACTTGCAAAGTAAAATCTTCAACGCTTGTTTTGAGTAGAGAAATCTCAACTTTTATCTGAGGAAGCAATGAATTTGTTGCTAAAATTATTTTAAATTATTTTGGCACTATTTTTTGTACATCAGGAGTGATTCTTTAATTTTTTTTTCTACTGCAGTCTTAACTTGCACTTATGGGTCTTGATTTCATCTAAGTAGTTTTAACTTTTTTTAAATTTCAGTTAGTAATTTTCCAGAATTTCACTAGTCTTTTTACCATAATATTTAAAAATCAGAGAAAGTGTACATTGGTCCTAAACACTGCTACTGTAAGTTTAATGTAATACTATACAAATTATTTAAAAACTTTTAAGCTGTGTTATATAAACGTAGGAATATGTTACAGTCTAAGTGTTGCTCCACATCTGCTTCATATATGACGTAAAGCTTTCACCATTCTGTGTGGAAAAATACACTTGTAGGTATGTCTGTACTTGGCCACTTGGGGCAATGTGTGCTATAAATGTGTGTGGGGGGGTTTTGTGTGTAGGTGTTTGTTATAATGTTTTTCAGGTGCTTTAGTGTAGCTTCATATGTTATCTTTGACGATTGGGACATGCATTTATGTATTATAGGCATTCGCGCTTGAATTTCTTATCCAAGTCTGTATTTCTTCATTCAGTATGTGATTAGTGATGGTCTAGAACAGAACACTCAAAGTCAACTTTTCTTTTTTCCACAGAGAATGGCTGCCTAATAAAACTACCCTTCAGTATTAGCCTGCTTTGTTGGGGGCTGTAGGTACAAACTAAAATATGTACAGAGGTGCATTAGTAGAACTAAAGCCTTGTTCACCATTAAAAATTAGAAATCTAAACACATTTTTGAAACTGATTGCTCTCTTTGAAGAGCAACAAACTTTCAAAAAACTGTGTTTCATATTATTTTAATAAAACTTAAGGGGTTTCTTGGTCATCTGTTTATGTACTTTTGAACAACCCATTTCTTTTGAGTGTAGCCAAATAAACAGCTGAAACAGACAGCAGAAGATTCTCCACAAGGTTAAAATAACAGAAGGATATGTATGGGCCTACAGTCTGTTGAAAAAAATAGAAATAGTAATTTGAGTAAGGTATAGATTTGATAGCAACTGTAAGTTGGTTGTGGAGTGTCCTGTAACCTGCTCCTTAAGTATGTTAAACCACTTGACCAGGCACATCGTTTGAGCTGATATGTTACTTAAGTACTTGTCCAGGCTTCTGTTTGTATGCCTGCTTTTTCTTGTTTTTATTTTTTCAGTTGTTTTAATTAGCATCAGTATCCCACAGGAACTTCTCAGGGCTCTGATTTTCTTGGTGTGTAATCAAGATTTAAACTTCTCCAGCATTTGCCTAAGCAGTGTTACCAAAGTAGTGTGCTAAGTGTTAAAGCTATGCTGAAAGCTGCTGAAAATGTGGGTACACAGTCAACAATAGTCTTAGTGTCTTAATGCATTTAATAATAGCTTTTTATTATTTTACTGCGGTGTTGCTCTTAAAGATTAGTTCTGCAGATAATTTCAGCACACAGCGCTATTGGTACATGATTATTTCTGTATCCTCAGTGTTACATTGGGTTCATTCTTGTAAGATCAGAAGGTGCAAATCACATGTAAGTTACACCGTTTTTTGGCAGACATGGGTCAATAACAGTTCTAGTTACTGGTAACAGTGTGTTACTCTTTGGTGCTCACATACCTAGTGAGCAGTCCTTTTAATCTCATAAAGTGTAAGGTTGCTGAATTGAGTATCTTGAGTTGTTCTTGCTTGGTTTAGAAATGGTATTTTTGATTAAATCACTGTAAATACACGTATGGTATGGAAGTAACTTCTAATAGTTTTCAAGTAACTTTGAACTCCCTGTGCAATGTAGAGGGACAAAATGCCTGTCAAGGTGAGAGATAACTTAAATGACTTCTAAGCTTCCTCTGACCTTTACTTCACCCAACTGTGTCACAGTCATGTATAGATAAGAGACTGACATGTTCGACAGTCATAACCTATGTAAAAGAAATTGTAGAAATGAAATAATTGAAAAAGTAAACGTACTAAATTTGTGTTTCTATATATTTAGTGCTGTTGTAGCTAGTAATGTGATTAAAAATAACTCACATATGATTGCTTTGACTTAACTATTGCAAATGCAATTTTGAAATATTTTTCTTTTTAAAGAAGTGCAAGCAAAAGCTTCTCCAGTGGAATCTGAATAGTGATTTACTTGTTATGCTGGGATAAGCATAGCAAAAAGAAACCCACTTCTGTAGCTTTCCTGGAAGATTACTTTCTGTTTGGTAGTTTTACTGGATGTAAGTGTATGTTTCAAAGTATCATAATGTGGTTTTTGTACTTTGTGAAAGGATTCTGTATTTCTCTGACGAAGTCTGTCTGTGGCCTATAAACAGCATTTTAATTCTTACTTCCAGGTTGAGCCTGACAGAAGTGGAATGCTTTAGTTTCCTGTAGAATTTCTTTTAGGGTTTATGCAGCAATCCCTGTCCTATAGAATGGCATGTAAGGGGAAACAGAAGAAATTGGGCTGTTTTATGATTGTCTTATGCATGAAACCTCAGCACTGTGTTAATTCTTGTCGCTCCATGATGTCACCTGCAGTCCAAAATTCTCAAAGTTTGAAGGAGCAATTGCTGCTTTTTATGGTTTCATTTCTTGCATTCTTACAAAATAAAACTGAAAACAAAATAAAAGGAACCATAAGGCAATGACTACATATTTTAAGTGCTTGTTAAATAATTTACTGTAGCACTTGAATTAAAGGTATAAATGTACCTCTTAATCTGAGTGGGGTGATTATGTTAAGAATGGATCAACATATTGCACTGCCAAGCATTTCTTTAGTAGGCCTTAATATCGTAAATTGGGTGAAATGGCAAGTTACTCAAAATGCTTGGAGACTGGTGCAGGGTGAGGATGTGCCTCCACGTTCTTTTCCTTCTTTCTTTCCAAGTTTCTGAGATTCATTCCAATTCTGTAATTGCTTCTGAAAGAGAGCAGTTCCCAAGCATGTGTTTGATTGGAGAAAGAGCAAGGAGGAAAGAAGGTGTGAATGTTTATCATGGTGGTTTTGGTTTTATATTTTTGGTGCTGGAAGGGATTTTAATTTTTGGAATGTATTATAGCTGAGTATATGCAGTTGTTGGCAATACAGCCTCTTTATGGAACAGTGGCTAAAAGGCCTAGCTGAGAGCTGGGGCTCAGCTTTGCTGGCTACTTTATAATAACGACAAGAAAGATTATTCTAAAGAACTTGCTTTCAGATGTCCATATCATTCTGAACTGGTTTTCAGACGAGAAAAAGCAGGCAAAATCTTAAATGTTTCTAATATAAAAATGTAGCTTTATGTAAAGTTACATAGATTTTATGTAGTTTAGTTTTATATAGGTTTTATATAGTTTTATGTAAAAAGCAGAGCAGCAAAGCAAGAGAGTAATCTGTATTCCTGTGGAGATGTACCCTATTAATTACAAAGATGTCATCACTGGAATACTAGTGCCTTGAAAATTGAGTTACCATTTTGTCACAAAGTATGGGTTATCTCCTCTTCAATCTTTCACTAATTCTGCTTTTGGGATGTGTAGGTTCTCAGTGCTGCTTGCTTATGCTGGAGCATGGCAAAGTAATTGAGCAGTCTTGTATTTTGTTGGAAATTAATATGTAAATGGAAGATGATTTGCATGAAGATACTTCCAACTTCCAGCTTCTAGAGTATACTGTGGTGTGTGGAAGGGGGAAAGTAAAAACTATTGTGCTTTAGCAGACAATTGTGGTTTTTTGCATCTGTATAACCCAAAGAATCAAGTATCTGGGAATCTTTAATCTGTATATTTACTATGCAAATAGTTAAAACATTTAGAAAATGTTTTTTTAGTATTTAAGTTACTGGATAAAAGTGTTTCTCTCAAAGTATTGCAAACAGTCCTCTAAAGGATTTTATAAAGCATGTGGAAATTGTGTGAAGTGTTTGTAGGTATTTTCAAGTAGAGGATTGTTTTTATGTTTTATGACATAAAAAGTGATTTTAAAAAAGCCATGCAACCCTCTTTCTTAATACTTTTTTAAATTAGAGAGATGTTTAAGGATGGTTATTCTAAAAAAAAAAAAAATTTCTAATTTAAAAAAGAGTACCATTCTGCTCCAGCCTCCAAACATGATAAACTAAACCATTCTTTCTGCTTCAGGAACCATGTACATCTAAATACAGGCTCTAAACCTTTGTTCTGCTCCTTTCATGATAATGTTGGTATAATGCAACACCTGCAGAACTAGGTTAAGTTTCTCAGACAAAGTTTGGAATGGTGTCTGAGTTCTGGTGCAGCACTGTGTTGTGCTTTTTCCTTGTGTCCAGTTTGGTTTGGGAAAATGAGGCATTCTGATGAGTCTTTGCAGCAGAAGCAATAAGGAAAGTAAGAATAAGGATCAGTTAAATGCTAAAAGTTTGTATGCTGCTAATTTCTCCTGTTAGGTGGCTTTTCCTTTTTGTTTTCATATAGAGTCTCTCTGACTTATTCCAGAAGCCCATTCTGTTGTCCTCACAGGCTAGGTTTGCTTGCTGCTGTTTGGTGCCAGCAGGACATTAGGCCAGTGTTAGGGCCAGTGGCTCTCCTCTTACTTGATGCACACATTGTCCCTAGTAGAATGGAATGAGTTACCTGGTCACTTTTGCCTTCTTAAATATTTTCCACTCTTGCCACTACTACTGTGGTGAATGAATATGTTTAAGAGTTACAGTTATGTTGCCAAGTGTGCCAAAATGATCACTTAGTTTGAGAGTGGACAAACAAAAAGCCCGTAATCTTGTAGATTGTGTGTTTTGATTCTTTGAAAACAGAACACTAACAAGTTAAGGCCTGCCTGTCCTACCACTTCTCAGAATACAGTTGTGGTGGTATTTTGGTTTGGTGTTTTTTTTAATGACTAAAGATGATCTACAAGGATTAGAAGGAATTGAAAATGAAATGACAAAGTAATACCTAAATCAAGAAACAAATGTCTAAAGTTGAATTCTAAAGCTACGTCAGACTTCTGATTGAAACAATGACTCATAAGAAGCCTAATGCTATAATATACTCAATTTTTGTAATTTTCTTCTTGTTTATAATTTAAAGTATAAATGAGTTTAGAACAGGATCTGGTCCTTATGTACCCTCCAATAATTTGATAAGAAGAGGACATAGGTAAAATCACTTCTGTTAGTTTTAAGAAAGGTTTTGTCTCTGGAGCTCACAAAATCCCACAAAACTGGATTGCAATGATATGTTCCTGACTTTACAAAGTAGCAAACGAGGGTGTTCCACACTATCGTAGGTGTAACGGTTGATTTATTAATATCAAAGTATAGGTCAGAAATATCACGTAAGCAAAACAAGATATTAACAGTTTCATTAACAACAAAAACACTCAAAGTCAGTATTTTTCAGGAAGCTGTTCTTGTGCTTAGAATCTATTGGTCAGCACAGCAATGGCTTAAAATAGCATTTTGGATGCTAGCGCACTGGCTTTGGAAACCCATTGGCAAACATCCAGGAGGCTTATAAAAGAAGAAAAATACTTTAAATGTTAAAGGTTCAAAAGGCAGCTTCTGATGTTTAAGTTCTCTACAACTTTAAAATTATATGCTCATTTAACAAAGTACTTGAGAGCAAGCTGAAACCCTGTAAAGACACATTAGGTAGAAACAACTCTTATCAGCAACAGAAAATAAAATAGCTTATAAGAATACAGGTAGGGTAGCTAGCTGTGAAGAATTACTGATGTTGTACTGTTAGCTGTACCTGTGAGGTAAGAAATAATGTTGGATTTTTCTTCTCCCTGTATATTTTCTAACACTTGGTTGTATGTCAGGATACATTGTAAGCTTTCCCAGGCTGGTTCTTTGTAAACATGTAAGTACATTTAGTGGTTATGTGATGGAATTGGTATTGTAGGACCCTGGGGGCACTAGGGGGAGGTTTTGCCTTCAGCAACTGCCTTTTCTGCTCCTCCCAGAGTAATCCTTGGTAGTTACATCCTGCTTTAGGAGACGAAAAGTGCTTTTTGTTGTGGTAACCCCTTTTAGACAACCTGTGAGCAACTCCATTAGCTGTTGCTAATAAATAGGCAAGCATTTAAAATTATCGGGTTTGCAATTTTACTGCCTGTGCTCTGAATAAAATATGTGAAATCCTTCTTGCACTTCCCCTTCCAATTCAGTCAGGTAGGTGCTGTCTTGACAATTAAAAAAAAAAAAAAAAACCAACAAAAAAACCCCCAACCAAGCAGGAACAGGACTGTTCAGCTGGATTCATGCCTTTATGGTCTCATTTGCAACCAAAGCACTATTTTTTGAAGTGTTACCAGGACTCATGAGATCTGGCATTACTCTTTCATAACACTCCATCACAGGACTGGTTGGTTTTTTTTGTAAAGTTTTAAGTAACACTGAGGGGTAACTTGACTGTGACAATTTTGAGAGCATGTTACTTTAGGACTTCCAGATTTCCAGAGTTCCTGGTGCATCAGATGGTCTGCAGATCAGCAAGCATATCAGAGGTCACTAAACCCTACAGCAGACAAGTAATATACGTATTTTTTTCTGATTTTATTTAGAACTTCTGATTTGTAATATATTGGAAATAGCTTTGTTTTCATTATGTCAGTTATCTGTTTTAGTCCATCTAGCAGCAGAATGATTACATATAATAGAAAGTGTGTTTCTTGTGGAGATGAATGTTTGGCTTAGTGCATTTGTGCTTGGGTAAGACTTGATGAAAAGACTGCCATTGTGGGAAGGATTTAAGGCAAAACCTGAGTTAAGCCCCATGTAGTATGTTAGCTGTATATCCGTATTGGTTTTGATCTATAGCACCCATTCCAAGAATCTAACTTCAGGTGCTGGAGGAGGTTGCAGACTTTTCAGGGAGTTACATTTCTATCAAAATGAAACTTCTTGTGTTCCAGCTTGTGCCCCATTGCCCTTTGTCCTATCACTGGGCACAACTGAAAACAACCTGGCACATTCCGCTACAGCCACCCTTCAGGTATCTATAGGCATGGATATAGGACCTTATAGCACTCTTCCAGTACCTAAAGGGGACCTATAGGAGAGCTGGAGAGGGGCTTTTTATGAGGACATCTAGTGATAGGACAAAGGAGAATGGTTTCAAACTGAAAGAGGGTAGATTTAGATTGGATTGTAGGAAAAAGTTTCTCACTGTGAGGTTGGTGAGGCACTGGAACAGGTTGCCCAGGGAGACTGTGGATGCCCACCAGAAGTGGGTTTCAGTTGGGTGGGGCTCTTAGCAACCTAGTCTAGTGAGAGATCTCTCTGCCATGGCTGGGTAGATGGAACTAGATGATCTCTAAGGCCCCTTCCAACCTAAACCATTCTGTGACTTCATCTGTATAATGAAAAAGACAGCAATGAGTAATGCAGGCCAGCATGGCCTTTGAAGATCATTAAAAGCTTGATTTTAGGGGAAAATTATGTTAATGAAGGTGGTTAAGTATCCAGAACATGGAACATAGAATAGGTACTCATAATCCAGACTAAAAGGAGTGTGTTTTTTTTCCAAGAACTCTTTGGGTGGGTAATATTTATAAACACTGTTGTGGAAGGAGGAACAGGTAGGAAAATAAAAGCAAAGTCCATTGGCTGTAAATACATCTTCTTTCTCCAGGCGTTACTCTCTAATAGTATGTGCTGGTTTAGTCCATTATTTTAAGTGTGGTACTTACTCAGTTTTTAGATATATCTGATTAGGTTACATAGCTCCTTTTTCAGAAGTGTTTTCCACATTGCCATTGACAAGGTCTTTTTTTGCTGATTTTCCGAATGTTAATCTTCTTTTTATCTGCCGTATTTATGGTACTGCAGAAGCTTTTTTTAAAAATATGCATGTAAGAATTGTGTGTGTATGTACTGCTACCTGTGTAAAACAGCCTGTATGTGTGATGAACAGTGCAACAGTATAAGGGGCTAAACTGCTCTGAAACAGCTAAATAATTCTGTAGGGCACTGACTGCTGGATTGAGTAAGCTTGTAAATCTAAATTAGTCTAATAGCACAGTACCAGTAATTTTAATAGGTGCCTTTTGCAAAAACTTTTATTATGTGATCAGTTATGATTTCAGCTGAAGAGTTTAAAATATAAAGCATTGGTTAATAGCCTGTGGGGATGGATGCAATGTTATTTCTGCTGGATAAGTATTTAAAGTAAGGTGGTCTTGATGCATTTCTTGGTTCTAAAGTAATTAAAAAGAAGAGTGAAGTGTTGACTCTGTTTTGCCTTTGAAAAGAATTGTCTCCGTTGTTTGGGTTTTGAAAATAATTATGCTTACGTAATTAGGGATTTGATTCATAATTAGGGAGAAAATTATGAACAGAATTGCTGAGTTTGTTATTGCTGATGCTTCACTTTGTCTAATTGATGTGGCTTAAATACTTACAAAGCTGTGTACCAAAATGGTACTGAAGCACTTTAAAGAGGGGAAAAAACCCACATGTAAGTAGAATGTGGATGTAGATAAAATTCAGAAGAGGTCAGAATAGCTCAGTGAGTAATTTGTATAGCGCACATTGCTTTGAAATCAGTCACTTCTGATGTCGGTGTACTTAAATGCAGAAGGCAATATAAACACTTGCATGTTATGTAGATCTCTCCTGAAAAGCTTATGACTCTTGTTAGTGTATGACTTATTTTAAAATGTGAACTGCTAAAATCTGGAAGCTTTAGGGGGTACCAAATGGAAGATAATTTCAGTTATTTGTTTACTAATAAATGCTGTATTTGTTGAATGAGCCTGAAATGCAAGTATTTTGGAGTTGTTTGAATTGATATAGAATATATGAATAGTTCTAAGTTCTGTGGAACCTGATTTTCTGTTTTGGATGATCTGATTCCCTGTGTTTAAGCTTTTCAGTTGCTGCATATTGCATTCCAGCATCAAAACAAGCTGTTAAATACTTTTGTGCTAATGGCTTTTGTCCTTTAAAGGTTAATATAATCAGTGCAAATAATTAAGTGTGTAATAGAATTTTACAAAACTTGCCCAGCACCTGAGGCTTAATGCGTGGAAGTCCAGATTGTGAAGGGAGTTGGACAAACAAGTCTTTTCCTTAACTTTGTAATTGATACTTCATCATTTTTGTGATCCTGCATAGATCTAGGAAGAAGATTCTTAAGATACTTGGAATTTATGATGTGATAGTTATTTCTGTGCTGTATCTAGGCAGTATTAATTTCAAAGCCTTTGACAAATGCTTATTATTTGTAGATATTTGGAACCCATTCTTCCCTGGAAGAAAAAGGGTGATGTAGCCAGGGAGGAATTTTCTATTGGAATTTACTCATAGCTGTTCAAAAACTCATTGAGTTTTTGTACTGCGACTGGTTATTTGTGTTTCTTTCCTTTTTGTCTGAATAGCACTCTAAGGGGCATTAGGAAGAGGGGGAGAAATGTGTGTGAATTGCCATGGTTTGACACAGAATTGTTTATATTAATTCTTTGAACCTCTCATCTGTTTCTTGCACCAGTGGAACCCAAAAATATGAATCTGAATCCCTTGTGGATTTTGATTTTTCACAGCTTTGACTTTTTAGTAGTTTCTGAAACACTTAATGTGATTAAAGTTTTAATAATGTAGCTTTAGCTGAAAAAACATAGTTTTTATTGAAGCGAATGGGATTATTAATGAGTTGTGTTACATTTTGCTACTGTGTTTACAGTATAGTGTTTTCTTTATAATTAATGTGGCTATTAGTTTGTAAGAGCTAGAGCAGATGTCATAGCTTTAGAAATCTCCAAATATTTGATGTTTAAAACTTTATTTTATAATACATAATAAAGAAATCTGACATAATTTCAGAGCTTGGCGCAATTTAAATAAATCACAGTCTTTAAAGTGACTCAGTTGTGTTTACATGACAACTAGGGAGTAACAATTTAGTCTCCTTAATTTTGCTTATGGATTTGAGTAAATGCAACTCAACGCTTATAAACAAAAGAAACCACACCAATGAAAAAAATCATCCTAATATTAATGCTGTAAAAGAGGTGTACATGATTTGGTTTCTTGCTTTTTTAGCTTATTTAGTAATTTTCTCATGTGCTGTCAAATGCAGTGTGGTGTCTCAAAGCACCCTTATGAGAATCTCTATGTCAATTAAAAAATAGTGTACCTGAGTGTTATGTGCTAGCCTTACTCTTACTGGAACTGGCCCTTTGAAGGTTCTGTTTCTGTTCACAAGTCTTTTTATGTCTTCTTGTGTTTTCTGGGTTAAGTCTTACAAATAGATAAGAGGAATTTCATACATTTTCTGGAGCTGTCTCTTGGGTATTCAGTTTCAAAACAAGTAGTTAAATACAGTTATTGCATGGATTCAGGACTGTGTCAGTTGGACAAGAATTTGCCATCTTCAGCAAAGGTTTTGTATTCTGGAAATTGAAACTTTAAGACACAAGTTTTTTTATGTGATGCCCTAGTTTTGCTGTATAAATATTTTTAGTTATGAATCAATAATAGACTGTTCCCATCACAGAAGGTATGGTGTGTTGTCTAGAAGAGGTTCTCAACAAACCAAGACAGACTTCTCCTAAATTGGGACATACCAAATTGTGACATGTGTAAACAAAGTATTGGTTTGATAATGAGGTGCCAGAATGATATGTGAAATATAGTTAGCTAATGGCTCTGTGGCACATTGCACTTCACCAAATGCACAACAGTTTCTGCAAAGAAAAAGCCTCCTTTTAAAAAAAAAATCGTATAGGGTTTGCTGAAGTGTAGCTTCTCTTTTGTCTAATGGAATACAGGTGCTCTCCACCTTTTAAAAAATGGGCAGTTAGAGGGGAAGGTGGTCTGTTGGTTGCAAGTCCTTCAGAGTCTCAGGAATTGGTACACTGGAGCATCTTGCAACTTAGTATTGATATTGTAGCTCCTATCACTAGCTGACCTTGCTTTGAGCCCCACTGTCCAAAAAAACCTGCAAATTTTTCAAGAGAATTGATGTAGCTACTAGTGTACATTCCAGTTTCTTTACCTTTCTTGGTTTGTTGTCTGAATATTTGCCTTCTTCCCTAACCTCTTTTCTTTGTATGAAGGTGCTAGATGGGATGTTTTAGGAAGAGAAAGGAGATGGAGTGAATTCACTGTCATGTTTTATCTCTGATAAGCCCACATTTGTAGCAGTTCATGTTGTCCATATTTGGTTTATTCTAATGCACTATATGATTGTCAGTTTGATTTTAAAAATGGCAAGTTTAGGCAAGTGGTATAATTTGTGTACATTTTTAATTCTTAAGCATTATTATGATGAATATTTATTTGTAATGAATTTAATTTACTACACTGTAGTTCAAGAGAGACAGCACCTACCTTTCTGTAGAATAAATTTTCAAGAAGGTTGATCAGGAAAACTTGTTTCTTTGGTGATCTATAACTAACACTTGCTGGTACTCTTTGTTGTCTTAGAGCCATATAGTGTCCCCTTTCCTGGTTTCTTCAGTCTTGGAATCCATAGTACAGTCAGCAAAACTGCCTGAAATTCAATACTTTGAGGAATTTTTAATTTTGTTAATTCTTTGCGAGACTTCTAAGGAAAGTAGAAGCCTTGGTTTTATTCTCGTGTTCCGAATTTATTTTCACTGGTGCTTGTAGAGGAGGTCAGAAACATGAAATAAACCATAAATTTGGCACAGTATGCTGATCTGCCACTGTCTCTTTGCCAACTCTTCCACTTTTGGTGTTATACTGTTGCCTCGTTGCTTTGGGCAGCAGCCTGTGAGCTTCTGGATGGCTGTCAGCATGTGCAGACTCTAAAATTTCTTCCAGAGGAAGCAGCAGCTAGGTAAGTGTAGACTGTCATACAAGCGGAGAGGCTGTATTAAGTTTGACGCATGCATTTCTGTAAGTCTCAAGGGATCACTAGGCCTAATGAGGTACTTTAGGCCTATTGTTTCCAGATATTCTAGCGCTGGAAAGTTTCTGTTCATCACTTCCCTTTCCTCATTTTGTGTCTTCTGAACTAGTAGGGAAAGTGGACTAAATGCATGGTGGGATGACAAATAACATGCTCAGACTTTCGGTGTACTAGTAATTCACAGATTTTTCTGTGGTTTTACTCTGTCTGGTGAGCAGACCAGAGTGTGTATTCAAGCCAAGAAAATGTAATAGGCATTTCAGTCATTGTTCAGATTTATTCAAACAATTTTTTCCCTGTTTGTGGAATTGCTAAATGGCTTTGGTATGTAACTCCAGGCAAACCAAAGGTGGAAGAACCGGTCAACTGCATGTCCCTCTTCAAAGACCCAGTTTGGAGCCTGATTATTGCCTGTTCATGAACTTCTGTAAAACTTATGGAAAAAGCTAGGAAGCTTATTATGAAACAGGAGAGAAATATCTAAGTCTGTCTTCACTTTCCCAGCTCTTATATTTTGGGGTCTAATTGTATTACTATGACAACAGGAGTTTGGCACATTATAAGTTTGGTTTCTCATTTCATATTTATGATATACTAGTGTTACGGCTCAGAAGTTGCCAGTATTTCAGTTATAACCCTCAATGTATGTTGGTGAAAAGGAAACCAAGTCTAAAGCTAGTGTAAGGAAAAACTAACCAGTGATTGTAGCCTCCTAGTTGAGTTAGCATGAAACACTCTATTGCATTTCTGTTGCAGTTTTAGAGTTTTAGGTTGAGAACGACCAAATTCTTTTTAACTAAACTTTTAGCTAAGCCTTTTTTAATGTTGTTTTTTTTTTTAAGAGAGTATTCAATACCTTTCATAAATTTTCTTTTGTTTCTATGGAAATACTTTGGACTTTAGTTTGTGTTAGGTAACCCCAAAAAGTATGATATGTAGTGAAGGGCGTTTGGTCCTCCCCAACCCAAGACAATTGGGAAGAAACGCTTATTCCAGTGTAGTTCTGTTGTAGTTTTGACTCAATATATTGCATTCCATTTTATTGCAGCTTCATGTTCTCATAAAAGTTTTTTGGTTTTAGCTGGTCCTCTGATTAGTCTCTTGGAGTGGATTTATTCTAGCACAGACTGGTCTTACTTCATACTTTTCTAAAACACACTTGTATTGGTGGTCTCAAAGGAAGAATGCTCCTGAAACTCAGCCAAGGATACTTCAAACTGTGCACTCAAAATGATTTGCAGTTGGAAAACACTTTCAAAACATTTGTCTGTGCTTTAGTTGGTTAAAGGGGAAGAGATTTCTGAAATGCTGAGTACATAAAAACTGGGAACTTAATGTTCTTCCTCAGTAGAGGCAATTAAAAGTGTGGGGGAGAAGCAATTATATCTATGGCAAAATATGCTTGACAGGGTCTAATTCCTTCTGAGTACTTGCTTGCCAGTGCTGGTAAGTGCTAATGTATTCATTGGTAATGCAAAAAAGGTGTGCGTACAAATTTCAAGTTAAAATGATATTAAAATTCTGAGCTGCAAGTTCACCTCATTGAGATATGGCACAAATAAGAATGCATATTGCTTACAAGTTTTGAAGACTGAAAGTTATCTTTCTGAGAATCCCTCTACTTTGTTTAAACCTTGATAATCTGATTTCCCAAAATTTCCATGGTAAATTTTCATGCTTTCTATTAATTTGTTTAGTGTGCCTTTGTTTCTGTGCTTAGTGATACTTTTAAACCTCTTTGCACAATGATGCCAAACATTTTGATACCATCCTTCATACAGCATAGACTAGTAAAATTTGAAGTAATCACAAAATATCTTTTGCCAGCTTTGCATATCATTTAGAAATAGAAATTCTAACATTAGCAGCTTTCTTATCAAGTGCTTTTAATAAATATTCTTGCAAGTAGACATTGTTAGATACTAGAATGACTCTTACTATTTTGTTTGACAAGTAACTATTTAACAAACTGGTTTTGAACAGTGTTTAAAAAAAAAAAAAAAACAGACCAAACCCAAAAAACATATAGGCTTGCATCAGATTGAGGGGGGGGGGAAAAACCAAGCTGAATTGTGCTTAAAAATAGCATGGCTGATGCAATAGTGAGACTAATGTTGAAGCCTGAGTATTATACCCATAACACTGACTCCGATCCTGCCAGTGGCTTCATAAGGGAAGTTAGCACTTTAAGAGCATTCAAGTCAGTGGTGTTTACTCCAGTCAGTAGTTCTGCTGTAGGGAGAGTGTAGGATGTAGGAATTAAGATTAGACTTTGAAGTCTGCTTTTCTCCCTCCAGATATTTTTGTTTATTATTAGAGAAACAAAGTTCCTTGAGTACTGGAGTTTGTAGGGCTTCTAGGGATTTTTGTCAGAAGTCTTCTTGACTGTGGCATTGCATTTATTGTATTTCTTTTGCCATGCTGCTTCCCTCTGCTCCCAGAAACTTTAGTGCTCCTTACATCTCTTTCCTCCACCTTTCTACAATGTAGTTTCCCTTTTGCTTTGTGTATTTTGTCTTACTGGCTGCTTGAAAATAAACTGGTCTCTCAGCTTGCAATGTGCTACTAGGGTAACTGGTTGTTGTTGGTCAGAATAAGTAATGTTGGAGGTGCCTCTTGTCATTTCTTGCCCTGTGCTTGTGGACGCAGAAATGAGGCTGTGCCCATCTACTCTTGCGATGCTCTCCTATTCTTCAAGTTGTCAAACTGGATTTAAATTGAACATGGCTTCAAGAGTTTTGTAGCAAACACACAGCAGGAAAGCTGAGTTTACAGTTGCCTTCTTATTTTTTTTTTGAAGACTCAATCAAAATTGAGATAGACCTATGTATAGTAAGTGCTAATCTTGTGTAATCTGGTTTATTATTGAAAACCATTTACATGTAATAACTAGAAATTTGAAAATTTATGAGTTTTTAAACTGTGTGTGTAAACTAATTTCTAGTAAACTTTAGTCATTTACTAAACCAAATTAGTATTTCTAGTAAAATGTGAAGATAAGATTATTGTTTTAATAGCAATGAGACCTATTCATATACCTTCTAGCTTTTCACATTTAACATTAGCTGCAATTCTGAAATGGATCATTAAGCTTGCATGAACTTGGCTTCCTCATAGTAACTCTGGTTCCTCCCACTGATCTGTGTACTTTATGTGGCGATAGATTAACGACGTCCTTGTCCATAGTGTTGTGTTTTTACCTCAGATTAGCTTTGTTTACACTATATATTCATGTTCCAAATGAACACATAGTAGTTTCTTTGCTTCATGGTAAGTAGAAAACAGGGTAGTCAGATAATACTGACGTCTATGATTGTAGCTGCTAAATTGACATATTTTTTCCCCATTAATATTTAGGACACTATTCTCACTACAAAGACCCATTCATGTCTTCCTTCCCCACCCATTACCCAGAATGCAGTAACATAACATATCCTTTCCCTCTTCTTATTCTGAATAATGTTAAGACTTGCATTTTGTCTCTTTCCCTTTAAAATACTTACATTTACTCAGTGTCTTTTAATGTGTTCATTAAGTTAAAGATTCGTCATGTGTTCATGTACTTTTTTTGATCTATACTCAGTAGAATTTTGCTACTCTTAAAGAACTCTAGGTAATGTGGAGTTCAAAAATCTGTGTAGTCCAGTTAATGATTCATTTCCTTAAAGGCTGAGGTTATGGTTGAATTGTTTTTTCAAGAATGATCTGCCATTGTACATGCTCAAATGGGCGTTCAAGTGATTCCATTGGAGTTGTGGAGTACACTCTTCTCCATGCCCTCCTCTGTCCTACCCAGTGCTCTCTGCTCCCAGTTTGAAGCTGGGAAGCATTTTTCATACTGCTTTGAATGGAGAACTGCATTAAGTATGAAAACTATTACTTGATTGAAATAACGAGACCATTGATATTTTGATAGTGCATTTGTGTTTTTTTTTACTGCACTCCTTTTTTTCTGTGTAAGTATTTTAAATGCACAAGAAACAAAGGAAAATATGGAGTTGTAATATCGAGCTACATTGATGGAAAAAGCAAACTTAGATTAGCATAGGCTTGAATGTGCCATGTTTCTATAACTTGCATTCAGTTAATATGAAAAAAAGTTTTAATGCTGTAGAGCAGTGTGGTATCTAGTACTCATGCAAATACTTCCTGTAGTTTCTCTCCAACAAAGTTGTGCAGTTGCCTGTGCACGTGTCATTAGAATGCATTTTATTTGGTACTGTGTATGATTCTTCTGTCATTCAGGCTTCTTAAATATGCACACATGCTTTATTTTATAAAGTAGAATAAAGGGCTTGACTGGTAAAAGGCAATTCCCTGATGTCTTTAAAAAGCATAATATAAGAGCACCTGGGTTAGGAATAGCAGACTGTATGAGGTCAGCAGTTCTGTTTGAAGAATTCTGTTGAACAAAAGAAGAGAAAATGACTTCTGTTCACTTGTGAAATAACATATATAAAGTAATTTTATTTGCTTGTCCAGCAAATAAAAAAGGAGGAAGAGGGAAACCCCAAACTACTCTTATACAGTATTAAACTCTCGTGTAGTGTGTAAAATGCCCATGAGGATTTCAGTTATGCTGTTATTAAATTATTAAGAATAATCTAAAATGTGGAGAAATAGCTATTTAGAAGAGTAATAACACTTAAAAATACAGTCATTCTCACTTGAATTCTATATAGTGTAATGCTTCATTCTGCAGGCTTTGAGAGAGTGAATTTTGAATACATGCCAAAAATGAAGGGCTTCTAACTGGATGTCTGCATTGCAGTTTTCTTTACATTGACTGTATCAAGCTTTGTCAGGTCTGTGCTTTTCTTTTGAGTGATCTAGAAGATGGGGTTTGACTTACTTTGTGTAACATAGTTTTCTAACTTTGTGTAAGGTAGTTTTCTATTCTAATATGAACTTTCTTGCATGGTAGAAGTAAGGCAGCATGGAATGTGTCTTAGATTATTTTTTTTTTTTTTTTACTCTTTGGTAGCTAGGAAGCCATTAAGGAGAAAATAAAATAGTTAATAGTTAAGAACATTAATGGAGATACCTCTCGGTCCTGCTGCAAACTAAGTTTAGAATTTTGCCTTAAAAAGAAAATATAATGGCAGAACAGATGCTTTGCTGGTCTCTTTAAGGGAGCTGATTTTCGGCAGAAGTATTTTACTAACAACTGTTTTGAGGACACACTGGCCTTTATATTTTGGCAGGGAAATCAAACATAAGGCAATGAATGTAATGCCAAAAGAGAATCATGTCAAGCATATACCTGGTGTATGTTGTTGTCAAACTTGCTTCAAAATAAACTATGAATGGTGTAGATATTAAGCATTTGCAAAAGAGTTCAGTGATGATGCAAATGGTGCTTTTTCCAGGAGGGTTTGTGATGTCTTGCATATTTGCCTGAGTATGCTAGAAGGTCTTTATCTGCCCCAGATTGTGTTTATTTTTGTCAATGAAATCTTATTCAAATGGAGGAAAATGTCCTGTGAGATTCAGTGTATGGTTAAATACTGTCCAACCCAGATCAGTCAGTGGGGAAAGGTTCTATTTTGTTATGGATGTTTGATGTCTATCTTTTACTCTGTTCTGAATAATTATGTGAAAGTGGTAAGCATAGGCTAGAAATAGATCTTTATATGTTTTCATGTGTATTTTTTCTTATATGTGATTTAATACTGGGTTTTTTTCTTGCACACGACCTAAACCAAGTGCTAATATTTCAACAGATACAGAATGACAGTCAAACACTGCACTCTGGTATGCCTGTGAAGAGGCACTGCCAAAGTTAATTGTCTAGTGCAAAAACTGGGAGTTCTGGCTGATGGAAGCAGGTAGGTGTGAAGGTGCTTGCATGGAGAGGAAGATACAGGGACAGCTCATGCTGTTTTACTTAAGCAGAGCCAAATGTTGCTTTATCAAATGGCCTTTGCCTCAGCTGACTTAAGAACTTCTTTATTATAAAACTTGTGGTTGTCTTGTTCCAAGTTATATCTGAGAGAATGATACAATTTTAATTTAATGTGTGATATCAAGACAGTAGTCCAATAAGAAAAGTCAGAAAACCTTCAGAAGACATTTAATTAGCTAATTACAGATAGCACATTTTATCTGGTGATTGCAGTAGAAGGTAATCTAGGATTCATTTTTCATGTACTGCTAGCACCTAAGTAAGAAAAGCTTCATTCTAATCTAAAACTTAACTGACTGCACATGAAACTTGTATCTTGAACCTAAGAGTCAGCCTATATGTTGCAGAGGTGTTGCACGTCATTTGCAAGTCAAGACTAAACTGGTTTGTCTCCACTGTCACCAGCTCCTGTTAGACAAAAATAAACCTTAGTTACATCACACCCTTTTTACTGCTGGAGAACTAACACAACTTACAGTAGCATTTGACATCAGTTGGTGTCTCAGCAGTAACAGTTACTAGAAAACTGTTTTTTTTAAACAGTTTTGCCTATAGAGGTCTTAGTGCTACTGAAAATGAGGAAAGAATCAAGCCTGTTGGTCAGATTGCGTGCTAAATTTGTGAACTCTAGAGTCAGAAAGCTCTTTTAACATTAAAAATGTAGGAATTAGTATTTAATACGGAAAATAATACAAGTGTTCAATTCTAAAATGTGTTTAGAGTCCTTTCCAAAGCAGAACTTCTTAAAACTGATGGCTTTAAAAAAGCTACTAATTTGTTTAGCTTTTATTTTCCAGTGCATCTGTATTGCCATTTATTAACATTAAACTATTAAATGTGAGAAATACAATAAATGAGTGGCATTTCTGCTGTATTTGCGTTCCTAAGAGATCCCAGATACCAGAGGAAGGTCATGAATTAGATAATCAAGGGTCAAAACCTACAGAGAAGTCTTGAGCTATTCTCAGCTGAAAACTCAGTTTAACCTCACCCTACTCCCTCCCCAAAACCCCAAATTGTTGTTGAACAATATGGGAGTCCGTTCTCTTACCATTGCTTATGTGTAGTATTTTAGCTTCCAAGTTCTGCAGATAGACTGGCTGAAAGGCCCTGACCTGGGAACTGTAGGAATTATTTGAAGATTGTATGCTGTGCTCCAGCATACAATGTTGATATGTATGAATGAGAATTCTTCTCACAAGGTAGTATTTTCTATAAGCAACCAATCATTCAGTTTTATACCTCTAATGTTTTCCTACTGCTACATATGTGCCAAGAAATACTGGCTGTGTTTCTCAAGTGCGTGTTGCTATGACAGTTGTGTACAGTTCGGGAGTTCTCTGTCATGCTTACAGAAAAGCTGTAAGTAAACAGTAAACTGGCAGTAAGGAGGAAGTTTCAGAGACTGGTACCTGTGCCAGTCTCAAGCAGGTATTGTCCAGTGCCTTGTCTGAAGATCTTGACGGCACTGTGGAACTCTGTATTTTAGTAAGCTGCTAAAAAAAATGGAACACAAAACATTGCTGCAGAGAGGTAAACACTTCAAAACCAATTTTGAAATTTGGGCAGTCAAAATTCCTGCCATTCTATTTGTTTGCAAGTTTAGCTTTTAATGATGGATTGTGTAACACTTAAGAACACTTTGATCAATGGTTTTGCTGCTGTTTCTCTATCTTAGGGCTTTAAAATTATGCCATATAGTTGTTGTATTGCCCAGCAACTTCCCTTCACTCCTGTGAAGCTCCCTCTTCCCCTTGATGCTCCCCCACCAAAAACCTCCCCCACCCCAAACCAGGAAGTTCTGGGAAATACGTACTTTTGTCCAAAGTCCATAGCTTGGAGTTTAAACAGTCAGCTGTATGTCACTCCTGTTGATACTTTAATGTGCATGTCATGTTGGTACTAGTTTCCAGATGAAAGATGTTTTACTAAAATTTGTTGTTCTTGTAATATTTATTTTGAATAACAGTTCCACTGGATGCTGGTGCATAGATCCTGCAGTGGGTTTGCAGCCTGCACGTATTTCTAGAGGTATGACTAATGGCAGAAGGGCAACAACTACTTAATCCAGAACAAGTTTCATTTCAGGAGCTGCAAATACTCTATATGCCTAGTTGCACACTTCAAAATAATTGTATGATGCTTTAAAATTACGGTTTGAGGACTGAGAAATAGTTGGCATAGCTGCAAGTAACTTGGATCGAATGTGACAGTTTGCATTTTGTTTCCATGTTTTTCCACATGGACCCTGCAGTTGTTGGAGCTGCAGTACTAGAAATAAAAGAAGTATTGTTGCTTTTATTCTGTATCACTTACCAAATACACAGATTGAGTGTCTTGCTTATTTTGCAGGTGGTACTCTGTAGAATTTACTCATGATTGTTTAAACTTTTCTTTCCTGGCTGTCGAGCTTCTGCTCACCGATGCAGAAAAGTGAGGATTGTTCTTCACTGATTCTAGAGTTAGTGGGTGTTGGTGAAACATGCCATGTAGATAAGGCACACAGAAGAAAGCACTAGAGGGAGTTTTCCTCCCAGAAAACTTTCAAGTCTATCAACAGTCAAGTCATGATGGGAAGACATTGCAGAGATACCTTCCTTTGCCCAAAGGAGATGAGAACATTGATTACAGGATTCCTTACAGTCTTCTGTACACTCACAAACAACTACTGGTGCTTTTCATGACTTCATCTATATCTGAAGATCATCAACACGTGGTGTTCTTGTGTCATCACAGCTATAATTTCTTCCTGCTTCAACTAGAAGGATCTCATCACAGCCTGCACCTGAAGTAAATCAGCGAACTCTGCTATATGGAGACTGAGAAGAGCTGGCTTAACATCCCATCTTGATAGAGTGAATCACTTCTAATGATTGATGTAAGGCAACAAAAAAACCCCTCTCCAAATTCCGATAAGATCGGTGGATGATCTGTTCTAGAACTCTCTTCCATTGTTTCAAATCTTTAAAAGAGTGAAGGAGTATTTATTACCATTTAGCATCTCAAAATGCAGAAATATTAGTTGTTTCAGTCTAAAATACATACCTGTATGTAGGCATCAGACTAGAGTTTTTGATAGCTAGAACACAAAAATATTACCGACTTCATTGTTTAGAGTTCAAGGCAAGTCAATTTAAGGGGAGAAAGAGCTGCAAAAATGTAAAAACTGCCAGTAAAATCTTGTCTTTCTTGGAAAATGAGGAGTACTTGATGTAAGGCAAGGAATTTAAAAGCAAGTTATTGCTAACAGGAAGTTTCACATTGATCTTCCAGAAACTGTTTTGTTCTTCAGCTATTTCCCTGGAGAAAACACCAGTGGACAGAGTCCTCGTAAATGTGTATTTTTTTCCTCTTAAATTTTACATTGGGCCTTCATGTCGTCTCATGAACTGCTACAGTGAATAGAGTATGACCAAGTAATTCTTTCTTCTACACCTTTGAAACTTCAGAGGTGATTTCTTACTGTGTAGTATATTGTAGGTGATCTGGAGACTTTTTCCAGTTAATGTGATCTTCGCCTGGTGAAAGAGGCTTTCTCAAAGGCAGCCTTATCTTGATATTACAGAGGCCCTAGGCAGATTCCTGTTTGAAAGGAACCTGCAACAAGCTGGATCATGCTGCTTGATCAGGGTGGATTTGCTCTGATACCTTCCATTACTTTCAGCTGGAAAATAATATTGACTTTGGAAGTGCTAGTAGTGTTTGTAGTCTTCAATGCATTAGCTTAGTTTAAGCCTGTAGTGCTGAATACAGCATTGTAGTTATGAATTGTAAGGAGGAAGTATTAGCAGCTTGAAAGGTTTCTAAGATTCCAGACACAGCAAGTTACCTAGTGAAAAAAAAAAAACCCTTTTTGATCACAAGGGAATCTTGAGAAGAAATGTACTTTCAGTTATACTGTCTTTTTATGATTGTTTCTTAGCCATCATGTACAAAGCAGTAGAAATTTGCACTGAAAATGCTCAGTATTATTCTTTATTTTCTTCTATTTTTATCTTGTATCCTCTACCTTACTGGAAGAGGAAAGCATAAACGTCATCCTGGAGAGATCCATTGGCTGAGAACATTTATGTATAAGCTGGTCTGTTATACTTTCCAAACAGAAACAACTTGTTTCAAAAAACATGCCTGTGGGATGAAAAGGCTAAACCAGACTTTTTAATCTTTAGAAGTTGATCTGAAATAATGAGAAAAAAGCAAGTTTTTGTTAAGCTGAAAGATGAGGAAACACATCTTGGTCTCATGTTGCTGAAAAATCATGAGAATCCACTAGAAGATGATCGTACGGTATTTCTATGGAACAGTCTTGCTGTTCAGAGCAAGCCCTCTTCCCTTAGATTGAGAGTAATCAAGAAGCAGGGTATTTTTCTGCATGCCCAAGCAGTTTATCTAGAGTAAGCTTCCTGGTTCTTCTGTTTTAATTACTGTAGGATATTAGCTTCTGTCCTTTATACTTTTATGAGGAAAAAAAGATGAAATTTTCCTGTCTCCTACTATAACTGAAAAATTAAGATGCCTTTTAAAAAATGTTAATTGCTGTGGTTTTATTGACAAAAAACCTCACTTTTTTACAACTTCTTGTATTATTTGGAGCATGATGAAATAAAGTTTCTTTAAGGAAGAAAAACCTTATGATTGGAGGACACATGAGATACCTAACCACATAGAGCTATTCTGTTGAGGTATGTGCTCTAAAGGAGAGGGTGAAGAAATGCCATTAGAATTGCCCCAAAATGAATGAAGTTACATCTAAATAATGAATAGTATACTTTTCTGGTTAACTGTTGGATCACACTCTACCTGATGTCTTGATGAGAGTAATGAAGAGCACTGCAAGTAAAATGTTAGTGCCTCATCTGAGGCACACAGCTCAACAGCTACCTTACATGCAAATACCAGACCCTGTTACTGTTGTGCGGAAGATGCTGCAACCAGTAAAAGCATACATGGGGCAGCTTTAAGTCCAGTGATTGCTACTTCTGTTTTGTTGCATGTTGGCTCCATGCTACTGATAAAGTTTCACAGGAGTCAACTTCAAGATTTCTGAAGAAGGAAATGTCATCTTTCTTAGGCATTATGTATTTGTTTTTTGTGACAATTAAATCCTGGGAGATGTAGGTTTTTGGGTAAATAAGCAGAATAATTTAGAAATTCAGAAACCTGATCCAGGAATGTGGATAGGTTCTTATCTTGCCCATCAATCATAGCCTGTCTAGGTTTAGCCAGAGGTTGTCACTGAAGCATTACATTGCTGACAGTGTTTGATCAATGTGATTTTGCAGGCAGAGTCAAAGACTTTGAGATTGGAGTAAGGCTTTTACAGAGTAGTAGTGGATAGGGTTAGGAGGTCACTGGTGAGGGAGACGTTCAGGTAAGTATGATTGTTTCTTCTTAAAGAGATTATGGGGAGACGTTCACTGCATTGCAATAGATGCCATTTTTAATTCACTTGAGATAAAGTGAACAGAAGAATTTGGAATTTTTTTTCCAAGAAATGAGCACTTAATTTTTAATTCTTTTTTGTTCCGCGTGCATCAACTTGTAACAAGCAGAGAGAACTTTCTGGACAAAACACCTTATGATCGATCTCATCTATTGGTAGATGTCTTAAAAGTCTTGAAAGTTCATAGCTCAACACTTTTTGAATTTTTTATTTGGCATCAGAGCATGAAAAAAACCTGCATGTCTAGTATTCATCTCTTGTCATCCTCCCCTATTGCAGTGACTATGTGTATGTCTCTGTGTGGCAGAAAATGAGGGAATGTAGATCATTATTCAAGAAGTTACCAACTAGCACTTTTCCTTCCCCTCCAGTCTTTCTGCCTCCCTATCCTGGAAGTATGGAGTCCCTGCCTCAGCCTACGGCCTCATTCTTTTTCCAGCTGCCCACAAAAGTAAAGAACCAGTGTGAATGTTTGAAGAAAGAATCCACTCAGAGGACTGAGTATCAAGCAAAAGCTCCAGGTTGCAGACTCAGAAAGAAACTTCCTTTGGGGAAGGATCTGCTTCCAGGATTTGCTCGTCTCTTTTTCCTTGGGCAAACAGAGTTCTTGAAGCAAACAACAGGGTTGCAGGTAGGTAGGGCCCCTTTGAACTGCCATCCACTCAGGTGTGAAGGATGGACTTTATGCTGTTTATGCTTTTTTTTGTTGATGTTGTCTTCCACTTCTTAAGCTGAGAAGAGGGAGTGTGAACAGGTTAAAGAAAAAAAAACACATGGGGGAGAGAGAGAGAGAGGAGAAAAAAATATCCTGGCACTGGAAAGAATGCTCTTTATGCCTCCGAAAGCTTCCTGTCCCTGGGTCATATTTGTACTTCAGTTCTTTGAAGCACTAAAGCTATTCTTCGTCTGACCTTTCTCTAGACAGGAGACCAAGTCATGAGCAGAAAGCAGTGGCTGGGGCAAAGTAAACTGTGGCCCATACATGGCCCGTAGCCACACAATTTTCCTCTCCTCCCTGTCTCTTTACACCAGTGCTGAATTTGAACGCGCAGGAAGGTGGAGGCAGCCAAATGGATTTGAAATCAAACCTGATTCCCAGCACTGAAAAAATTCCCTAGTTTTAAATGTGTAAATACGTTCTTCCTTCAAAGGAGCCTGTGGCTGCTGGGTTTAACTCTGTTTGTCCGAGTGATGGAAATAGACTGGAACACTCTGATTTAAGGGGATGTGCTACTAACCCTCATGATCAGCAATCCCACAGGCCCAGAGGAGGGGAATCAGTAGAATCAGCTCAGGTAAATTCTGCCTTTCTCGCTTCACGCTGTGCAGAGCAACAGCGTCTTTCTTGCAAACATCAGTAGCCCACAGTCAGACCTTTCTTTCTCCAGCAGTGTCATTGTTGGCACAGGAAGTTTATTCTAAATTTCCTTTTGATTTTGAGCAGAAGGAATCACTTGAAAACTGGCAGTGAAGTTCTAAAGATATTTTACCAGTTCCTCTTTCATGCTGAGTTGAAGTCATTTGGAACTATGTTACATGCATTATTACTTTGGTGCATCTTGTGACTCTTCTCTCCCTCTTCATTCCCTCCAAATTCCTTCAGGACACCTTCTAACCTTTATACTGCATCACAAGCCTTCAGCAGAAGATCTTGAGAGCCATTTATGTTGCTGGAAGATGACTGGGTTTGGATCTTGACCTTCCTTAAACAGGATCTCCTGACAAAAGTGGGATTGGGAAAGAAATGACTCCTTTTTCCATCACAGAGAGCCACCCTAGAAATGGAGGCCTAGGCAGAAAACTACTTCTAACGCATCATTCTTTAGGAAATTTGTTTGGCCTCTCCTGGTCCTTTGTTACAATGTTATGAAGATGTCTTCTATAAAACCTAAACCTGGCATCTTCCTATCTGAAGACCAAGTCAGTAAGAGTTTACAGGTCTAACTAACCATGTGATCGGATCTTTCTGTCCCCTGCATAGGAGATGCCACGTGAATCTGTGAAACAGGGTTCTGCTGTGGTTTCGACTGTTACATTTGTAAAGTCTTTTCTACTCATAGTCTGTTTTAATGATTAGAAGTAATAAAGCTGCTTGTGAAAATGGTATTTAATTAGGCATCTACCTCTCCAGCTTTACCTGTAAACAGGTTTCAGCCAAAATTTCAAAATGACAATATTGGAAGTGCTGAATCTTTTGAGGTTTTCTATGGTTTTATGCTCAGAAAAGGAAAGTGTTGAAAGCTGTGAAAGTGGAAAAACATAGATCTGAGTGAAAAGTGTCTCTGTTAGAAAGCAGAAAGCTTTGAATTGTTTTCTCCCTAAGGGATTCTATAGCCAAACTTAACTAAAGATCTTCTGAGATCTCAAATAAAAACCTTATGTTTGGCAGTAGTGAACAATGCACACGCATGCCTGTGTACTTTTGTTCTTTTTGCTGTAGGAAATTAGTTTTGAAGAATGGGACTGACTTTTTAATGTTCAGATTAGGCAAGAGGAAAGCTGTGTTCTGAGTGTGAGAATGGATGGCAGGAGGGTGAACTGGGCCCTCTGGCAATAGGTAAAGAGCACTTTTGTTTTCCTGCTTTCTGCTTTTGGCAGTTGGAGTAAATTAGTCAGATGCTTGTGCTTGAATCCAGTTGATTTCTGAAATCAGTTAAAACGAAATGGTCATTTTTAACTAATGCCTACATCTTTCATAAACTTCACCAGTGTATTTAAATTTTTGAGCAGTCTTAACTTAGCCCTGAGGCTACTGCTTCATGGCAGTTGAGACTTCTTACTATGCATTGCAGTCTTAGTGCATTCTAAAAGTAATTTCTTTAGATGGTGCTTTTTAAGTACATACTTACATAGCGAGCCATTTTTGCTGGACTTTCTGAAACCTGGCACTCCGTTGGGTGGCTTTTTAATACATTTTTCCCTGTGAATATCAAGTGTCTTTGTCTTGCTGCTTCTGTGGTTATTGAGTAAAATGCTAAATTTCTGACATGGTATTTTTAGAAAACTGATGGTCAGATGTGTGTGTTTAAACTGTGCAACTGCAGTAACACTTGTGAACTTTGGAGTTTCAAGAGAAATCAGTTTAATGTATCAAATTCAATATTTTATTCAACGTTAAATATGCGGAAATATGTACGTGATGGCCTTAACATTGAGGTGCAACTGTTACAGAGGTGTATTGTGTGCTGAATAGGAGTAATGTAGAGGTTATAAACAGAAGATCTGTGAGCCTCAGAAATAAGTACTAACACCTGTGACTAGAGAGCCGTGTCAGCAGTGCTTTTAGTTGGAAATACCTGTTTGTCTAATCTAGTCCATTTAAGTTTTGATATCTCTTGTGCTTTACTTGATACATGCCTTAGCCACAGTTTTTGGTAATTTTGTTCTGTAGTATAAGGTAAATTTAAGACCATCACAGACTTGAACACTAAACATTTACAGTAAAATAACAGGGGTACTGAGAGCTGTTTCTGATGTTACTGTCTCAGTTGCTAAAATGACTTCCCTCACCACTGCAAATAGAAACAAACCCAAACCAAAAAAACTGTTGCTATTCTACAGTCAGTATTTTGATACTACTTGTCTATCAGCGTTGTGTTAGCATATTACTATAATGGTCTGAATTTTACAGCTGGAATCCTGGGTTCTTGATACGTCTTTAGAGCAGTAACTCCTGCCTTTGTGTTATAAAATAATAAAAATGTCTAAAACTATTTTCTTCTTGCTTATATTGTACTTAACGTAATTGTACAAGTATTGAGTGACGCTTCTGACTGATTGTAGAATGCCAAGAAACCTGGAAAGACACTGTGTAATTTTAAAGGTTATTAAGCCACAGTACTAACAGAATTTCCCAACGTAGACTTATAGTGCTCCTATATTCTTCATTCTATTCCTTTTAAGATTCCTTGAGCATTTGAGCTACCTAACTCTGTGTAATCCTTACATCTTGTTGATCAGATGCCAGCTCTTCCTAATTGTTTCATGGGCAGTCAATAAAATCCTGGCTGTTGACAGCTCCATTTTTTTCTGTCCCAGAAAAGCTGTCTTATTTAACCTGAAAGATTGCTTTCTTCTTTCCGTCTTCTATCCACCCTCTGTGGCTTCTGTTGCAACTCTTTCTGTGTTAAAGTGATGTTTTGAGAGTGAGGAAGTATTCTGTAAAGATTGGGAAGCATACGTAAAAATTCTGTAATGTTGCTACTTCAACCAGAGCTAAACCTGTCATTTGTGTGAGAGAAACTTTGTCAGTTTTGAGTAGTTTAAGAAGGGGAGTTCAAGAGATGTTTCAAAAAATGTTTTCCTTTTGTAAATCAGAAAACTACATTAGTTCTCATTTATTGAGAATGAAAAGCATAGGGTATGTATTCCCCTGCTTTGCAGTGGGGGAAATGGGTACCAAAACATAAACAGTTTACTGTGAGAATCTGAAAGCCAGACTGGTTCCATCAGCAGTGGAGTGCTCTAAGTTGGATTTCATCATCCCAGTCCTTTTTGCAGGGCAATAGGATTTGATCAGGTACCAGTGCCAAAAATTCTCTCTCAGCTCTTTTTTTGTTGAAAAAAGTAGATCAATCCGTTGGTTTGCCAGACCTCTTTTATGTACCCCTGCAAGACTGAATATGATGTAGGGATTTACTTAGAAAAGTACTTCTAATTGAAAACTGGAAAAAGGCATTCTCTGAAAATAATGGTAACAAATGATTGAACACTTCCAGTTTTGTTTCTTGCATGGACTATGAAGACTTGGCCGCTGCACAGCTCCTAAGCTAGGTCTGTAAGTTGATCAAGTCAGCAGTGTGAGGTGAGTTGGTGGGTTGTCACAGGAATTGTTGGATTTTCCTACTTAAGCTGGATTGTCTAAACGGCATGGAAAGCATGAAGAATTAAATATTTTAAAAGTGGTTGGAAGACCATTATTAAATTAATGCTTCTTTTATTGATGACAGTGATAGTTCCTTGATCACTTGCTAATTTATTAAGAATATAAAGTTGCTGTCCTATATTGTTTCACTTCTGTGATCCCGTGTCATACTTGGGTCATTTTCTCTCTCCCTGGTAGAAACTGATGTTACTTGTTTTTCTTATGTGCTGAGTTATGTCGAGGTCAGGAAAATGAGTGAGATTCAGACTTGTATACCTGAATAGTAAGTGGATATCACTTGCATAAGGCAAAATAGTTTTGTTTGTCCTGATGGACAGTTATAAGAGAGTGTGCAGAGAGGCAGATAGCT
Source organism: Phoeniculus purpureus (assembly GCA_028565055.1). NCBI lineage: Eukaryota > Metazoa > Chordata > Aves > Bucerotiformes > Phoeniculidae > Phoeniculus > Phoeniculus purpureus. Next base: position 101,980,041 of record JAOXOE010000001.1, on the reverse strand, counting down.
TAGAGTGGTTTTCTTATACATAACAGCTACTCTATCTGTAATTCTGAAGTAAATAATTTTTTCATTATTTGTTCAAATGTTATGGTTATAAGTGTATTTAATGTGATCGTAATTGGTTTTTGAAGATTCAAATGTGATTTAGATTGCCCCAAAATTTGGCTTTGTGCTGACTTGTACTGAGGTTCAGTTATTGGATGGAATTACCTCATTCAGAACCCACATTAAAAGTAAAGCAGATAATAACACAGAAAGATTGCCAACAAATGTAAGGTGATAATCGCAAAATGCACTCTTCAGAAATTAGTAAAACTTAAATAATTTTTAGAATTACTGGCATGGCATATAGGAATATGTGCTCACACTTTAGTTTTAGCAGTTTTGGTGAAAAGTGAAAAGACTTGTCAAACAACACTATAAAGAAATTGTAGCTTAAATGATTTTTCTGCAGCTTATGTGTTTTTACCTGCATGTTATCTTAATTAAAATTGGCTTAGCTGCTCAGGCAACATGAGCTTGCAAACTTCTTACTCTTGTTGGTAGGAAAGCTTTGTTAAAAACACTGTAAAATACGTTGTATTCTGTACTCCTTGTGTTGTGCCACAGGAAGAATGGAAAGACTGTTTGGACACGAAATTTTTCAGAAATTATTGACAAGTAATGGATTTTTAACCTGTTTTGTCAAAGTTTTGTTGCCTATGGCTTGGGGAAGGCTTAAGGAAATCTTATCTACTTGAACTAGATAAGTTTGTGTTCTCATTCATTATGTTGCCCCACAGTTGTATATTCTGGCAGTTACCAGTAAGGAAGGGTGTAACAGAAGGCTAGGAAATACTGTTTAATGTGGGATATAAGTGAACTAGCAGGTGAATGTAAAACATGAATCTGAGAAATGATGGAAACTGCATTGAACACATAAGCCATGACTTGGGAAAGCATCCTTATCCATCCAGGCATTTCAGGGGAATTTTCACACATCTGCTGATGGCATGTGCTTAGAAATGTTCCCAATAGTAAAAGCTTGAAATTTTTTTTTAGATGTCTTCCTGGTCTCTGGTAATACTTTGCATTAGATGAGAAAGCATTAATAATTTGCAAAAATTTAAAGTACATGTGTAAACAGGATAGATATGAAATCAGGCTGAAGCACATTAAGTGAAGAACAGCTTATTTTGGTACAGTTGTGTATGGGTGGGATGTTCCTGGGTGATTTCAAAGCAACAGAGAAATTGAGGCTCGATCAGATACTGGAGCAGCACAGGAATTGAACTATCAAGTAGCCAGTTTATGTAGAAAATGCTCTTAACTGGCAGTAGACTTGACTGAAAATCAATTGCAGCAGCTAAGCTTTTCCCCAGTCCCAAGCAATAACATCAGTAAAGTCTGGACTCCTATGGATTTCTAGGTTGTGTGGCTGGGTTTTTTGGTGTCTAATATAAACTGTGAACTCTGATTTGAAACTTTGCTAGGCCATCGGCACTGGTTATTTTTATCACCTAAATGATGTCTGAATAAGTGGAGTTAAGGCTGCAGCTTTTTGTAAGGGGGAAGTATGGACAGCTCAACTAGTCCTTTTATTTTTATATAGCTGTTGAAGTGCTTGCATCTGTTTGGAAACAGTAACCCTCTATTGAATCTGGCTGAAATTAGAAATAGGTTAAAAAAGCTGATAGGGATATGAGAATGTGGATGTTTCGCTTTTCATGCATTAATCTCTTTTTGGTTTTACGACTGTAGCATCTCAGGACACTACTATTTCTCATATGTTGCTTAATTGATGTCTGACCTTTTTAAAACAGTATTTACAAAGCAACTGATGAAATTATTTTCTTTTGAGTATTTTAGGGAACAGTAATGCTTCTGTTACACATTATGCTGAGGAGTGATTTCTGTGTTTGGCATTTTTGTTGCCTTTATAGCTAGACAGGTGTTATCTTTTAAATATCTGTTCCTTCTTTTTAATGCTGAATTTTACCTTTTACTTGCATTCACTTTTGAGGGTTTTCAGGCTTACTGCTGTTGAAAGGATATGCTAGATAGTTTTTAACTTAAGGTAGTGTTTACTTTTTAAGTAGCTCAGAACTGTTGGATTTTTTAAGTAAAACAGTTTTGCATATGAGAAAGGTGAGCAGTAATAGTACAGTCATTCAGAGAATATTTAAGAAATATCAAGGAAACTTTCGTCCCTATATTGGTCCTCACTGTTTTCCAAAATTACTTTGAAGACTCCAGTCTGTCTTTGCTGCTAGCAGTCAAACCAGTGCTTCTAGTGTGGCAGTGCCTGAGCTGCAGGGCATTTTGTTTGCATCTCCAGGTAATCTTAACACCTGAATTCCTGCTTGCAGTTGAATTTAAGGTATTGTTTCAGATCAATTTTCTACTTTCTTTGAAGACTTTTTTTAAAAACAGTAATCTTGTTGGCAACATATGTGTGATGCAAAGGGCTATAGTCCTTGCCTGTTCCTTCCAACTTTGCAAGCTAAACACTTTTTCTTAGGGCCATGTATGAATGAATGAGACAAATCTGGGATCGTCACTTGACTATATGCTTAAGCAGTGAGTGGTTTACTTTGCCACATTTTATCACCCTGAACTACCATCTGTTTTGTGTCCCTCTTGGAGTGCCTACTGTTTCAAAATCTGGCTTCCTCTGCGACTCAGTGTACTTTATAAAGAAACTTTCCTTTCTGCCTTTATGTAAGTAATGAAGTATATGCAAGATGTTATGACTTGACTTTCTGATCATATTTGTTGCTTTGCACAGAGTACAGAATTACAGACTGCAGTTATTTGAGAACCACACATTGTGTAAAGCCTTGTGCATAGTCTTGCTGCTTTGATTGGCATGCGATAGTCAGTTATTCTCATGACACCTCTTCTTGGAACTTTTTTTAATGTAGACTGCACTGGAGTAAGTCATGTAGTGACTGGCTTTCTGCAAGGCAGGTGTTCTCGTTGCCTGAATAAACCTTTTTTTTTTTTTTTTCCTCTGGCTAAAACCAAATACAATAGAACTGCAGGACTCCTGTGTTTCCTCTATAATTTCTGGCACAATCAAGAGATTTACTTACCAGACTACCCCCACACATAGAAGTCTTGTAGAAAAAGCTGTATATTTTGTTGTTTTCAGTATGGCCTGTAACATAATGTATTTCATAAATTAACTCAATACTTAAAAAAAGCTTTAACCTGTATCAAATTACAGGAATTTAACTTTTAGCCTCAAATTACAGTGACTGCCATGTCCTGTGGATGCTTTTCTGTCCCCCCTCAAATCTAAACTTGTCTGTATAATATAATTCAGAATGTTAAGTTTTTCCCTTTTTCTCTCCATGCCAAGTAGGAGACCTTGTTTACTAAAAGTGATCTATGGATCAAATCAGTACAAATTAAGTGCAAACATAAATTAAGTATGTTTTTAAGGCAAGGATTTTTATCTACACTCCAAATTAACTTCAGTTTACTCACTTGCACCCAAAGTTGAAAATTTGTCCCTCAAAATCTAACTTAAGTGTAGACTGTCAGTGTATGTACAATATATGATACAAATACAAAAAGTATATAGTAAAATATAAGTCCAGTATATGATACAAATATTTCTTTTTAATGACATAAAAATACATTTTCAAAGACTAGGAAATTCTGCTCTGTGGTTTTTCCCCACAATGTGAGAGTTTTTTGCAAAAGGAGTGTGAAGCTTTGCATGTGAAGACCACCTACTTTTAGTAAGCCCTCTGCCCTTGTTGCCTAGTTGCTGTCTTATTTATCACCCTTACCTTATTTTTTTCTTTTGATTTGTAGCATTATCTTCCTCCTGTAAAAGTAGAGGAAACATGAATTTTTCTTTTATAGTTAAACATTTTGATGTTTTTGTTTTTTCTTTACTATGTTGTTAGTGACAGCTTCAGCTATGAGTTTGTTAGCCTTTTACTCAAGTAAAGTATCCTTACACGTAAGGAAACGATATATTTTTACTGGTTTATGTAAAAATTTTATGTGCTCATATATAGAAGGAATCTTTCCAACTTAGGAGTGTGGGGAGGTGCATATATATATATACACACAAATGGGTATATATCAGGTTACAAAGGGATCTGTAGTTCAATAGCAATACATTGTGGTTAGGTTTGTTTTTTTTACAGTTTTGGAGATGGTATTCTGTATTGTGAGGTGTTTATATTGCAGTGTATGACCTTTTATATTGCAGAAAAAAAAGATAAATTGAATGCTGGTGCCTTCAAGTTATTTAAAGACCTGCTTCATCACTCTAGAAGCTCATACTGACCTTTAAAATGAAAGCTAAAAACCAAAATAAACTTAAACTAAAGCAAGTAATGTGGTTGTCTGCAGATAGCAGACTAAGATAGTAAGTTTTGGGAGGATTTCAGGCGAAGTGATTCCTCTGGTTATAAGGAGATTGAGTTAAGGATGCAGATGGCTGTTTTTAAAGTGAGGACACTTGAGTGAGAGGATGTAATTTTCTTCAGTCAAAACCAGCTACTTTTGACATCTTTTTAAGTGCTCAGCAAGTTAAAAGTATGAATTTTATGTCAACTCCTAACTCTTGCAGTTGGATTATCAAGTATATTTTTCTGTGCAAATGAGATTGTCTGTGTCCATCTATGTATAAACAGGTATGTATATGTGCTGCTACGGATGGCTTATAGTGTGCTGCAGAATATGAGCTTTGGGGACTTAGAACTTTAGTTTCTTTTTTTTTACTTAGCAAACCTAGCATCTACTCATTAAATAGATAAGCCTTTTAAAATAAATTTCTCCCAGCTTTTCAAAACAATGTTACTGTACTACGTTTATCTAATTTCTGATGGTTCTTCACTAATAAGTATTTGAATGGTTTTGTCCCAACGAGGAACACCACTGCAGCAGTACTGCTCCTTAGTTGCTACATAGGGCTTTTTTTGCCATCTATTACTCCTGTGTGCTGCTTTTTTGACTTGACCTGAATGTGCTTGCCCTGTAAGGGCAGTGAGGTTTAAATGCTGAGCACAGACTGATTAATAAGGCATTAAGGCAGTTAATTCTTTCATTTTAAAATAAAGTATTAATATGGTTTTGGTGATTACTGATTTGCATTTTAAGTAAAAGAGATGGCTTATGTAAGCAGTATGGATTTTGAACCATCTGTGGTTTAAAAAAATTCTGAAGGTTTAAAGAAATAAGTTGCTGAATCTGCTTTTTCATTGTAGCTATTGCAGTGATGAAGAACAGATGCGTTACTCTCTCATGTGAAGATGAAAGTTTGCACTAAGTGTGCAAATCTGGTTCAGAGCAATTGTTTATAAAAGTGGTTTTCTAGAAGAGATTTTTCTATTATTCTATTATTTCCTTGTGTTACACTAAATTAACTAATCGAGAGGTTTTGCTTCTCATATGGCCTAGTACCTTACTGCTAGCTCAGTGAAACTTGGAATAAAGTGGGCTAGGGCTTGAGGAAGGTGGGAATCATGTCCTCCAGAAATGATTGTACACTAATAGGATCTGCAACTTAGTTTTCCAGTACTTTCTAAACTTCAAATACGGTAGACTTCAGTCACTACCATAAAAGTATATAAGACCACAAAGGTCCCGCTAGAGGAAAAACACTAATTGAAATCCTTTTCCTTTAGAAGTGGATTTGGATGCTGAAGTCATTCTCTTTCTTTTGTGTTGTATTTACAAGAGCATCAATCCAAGATTTCTAGTTTGAGAGGATGCTTTTGCATCCTGAAGTAAACTGTAAAAAGACTTCATAAAAAGATCTTCTAAATCAGTTAAAAAGATTTAAAAATCACTTGGATATGAGGAAGAAGTTCTTCACCGTGAGAGTGGTGAGAGCATGGAATGGGTTGCCCAGGGAGGTGGTTGGGGCCCCATCTCTGGAGGTGTTTAAAGCCAGGCTGGATGAGGCTCTGGCAAGCCTGGTCTAGGGTGGGGTGTCCCTGCCCATGGTGGGGTGGTTGGAACTGGATGATCAGGTGGTCCATTCCAAGCCAGAGTGATTCTGATTCTGTAACTTCTCCAGTGAAGTGATCCTGCTGTGGCAGGGGGATTGGACTAGATCTTTCAGGGTCCCTTCCAATCTCTAATGATTCTGTGATCTCTGTTCAATCAGAGTGAGGATATCCAAGGTAATTTTTAATGTTATTAGAGAAAGTCCCTGAACTCCTGAAGTTTATCATGCATAAAACATAAAAGTCAACTGACTACGGCTTTGATATCTGCTCAAGAATTCGACGCGCCACAGGTCAGGAACAGACAAGACGCACGACTGTGCTTTTAGACAAATTAATCCTCCACTCTTTCTAAGTCCGTGTCAGAAATCACACGGAGTCATTTGGAAAGTTCTCTTTCCAAAGGAAATGAGGACTCTTAAGCCCACCCAGATATGTTCCTGTGCAACTGGATCTAGGTGATCTTGCTGTGGTGGGGAGACTGGACTAGGTGATCTTTTCGGGTCCCTTCTAATCCCTACTGTTGCGTGATTCTTGTCCCAGAGCCATCACACCAACTCCAATTTCACTTCTGCACAGCAAAATTGTTAACACAAAGACTATAACAGAGACACACTTGCACATGGGGTGTCTACATGGGATTATCCATAACCTGAGGTCCAGTCACACACTTTCATACTTGGGGTAAAACCCATTGTAACAAGATCAAGTAGCACCATCCTGCACACCAGATCTACAGGCTGATGGGTGTCAGTAAAACCTGACTGCATTGCTGACAAATCATGATTGTGCTCTGCACGCTTACACCAGCTCTGTCTCTGTGCTTTTCTTCCAGGCTCGTGCAAAGTGCCAGAGAACAGCTGCCGCCCAATATGGCTCCTTACTTAATAGGGGGTTTGTTGGTGTTTTTGAGAACAAACCTGAACTGGCAGAGGAAGTTTACACATCAGATCAGCACTCTGTATCTCTTAATCAGTTTTATAGTTTACAATATACTCACAGAATCACAGAACATTAGGGATTGGAAGGGACCTCAAAAGAGCATCCAGTCCAATCCTTCCACCACAGCAGGACCCCCCAAGATCAAGTCACCCAGGAACATATCCAGGAGGGTTTTAAACATCTCCAGAGGAGGACACTCCACAACCCCCTTGGGCAGCTCCTCTCAGTGCTCTGTCACCCTCACTGGGAAGAAGTTCCTTCTCATATTTATGTTGAACCTCTTCTGTTCCAGCTCACACCCACTACCCCTTGCCCTATCATTGGAGGCCACCGAGCAGAGCCTGGCTCCATCCTCCCAACACCCACCCTTCACATATTTGTAAACATCAATGAGGTCACCCCTCAGGCTCCTGTTTTCCAAGCTCAAGAGACCTAGCTCCCTCAGCCTTTCCTCATTAAGGAGATGCTCTACACTGGACTGTCTCCAGCACTTGCGTCCTTCTGAGGGGCCCAGAACTGGACACAATACTCAGTACAGTTAAATTTACTGTATCATCAAGCAACAGCCTGAACAAGTAACCTCTCTTCAGTTTAGACGAGCTCCCACACAGCCCAACTAGGAAGTGTAACAGTAAAACCTGGCAGGCTTCTGTGAAGAATGATTCCCCAAAACATATCAAATATGACCTGTTACAGGGAACACCTAATGCTCTGTGTAGCTCCTCACGCTCAGATACAAACACACTGCTACATTTACCCGTGGCAAGCACAAGCCTGGCTACAGAAGCAATCTCCTACAACAGAAACGTTGTCACTAATCCTTTTATATTTTCCTTTTCCATAAGAAATCCAGGCAAACATTTTGCTAGCGTGTATGCACAGACAGAGCAACACCATTTTACTTTAATCGCTGCTTCAGAATCTTCCTTTTTTGTTTTTAATGTCCATAACCCACAAAAGAGCAAATTACATGACCTGGCAATATAGGGCCCTTTTAATAATTTAATCCAAAACACCTGACAGTAGAAACAAATCCTTTCAAATCGTTTATCACAGCTTCACCTAGAATCCGTTTTTACATCTCTTTAAAATAAAAATGAACTCCTGTGTGCGATACACAATTCCTCTTCATTACACTGGGAGCCACTCAGCCTACCAAATCGACCCAACTGCTGTCATGGTGGCTCAGGGGACAGACAACACCCCATAGCCCAAAGAAGTGCTGACACACTGAACTCCACCAACTATATCCAGGTCGATTAAGACAGTGAGCAAGGCACCGATTCCACCAAGTCTGCTTTGATTTATCCACTTGGAGGTCCTAACGAAAGCAAAAAGGGTGCTGTTTACATCCAACCATTCACACCAGGCATACTCCTGGATTCATGAAGTGTAAGCAGGACTTCATTCAGATACACATTCCCAAACCCACAGTGAGTAGTTTGCAAAAATAAAGTTCTAATTCAGGGCTCCATAAACCATTGGTGCTGGGAGCTGCTGTTCTACTATGGGACAATGGGCGTGAGCTGGAACAGAGGAGGTTCCACATCAACACGAGAAGGAAGTTTTTCCCAGTGAGGGTTACAGAGCACTGGAAGGGGCTGACCAGGGACCTTGTGGACTCTCCTACTCTGGAGACACTTAAAACCCTCCTGGACATGTTCCTGTGTGTCTTGGTCTAGGTGATCCTGCTCTGGCAGGGGGATTGGACTGGATGATCTTTTGAGGTCCCTTCCGATCCCTAATGTTCTGTGATTCTCCAAGGGCTCCTTCTCCACGACACAGCTGGTCATCCCAAATGGCTGCTGAATTCAATGAAACTAAATCCAAAGAACCCTAACACACAGCTTTTTAGAAACAGTCTGCAAAAGGAACCTCAAAATACACTAAGGGCCCCTACGTAACAAGCATGCCGTGTGAGGCCAGTGCCGTAGATCCTTCTGCCTAAGAATTTATTAGGCCACATTTTCAACCAAAACGAACATTTTTTTGTACTTTAAAAAGAGAAAAGAAAAAGTTGAGTTTTCCTGAGGTGAACCAACTAATTGCTCTAGACACTACTTGCTCTTTCACATCTCTGTTTGAGAGACAGCAACGAGGTCGTATTGGGCACAAGACAAACGAGCCCTTATTGAAGTTCTCCCGCTATCTGACAATCTGCAATTAGAAATTCTTTCTAGCCTCAGAATCAGAAATAATTACCTTACCTTTCTAACATGAATTTAAAGGTAAACGGGTTTGAAATGAAACGTGTTCAGCTCTGTTGTTATAGATTTCAAAACAAAAGTTGTCACTTCCTGCATTTTTACCTGGGTCTCTATTTATTTAAATGTGCCCTTTTCTTAAAGATTCAGTAATTTTAATCAAATGTGAGCGTACATAAAAAATTATATGCAGTTCTACCTAATGAACCTTCATACTGATGTCCCACATGATCAAGCTCTGCTAGTTTTTCTTCTAGTAATTTAAAATCACAGAGATGCTTCTCCTGATGTTTAATCAGGAGGATGGAGCCCAGGTTCTATCTAATGACAGAACAAGGGGCAACGCGTTTAAGCTGGAACACAGGAGGTTCCACATCAATATAAGAAGGAACTTCTTCAGAGTGAGGGTGATGGAGCACCGGAAAGGGCTGCCCACGAAGGCTGTGGATTCTCCTTCTCTGGAAACATTTAAAACCCACCTGGGCATGTTCCTGCATGACTGGATCTAGGTGATCCTGCTGTGGCAGGGGATTGGACTGGATGATCTTTCGAAGTCCCTTCCAATCCCTAATGTTCTGTGATTCTCATGTTGATCTTTTAACTCTGCCACAGTTTTACTTTTAATCTCAAGAACACAGCTTCATTTCCAAACACTGAAAATAAATAAGTAAGTATAATAGAATCCTTTTTCCTTCCCTCATTTGAATGGTTTTCCTTAGCTCAGGCAATAAATATTTGTATTATGTACTTTAGCTTTAGTGACCTAATTCATGGCAACGGGTTTTGTCTCTCTGTGCCAATTTGAGAGCATGAAGCACACAGCATAACAAAGCCAGTCAGAAATTTTCTGAAGAAAAAGAATTACCACCCTGAAACAGAAGGGGAAAAAAACCCCACAACAAAAAACCCACCAAACCCACGCAAAACCTTAGCTAAAAATACTAGTTACTGTCTACTTATTGGAGTACTCAGTCCCCAGAAACACCAAGCACAGTCCTGAGTACTAGTACAAAATAAGCTGCAGAAGAAGCCTATTTGTTGGTTTTGCCTAGAGCAAAGTAGTATTTAATTACTGAACTATGAATCTCCTCCCCAAAGTCATATGCTGCCTGACCCAGGAGGCTGGGATTCCGGATGTTACAGCAGAGAGACAAGTGACAGGGTATTCAGTATCGGATTTCCAGGGCTATGGCTACTCAGCTGCAAACTTCTCTGTCTCTGGAGTTAAAAATACACCTCCCTGGACAGCTATAGGACCTCCTGCAGTGAATCTTGGCAGCCATGTTTCATAAATCCCTAGGCTGGTTAAAGAAAATGGGATATTTTCTGGTACTGATGCTTTCTTCAATGCTCTTTAAGTTCTTAACCTCTTGATAGAGTTGAACACAGGAAGAAACAATGTGTTTGGGGGTGATTGTTCTCCTTATTTCCTGTATCAGGATAGTAAAAGGGGACTGTATATTAGTATTTTAAAACCTTTTCAGCTGTCTGGGGAACAATGAAAGTGGGGTTCTGCTTGATAACAACCACCTGTTGAAGTGGAAGTAGTGCTGACACATCTTTTTTTTCAGGAGGAAATACATTATCCCTTCAAAACTCAAAACTCGAACCCAGAACTTGCATCCACATGACAGTAAAACCACTACCAGAAATCTCAGCCTTGATCACGACTACCTCATGAAAGCCACGCCTCCCCAGCTCCCTGCAAGATTCCAATGATCCCATTTGAAGGCGGCCATGGAGAGGGACATAGAGCTCAAGTGCATGGATGCAGGCAACCAGGATTAAATGAAAATTGTCTAGAAATAGAGTTAAATCACCACCCTCTTTCAACGCTTCACTAACTTCTGGAGCACACAAGGAAATATAACCAAACATTATGAAATTCTTCTTGATCAAACACCTAGTCCACATCAAAACCATTTTTTGGAAAGGAAGTAACCTGTGGCTTAACAGGATGATCTTCAGGGTTAAGACTGTCCTATCCATACACAAGTTGGGCAGACACCTATGGCAGCGAAGCTGGAGAAGAGGTATCCGTAAGATGGACTAGAAACAGCTTCTGATTGATGACCACATTCAGCACCTCTACCTGTGGAAGCAGTGATGTAGGTTTGGCAAGCCTGGGTTACGTTGCAGGATGACCTCCCAAGTTCCCCTTCCAGGCTCTGTACGCTAAATACATCTAAGTGTAATGAAAAGCACCTGACAAACACCTGTCTTTACTGCAAGGAGAGACATCTGTCTCCCAAAAACAATCATTTCCTTACTGGAGGGGCCATCAGACGAACAGCATTAACGCCAAGCAAGCTGTAGAGCTTCCATGCTCAGGCCATTAGAAGGATGTGCCTTTAGACACAGTTAGAATCCTTCAAGAATACTTAATTTAAACAAATTAAGACTTCTGCAATCAAACTTCCAGCCCCTGTCTCAAGAAGGCTTTGTTAAATTGCTAAATAGCTTTTACTAAGTGCCAAAATCGCGACCTACTAACGTCCTCTGGATCTTGACATGGAGTAGGAGTAGGTTGCTGGAATCAAGGACAAGAAGTGCAGGAAGCATTATCTCTACGTTGTTTTAAATTCCTGTGCAACACACCCCTTCAACATTCACCCAGTTCTAAGCACGCAGCTTTACGACTGCTCATCTCCTGTGCTGCGTTAAAGCCTCAGCAAAAAACTAATTATAGATGAATGTGGAAACACACCTATTAATTCTCAGAGGAAACAACTGGTTGAGAAGAGCTCCTGAATTCATCAAAATGAACTCCATCAAGAGCTTGTAGTGAGACTAAGGTAGGGAAAGGGTAACATCCAAAAAGCATCTTCTACTATCAACTCCCTGAAAGGATGTTGGGAAGAGGTTGGTGCTGGTCTTGTCTCACAAGCAATTAGTGATAGAACAAGAGGGAATGGGTTCAAGCTACAACAGGGGAGGGTTAGACTCGACATCAGGAAAGATGTTTTCACAGAAAGAGTGGTCAGACACTGGAACAGGCTGCCCAGAGAGGAAACTGAGTCACCACTCCTGTATGTATTTAAAGATCATTTAGATGTAGTGTTGATGGATCTGGTTTAAGGGTGAACTTTGTAGAGTAGGGTTGACGGTTGCACTTGATGGATCCCAAGGGTCTTTTCCAACCAGAGTGGTTCTGTGATTCTACTGGCAGCATTAAAAATAAGCACAAGTGCTATGCTTCAAGAGTTGTGATCAAGAACGTGTAGAAATTAAACAGTTAAACAGCGTTAAAGATTTCCATGCTGTGCTAAGTTTCTGCTCTCAGCTGATTTATTCTGATTTTCCCTGCTGGAAAACCCACTGAATAACATGGCCTGTAAGTCTGATAAGAACATTCCATTTTTCCAATACGTTGTTCCTGATGTTCCCACAATAGATCATTCAGGGCTCTAAGGGACTGTGTCAATTGAATTGAATGATGTGGTCGCCTGCTGGTACATAAATGCAAAGGCAAAGCTGAGGGGGTTTATTTTCAAAATAGGCGACATTGATCCTGTGACAATGTTCCATTACCCTGACTTTATTTCTATTAGAGACAGTGATTACATCTACATCAATTGCTTGAGCTGATGGATATTGGTGCACCACCAGTGACACAGTTTTGCACTGTGCTGCTGCTGTTGACCTGCATACTGATGGCTTACAGAAACAGAATCGTTCTGAGCTTACTTGTCAATGAAGAACTACTGAAGTTTGGGCAGACTTGCCTAAGTAGTTGGTTTTCAACTGTCTGCGGGGGGTTTTGTGATCTGGAAATCTTATTGTGGAACAGTGGGCAGGGGGATTGGACCACATGATCTTTCAAGGTTCCTTCCAATCCCTAATGTTCTGTGAATCTGTTTGTTGTGACTCTGGGATTTATATTGCTACCTGATGTTAACAGAACAGCATATGCAGATCTTACAGGCATCTGCAAGACAACTCTGCACTACTACCCCAGCATCCCTACCCTGACTGGGCATTTTTTCATACGTGTGTATGACTCCTTTTCCATTTCCCCATCCTGCCAGCCTTTCAGTTTCTATCTGCTGTACTTGCTATCTTTCCCAAGCTGGTGATGCATCTTCTGGCTTCCGTCTCTTGACCTGACATATGATCTTGATCCTGTGGTCATAATCTGCCCTGGTTTTCACCTCGTCACCACACACTGCCTACACAGAATACACTCCTGAATTAATCTCCAAGCATACTTGAGAGCACTGACTTTATCTGGTCTTCAGTCTTTTATTTTTCTGCATTCTTCTTTCACTGCTTTTCCATTACAACAAGTGAATTGTGAACATTTGGCACAAATAAACTCTGGTGTTTGAAATAAAATTCAATTCATCTCGAACAACAGAGATTTCTATTCCAACTAAGCCCTGTTCATTTTATTTGTTCTTGTTTGGTTAGCCTTGTGCCCTGAGTCACATCCTGAAGTGCCTGCAGGAGAAAGGCCTTTGTCTGACTCACTTCAGTGTATTTACCACAGTGGGTTCCCTCATTCCTCATGAGAAAGGGTTTTTTTAATGCTGCCATAACAACAACAAATTGAGGTGATCTGGAGTTATACCTATGTGGAGTACTGAAGCACAGCAGAGATTGGAGTTAGCAGCATCTCAGCCAGTGCAGAGACTGGGACAGCAGCGCGCCTGTCAGAGCCAGCCAGCATCTTCTCCTGGCACCCCACTGCTCCGTGCTGCCATCTGCAACTCACGTTAGCATCATCTTGGGCAGCACCTTGCAGGGACAACAGCGCCCTTGCCTAGGAGATGGGAGAGCACTCTGCTAGAGCCCACTGTTTGAGACACTTGTTAAAGGCCGCCACTCCCTCAGGGTTTCAAATTTGGACTTATTTTTTTTGTTGAAATGAAAGGGGTTTGTGGTTTGTGAAGGTTGGTATCATTACTTGGGTAATTACTCTGTATCTCTGAATCACAGAATCACAGAACACTAGGAATTGGAAGGGACCTTGAAAGATCATGTAGTCCAATTCCCCCACCACAGAAAGATCACCTAGATCAAGTCGCACGGAGCACATCCAAGCAGGTTTTAAACAGACAGCTACATGAATGTGACCTTTTCCAACAAAGGATCCACTCACTCTCACCCCGTCCTTGGTGTATGAGCCTGAATGCTGTTATCTCAGATTTTCTATCACTTACAAAGCTAATATCACAGAATCATTCAGGCTGGTAAAGACCCTTGGGATCATCGAGTCCAACCATCAACCTTACTCTGCAAGTTCACTCCTAAACCAGATCCTCCACCACATCTCAGCATCTTTTAAATTCATCCAGGGATGGTGACTTAACCACCACCCTGGGCAGAATATCAAGTGTAGGTTTTATTTTCAACATAGAAGTGACAAAACTACACTATAAATCATGTTTTCCACATAAATGCAAGCAAGAGCAGCATTTCTACAGCGCAAGACCCAGGAGAAGGGGTGCTCTCTGTCTCTCTCTCTGTGAGCATTTTCCCCGACTCCTACCTTACTGCAGGGAAGATCTTGGTTTGTTGAGCACAGCACATAACTCCCATGTCAGGGATATAAATGTGATTTGATCAGGGGGAAAAGAGAGACACAAATGAGGTGCTTTGTTCACAGGGCAAGTGAAGAAGGATTGGCGTGCTCTAAACACAAGTAAACCTGGCTTATTTCCCCATTGTTCTGCCTAGCCTGACATGCCTTTCCCATGAGAAAAGCAGTGTCGTTATTACATACTCTGGCAGCACCTAGTTTGGGGATAACAAATAATTTTGCTGAAATTCCTTTGTAAATGCATGAAAGACACCGATTTTCCCCCTAGGCAGATGGTTTGTTGAATGCTAACAGGTCTGAGTCCACTGTTTCTGAGAAATGAAGGATGAAACTTAAAACCTCTGTGAAAAAAAATACTGTAATGGGGTGAAAAAAAGGAGAGTGGGGGAAAAGACCTAACAAACTCAAAGGACACAGAAGAAATCCTTCAGCTAAAATATATTACAGCTTCAAGTTAGAAAAATATGAACTGTTAACAAGGAACATCATCTTCAGTTTTAGGGGACACTAAATAAGGGCAATTACATCAGAACCTGCTACTTCCTGAAGAGATCAGGTTTATTTATTTTTTAAAATAAAAACTGAGTTCGAGAAAAAGCAAACAAAGCCCTTCATGCAGAGAACAATCACTTTGTTCCTACTTAGAAAACAGGGGTTGGGAGGGGTGGTGTGTGTTTGTTTTATAAAACCTGACTACTACTGACTACTTTGGACAAGGCCAGTATTACTCATGGGTTGTGAACAGCTGACAAACGTGTAGATTGTACTTACGAATGGCAATAGTTGAAACACACTGTGCTCTGGAAACATGTTGAGAATCCAACTGCAGCTGTACAGCAGAATGAGGTATTTATGCACTAGCCCTCATCACAGGTAGTGTTCCAAGCTCTCCACAGCCATGAAACATACCCTAAAGCTTGGAATAAATGAAATGTAACCTGACAAGTTCTTTCTAGCCCCAAGATGTTCACCTAAAAGAGCCAAAAGATGTGGAACCCATGACTGCAGCATTGTGCACCATGGAGAGTTTTAAAGACTTAAGAGAGTTTGCCATCAAATTACAAACCTCAGCTCTGTCCTTTACCCAAGCATTTTCACAGAATCACAGAACATTAGGGATTGGAAGGGACCTCAAAAGATCATCTAGTCCAATCCTCCTACCACAGCAGGATCACCTAGACCAAGTCACATAGGAACATATTCAGGGGAGTTTTAAATGTCTTCAGAGAAGGAAACTCCACAACCTTGTTCACTAAAGCAGCCTGAAGTGAGCTTGGGAGAATCTGCAAGTAAATAATCATTAGCAGTTCAGGACTATCACGAAAAGAAGAAAAACTACATTCTGCCAAACCAAAAACAGTAGATGTTTCTGCAGCTGGTCACATCAATGTAGAATAAGAACGTGTGACCCCTGTATCGCACGCTCCCTCCCTATCCGTACCTTATCAAACTGATAGTCTGGAGGACAGCTTTGCCTCATAACCAGTGAACCAATCCCACCCCCACCCCCCTTTATTCCCAAACAACAGCAGCATTACCAAGTGCAATCTACAGCAGAACCTTTAAAAGCTGCCTTAGACCTGCAGCACATTTTTCTTCAAGAATAATGGAATTGCTCTGCCTGAGCTTAAGTGACAGGAATCAGTTACCAAAGCAAACAAGATCTGCTGCAAAAGGGCACCACGATACCATCTTCACCTAGGCTTGCTTCTGCATTTGTTTGTTTTGCTTTTAAATTAAAGCCTAATTAGCAGGAATGGATGATAAATCAGCATTCCTCTAGAAAAAGAGATGTGTTAATTCATTTAAGACTTACACATTTATTTTAGAAAAAGGACCACTGAAGACAATCACAAACCAACTGCACCAACTTCAGCACCTCAAGGTTTAGGTTTTTAATTCGAAACCAGGCTGCTAAATTTTACAGAAGCATCAAAATAACAGAATTACAGAACATTAGGGATTGGAAAGGACCTCGAAAGACCATCTTAGTCCAATCTTCCTGCCAGAGCCTTACTGGAACGGACTTCTAACAAAGAACAGGACATGAAGCCTCTTCTAGGTACTTTCTAAACCCAAATTTATGTGTTTCTCAAAACCCATGAAATAAATGCAGAGCCACTGTCTCACAAACATTACTTTTGGTGCTCAAAGTGTGAAAGTTATTGTTAACTGTCAAATTTAAATCAAGTATTACATTAAGAGTTTAATATCCATGACCTTAGCCCTTATAAGGAGACTGGGCATGGTCAGTCATGAACATGACTGATTGTAGCTGCAGGCAGCACAGTGGTTCATTTGGCTGCAACACAGCACCAGCGTTCTTGCCCTGTTTTCCATCTACAACCTAGAATAACAAAACTCACAGGATCACAGAACATTAGGGATTGCAAGTGACCTCAAAAGATCATCCAGTCTAATCGCCCCAATCACAGCAGGATCCCCTAGATCAAGTCACACAGGAACATTTCCAGGCAGGTTTTAAACATCTCCAGAAAAGGAGACTCCAAATACGAGACCAATGTAAAATTCTTATTTTTTCAGAGGTCCCTTCCAACTCCCACCATTCAACGATTCTGTGATTCTTGCACTGTGCTATATTCCAGTTTGCAAGGATAATAATTAATAGAGAAAATAAAGCAACGGCAATGCAAACAACATCTCAGAGAAGCTACACCATCCAAGGCAGCTGGGCACGCAGGTACATGGGCCTGGGACAGCTCTGGAAATGGCAGCACACAGGCAGGCGGAAATGCTGGTGTAGGTGATGAGGGCAGAGTACTGTTTTACTTTCACTGAAATAAAAGACCGGGCATTCTGGGCCACCACTCTGTCATCGTTGGTCTCTCACAGCTGTCACTGCCTTTGCCAGGACGGTCTAGAAGGCAGTGAGGTGATAACCACAGAACGAGAGAGGAAATTAAGTGACTCACACTCAGCCCATGCCCAGCTTCCACTGTGGAACTAGAAAACTTCACAAGCTGAGCTGCTGACATAAGATCCTCACCAGGACATAGGCAGCTCTGACCAGAACACACCATTCCCAGGAACCCTGTGACAAGAGCCAGATGGTGTTCCACGTCTGCAAAACTGCCTCCTTCCTTAATTTATATAATTCCCCATTTCTGCCTCAATAACCATCTTCATTGCTGCATCTCTACATTCTACTCTGTACCACATCTCACAGTTTTGACTTTATAAGTTGCCACAAACAAAACCCATCCTGTCTAGGGCTTAGCACTACGTACTGTGGCAAAGAATGTCTTCATCTATTTCAGCTATATCCAAATTTCCATAAGGAACAGTATCGATTTTTCCACTGGAATGGGCTGCCCAGAGGGACTGTGGAGTCTCCTCCTCTGGAGACATTTAAAACCCACCTGGATATGTTATTGTATGACTGGATCTAGGGGATCCGGCTGTGGCAGGGGGATTGGACTAGAGGATCTTTCGAGTTCCCTTCCAATCCCTAAAGTTCTGTGATACAATGAAAAATTCATTCTTGCCTCACAAACTTGTCTAGACACTGAGCTGGTCTCCCTTATGCCTTCAACATCTGCTTTTTTTTCCTCCAAATGTGGCAGTATCAAGGGTCTTTCAGCAGAGCGTTAAGAGCAGTACACATGCTGGGGTGATGTGTCTATAATACATAGAAAAGACATGCAATCCAGTCATCATCTTTCACCAGATTTTCCATATCCTGCAATATATCCTTTTCTTTTCACCGGGAGCGGTTCCAATATCTGACTCATCAAAAGCAGCCTTCTACAAAATGCCCTGAAAAATAAAAAACAAGCTCCTTTCCTTGTCTGTTGAAAAGGGAATGTTTTACCTAACTCAAATCATCCCAGACTAAGGACAACTCTGAACGAATGCCAAGTTCTGCTACTTGATTAGTGTTTAATTCTAGAGGCATATTTATATATCTGCGAAGGAAAAATTCCCAGAGATCAGTGAACAGCCCCAGACAGCTCCTACATGTCATAAAGTCACCTGTATCTGTAGAAGAAATTGCACTGCTGACCTTAAAAGGTTAAAAGCAGTGCACTAAGTGTTCTACTTGTGGATTTGACATTATACAGAGGGTCTGACTAGTCAAAGGAACCTGAACACTGCCACAGAGGCATATGCAAACAGTTTTAAAACCAAAATTAATTAGAAGTTGGTTTAAAAAAGCACTATTTTTGCATTTCTGTAGAGAACACCTGATAGAAAAATGCGACACCAAAGCAGCCTGTTGTGTATTAATCATCAAATCAGGTTGGAAAAGACCCTTGGGATCAAGTCCAATCATCAACCCTACTCTACAAGGTCACCCCTAAAACAGATCCCCCAACACCACATCTAAGCAACTTCTAAACACATCCAGGGATGAGGACTCAACCACCACCCCGAGCAGCCCATTCCAGCACCTGACCACTCTCTCCAGGAAGAATTTCTTCCTGATGTCCAATCTAAACCTACCCTGTTGAAGCTTGAAGCCCTTCC